>CAVLJG010000001.1:32552481-33180423 GCA_963669975.1 Acanthoscelides obtectus
TAGCTAAATTGTGCTTTCAGTTTATTTTGGTGGCATTTTCCTGATACTATCTTGTGATCAGCTTCTTAAATTGTAAAAAGGGCTTAGGTTCACAAAACAATAGCTATAAGATTCCCTGTGCCGGGGAAGAATGACATGAGTCCCTGCGCGTGTATGGAAAAGCGGCATCAGTCCATATGGAAAGGCGGCGTTGCATCGGCCGCACCGCTTGGGCGCTTCGTTATTGCATTAGCCATTGGTTTACTATTAGAGTCCACGTGAGTTGTATACGCTGATATTTTGAATATTGACTATGTTTATAATACGGGTTTTGTGTATAATAGATAGTGACTATTAAGTTTCAAGTGAAAATGAACCAGGCCCATCAAACAGAGAAACGAAAAAACGCAAAAAACAGGAAGACAAAGAGACATAATGAAAACGTTGCGCGCCACTACCCACGAACTTGGATCTAATTGTTTTTGTGAGCGTTTCCGCTGTTTTACTACTGTTCCTGAACCTGAACGCTGTAGACTTCTTCGTGAATTTAATGAACTAGGAAACACTGATGCACAAAACGCTTATTTTAGTGGTCTTATCACTGTTCTTCCTGTCATGCGTAGACGCCTTCGAAAAAATGAAGCAGAGTCAAGGCTTAATAATGCTTCATGTAGTTTTCGTGTCCGATTGGTTGAAAATGGAATTATACGTGATGTTCCAGTTTGTCTTAAGGGTTTTTTGTCTTTACACGGATTTACAGTTCGTCGAGTTCGGTACATAAGACACTCATTAGTTGCAACTGGGAAATCGCCCATCGACATGCGTGGAAAACACAACACACCACTTCACAAACTTTCAGAAAACACAGAACAGAAAGTGACCGAGTTTATTAAGAGCCTCAAATGCCGCAAATCTCATTCTTTGGCAGATTCGCAAAAAGTTTACCTACCTGAAAATCTAAATATCGCAAAATTACACAAAATGTAATATATTGGCAATGTTGAAAACAAGATTTCCTATGAATCCTTCCGAGAAATCTCTGAAAACAACTTCAATATATCGTTCGGTTATCCACGAAAAGATACTTGTAGTACGTGTGATTCCTTAAAAGCTGATATATCTTCACTTACCGCTACCTTAAATTCCCACACGGAACAAACTAGACAGTCAGCAACTAATAATTTGGAGAAAAATATACTTGAGAAGACACTACATCAAAAAAGGAGTGAGCGATTTTACAGTCTAAAGAGAACTTACCGCAAACATGCCTGGAAGTTCCCCGCTATCGAAAGTATCACGATGGATTACCAGAAAAACTTGCTCTGTCCAAATATCACGACAAATGATGTTTACTATAAGCGGCAAGTAAATTAATTTCATCAGTTTTAACATCCACATTTTGTCAAACTCAAATTCTGCCTTTTATACCTACGATGAATCTACTGCTAAGAAAGGAGCTGACAATGTCTCTTCTATGCTGTAACACTTTTTTATATAACATCCTGCCTGGAAGTAAAAGAACTTGCCATTTTCTGTGACTCCTGTGCAGGGCAAAATAAAAACTACAGTTATTCGGTTTTTGCATTACTTGGTTACCAAGAAACATCGTTTTACTACTGTGAAAGTAATATTCCTCGATTGTGATAGAGATATGAGTCTCGTGAACCAAAGAGCATACACTAAGGTACCGGATGACTGGAGAGATGCATTGAAAAATTGCCGTGTGAAACCTACACCATTTGAAGTCATTGATTTGTCAAAAATGGTGATTTTCAAGATTGGAGTACGTTTTAATCGCAGTTTTATCCAACGAGGTGCCTCTTTCCAACCCGACCAGTCAGGATGCTCAAGTTTTGTAAACAGAACCCTCGCGTAGTTTTTCACAAATCGACATACATGGGTCTATATGCTAGTTCTAAATTTGATAAGGCAATTCGGAAGAATCTAAAAAAGACGCAAAAAGAAGTGGAAACATTGAGAAAACTTTACCCAGGCCTAATCCTGATTAAAAGTAAGAAGAGAGAGCAGATTCCAGGGCATTTTATCAACAGTTAGTATCTCTTGATCATCCAGAAGACAGCAGTGATGAATATGTCGATGACCCGCCAATAGACGCTTAAAGCAGAGGAAAAGTGGCACGAGTCCAGAGTTGAACATAATCTTTTGTTAGTTACGTTACTAGTTTTGAGTAAAAGTTCATTTTGTAAAATCTATTTTACCAATAAACACACTGTTTAGCAAAGATATTCTGTACGACTTATTTTTTCATCAATTTAACTTTCCAACAAGTAAGTAAATCTTAATTACCGATTTTCTCAAAATCAGTCCGGATGGACTATTGTCTTTATTCCCTGATACCCTTGAAATATTTTACATTTTATAATAAATTTTACTATATTTTACATTTTGTTATAAATTTTACTATAAACTCAAAAACAAAAATCTAAAACCAAGTGCAAAAGTTTTTATTTTTTAAATTCATAATAGAATGTATTATACAGGGTGTTTCAGTTTATTGTTGCATAACTTTGAGATTCGATAGAACTTTTAAAATTAATGCATAAAGTCTATATAAACATGGGTCGAAAAATGCGTGGCTTTCGAAATACATGGTGTTTAAATTTACTTTCTAAAATAGTTTTTTTTTTAAATATTTCGAACAGTTAAAATTGGTATACAAGGGTTTTTTGGTACGACAAAACGAACCATGGGCATAGTTTTACTGTAGCCGCTAGAGGACGCTCTCTACTGTACCTGTAGTGTATTAAAATGACCGAAAATTTTTTCTTAGAGCAATTTTTTGCTTTTTGAATAAAAACTGATTCTTCGCATTTTTCAACATAAAAAAGCTCTCTTGTGAATTTTCGATATAGTTAGCCGTTTTTGAGATATTTCGATTTTTAAGGTTCGTTGCATTTTTAATTATTTATGATAAAATAACGTTAAAAAGTCAGTATCTCGATAATTTTTAGAAGTAGGCTGTGCCTGCAAATATTTTTGAAATTGAAAGCAGAATAAGGTTAAACGTCATTTAGTTGACAGTTAGTTTTGTTGTCTGTTGAAACCTGAAACGTTTTTTTGCAATTGTGAATGCATGAAATTTAGTTTCTTTTACCTGTTTTTTTTGTAAGTTTTATAAAAATGCCATTTTTATTCTCCAATCAAGAGTTAGCGGATATTCATTTTGTGTATGGTTTTGTAAATGGAAACGCAGCAGAAGCAGCCAGAGAATACAGACGACATCCAACTCGCTCACTATTTGTAAGAGTGCATCGCCAAATAATTGAAAATGGTTTTGGAAATCTCCAAAGGGATCAAAACATAAATATTCGTCAGCGCATATTTACCCGTATGATTCTGCGTGAGTTTGATAGAGATCCGACCACAAGCGTTGGGAGAGTTTCTGGTGCCTTGGGAATTTCAGCAAGCCATGTTCACCGTGTTCTTAGACCATAGACGTCCTTACCATTTGCAACCTGTGCAAGGACTACAGCCAGGAGAACGAAGAATCACATTTTGTCAGTGGATTCTTGATAGAACTGATAATAATAGGGAGTTTTTAAGTAACGTTTTATGGACCGATGAGTCATGCTTCACTAGACGTGGAGTGGTAAATTTTCATAATCAACATATTTGGTCGCATGAAAATCCACAAGCGGGTCGGGAAAGAAATTTTCAGCATGAATTTAGTGTGAAAGTGTGGATTGGTATCTACCGTAATCGACTATTTGGACCCTACCTTTGCCTGCAAGGTTAAATGTTGCGACCTTCTTGGAATTTTTAAAGGCTGAACATGCAAATATGTGGGATGATGTTATGTTAGATTTAAGAAGCTTGGCCTGGTTCCAGCTTGATGGTTGTCCAGCTCATTATTCGAGAATAGTTAGAAACTGGCTGGACGAAAATTATCCAGAAAGATGGATCGGCCGTGGAGGACCAGTCGCCTGGCCTCCACGATCCCCTGATCTAAATCCATTAGATTTCTTTGTGTGAGGATTTCTAAAAGAAAAAGTGTACCAGACTCCCGTAACCACAAGAGATATGCTAATAGACAGAATCAGGAATACATGTGATGAAATAAGGCCTTATTTGAACAATGCTATACCACGTTCGATCATTCGTAGATATGAATTGTGTATTAAACAATTGGGTTTACATTTCGAGCAACTACTTTAGATTTTGTATGGTTGTCCTAACTAGCCAATAGCATTTTAGTTGTAACTAATTAATTTAATTTGTTAAAAATAATATTGGAAAATTAAACAAATTAATATTCTGTTTTTTTTTGTGTTTATTTGGAGTTAGGAATTACTGCTGTGTTTAAAAGCACAATCTAAACGATCATCTTAATTACTTGGAATGCCCAAATCGAAAATGTAAAAAAAACATTATTTTCTCATAAATAATTAAAAATGCATCGAACCTTAAAAATCGAAATATCTCAAAAACGGCTAACTATAACGAAAACTCACAGGAGAGCTTTTTTATGTTGAAAAGTGCGAAGAATCAGTTTTTTATTCAAAAAGCAAAAAATTGTACTATGAAAAATTTGTCGGTCATTTTAATACACTACAGGAACAGTGGAGAGCGCCCTCTAGCGGCTACAGTAAAACTATGCCCATGGTTCGTTTTGTCGTACCAAAATACCCTTGTATACCAATTTTCACTGTTATACATCAAATATTGTTCGAAATATTTAAAAAAAACTATTTTAGAAAGTAAATTTAAACACCCTGTATTTCGGAAACCACGCATTTTTCGACCCATGTTTATATAGACTTTATGCATTAATTTTAAAAGTTCTATCGAATGTTAAAGTTATGCAACAATAAACTGAAACACCCTGTATAAAGTCCATAATTTATCTCAAAATTGTACGCCACTTTCATACTTCATTCACCTCCCATCACCAAGGTCCCCATGGAACCATATGTTGTTTCATATACAGGGTGTCCCAATATTTCGTGTACATAGAAGTACCACGTATTTTTTAGACTCAGAGTAAGTCGATGGAACATGATTACCTCTATGCAAAAATGCTTCGTTTGTCCCTCAAAGCGCGTCAAGTTGTCTTTTTAAAACCCATTTTCTCAGATATTTTAAGTACCGATAGTCCGATTTGAATAAAATTTGGAACACATACCTGTTTTGCCCGACGTTGGTCATTTGATTTTTACGAGGATCTCGAAAAGGGTGAAAATTGTGCCCACCTCTACATAAATTATGGCAGAATTTTTTGTCAACTTTCCCGACGACTCTGACGTTTTTTATTTAGCATATCTGTTTATTCAATTTCTTTTTAACTCCAACAGAAACAGGCCATCTCGGATAGTTTTAGAGAAAAACAAATTAGTTGCACAAGAGGCTCTCCAAGCGTCTTATTAATTATTTATCTGTAGTTAGCGAGAATGAACAAGTATGTATGATATTACTTATTACAATTTTATTTAATACAGGCAATGGTGCGGATCTTTCATAAAAGGTGTTCAATATGGTCACCATTCTCTTTCCTGTACATAACAATATGGCGCAAAATATTTTAACACTTGATCTAATAAGACATTTTGTTAGAAACCAGCTCAGAAAAAAGTTTTTTTCTCTAAAACTATCGGAGATGTTTTTATGAGGGACAAAAAATGAAGTAAATAAAAGGTTTAAACAAAAAATTCAGAGTCGTTGGGAGTGTTGTGAAAAATTCTGCTATAATTAATGAAATGGTGGGGGTACTTTTCACCCTTTCGGGCTTTTTTATAATAGTCAAATATTAGGACGTCTAGCAAAATACCTAAAAAAATGTATTTTAAAAAGGAAAGTTTGAAGCCCTATAATGGACAAACGAAGTACTTTTGCGTAGAGGTAAATCATGTCCAATCGACCTATTTTGAGTCTCAAAAAACGGGGTACTTCTATGTCCACAGAATATTTTATATCCTGTATATGTGTGAAAATGAAAAAACATTCATTATATTTTATCTAATCAGCCTCATAGAACTCATAATAACAAAAAAAATCATTCAAATAAATATTTGCTGAGCTATGGGCATTGGAGAGATGAAAACAATCAATGTTCTTTAAAAGCAAAATGCAGTCTATTTTTATTACTTTTAAGGGAATTCCTACTATCATACTTGGCAACATGATTGTGATGATGAAAGTTATACGTAAACGTAAAGATACAGCTTTGGGTTAAGGATTTTCTTAAAGAATAGGTTAATCAATGGTGAAGCTATGCCAGTGTCGTTCAGAAAATAGTTAAGAATGACCGGCTTCCAGTGGCGCCTGTTCTAGGGGGGCCTGTATTTCCGGAGGGGAGCCCTAGGATATCTATTTATAGAAATACGTGAAACTATTTTTGTATTCTATATGCACCTGAGGGATTGACCATTTTTCTTCTGTTGCCGTGATAAAATTCGTAACAGGTATAGAGTGTGCAACAGTCACTTCGAACTCGATTGTTTCGACAAAAACCACGAGCTGAAACCAGGATCAGTTCCGTCTTTAGACATCCCGGAGTTCCGTACGAGAGTCTTCCTGTCAACCCTGGCTATCTGCGATCTCGTGACATTGCCCCCTCCATTGTTGACAGCCAGATGTCTTTTTGACAGATGCGCCGACAAGGCGAGGAAGAAACAGAATGTTTATCCGCTACCAAGCAGCTTCGAAAGGTGAGTCAAAATGTATTTTCTGAGGGAAGATGCAAAAATGTACAACTTATCTTCTTTTCTTATAATCAAGTTTGTTGAACGCTCCTTAAAATAAATCAGACCAGGCAGTAACTCGGTGCAAATTCTTTTTAAACAAATTACAAGTTTTCCCCTGTGGACCTGTCATGTTCTTTTAGGTTTTTCTAATCATTATGAACAAAAAAGGTGCTTTGTGATCTTTCTCTAAATAAAATCTTTTTCAAATTATATATTTAAAGTCTGGAAACCTTCAAAATCGCCATTTTAATTGATTGAAAACTGTTGAAAATTGTATTTGAGTTTGCCAAGTCTCTAAATCAGGATATAAAATTCAATCATGCCCCTACAATACCCTGAAGTGTATTTTAGGTTTAGTTTATATCAAAGCGTTGTTATCCAATTGCTAGTGGAGCGCGTGCCACAAAGAGCGTATATAATATAAATATGTTTTTCTTGAAAGTGTGGTGAAATGGTTGGCATCTTCTGGACATCCGAACTGGATAAGTACCTCGTTGGAAAAGACGCTTGAAATAGTATCGAAACAAAAATTTGGAGTTTGCCCCGATCACTTCACTGCCTACGACTATATCGACGCGTCGCTAAGTCAGCTTATAAACACTGCTGTGCCAACCAGGAAAGGAGATCGAGAAATCCTGATCAGTAAGTTTAGTATAGATGTTACCGGCGATTTGTATATGTCAGGTATTCTATACAATTCCCAGCCAATGTATAGAATATCTAGAACGTTCAGTTAATGTCCATTACATACTTTACCTAGGCAATGTATACAATTCCCAGGCATTGGGGTCTGAATTTGTCAACGTTATGTAAGTAGTTACCTACTAAAACTTGTTTTTGAATTATCCTTGGAACTGATGCGGTTCTCTACAGCTATGGCGTTTTTCGCATATAAAGGGCAAATAACTTTAGAACCATAGCCTTATGTCATATTTTTTCTGTTATCTTACACACATTACCGGCTACGCATTTGGTAGTGTATTGAATGTCCATACATGACCTACACATTTTAGGTGTTCTATACATTGCCTAGTAATTGTACAGAATATCGAATTATACAGATTGCCGGTAACATAGACAAACACAACAAAAATCAGATACTGCATGGGTACGTCAAACGTATAGTTCTTTTTGTTTTTGGCGGGGTACAGTCACACAGACACTACTAAAACAAACTAGGCTGTATTTTGGTGAAAAATGGTCGTATCTAGACTTAAAAAAACATTTTAGCTTTAAGATCCTAGTTTTTAGGAGCAACGGTTTTTATGCAATTCTAAGAGATAGCGCAAGAAACATTTTTTTTAAAAAATGTTCCTTTTTTCTTAGTCTACGGGCCCGAAACATTTTTTTTTTCTATTAGGCCATCGTATGGATCAGATAGCCCGTTTGTCCAGCTTCAATAACTTTTTTTAATATCTCGATACGATCATTTGGTGCGGAGATATTAAGACTGAATAAAAAAGGACTATTGTGTCATCGATCACTGATATCTCGATAACCAGTGATCACACAAATCTCGTATAAGATTTGATGGCAATCTTTGAGGTAATTTTTTTCGTCAGAATTGATTTTAGAAAAGTATTGTGGAAAATTGACCGCTTTTTGAACTGCTAATGAAGGCTGTATTTTTTTTAAACTTGGATGTACCCCTAATAACCCTGCCGGACTGCAGATCGATCCATTGTATTGTTTCTTCTGGTCAACAAATTCCTAAATTCGCCTTTGAGACCCTCAAAAAATATTTTCTGGATCCACACTTGTCAGTATTTTTTTTTTGGGAATATTCCATGAATACATTTTTTCAATTGCTTTTTTAAAATTGAATGTGTTACAAAGATCCAATAGTGACAACAAAAGAAAAATGATCTTTCCATTTTCAATCAGATTACAGGGTGTTTTGATACAAAAATTTTGCTCTTTTGATTCATTTCAAATTTTGACCATCTGGTCCGGAGAAACCGTGCAATTGATCGATCTGCCGTTGTGCAGGGTTATTAGGGGTACAGTGAGCGTCTTCAAACTTCAGCCAGTGTATTAGAGTATTCAGAACGTCGCCGTCGTCCTCGATCTTTTCGCCAGAGCTGCGTGGGTTTGTTTTTATCATGGACACAGTAGAAGACCTAGACAGCTGCAAATGTTGCAAATTTAGTAAGAAGTAAACAAACTCGTGCATTACTTGAAATGCAGCACCAAATTACTAGTCAGTACTTTTCTTCAATTTCTTTGATGATCTTTTACCTCAAATTAACTTTGTTATTTGAAATGTAGTTGTTTCTGAAAAGGACAGTCCCAGCTTTCATGACACATTGTATATGAGATTTCCTTTTTCGTCGTTGATAAATTCTGATAATACGAAATCTTAGAATTAGGTTGATGTTGATGGGTGATATTTTCTTGAAAGGTTGATTTTGTGTTTAAGAATAAGCAATTTTCTAATGGAAAGTCTGTTTTTATTCTTTTGGGATCACTACTATCCTTCTTGTCAGTATGGTTGTGATGACAGACTATGTGAACGTCCCATTACAGCATATAGCTGGGTATCTTCTTGGAAAATACAGTAATCAATATCTCTACTAAAGGTACTGTGCTGTACTCCATAGGGCTTCGAGGAAAGGATTTATCTTTTTTAGTTATGGATAGAAAGTACAATATTTTATTATTTCATGATGCTCAACTGACTAAGAATTTTGTTTTAGATTATGCAGTGGAGGTGAAGAACGTGGTCCCTCTGTCATCTCCTGCATCGATGGTTCCGACAGTTCCATCTGCTAACAGTATGGTTATTCTACTTCCGAGCAGTGCTGTAAGTTGGTTCCAACAAAACTTTACATATGTAAACGCCTCTTGATGAGAGATTGCTGCTAAGCTATAGTGACGATGAATTTATGTCTTCTGTAGCAAGTGTCTCATTAGGGAAATATGTAAAAGAACATCTTGCCTACAGTACCTATTAGTATAAATCATGTGTGTAGTGAAGTGCGTATGGTACCCGGTTTGATTCAATACTAGTAGTGGCTTTCTCCCTGACGTCAGATCCATAAGCTACCACTTCTTGGAGACGTAACATTATTGTGCTGTCTAATGCTTTCAAACTAGTGCTGTATCTTGACTAAAAACAATCACGGTTATGATGTATGGCCAAAACTTGGCAAGGAATCATCGATTTCACTTAGTCGGAGTCCAGATCACCTTGAATTGACTAGGTACAAGTGGTTGGAAAATTTTAGGTTATTTGCTCAGTACTTTTCTTCACATACAACGCTCAGCCGTGAGTACTGCTCTCATGTTTAAGGTGCGGCCGATCCCAGATTCTCGGCGCTGTTCAGAGGAGGGCTGTGCGACTGATCAATGATCCAGTTCTACTATCCTTAGCCTGTTCAAAAATCGGATTAGGAAGGCAGCTTTAAGTTCCTTACAGCAGTCGCGGTGAATCGGAATTTAGGTTTCTGTCCTAGCGGTCCCATCAGCATATAAAAAGTACATGAATAAACATGGTAAATCTTGTACATCGTATTTTTCTACAATTAGAAGAGCGATGATTGCTTTTAAATGATGTGTGAAAACCGACAATAATTAGAACCTTATTTCCACTGTGCCACCTTCGTCCAAACACGTTTGTATAGTCAGAATCACGAAAGATGACTATTACGTCATACCATAAATTGTACTGAAGTAATCATTGGACGTACGTCGACGATAAAATCACGATATCAGGAATAATGACAACAAATGTATGTGTTGATTTGGGAAGATAGGTTATTACACTGATTATTTTTGTTTTTATTTTATTTCATGGTTTTGAGTTATAATAATCTTAGTGCGGGGTTTTTGTTTTGAAAAAACAGTTATGATTAGAATACCTTAAGACAGCAACACCAAAGTATTATTCGACAACCACATAAGCTGCTTTAACATAACCTAACTATTCCTCTTTCAAATATGATCGATCATGCAACATGAAAACATCGTCTATCTTTGTCGGATACATGCATATTAGCAATACAGTTTGTTTAGACAATAAAATTCTGTTTGTCTCTGTCTAGCATATCTGAAACTTCATTAAACATATTCACAAATCGCTGTCGTTTGTCTTTACTACAGACTAAAATGATGACGTAATCATCATCTTTCGTGATTTCGACTATATATAGGCGCCATCAACCAAATTACGTGACGTTCATGAAATAACCATTATACAATCCTAATATAATATGACAGTGGACAAAAACCTTAGTAGTTTATTCTGAGAGTTCTACTAAACATTTATTTGAAGATAATTTGTCTTAGATTACCTTCACATACGTTTTCAGCCTACCGGGCAAGCGGTACCAGTATCAACTGTCCAAGCCCCAATGACTGCTGCACTACCACTTCAGACTACAGGAACCACTGCACCACCGCTGCTACTTCCACCAACAGTACCATTAGCACCGCAACTAGTACTTCCTGTGCCGCCGCAAATGCCTGCTGCTCCCGGCAACATGGTTCCATTGTTAGTGTCAACTCAAGGAGATACAAAGGTAAGACAATCTTGGATGTCACAAAATACCCGCAGAAATCTTATGGGGAATGGCTTTCAGATGATTTTTCTGTTTATTCAAATTTAGTATTTTGTAGATCTCAACATATACAACAAAAATTTTCATTGGTCCTAAGTTTGCCCACAGGTAGTTTCTAACATAGGGCCTCCAAGCAATTTGTACCCAATTATAGTGTAATGTGGATTCGATACACGATATGTAATAGCTGTTCGATATTTATTTATATTTTTATCATCATTCCTATTGATGTACTGGATAATATATAAAAAAAACTCCAATACTACCATTGTTCATATTTATCAAATAGGAAGCGGTTTGTAAGCGGTGAGGACACCGCTTCTGACGTTCTGCCTATTTGTAACGGGATACCGCAAGGATCAGTACTTGGCCCCCTTGCCATTTCTAATATATATCAATTCCCTGCCATCGGGTATTGATAACGGAGCCTGCATCCTATTTGCAGGCGATACCACCTTGTTGTCTAGACCTAACCAAAACACGGGTGTGGATCGACTGGAACAAGGTAAAAGATGGTTTTTAGCCAACGAGTTATCGCTAAATGAAAACAAGACATATATTACATTTTCCTCTGACAGGTGGGCTGTGAGATCTGAACCAGTAAAAATTCTAGGAATAGTGCTAGATACCAGGCTAACCTGAACATCCCACTCATTGATTATTTACATTCTAGACTTTCTACATAAATATTTGGTATACTTGAGTATGTTCCATAGTCACATTACATATGTCACAATGCTCTGGGGAAACTCAGTAGCATCTAACAAAATTTTCATTTTACAAAAATTACACTGCATTCCTGTCTGGCCAAAACTTACAGGGATGGGGTGTAGCTCCGAGACACAAAATTTTTCAAAAACTGTTCAAGACTATCCTGTACTGTTCTCCTGGTTTCAAAAATGTCCAAGATTATACTAGTAACATCTAGTAAGCTGACTATCAAAGTTTTTTTTATATATCCATATTTTGTATTACATCATTGATATACCTTTTGTTTTGTCGAGCTGTAATTCAATCAGTATCTCAACCGCTTTATAGATAGAGTAAAAAGCTTGCACTTTTAAACGGATTGCCCTAAATTCGTCACATAAACACACTTACTAGGTATCTAATAACTACTCAGAAATAGTGGGATTTGAAAATACACAGCGTGTCCACACACAACCCGCTTAGTAGCAACAAAACTGGGCTATACTGAGTTTCTACACTCAGTGGTTACATACATTAGAAACTATGGTTTTATTAGATGCCAAGCATTCCAAAAACGAAATCAATGAGTGAATGAAAAATTCTTGATTTGTAGTTGATGCTAGTGCCCCAAGAAGTGATGAAAAACAAAGATCCTACCACCCTGCAAAAAATGGTGATAGCTGCAACTAGCGTTCAATCCCAGCCACAGGCGACATCGACCCCTAGTGGTGCTAAAGTAAATATTTTGCCGAAACCGATCAATACTACGCCTAAAGCGATTAAGAAGTCGCCTAAAATACCCATGCCGAAGATCACGCCTGCCATGCGCAGAGCCGCCGCAGCTGGTTTATTACCAAGTTCTACCATTGATTTGACTGAATCACAAGAAACAGATGTAAGTACAGAAAGTTCGATGATTCAGAATAACGCAGAATCTTTCTTGATTTGCACTATACTACAAACATTTCTATTTGCTTTTAATACTCAATACTACATGTAAGTGAGCTTAGAGAAATATTTTCGTCTATAGCAACAATATCCTCCAGAGTACATTCAACTTATCTTTCGCTTCTTTGCTTTGCATGGATTTGATCCTTGAGAGGGTGTATGTGAGAAAAAGTATTAACTGAAGATAATAAAATCGTTGTTTTAACAGGACAAAGGAACCGAATCATCGACTGATTTGACCGAAACATTGCATGTAAGTAAGAAATTATGTTTCATATGTAACAAACATTTTATTTTATTTGTTATTGCTGTGATATCCTATGGGACTACAACAATTGCTGTGACGGTATTTCTTTTTCTGGAATCCAGAGAGTTCAAATGAGAGATACGGTCTTTCTCCATTATGTTTTGACGTTTACTGAGGTAAACCGCTGATCAGCAAGAGACATTTTGTATTAAAGCCTGTAGTGTTGGCAGTAATGTATTGGCTGTGAATCGGGTAAAACCACGAAGACTAGAGATAGGAGGTTAAACTGAAAGACACATATTCATGTGAAGCCAGTACTATCGCTAACGAGGGCGTGGCTCTCGAAGTGCTCTCGGAAATCTAGCATCTGCGCATTTATACAGACTTACGTCACAAATGTCAGAAATACCAACTGTTGTTTACGTTCATGGTAACAGCAACAGAGATATACATATATAAGATAATACATGATACGAGAGAGCTGCCAGTTACCCAGAACCTGAAATACATTTCCTGAGCTACATGACCTTTCAGAAGAAAAAGTTGTATATAAAAGTTGTAGGGTCTTATATGAAGTTTTTCATCTAATATATTTCGTTAGCACTTTTCTGGCATACAAAAAAATATTATGCCTCATTTGATAATATAGTCATGGTTATTAGCAGCCATTTTGTTTATAGCGTTTTTTCTTCTGTGCGAAGGAACTTTTCAAAATGAAAGCCCTGCTATTATTATATTAAGTATTAATTCGTAGCGTACAAAAAACCACAACAAAATACGGCTCTGCCTACAGATCTGGCGTTGACATATCCGTCAGAATTGTATGTCACTTGTCGATATGGGATATTTATAAATAAATAAAATAATCAAACCGAAGCCAACAACCAAAATTTCTGTGTTATTTACCGCGGTTATAATGTGGTTTTAAGATGACATACGAGTTGATGACGTCATTTACTCGAATCGTTGAACGCGTTGGTTTTAACCGCGGGTTTGTTGGAAGTTGTTTATTTTAGAAAAGTGCGTATATGATTTCTGATAGTTTTTTGTCTACAAATATGGAAAACTTAAAAAACATTCATAATATTAATGGGAGAAATATTTTTTCCAATCATTTGTTTGTCTGGGCGGTAGAAAATATTGTTCAGGTGTTAAATCACTTGAAAAATTTCTCTTATTTTTAAACGAGTTTGTCGTGAAAATAAAAGATAGGACGGACGCCCAAGATTTTAGTGACAGCTATGATAACTTTCAATTCTTTAAACTTTTCCGCATGAAAAAGAAAACATTTATTGATTTAGCAGAAATTATAGGAAAAAGTTAAGCATAGGAACTAGATTTAAAGTGTCCAGTAGTGAGTATAACTAATAAGGTGCTCTAATTTATACTAAAACTGATGTCAGCCTGTATCAAGTTTCCCAAAAATTAAGCTGAAGTACAACAAAACTATTCAATACCCGCCAAAATTCTAACTTGTCACATTTCAAATAATAACCAGAAATATAAAACTACTTCGGAGTTGGGTAAATACCATAATTTTACGGAGATAACTATGACATATAACAGCTGATTGCTGATTTCACGAACCTTAACTAAACTCGCTTGAACATCGGTAAATACGAATCCAAAATAGTAAATACTATTTTCATTTGGTTATTCGCTTGGATTTGATTAATTAGCTGTTTTTGCTATCACGTGGCTGTCAAGTTTGACGTAATGGAGACTCGTGAACAATGCTCCGGGAAATATATGGAGGATCGTTTTTACAATATTTTTATAAGCATAATCGTAGTCATAATCAAAAGAGTTAAATTATTTCTTTATGAAGCTCAATGCCAACCAAGTTATGCTTATCTCAAGGGCTTATGCTTATGACTATAATTATGGCAAATTGTATATATGCAGGGTGTTCCTTAATGATATGCGAATATTTAAGGGTGTGAATCTACATGAAAAATTAATGTTAGTTTGCTTTATAAACTATGGTCCAAAAATGGTTCCTTATAAAAACTCGAGGTGTTGAAGTTTTAGGAAAAAAAATGGAAATTAATTAATATTTTCAAAACCGCTTCAGATATTTCACTAATATTTAGTACGTAGTGAAAGTTAATAAAGTTGCATATTTTTCAATAAAAATAATTTTTAGCTTTAACAGTGGCGTGCTTACCGGTATTGACTTCGATATTTTTTTTAAGAAAAAATGATACGCCAATGATTTTTTGTCAAATAAAAATTATTTTTGAATTCCCCGTTCAATTTAAAATAAATGATCTCTCTTGAATTGTTTTCCTTCGATGCGCCATTTTTGAGTAAAAAGATAAATCCGTTCTATTGTGTAACTTGCAAAATTATTATTAATTTAATTGGAAAAATTAAACAAATTAGGGGTAATGAACAACAACAACTGACAACATAAACATAACATTAAAACCAACGAAATGATTACAAAAATTGTTGAAAACGGCCTTCTTCACTTAGTATGCATGCTTTCGCCCTCCTTCTCGTGGAATTGGGCACTCGTTGAAATATCCCTGGATTGTTTTTCATTCTATCACAAGCTGCAACTATTCTTTCTTTTAATTATTCTATACTGTTAATGGGACTTGTGTACACTAGTGTCTTAAGATAGCCCCACAAAAAGAAATCTAAACTATTGAGGTCTGGGGACCTTGGTGGCCATTCTTGGGGCCCACCGTGGCCAATCCAACGATTTGGATAAACAGTTTGTAAATAATTACGAACCGCTACACTGAAATACGCTGGTGCACCATCATGCATGTACCACATACCACCAAAGGCAACTGTTGTTGAAGAAAATTGAGGTAAGTCTGTCCGTCAAGTCGTCCCGGCAAGAAGAATAGGCCAATAAAATGGTTGCCAATAATTCCTGCCCATAGTCTAACCGAAAATTGGTGTTGGAAATGAGTTTCGGTTACGGCATAGGGATTTTCTTCTGCCCACAAATGATTATTGTGGAAATTCTGAATGGCATTTCGAGAAAAATTAGCTTCGTCCGTGAACAGAATCATTGATTCAAATTGCGGATTTTGTGTAATTTTTTGAAGATACAACTGACAAAAGGTCACACGCCTTGGAAAATCAATGGGAAGTAATGCCTGTACTCTTAAAATACGTTAAGGATATAACAAAAAATCCACTAAAATTCTCCAAGCAATTTGATGGCAAATATTTAAGTGTCTAGCGATCTTCCTCGTACTCGTTTCAGGATGTTCTTCGACTTCGTGCAGCACTTCTTCCTCAATTTCAGGTGTTCTCACACTTAGAGGTCTACCTTCAGATGTTCCTTTTCGGAGAGAACCAGTTTCAACTAGACGGCGATGAATATTAGAAAAGGTTCGACTATCTGGCAAAGCACGATCGGTATATCTCTGGTGATAAATCCGTCTGGCTTGCTCACCATTACCGTCGGTAAGGCCATATACGTAATGCATTTCCGCCATTTCTGCATTTGAATAATTCACCATTATTAACAAGATTGTAAAAACTAAATAATGAAAAAGATGTCACAGCGAACAGATTTGAATAACAAAGACTTGTCAGATATCAAAAGCCAGTGACATATTCCAGAGCAACTAGATATTTATTGCTAAATTGCATTCTTCAATTATTACATTAATTTTCTCGGACAATAGAACGGTTTTTATTTTTTTACTCAAAGAGGGCGCATCGATGGAAACCAATTCAAGAGAGATCATTTGTTTTAAATTGAACGGGGATTTCAAAACTAATTTTTATTTGGCAAAAAACCATTGGCGTACCATTTTTTTCTTGAAAAATATCGAAGTCAATACCCGTACGCACGCCACTGTTAAAGCTAAAAATTATTTTTGCATTGAAAAATATGCAACTTTATTAACTTCCACTACTTACGAAATATCAGTGAAATATCTGAAGCGGTTCTGAAAATATTAATTAAATTCCATTTTCTTCCTAAAACTTCAACACCCCGAGTTTTTGTAAGGAAACATTTTTGGACCGTAGTTTATAAAGCAAACTATCATTAATTTTTCATGTAGATTCACACCCTTAAATATTCGCATATAATTAAAGAATACCCAGCATATTGGAATTAAGAATTATATACCATCATATATTAAGATGTTGTATAAACTCGACATGGATCGAAAAGCGCGTGGCATAGAGCGAGTAATTTGTCAAAAAATATCCTGACGGATCTGTAATTCAAGTTGGGAACTTTGTTTATTATAATTCTGCATATTAACAATATGTTGTTGTTACAGAAAGAAGCTATAGTATCAACTGATGGCTTTTTTGATCCCTATTCCCTTGGTATGGTAGGTATATTATTATATCGTAGAACATGTCTCATTTCAAATTGACAAAATTAAATAATGCATGATTTCTTTCGTTTAAGAAAAGCATTTTAATAGTTATATGATCTTTCTTTTTTAGAGAAGGGGTTGCTGCTACGTTGGATGCAAGGCTGAACCATCTCCTCAAAATCCATTGTACACATTCCCAGTTGATCCAGAACGGTAGGCTGACTATGCGTGTTTTACGACTAATTTTGACTTTCTGTCCCAAATGGAAGAAAAAAGTCTCCTTAAACTCTATTTACCACAATACTTCAACACAATTGGGTTTGTGTTAATCCGGTACTGTTGACAATAATAAATCTCTTGGCATTCAGTAGTGCGTCAGAACTAACGTATGTATGTCTTAAAAGTTTTGACACAAAATGCATTGGCTTTAATTTTAACAAAAACGAAATAATATCAAATTGCCTTTGGAAACAAAAGTTTGTTTACTTATTTTACTGTCAGTTTACATTCATTTATTTTGAAGTTTTCGCTTTAAGATGTCGTATCAATTAGAAATAAGAAAAAGTATCTACAAGTGGGTTGGGCGGGTACCCAAAGCTGAAATTTGTCGAATATTCAAGAATAAAAACATTTCACGCAGAATCATTTATCGAACAATAGCGGAGTGTGAGCAGGGAACACCATGTCTGAATGCACAGAGGTCAGAGAGATTGGTGAGAAGAGCAAAAAAACAGGTTTGAATGTCAACAAGGAAACTCGTCAATACAGAGTACGATATGGTTGGAATTGAGGAGAAAAGGTCTTAAATATCGAAAGACACTTCAGTGCCCCAAATACTCTAAAGTGGAACTTTGCTAATAAAAAAATCATTATTTTAGATGACGAAAAGTATTTCACTTTGAGTAATTCTGAAATGAAAGAAACAACCGATTTTATAAGGACAACGTAGAGGAATGCTCTGACAATATTGGATACAAACATAAAGCGAAATTTGCAGATATAATCCTTGTCTGGTGCGCAATTTCTAACAGGGGTGTATCCAACCTTGTGTGGGAAGAAGGCTTTGAGTAGTCGGAGCTATATTGATAATTGCCTTTCCAAATTGCTTCAGTTTGTCCACGAACATCATCCTAATGACCGTATCATATTTTGGCCAGACCTAGCATCATGCCGTTACTCAAGGGATACCCAAAACTGGCTTCGATAACTCAACATACCTTTTGTTCCCATAAAACGATAATCCTCCAAACTTGGCGCAGGCTCGCCCAATAGAGGACTTTATTGTCTAGGAACGTTTATCATGAGGCTGGGAAGCCCAAGACGAAGAACAATTAAGACGGCGAATTTATTGAAAACTGAGAGAAATTGATCTGAATTCCTCCCAGGACCTGAGAGACATTGGAATAAAGTTGCGTCTGATAGAGCAAAATGGGCCACTCCACATAATTTGATAGTATAGTTTAGTTAAGTATTGAGTTGTATTTTATGATAACTAGTTAGTGTTTAACGCTTTAACGCGCAGTAAACCGTATAACTTCAAAACTTCGCAAAAATCGGGACCCTTTCACGCACAAAAATCACAAAAAAAATATCTAATGGAAAAGTTCTGTTTTAGGGGCGGGAAAATAGTATCCCACTGCCCATGTAGCGAAACGAACATCTGGCTGCGGGCAGTGGGTGATTATTTTCCCACCCCCTAATTTGTCGCTGAACGCATGTAGAATTAAAAACACATAAGTAAAAAATACTTTATTTCACGAAATTGTATATAATTTTTTCTAAACAAAGGTCTACCTTTACAAAACAGAAACTTCAGTACCACGACTAAATTGCATTTTAAGAATGAAAAGGTTCAAAACATGCGTTGCACAATGCAACATTGCAAGCAGTTCAAATCATGTTGCTTCTCTTTTCTTTCGCCTTCGTACTGCAGTGCGCGCATCTACGATATTTCTCTTGCTGCTTGGGCATATGGTCTCCGACGTTTGACAAACGAATTGCATTTTGGACGGTAGGGTAACCACCTGGTTGATGTGTTTTTCTGCCTACTCCCGCTCCGGGACTATAGCCCTTGCGTTTTCTGCTGCAGAAATTACCGATCATTTCGTTGACCAATTGAGAGCGAAACTCGAGATGACACAAATAACGGCGACGCTGTTTTTTGGCCGAGTCCTTGTACATGACGTAACTACTTACTTCCGCCATATCGATGAAATAATAAAATAGTTTCAACCACCACCGACGAGATTTCTGGGCAATCGAGTAAGTCGACATAAGCTGATCGAATTTGTCAACTCCACTCATGAAGGTGTTGTAGTCAGCGATAGACTCGGGAGAATTCACTGATTCCCTCTCACCGCACTTGTTTGTTCGAAGAACTGATCTCTGCTTACTAGGGTTGTGCATAGAGCTGACAACGACAACCGACTTTTTGCCGCGATCTCGCCACTTTGCAATGCTTATGTCCCCCGATTGAACAAAATCGCTATAGTAGGAGCTTCAACAGTGGTAAGCTCGAAAAAAATATCGTAGCTAATTCGAGAATAATCCTCTCTCCGAGCCCAAGATCGGTTGTTTCCGTAGAGCGACCTGTATATACCTGGAAGTACATTACGAAACCGGTAACTGAACACGCCATAACCCAGACTTTGAACCCTCGTTTTATGGGTTTCATGGGCATGTATTGTTTGAGACTTTGAAACCGATCATACTTTCGTCTATTGAAAGAAATCGCGAATGGTGGAATGCGTTCTGAAAATGCGTGATTAGGGGCCGTATTTTGAACAGGCGGTCGTAATTAGGGTCCGTTCTCGGTAACATCTCGAGGTTGTCATTTAGATGTAGATAACGGAGTAATTACAAAAATCGTTTTTGACTCATTACTCTAGCTATTCTCTCCACGTGAAAGTTATCGTCTTTACTCCAATAAGATCGGAAGGTCGATAGAACATGGAATACCATAAATATGAGCATGCAAGCATAGCCCGCAATTCATCAACAGTCATGCTGAGATCTACACCTTTTTGAGTAGCATACAGGTTCGACTTGGTCACAATAAAAGTCAAAATGTCAAGGGTCAAGAAAGTTTGAAGAACTTTGAAAGAAGAGCTCATGTGTACGTCATTTTTAGCCCCGGTACCAGGTTCTGAAAAGTGGAAGGTGCTGTATAACTTAGGATCCGTGCCAGATTTTGTCCAAGTAATAGGAGATTGACTCGTAGCCGTATGATTATCGTCACCTCCACCAACAGTGTCACCTCCAGCTCTACCATTACCGTCACCACCATCTTCAGAGTTCCCGGCACCCCCAGGATCCCCGCCGCCACCAGAATCCTCCCCAGACGAAGTATTGTGGACTTTTCGGCTAGGCTTAGAAGAGTTTGAATAATCGGGATCGTCAGTATTTTCTTCAAAATCGTCATCAGAATACTCCGCCAAATTCTGTTGAGCTGCGTTACGCGACCGCGTAGACCGCCGACGTAATGAACCTCGCAAGCCAGGTTCATTGCTATCATTCAGTGGTTGTCTAGGAATAAGATCTTCTGCGTCAGAATCACCATCCAGCTCTGAATCCTCAGCTTGATGATCTGTGATTTCTCCTAGAAATCTGGCTATTTCAGTATCGCTTCTTGACATAATTACTGTCCTGAAAAATAAAAATAAATGAGTGATAGTGAAAATAAAATTATAAATAACAATAACAAGCTAAATTTGAAGGTAGAAGTCGCATTTCTGAAAATGTAAACAAAACCATGACTTGTTAGGTTATAATGCCATATTTCACAGAGTAGAACATCTGTGTGCACACACAACATTCGATTACAATGGCAAATTATCATAAGTTAGACCGCTTAGACAATCTGTAGCTATATGCGATTAGAATAAGCACCTTGGGTAAGCGAAGAAATAATTTGCCATTTTCGTAGAAGCTTAGCCGAATGGCAATGACGTAATCAGCAAAAGCTTATATACGCTATCTTTTCAAAAAATCATCACAAAATAAAACGCTAACAGACGCAGCAATACTACTATATTTAGATACATACCTTTATTCCAGCTTAAAGCACTTCAATCTAACTTCAAACGGAAAATAACAGCTTGACAGGTGTTCACTGCTTTGTATGATGTTTCCTACGCACACTGGGATATTATCGTCCCACTTTAGCACCACTCTGTGGACAGCACCTTGTAGGAACTACAAAGGGGGACGCCAGATTGCGGACAACAAGTGAGGGCGCGCGCAATTCAAATCATATAATAAGTGGGGAGATACTGTCCCACTGTGATTTAAGAGACCCGGTGGTAAAATAATACCCCAGAGGGCGTTAAAGGGTTAAATAAATTTCTTCATTAAAAAAATTCCGATAGATATTTTGTGCCAAAACTTTTAGGATATACGTTATTTTCCTAAAATATTGATTGAGTATTTAATTTTCAGATGAGTTGAAATCTAATTATGATACTTAACAGATATACAGGACGATTCATAAAACAGTGTCCAAATTTTTAGGGCACAAAGTATATCAAAAAATAACACGTAAAGTTCAAATGAGCAGAGGCCTTAAGGGGAGGCTGTATAGATACTACTGACAACGATTATCGGCAAGGGCGGATTTATAGGGGAGCGAGGTGCCCCCCTTAGACGGTCAAGTCTGCCTTGTTTTTCCAACCAAATGGTATATATTGTTGAATCTTCGTATAACATTTACCTTGCTAGGCCTGAATTTTGAGACGGGTCATCTTCCCTAGACGTATGCCACCCTCCGCTCTTCAATTGTTGCAAGGTCATTTTGTCTCTGAAGAGCTGCCTAAGTGTTTAAGCATACAGCTGCCACCAATTGCACTTTATTCATTCATCATTCAGTTGGTCTTTTTGTAGAGGAAAATAAGTAACAACGACAACATGCAATTTGTTTTGAACGAAACAGAAAAGTATGCTTGCGATTAAAAAAAATGTCTAAACTCATATTGCCTATTTGACCTATCAGCGTAGTCAGTGGTATCTATAAACCCTCTTCTTAAAATATCCCTTTGCCTTAGTGTATCTTGATACAGAATCTTGGAGTTATAATTTCGAAATAAAATATGTTGGTACAACTTTTATATTTTGTGAGTACAGTATATTTAATACAGACAAACATTTTCGTAACTAAGAGTACATCAATGGCGTATAAATAGGGAAATTTTAACTCCCAAAGTAGAAAAAATTATTTTCTACCTTCTAATTTTACCAAACTACTTTTTTTTGGAAAAATAGTTGTTTGAATATTTGAAATAAAATTTATATAAGAAACGTCAACCCATTCGGCTGTGAAAATTCGCTGTTTCGAAGTCTGAAATGTAAAATTGTGTGTAGTCTGATTGGGTTCATTGAGTCCAAATCAGAGATCAGTTTGTCTCCACTAAGGCATTTGAATAGTATTTTAATGCCACTCATAGGACACATCCAAAAAAGTTTTAAAAGCCCTGTTTCCGACCATATGCCATGATATTATGTTATATTTCTCAATAGTCTGCAAAATTTTGCAAATACTGGGAATAGATTTTATCTGGCTGTTCTGCAAGGTTCACAACTATCATTTATCCCAATTGGGTCAATTAGAATAAAACATTATTTAAAACTTCTCGGAATGATACTAGTATAAAGAAGAGAAACTAAAAATATTAATTAATCCAGTTTACGATGTACATGTAAACATCAACTGAAAGTTCATACTCGATCATGATTCATAATTCAGATGTTCAAATATTTTCAACACAAAACGCAATAGATGATACAGAAACTCTCCAACTTTGCCGTTAAAAAATAGTGTCGAATTATATATCACAAATTTGATGTTTAATAATTTGCCATAGTAAAAGTAGAGTAAGCATGATTCTATGTCCAAGGTATTAACTTTAACATAGGTATTAATTGTCATTCATTTTTGATACTTTGTTTTTCAAATTTTGTCAGGTTTTCTCCTAAATGGACCACTGTGCGACGGCGTAGCTAGGAAGTACGAAATAGTACGAGGAGTACGTTTTGACATGTTAAAGTATCGTGGAAAATAGACCGATGTCGTTCATTTATAAATCTCAGTATTTTTTTTTTCAGGCGCAAGGCATGGCTGCGGGCCTGTGGTCGTGATGAGTCTTTGGGTAGAGAATGGCTTCAGATTTGCAAAAGTCATTTTTCGGACGAAAGTTTCCACGAAATGGGTTATATGTTGCCAAATGCTGTACCGCACCAAAATCCATTGAAAGCACCAAGTAAGTCACAGATAAATAGAAAATAGGTTGCCAGATCTGCTCAATAGCTTACCAAAATCGTGCAAATTGCTTTTGTGAATACTTTGCAACCATAGCTGAAAAGATAATTACCACAGAATACGCAATATTAAAGAAGCCAACTATACTAAAGGCAAAACAGTACTTTACTCAATGGCATTTCATGAGATCCCCAGAAGAGATAATGCAATCTCTAAATGAACTGAAAAATAAGGATGCGTGTGGATCTGATGGATTGCCAATAAAAGTACTAAAGTTCATTTCCCAATATTTAATATATCCACTGTAATATTTATTCAACTTATCAATGACAACTTGTACCTTTCCGGATTTTTTGAAAGTAGCTGAGCTGTTTTCTGTTCACTGTTTTTGTTATTTGTGAACGATTTATATGAATACATAATTGATAATAATTGCCTCTTGGTAACATTTGGTGACATAAATATAACAGTATCAACAAAGTCACTAGATGGTCTAGAAAGTAAGACTAAAATCATAATGCAAAATGTTCAAAAGTGAAAAAAATGAATTCAGCATTCTTTGCTCTAATGAACTTAAAATACGTAATGAATGAAAAAACCTTAGTAAAGGACTACTACTACTCTATTGTATATTCGCACTTCAAATATTTAGTGCTATATTGGGGATCATCCTTTGGGTTTTCAAAAAAACAACTTTTAACATACTTGTACCCTAAGTGCTTTTGCTATCTGCAAGAGTCTTATAATTCTTAATATTTACATATTTATTTTATTGATTATTTTACTTAATATACATTTATGCTGCATACTTTTCCTATCCTTCTATTTAACTATTAACAAACATACTTTTTTGCTACTTATTTTATAACTTGCTATCACCTATTTTATCCGAATTTAGTCATGCATATTTTTCTTTTGCTTATGTAAACCTGACCTTTAACTGTTGACATTTCATATCCGCAAAGTAATTTGAATAAAAGTTATTATTATTATTATCATTACTCAAAATGGGTAGCGCATTGTATAATATATGTATAATCATGGTCTCAAGTGTTAACGAATGTGGATGCTGCTTGACGTAGCTAAAATGGACAATTTTTTTCAGCTAAAGTGTACCTTCTTCAGAACAAACATGGTCAGCGTTATACTGAAATTGAGTTGGTAAGGAAACCAATAGTCGAATATATGATAAACATTTATGTTGATTGTAAACGAATTTCATTTATATGAGAGGTCCCCAAAGACACAAAATTACGCATCTGTCACTTCTATAATTCTACAGGATAGCAAAAACAAGGCAATGGTAACTTTCTACCTGATATTCATTCGATAAACACTATAAAAACTAAAATAATGTTTGAGATACTTGAGGATATTGATGAATACGCAACTTTGTCACTATTTAATCAACTTCGTATCTCTTACCGTTTCCGAGATTCCATTAGTGAGAGCTGAATTAGGGACACGCGGTATATGGTTCGTGATTATGCAAATCATCATTATGAATTTTCAGACATGTCCTAAACGGCGAGAAGATGGCATGTTTCCATGCGCTGTTCTGAAATGTCACAGCTGCTATCATAAAGATAGCGATGAATACAAGATGTATCGATTCCCGAATCCTGAAGACGAACCAGATAGGTAGGCTTCATAAACAAAAATCACATCCTTTGTCCTTTTTATTGTATCCTGTTAAAAAAATTGCATCAAGTAGATTGACGCAGTGCTTCCCACTCATTCGAAGAAACTTTTAGTACAAGTTTCCATGTAGTACAATGATAAAAAAAACAAAGGTTACTCAGAACCAGCAATGCACTATTTGGGTTTTCATGAAAAAAATTTCTTTAGATTACAGCATCGGAAGCCGAGACACGTCAAACGATTTGACAAGGAGATAACTTTCTAACCAAAATCTATGTCACCCCCTTTCATCCTCGCCCCAACCCAGGGTCATTCCCTTAGAAATTTTAAATGACAATTTTGAGCACTTATTGAAATAAAAAGTGATGTTTTCGTCTGTTTCTGTTTTCTATCTGAACCAGTTAAGATGAAAAAAGGTTTTTCTAATTTTCTTGAAAACGAATCGACCGATTTTAAAAATCAAACTTCAAAATAAAGGACTTCGAAAGACCTTTCAAACAAGCTATTACTCGATACCCCTTGTCATTTAAAATTTTTAATGGGATGACCCTGGGGGCAGAGGGTGAAAGGGGGTGAAGTAATTTTTGGTTAAAAAGTTGTCCCCCTTGACAAATCTTTTGACGTGTCTCGGCGTATTTCGTATGTCGCCGCGCCGCTTGCTGGTAAATCACTCGTATCGAGAATCAAAGATGAAATATTTATGAATATCCCCGCCCTTGAACCAGTGTTCAGAAACTACAAAGCTTTTTCATCCTTAGTACTTAGTAGTAATTTTGCGTAAAAACTTCATCCATATCCAAGCAGTTCTTTCCAAGTTATACGTGGGCCAAGGATTAGCGAACAGCCCGACAAAATGACTGACAAAAATGAGCGATTTTAATGGTGTACATATCTCAGTTTCGAATTTTGTAGCGATTACAAAACTTTCTGTGCCAATAATGCGTGGAAAGTAAGAGGAGTCTAAATGGTCTAAAGAGAAAATATTTTTCAACAGTTCTAAAGTACGAAAATCGACGTTTTTCTCGAGCTTCCAATGGCAGTACGAGTACTGTTACTTTAAGGATAGGTTTAGCATGTATAGAAATGACAAAGGTTCATATAAAGATGGGTCCGGTAATAACCCATTTCCATGATAAAGGCATTTAAACTCTGGTCGTTTTTTTCAGAGCTATACTGAATCTGTTTGAAGTGTTTCTTGAGACGAAAAATAAACAAATAAAAAAAACAATAAAAAGGAAAACAAAAACAAACAAAAAAACGATGAATCTGCAGTTTTGCAAATCTTATGCAGTAGAAAGTATCAGCAAATGAAAAAAATAAAATAAAAGACACTTGTTAAAAAAGGTACAGAAAAAGAAGAGAATGTAATAGCACTAGTAACCCTAATATAACAGAGTACCAAAATATTATAATGTAACGGAAGTTCCATATTTAGGCGTGATATTCGAAAAAATGATCTGACCAGTCTTTAACAAAATAAAAGTCGTTTTTTTTCGGTGTGCTCCGAAAAGCGTCAGCTCCAATATACACTGAAAACCAAATGTCAGAAGGAGATAGCTGAATAGCAAAGCTGACGCGGCACTCTGCCGCGTTTCAGATATGTTAAACCAGTTTCTTGAATTAAGATGCTTGGTGAAAATATGCGTTACCTAGTTTATTCTGTACGCCCAAGTAATGGTTTTATTTTTAGCGTATACATCTTTGAATTGTGAATTATGTCGAATCTGTTTAGGATTGATTCTGGATCGGTCCTAACGGCGCTTTATTTTAGGTCGGAATGAAAGATCAGGATCGACACAAATTCTGCAACATTGCAGCATAGATTCGCTTGGCAACACCGGATCTCGTGCATTCCAAGGCAAGGTTTCCAACTCCATGATCATAAATGAACGATTTTGGTCAGTATCCATCTAGCGATTATTGGGGAGCGTCGTGCTGCTTCGAAATAGTTTTCGCCTGCGTATATGCAGGCAGTTATAGTTTGCATTACGTAATGGTATTTGTTACATTTTCCGACCGCTCGCTGTGTTGATTGTATCACCATCGGTGGAAATCAAAGATAATTCTAAAATAAATTAAAACACTAAGTCGCATCAACATTGAAATAAATAATTCTAATCAAAATGAAAACAAAATATTATATGTTCGAACAGACCTCCTTGGATTTGACAGTAACCTAACCTATTGTCGAAGCCTGTGCGAACATTTTCGAGTGTAACATATTGGCAACGCGGCAGATTGCGTCACCGTCGCTAGGCACTGTGGTGATGACCTTCGCTATTCAGCCGGCTTTTAACGTTTTCCAATATGTGTTGATACACAGTTATCGCCCTTCTTTCTCGTACACATTGTACTCAGAGCCGTCAGACAAATTTGGTTTTCCCTGTATGACGATGAACAGATTCTAAAACGACGCACCTGAACCACAAACTCCAAAAGGCAGTTTCTGCTAAACATAGAGACTTGCCGCACGAAGGCCACTGATGTAAGCGCTCTAGAAAACAAATTTGAGCATCTTTGATAATACATTTGCGTGTACCAAAAAGAAGGTGAAGTATCAAAGACGGATAAAATTTCATGGTAAACGAAGCATTTTCGGACATATCTTTATATGAACTTCTATCCACATTTGCCCTTCAATTTTTCTAACGTTTTGTAACACCGGGTATTTATTTCCATTAGATTCCGAGCATGGTACGAGTTGGTATCTCACCCAACTCTGAGGTACAGTCACCAAGTGCTCTACGAAGAATTCGTCGTGTGTGAGAGACATTTTGAAAAAATATACTTCAAAAATGGAGAAAAGTCGCAAGGGCTATGTGACATAGCAATTCCTACTTGGATGGTCCCTGGTATGTAATTGGATTGTTTGTATATCTGGTATACGAGCTCTTAATGAGAAAAATTGTATTTTCTTGTTTTCAGGAAAGCGATCACTTAAAATTTTAGATTATTACAAGAAGACAGTGGAACCATACCTTAAAGATATAGGTAAGCTCGTCAGAACATTTGATGAATGATAATACACTCCTCCAGTATAATTTTGTAGTTTTAAGTATTACGAATATCTAGAGAAGAAACGTACGAGGGTGGTCTGAAAAGTTTCCGTACTAATAAAGATACAAGACATTTTTCAAAAAAAAATATATTTTTCAACATAGCCTCCTTGTAACTCTACACATTTCTTCGGGCGATGCTCCCATCTCTGTAACCAGTCCAAATAGTACTCGGCGTTTTTCTCTTCAAAATAATTGTTCACGAAGGTGATTGCCTCTTCATTTGACGAAAATCTCTGTCCTCCGAGTGCAATTTTTAGATCAGTGAACCAAAATAAGTTGCTTGGGGCTAGATCTGGTGAATAAGGCGGATGTTCAAACAGTTCAAACCGTAATTCGAGGATTTTCGCCAATGCAACTGCTGAGGTGTGAGACGGTACGTTGTCTTGATGAAACAGCATTTTTTTCTGCAAATGTGGCCGTTTTTCCGCAATCGGCCTTCAGCTTGTCAAGTAATGAAGCGTAGTATGATCCTGTAATGGTTTTTCCTTTTTGAAGATAATCGATTAAACTAACTCCTTGGCTATCCCAAAAAAAGTCGACATCAATTTCCCAGCCGAAAAAACAGTTTTTGCTTTTTTCGTATCCAGTTCCACTTTGCAGACCACTGTTTGGACTGCATTTTTGTTTCGGGCGTATAATGGTGTATCCAAGTTTCATCTGCAGTAATTAATTAGCGCCTAAACTGCGCTGACAGAGCGTTGGAAATATTCATTCGAACACGTTTTTGGTCTAATGTGAGCAAACGCGCGGACAGCTTTCTCATGCCTGAATTTTTTATTAATATGTTGTGACAGACACGTTATTTTGACATGTTCATAACATCTGATATCTCTCTCACCTTAATTCGTCGTCTAGCAGCATTTGGTAAACTTAGGCGGTGTTTTCGTCGGTACTTTTTGGACGTCCCGAACGTTCATACATACATATTCATTCTATAATGGATGCAACTGGCTGATCCCATTTATTAAAACTTGAATTGACAAGGGAGCGATGCGGATATATTACTATACCTCCCAGTTCGTCACAGGACATGGTTGTTTTGACAGCTACCTGAAGAGGGTAGGAAAGAGAGTAAGCGAATTGCGTATATTGGAATGAAGAGGAGGATACTCCTACTCACCTACTCCAATGTGGTGTAATATCGCAATAGTTATCCAAGTAAAGTAGTCTTGCTTTGATTGTAGATGTGGCTGCAGTTCATTTGACATTTCTCTATTGCAGGAAAAGTCACTGTAGAGTTGGCCGAATCAGAAGAAGTGAGCTTGGAAGGTATTTTCATTCAAATAAAGATTACTTTGTATTTTGTTTTTAACTTTTTGATGTTTGCAGAAAACTTAAAGACGGTATGTGTCCTGGAGAAAGATAGACTCAACTTCCTTGGTATGGGTAGCTGCTTGAAGTTCACAAAACACGGTAAATATTCCTGTATTATTTTAAAGTGATAAGTTGGAGTTGGACATAAACTAGCTGTTATGCACCCACGACTTGCTGTGCTTGAAGTTGATATTAACATAAAACATTGTCCTTAAGTGATTCTATAATTCGGATCCTATTTTGTAATTTTGATGACCGTCGTAAATTGACAGCTAATTTCCTTGCTTGAGATATTGGGATATTTTTTTAGTTTATCCACCTACCTAGGTTAAAATGACAAATTTGGCTGACGGGCTCGAGTTCAGTATGTACGAGAGAGAAGCGCGAGAAGTGTGTATAAGAACATATGTTAGAAAGAGATAGAAGCCGGCTGGATAGCGAAGCTCATCACCACGTTGCCTAGCAACGCTGATGCGGCAATCTGCCGCGCTGCCAATATGTTACACCAGTTCCTTGAATTAAGATGCATGCAGAAAATATGCATTAGTTTATTCTTTGCGCTCATCTAAAGGTTTTATTTTGAGCGTACACATTTTTGGACTGTGAATTGTGTCGATTCTGTTTAGGATCAACTCCGTATCGGTCCTAAGGGCGCTTCATTTAAGGTCGGGATAGCTACAAATTCTGCAACATTGCTTCATTGGTTCATTTGACAATACCGCATCTTGTACATTCCAAAGGCAAGGTTTCCACCTCCATGATCATAGCCGATGCCCTTTGCTCCCTTAATATAGATCAGTCGCAAAATTCTTTATTAACTGATATCTACAGCTTATAAAATACCTCCTTGCGAAGTTTTTGGTTTCTAGGCTACAAAACCAGAACTTTCATACAAACTGATGAATGTCTATAATCCCCATCCTAATCCGACCCTGTCACAAAATACTTTCTCAAATTTCATCTACTGCCTATAAAATATCTCCTTGTTAAATTTTAGGTCTCTCATAGGAAAAACGAAAAGACTTTCTCAAAATGACCATGTCCTCTTGAGGCTCATATTTATAATCGGCACTCAAATTACTAAGCGTCTCTCAAACTACATTTTTGTGGACTCTAAAAAATCTTGCGAGGTTTGTGGAACTTGATAAGACAATCTACCAAAACTCCACTTGATTGTGCGTTGTTCGTCCAACGTTCGCACTTGAGTGGCGACAATGAATACGAGCCCTAAAATACAAAGGTTTGCAATACAGCTCTATGTATTGACTTCGTTCAAAGTAATTTCCACCACATTCATTACACTTCTTCATCCGCCAAAACCAGTCCTTAAACCAGCTCTGCCAAGTTTCATTCGGGAGTGCGGCACACTCATTCCAAGCCCTCGGAAGGTCCTCATCGCTAGAAAACCGGTCCCTTTTAGCTTCATTTTCACATGCGGAAACATGGCAAAGTCGCAGGGAGCAAGATCTGGACTGTAAGGAGGGTGCTCAGTGGTCAAATACTCGGTGCAAGCTTTGGCTCTGTGAGCTGGAGCTTTGTCATGGTGAAGGTACCAAGTGTCCATTTTTAACTTTGGCTCTATGACTTAAGGCAGTCACTGTTCCGTTCAATTTGAAAAATACAGCTATCATTTTTTTTCTTAACGGATCGGGATTTTCTGACAGCTACGGGTGTGTCCTCATCAGCAAAAACCCAAACTTTGTTTTGAGTCTTGGTCGGCACAACGTAATAATAGAGCCAAGTCTCGTCACATGTCAGGGTGCAGTTCTCATACCGAGATTGCCCCTTATCAAACATTTCCAGCATCTTTCGGCCCCAAATCGTACGACGAGTCTTCTGCTGTTACGACAGACTATGCGGTAGAGAGAACAAAGTTTCCTTGCGTGTAAATCGTCATGCAGAATTGAATAAATTGCTGATACATGAAAGTGTTGTAAGGTCTCCTCTATTTGTTGGTATGTCACTCTTCGTCAAGCATTTTCCTCACAGCAGTAATGTTTTCCTCTGTTACTTACGTTCGCGGCCTTCCTTCCCTCTCACCGTCCTCCAGAGTGAAATTGTCGCTTTAATATGCTCGGTACCACCTGAATATAGTCGTATGATGAAGACATTCATTCTTTAATGCAAGCGTAATTTCTTCTAAGCACTGGTCTATGCTTAAACCACGTGTAAAGTTATACCGTAATACTGCCCTGTCTCGCTACGTGACCACGATGCCATAGTCCGCTCTTTACACTGCCAATACAAATGAACAACTAAATCAACAGACATGCTGCTGGCGGCTACTATCCACTCATGGATGTGTCTCAACATGCAGTAACATGCAGCCTTGTGCGTCCGTTTAGTAAGTCACATTGCGAAACTTTTATAGTACCCTTTGTACAATCCAGTTCTTATGAAACAATTTTGCATTAAGGTGGTCAGTTTTAATAATCTCTGGTCGTACGCTTCCTGTTTTTAAAATAATAATTATATCGTTGTTATTAATGACGAAACTTGTAGAATTGAACAAACTCGGATTCAGCATGTACAAGATGACCAAGAACGTGTATGCAGCCATTTACGACCTAGAAGAAGGCGAAAGCATCAAGGTTCACACCGCAATCATCATTGACGATAATGATACGTGCGAAAAAGCAGTGCTTCGACAGATTTTGGACTCTCACTTGGCCGATGAACCTAAACCAGCTTTGGAACGCGCATGAAAAAGATTAATTATTTTGTGATTATATGTTTAAATAAGCTGAATAAATTTAATTTCTTCTCTTTAACTCCAAATCATTCCAGTTAGAAAATACAGGGTGGCCAATATATAACTGACTGATTTAAATTGCGCGCCATTTTTGATACACGCTTCTTAGTAGGTGGTGCCGTAGTAGTTGTTTGAAGCACATGTGTCCAATTCATCATGGGGCGCTACTCGAGCCCACAACGGATCCGTGTTGTTGGAACGTTTTACTTGAATAATGAGTAGATTGTTGCAACGGTTCGGAAGCTACGACAAGATTTCGGTCGAAATAATGTGCCCAGTGTCAACACCATTTGTCAGTTGGTGCGGAAATTTGAACCAACAGGTGAAGTTAAAAACTTGCCGTATTCGGACTGTTTGTACTCCGGAAAATATCGAGATAGTTTGTGAAAGTGTAGTGGAGCGCCCTGAGACGTCTACCAGACATCGTTCTCAAGAAATGGTTATTCGTCGCACGTCATTATGCACTATTATGAAAAAGACTTGCCTAGCGACCATGAAAGTCGTCGACAATACAGTCATGCAATATTACAGCTTAATACCCAAAATAACGATTAGACAGACAACTGATGAGTGATGAAGCCCACTTCGATATGAACGGATTTGTTAATAAGCAGAATTGTCGTATCCGGGCATTAGAGAACCATCGTTTCATCCATCAACGACCACTACATCCTCGTCGAGTCGCAGTTTGGTATGGAGGTGTAATTGGACCTTACTTTAAAGACACTGCAGGTAATTCTCTTTACTGTCACTGGCGACCGCTAGTGTGATATGGTGCAAAACTTTCTGGCTCCTCAATTCCAACAATTTAACCTGCGAAACATGTGGTTCCAGCAGGACGGAGCAACTTGTCAAGCAGCAAGGCCAACAATGCATCTTTTGCGAACATTATTTCTGGGACGTTTAATTTCTCGATTTGGTGATGTCAACTGGCCACCAAGGTCACCGGATTTAACGGCTCCAGACTTTTTTATGGGGCTTTTTGAAGAATAGGGTTTTTGCCAACAAACCAGATACTGAAGAATAATATTACGGAAGTGAAAATATTCCCGAAAGCTACCAAAAAGTGATTGAAAATGTAATCAAGAGGGCTCAGGTTTGCGCGGCTTCTAGAGGCGGAAATTTGTCTGATATTATTTTTCATACATAATTTCTAAGTTTCAATAAAAAATTAAGACGAAAAAAATTAACGTATTTCAATTCACAATATTCAAGATACAAACCAGTCAGTTACACATCAGCCACCCAGTATAATACACGATTCCAGTGCAAAATAGCCTTTAGGTTTTATTTAAAACTCTGTGTTCTGCGCTTCAAACCATAGAACATTATATAGTTCAGAAAGCATGGAAGTGGTGAGAGTTGAATATCAACCTTGATAAATGACAGATGGATCTGCAAGATGAGGATAGAGGTGACCAATAGCATTATTGTACTATTATACTGCTTTTGTTAAGGTCAATATGGAGAAAGTGATAACATGTTTAATGAATTCAGTTGATCCACCTGACTTCATTTCTTTTTCACTGTCATATAAAGATTTTTTCGAGAGATTCCGTTGTGAACAGGAGCGGGAACACTCTTATGCGTTTTGTGGGGAACAGATAGAATTTCCCCTTCCTCTCCAAGTTTCCAGTTACACAAGTAATTATGGCCTCTTAGGAAAGCAGGAAACGCCGCTAAGCTAAATTTTGTAATATTGTTTTTAAACAGTGCTAGTCAGCTTATGTAGTGAAAATGAGTCGCTTTGGAAGTGATTCTTTGACTAATATTGATCTGGCGATTGAGATATACCTCAGTATATGACTAATCTCTCAGCGTATGCAATGTGCGCAATTTATTTAAAAACAACATAGGATGTCAACCCTAACGGACAACTAAATGGGCATGCAAGGCTTACCTAGTTTGCTTCGCAGATATCCTGTTTCCCTCAGAAGAGTTGGAGGTAGACCTAATTTCCACTTTGGAGTCACTTGACACCCACGTCACAACACTAAAACACCAAAGCAATACTGAGAGACAATCGAGAACCCCATAGTGAACACCACTACTGAAAAAAAGTAGCTAAACCGAATAGAGTTCTGCTCGGAGCTATGAACGCCTAAACATTCCGCTGCGCCGACGGTTGCCGAGAGACTGAAGCGTGAGGGTGATACCGGTCAACATAAAGCTCGAGTCGCTTCCGGAGCAGACGCGCGGAGTGGGTGCTGGAAAGGGCATGGCTGTACGACCCGGCCGTACCGTATCGCCGCAGCGAGGTACAGCTTACAGCACTCGCACGCTTCAGTCTATCGACAACCGTTGGCGCAGCGGAATGACTACGCGTTCAGAGCTCAATTCGGTTTAGCTACTTTTTTTTAGTAGTGGCGTTGACTATAGGGTTCTCGATTGTCTCTCAGTGGTGCCTTGGTGTTGTGATGTGGGTGTCAAGTGTCTCCAAAGTGGAAATTAGGTCTACTTCTAACTCTTCTGAGGGAAACAGGATATCTGTGCAGGAAGTTAGGTGATCCTTGAATACTCATCTACTTGTGTGTACGGGTTGACATCCTATGACAAGATCAACTAACAAAACGTACATCTATTCCGGGGTAACGAGAGTTTTCCAATAATCATTTGCATATTTTTAAGTATTGTGCAACGATTTCGAGAAAAATTTAGCTACGGATAGTCTAGTAGAGTATATTTCAATAGTTGTCTTGCGTGGCCATGTTATCTTTACTCGGGCCTCTGAATTAAAAATACCCATCGTTTTTGTGCAATAAAAATCAAGCATTTCATATGACAAATGCGGTTCTTATATCTTGGATGACCTCCCTCGTCATGTAAAATCAGGTGGACGTGTTTCTCCATTTATGATTTAATAATTTAACTCATTTTTCGGCACTGCGAAGACAAATTTTTGATTGACATCTGTTTTTTAAATGACATTGACATAAAGCCTGTCACCCGCTAGTACCTCACAGACGTTAGGCGGGTACCCGTACCACGTGATTTTTTGACATTCGGAAGACGTCACATCCGTCTCGGCAGCGCCACCTTCAACTAACAGCCACGAACAGTAGATATGGCAACGCAGCTTTGGGGTCTTCCACAGACAGGTGTTTGCCGGGCTTTTCGTTTGTTTATATTCCTAACCTCCGACTTTTTGGTGCAATTTTGTTGTAAATCTCTGGGAACAGTGCAATTCATACAAACCAGAGTAATCTACTTAGTTTTGCTCTTCAAACCGTGCAGAAAGTATTTATTTTAGGTAGTATAAAATCGTGCTTTGATGTGTTTAAAATGTGTGTGAATCGGTGCTTGTTAGAAACGTCTGTATAGTGTGTAGATTCGAGTGGGTACATCTTTTCTTTTAATTAATATGCCTAAGCGTTGCTGTGTACCAGGCTGCAAGGGAAACTACGAGGCAGAATTGAGATCGACACCCTACAGGTCAGTGTTTCGATTTCCAAAAAATGAGGAGTTGAAAAGTAAGTGGCTAGCTTCAATACCAAGAAAGGACTGGTCGCCTTCTAAAGATTCTGTTGTTTGTTGTGTAATAATTATCGTCTTTTAAGTGGTTGCAATTATAATGTTTCCTGTGATGATGTCATCCATTCTGAGAAGAAGATCAGACTCAAACACATTATTAAATCACCATCACAATCATTTTCATTCACAGAAATCAAGAACAAATTTCAAAATCTATCATGTACACCAGGAAGTAGTGAAAATTTAGATCCTGACAAAAGTTTTGATATATTCTCAGAAATCTTTTGTAGCAATTATTTATCAAATTGTAAATTAGAAGACGATACTAAGATGTACATTTCTGGTTATGCCTCACATAGTATTTCTAAAAAACTTGATTGTCCCATATGCATTTCACTCATTGTAAAGGAAAAAGGAACAAATTTTGGAGGTGAATATTTTAATTATTTGCAAAGAGGAGGACTGTCTATTCCAACTGAATATGTCAATATTATTTTTTACCACATGTATGCCATTTTCGAATTTATAATAAACATAGATAGACTAGAAAATGAGTTTTTACATAGTACTCAGCAGAAAAATATTTTATGTCATCTAACCTTGCAAAGTATAGAATCAGATCTTGTTTATGAGGAATTTTCTCAAACTTGCTTATGTGGGAATAATTATAGAGATATCCTATTAAACCTCCTATCATTTTTTTCAAATATTGTTTTAAATGATTATGTTAAATTTAAAAATAATACAAAGTTAATTGACAAAGCAAACCTTAAACAAAATGTATCTACTTCTCGGGCCAACCGTAATACTGTAACTGAATCCCCAGTCACAAGCTTTGATTTGCAAAAGCGGAGAAAGCTGAGCACCTTCAATGTGTGAATGATATATAAAATGTGCAATATCTTTTTTAATATCCTTTTAGTTATTATTTTGTTACAATTATTTTATTTTCTCTTATTATTTAATTTTCAGTTATCGTTGTTTTTAGTTTGTACACTGTTTTTTGTTTTGTTTCCAGTTATGTATTTTATTTATTTCTTATCTTTATTCTGAATATAATTTTTTTAGTAATTCCAATTTTTTTTAAATTTTAAGCTCCTCCTTAAAAAAATAACATTAATTTAGAGTGTTACGGAAATTTTATAAATTATATCGGGTCTTGCCATAGAATACTTCGTCATTTGGTGTACATATTGACATTAAAAACAAAAAATCAATATTTTTTGACATATTGGGTTTTGCTTTAGTACCACAGATATATGGCTCTTGGCAAAACCTCCCGATATAAATTGGTAACTTGGTGTGGTAATGCAATACCTCATTTATACATCTCAAGTACGATTCTACTCCTGTATACGTCTGCCAGCAAACAACTTAGTTATAAGAAGCACTACATAATTAGTATTCTTGTGAATTTCCCTCTCTAGGGTTCGCATAGAGTATTCACATTCTGTAATTTCGATTTTGAACTTATGTTTAGTGAAATTGTTTTGTACTTTGTACTCGTATATTTGAGATTCATCAAAAAAATGCTCGAATCGAAGTTTCTGTAAAAGCGCGTTTTCACGGGTCGATCTAAGTTGAACCACCTGGGTTATTCGACCATGGTTCGATCTGAGTTGAAAGCAAAAAGGTTTACACGATAGGCGATGTATGTTGACCAAAAATAAAAACGACACCACTTTGCTTTCGATTCAATGTTCGACACAAATTGTTCGACTCAGATCGACCCGTGAAAACGCGCCTTAATAACGGCACACACCAGCTGGACGCCGGACTCCAAAATGCCATGATGCGGTGTTGCCTTTTTCTCTTCATGGCTCGTTAGTTGGTATCGGTTCCCAGTGGATTCGCGAAAAAATCTTTTTAGTATCGGTTTCCGGTAGTGAACTGCTACACCGTTGCCAGACGTACGATAATTATCGTTTCTGTACAATAATCATCTAGTGAGTTTATATGGCCATATTTTAATATTTTTGTGGTATATGGCTACACAGGATACTTTGTTAAGGATAGGAACTACATTAAAAGTGTCCCCAACAACCGTAATGAGTATAACTAATAAGGTGCTCCACTTTATGGTAAAACTGAAGTCAGCCTGTATCAATTTTCTCAAAAATGAAGCTGAAGTACAATAACAATATCCAATAACCGGCAAAATTCTGACTTGTCACATTTCAAATAATAACCAGAAATATAAAACTACTCTTGAGTTGGGTAAATACCACAATTTTGCGGTGATAACTGTGACATATAATAGCTGATTCGTGACGTCACGGATCTTATAACCAAACTGATAACTACACTCGCTTGAACGGATCGGTAAATACCAACCCAAAATGGTAAATACCATTTCCATTTGGTTATCCGCTTGAATTTGATTTATGTGTAGGATAATAGCTGAATGTACGATAATTTTGCGAATGAGCTTTTTTACTCACAGATGTTGAATCAATCTAACAACTACGGTCAATTAACACCAGCAAGCAGCTGTCAGGGTTGCCGCTTGATAGACTAGCGCGCGTACCCCACTGTGTATAATGGGCTGCCTAGCATTACGCGGACTATCTCGGCAAACATCAACGGGAAAAATTGGCGTCAATCAGTTCTCACGTTCTATGTATTGGTATTGACATGACGCGCATATGAATGCGACGTCTCCCGTTTTTATGACTTTTGAAATTTAAAAATCAAAAGATTGTTTTCAGTTATTTCCCATATTTAACCGGTTTCAATTCAATAACGATAATATGTCGGATTTCGAATCAAGTTGCTCTGGAAGAGAGAAGCACAACAAAAGATGCGATATTCTCGCATACAGAAAACAACAAGAAAGGAGCGGAATGTTTGAAGAAACCCAAACATAAATCAAATCCAAGCGGATAACCAAAATTTCCGTATTATGTACCGCGGTTATAATATGGTTCAAGATGACACACAGGATGGTGACGTCAGTTACTCGAATCGCTTGAACGCGTTGGTTTTAACCGCGGTTTGTTGCAAGTTGTTTATTTTAGAAAAGCGCGTATATAATTTCTGATTATTTTTATTATCACTTAATAATCGGTGCTTTTTCGTCTACAACGGGGCATGAAAAGTTGAAAAAGAAGAAAACTTTCATAATATTAATGGGAGGAATGTTTTTTTTTCAGAAAAAAATTTTTACTGATGGAACCATGGCTTTGTAGCTATGATAACTTTCAATTATCTAAACTTTTCCGCATGTCAAAGAAAATATTTTTTGATTTAGCGGAAATGATGAAAAAGCGATGAAAAAAGATTTTAACAAAACCGTATACAAGTGGACATCATCCAGCGAGTTTATACGGCCATATTTTAATATTTTTGTGGTATATGGCTATACAGGATACTTTTTTAAGTGTAGGAACTAGATTTAAAGTGTCCCCGACAACAGTGATGATTATAAATAATAAGGTGCTCTCTTATGCTAAAACTGAAGTCAGCCTGTATCAAGTTTCCCAAAAATGAAGCTGAAGTACAATAAAAATATCCAATACCCGGCAAAATTCTAACTTGTCACATGTCAAATAATAACCAGAAATATAAAACTACTCCGGAGTTGGGTAAATACCACAATTTTGCGGTGATAACTATAGTGGATACCAAATAAAATCCGATGCACGTCATAGGTGATGTCATTCATAAAAATCATGGTTACCAACAGTTGACTACATTCAATGTGATATTTCTACTTGAAGTTTAAATTTCCCCGTCTCGATTCGGTTGGTAGTGCCGTGCAGAGAAATGTGAGGTTGCCACTTCTCATTTGTTGACATCAGTTGCCATTGTCCTTTTGTCGTACTATTAGTTCTTTATTGTTTAGTTTGTGAGTTTTGCGCTATTTGAGCTTTGAATCGTTGCCTTGCCAATTAAAAGTTGTTCTTTTCAGAACAAAAGTTACTGTGAAGTGGTATAAAGTATCCAAAATGCCAAAACAACTTAACAGTCGGTGTAAAGAGCTCATATCAATTCTGGCAACAGCGCACAGCTCCAGATCGATGACGTGCATCGGATTTTATTTGGTATCCACTATATGACATATAACAGCTGATTCGTGACGTCACGGATCTTATAACCAAACTGATAACTACACTCGCTTGAACGGATTGGTAAATACCAACCCAAAATGGTAAATACCATTTCCGTTTGGTTATCCGCTTGAATTTGATTATAGACAGCAAGCCTATAGAAAAGAGTGGGAAACACAAGAGCCCCCCCCCAGACGGAAATTTTCCTTTATCATCAATCCTGAGAGAACCTAAGACACTGTGTAGGATAATGTACGATAACTTTTACGTGTTTGTATGATAATTCCCTGCGAAGAATCTGGCAACGCTGCCCCAGCATAAAATTAAAATCTAAAATCAGCTGATCTGAAGTGGATGGATGATGATCGTATTTTATGTTAATTTTTATTTTAATTTCGCATTTTCCGGCGAATGTTTTCAAAATTTCCAAAATGATGTATAGGCGATGAATTATCATATGTCCAACAATCATCGAATTAACTGAGATAGAAACAGTTTGTGCAGGATCAATAAATAATTGCAAAATGAGCGGTGATCAGGTTATAAAAGTAGGATCACGTAAGAGTCAAGTGAGTATTAGCATATTCTATCCCAAACTCGTATTTAAAATATATAAATGATAACATAACATCATCATTGTTTGCAGCTAGCTTTAATTCAAACCAACCATGTAATATCGCTGTTGAAAGAGAAGTATCCGGAAAAGCAATTTGAAATAGGTGAGGTAATTTTGCATTTCCTTCCTGGAAACATATGGCATAATAAATATATGTACCATAATTTAGCATACTGCAATCATTTCATATAGCTAGGAGTTATGTATAAGTAGCTAAAACTGTTTGATAGGAAGTGTCACTCTATGGGAGTGTGTATACCCTATTTCACGAGTATCCATCATGCTTTGGCATCTACTGAGGTGGATAGCATGAATTGGGTGTTCATCTAGAAACCATTTGTTTGTAGCGTTTTGTTTTTTGTATGCAAATGAACTTTTCTAAATAAAAGAGCTGTTAGCAAGTACAAACTGAATCTGAAGCCTACAAAAAACCAAAACAAAATATGGCTGTGACTACCTGATATTGACAGAATTATGTGTCCTGTGCCAATATGGGGAATTTTGAGATATTAGTAGATAATCAGCTGTCATTCTACCATAATGGATACTCGTGAAATAGGGTCGAACTCTTAAATCATATCCGGTGGAAAGCACCTCACATAGCACAATGATATAGAGTAGTATACTAGGTCATGAATGCTTACAACCAGCTCCTCATTTATCAGTATGTTTTAAGAGAGGAATAGACACCCTGGCACTAGCTTCTAGACAAGCCTTCCCAAGTGAAACACAGTCAATTCTGTGAAGGATTAATTGTAAATGTTGTTTTTTAGTTACAATGAGCACAATGGGTGATAGAATCCTAGATATACCACTGCCAAAAATTGGTGAAAAATCCTTATTTACTAAAGAACTAGAGACTGCACTAGCTAATGGAGCAATAGACTTTGTTGTACATTCACTGAAAGATTTACCGACAACTTTACCTGATGATATGGTAATAGGTGCTGTTCTAACTAGGTATGATTATTTATAACATAAGAACATTTATCAGAACCAAGCGAGTGCTGCCAAATATACTGACTATTATTTGTTTGCCTATGTAGGGAGGATCCCAGAGATGCCCTGGTTCTCAAAAAAGACTTAACCTCATACAATCTAAGCACTCTACCTCCAAATAGCATTATAGGGACATCAAGCTTGAGACGAACTGCACAACTATTGAAGAAATATCCTCATTTGAAGATTGAAAATATCAGAGGAAATTTGAACACAAGGCTTAGGAAGTTGGATGAGTTAGGAAATTATCAAGCTATAATTTTGGCAGCATCAGGATTGAAAAGGATGGGATGGGAACATAGGATAAGTGAAGTGAGTAAAATAGGGGTTTTTCTGCTCTTGTGAGGAAAAACATTCAAAATTTTGTACATTGAGAGAGCTCTTTAAATCTTTTATATCCTCTGCCAATATGATTTGATTTATTCTGCATGATATGAAATTCTAAGGTGGAAATTTGAACCTGCAAGCCTTTTTTCTTTTAGACTTTAGGAAGCAACTTTGGCTACTGCATGTATTTTAGTAATAAATGTTAGGCTCCTCCTGTGGTCACAGCACTCTAAGGCTGGGGGTGTATCATTTTGCCTTATTGTTACACCAAGGACATACCCAGCCAAAACAAAATGGGCACCTTCAAAAAATTTTGCTGGTGGAAGTTCCACTAAATATATCCACATAGCTATGCTTGATATTTTTCTTTCTATATGAATTTCATTTATATAGAGTCTTCCACAATGATTTGACAATTCATATAGATATGGAAAACTACTAGGATTACTTTTTAAAGGAATAATTTAGTCATTTGCAATACTTGAAAGACTTGAGATAATATTTGATAATACAAATTTTATATATCTGTTTTGGGTATACCTCAAAATTCAAACAAGGTGAATTTTTTCAGTCAATTTAATAGGCCAGGGAAGTTATGTAATAATGACAAAACTTCAAATGGATGAATAATTCTCAGATATAACATAGGTACATTTTTTGTGGCGTTCATCTCAAAATAAAAAATGCCAGGTAACTTTTTTTATCAAACTTTAATGTTATAAGTCTATAGAAGAATTGGGAAGGGGATGAAAACACCTTCAAAATAGGTATGTCCAGTTGGTCCAATGGTTCATTTTTTTTGCCAAGAAGTGCATAAGAGTAAATATTAAATAGTAGTAAATAGTAAATCCTTTGTAGTGACTAACATCAAAAAAGTCTTCAAAAATGCTCAAACTACCCAGCAGCATAACTGCTGCAACAAATTAAACAATATAGTGAGTTTTTAGTATCTAACTGGACAATATCTTACTATGAAACAATAAAAAATGTTAATTACAAAAATTGTGGACTATATGCTTCCTACTTTGGAAGATATTGCTCCCTAGAGAGTGAATTCTACTGACATGACAACATAAACGGTTTTTTTTTCAAATGGAACACCATACAGCTTTTAGTATATTCTGATATACCATTTCAAAGGAGGAAGTTTTGATATAGCTGGGGATACAGAATATTATACTGATTTCGGAAATAGTTTCTCTTTGTCGATATTTATTCGTTGTTTTTCTACAATTACTTGAAATTTCGTCATGTAGCCAGAAAGTTTTATTGAATATGAACGGTAAGAGATACGGATCGGTTGAATGGTGGCAAAGTTGCGTATTTTTATATTTTACAAAATGCATTTGAAAAGTTTTGAGGCTTCCAGTTTCCCAGAGATACATGGAAAGAGGAACGAATTTTCCCAAAATCGTTACTATTTTTTTTGAAATCATTTGAGACAGGATTTCAAAATAAACTGCACATTGAGATTGCCACTTTTTGATCTCTGCAAGGCATGAATAGGACATGATTTTTCGTCTCTTATCCCCCGTCTCAACTTTGATTTTTCTTATGTATGCCATTTTTGCATAGCTTTTAATTCTGATTTCAAATATTATCGCATGTCATACATTATAAAAAAGTTTTTCTTGAGTAAACCTTGAAATCATCATATAGTAATGTATTTCATAGAATATTAAAGATGATATAAAACTTCAAGTGCCTAACTCCATATAGTTGGTTTAAACTCATTGAATGAAGAACAACATAAACTCTCATTTATATTATTTAAGGGTAATAATGAAGACTTGGTAAATGGTGTAAGTTCTAAAAAGTGATAGCTGCAACAGCAGATCGAAATTTTAATTATTCCACCATGTAGAAGAGAAAGAGTGGTAATGTTATTGTGTAACTTGTTTGAAATTTGTAGACATTGCGGATGTATGAAAAGTTTTGTTTCGGACTAAAGCCAGAATAAAATGAAAATGACCTAGATTAAATTTGGAAGTACTTTGAATTTCTATACTGTCCAAGTTCCATGTTTTTATTTACCTAACCAACTTGCCCACATGAAATACTCCACGTCGTTTAGGCGAATGTCACAAGATCAATATTTTCTGCAATCCGACAATATATTTATCATGAGATGTGATCTTTATTCACCGAATAACTTGGACGTCAGTAATTTTTGATGCACAATGGTAATGGACCACAATAAATACTGATCGTGTCACATTCACTTTACAGTTTCCGAGATCCCAAAGGCGAGGTTAGAATTTGAAACACACGTTTGCAAAACTAACTTCATATCTAACATAGATTTCAACTAATTCTAATAATTTTTCATCTAATAGATATTGATTCAGTTTGTGGGGACCCCTGTATATGAATAATTTAATTTTTGTAACAAATGTTCTCTCCATTTACTTTTTGCAGAGCTAGGGAAAAGGGGGGGGGGCAGCTGGGTACGCCCTTGTGTGACACCACCGCCTTTATGATATTCCAGGTATTTGAAGTAAACTGATTATTTACAATCTGTACCGAAACTTGCATAAAACAACACAGGATCCCGAATTTTCTTCTATGGGTTGAGGGTGGTCTATCAATTTTTTCCAGATTCTTGAAGAAAAAGAACTTATGTATGCTGTTGGTCAAGGTGCTTTAGCTGTGGAATGTAGAGAGGATAATTTGGACATTATCAAGTTATTGGATTCATTGTATGACCTTGAAACTGCATTACGAGTTACAGCAGAACGGAGTTTTTTGAAAACTTTGGGTGGAGGTATGATAAATAAAATGTATAATTCGGGTGAATTATCTCCGGTTTGGGAGGGTTTTTGCACCTTTTGGGGAATATTCGGGGGCCATTACCAAACTACAATTTCAACTTCGATAGATTATATGCTATATTTAAATGGTATTCACTCCTTGATAAAAAAAAACATGTATTCGTTCGCGCTAGTATTGATGCTGGGTGCGGGTTCGGATCGCGCATTTCAACATAGCTAGACCACGATGTCTTATAAGTGAAATTCAGGCAAGTCCTGGAATGATGCCGATCCAAACCACAAAGCAATGATTATTTAGTCAGAATTCACACGTAATTCATTTAGTGAGTGAATGCTAAACAGCTTCACGTTCTCCTTTCATACAAATCTAAGTGCACATATTCCGAACGACATCCTTATGAATACTATCTTGATTTGCTCTCTGTTCAGTATGCAACCTCCTGCCGATAACCGACACTTGAAACCTTTCATCTACCGCCGCCGCTATCTGGGGGTATAACCGCGGCCTAAGGCAGTTCGTTCATACAAAGAGTACTATAAAAGTTTTGCAATATAGCTTTATTTATTGACTTGAAACCAGTCCTTAAACCAAGTTTCACCTGGGAGTGCGGTAAACTCGTTGTCCCAAGCACTCAGAAGGTCGTCAGCGCTAGAAAACCGTTTTCCTTTTAGCTTCATTTTCACATGCTGAAACAGTGCAACGTCGCAGGGAGCAAGATCTGGACTGTAAGGAGGGTGCTCAATAAGTTTCAGTCCAGTAGTGGTGTACCTCTTAGCTGTGACTGTCTTCAGTGTGTCCAAAACGGCACTCTCCACAGTCCCTCTCGATTTGAAAAATACAGCTATCATTTTTTTCTTAAAGATTGAGATTTTCTGATAGCTATGGTGTGTCCTCATCATTAAAGGCCCAAACTTTGTTTTGAGCCTTCGGAATAATAGAGCCGTCTCGTCACCTATCACGATGCTGTTCACAGACCGAGATTGCCCATTATCAAACATTTTCAACATCTTTCGGCACCAAGTCGTGCGATGAGTCTTCTGCTCTCCCGGTGTCCAGAGAGAACAATGTTTCCTTACGTCTAAATGGTCATGTAGAATTCAATGAATTGCTGGTGCATGAAGGTGTAAGGTCTCTATCTGTTGGTATGTCACTCTCCAGTCTTTGTCAAGAATTGCCCTCACATCAGTAATGTTTTCCTCTGTTACTGACGTTCGCGGCCTTCCTTCCCTCTCAGCGTCTTCCAGAGTGAAATTGTCCCTTCGGAATTCTCTGTACCACCTGAATATAGTCGTACGAAGAGCGTCATTTCTTCTAAGCACTGGTCTATGCTTAAACCACGCGTAAAGTTATACTGTAAAACTGCCGTTATCTCACTTCGTGTGAATGAACAACTAAATCAACAGACGTGTTGCCGGCGCCTACTATGCACTCATGGACAGGTCTCAACAAGCAGTAACATGCAGCCTCCCGCGTCCGTTTGTTGTCATATTGCGAAACTTTGTACATGATTTAAATTCGTAGGTATGGGATGTATGAATGTGTGAGACTGAACCAATCTACTCGAACATTTTTTTAAAGCGGTTGCATACTTTCTTTCAGGTTGCAGTGCTCCAGTAGCCGTATTTTCCAACTTAAAACCAAAGAAAGACAATAAGGTGCAGTTAAGCTTACACGGCGCCGTTTGGTCTTTAGACGGGAAATATGAAATACTGGATGATTGTACCACTGAACTAGCTGTACAAAAATACGTACGTTGTAGTACATGCCCTTATAAAAAACAATCCGCGTGTATTGATATCGAAAATTGCTCCGGAAGATCTGATGGAGAACCAGCTCATAAAAGAGTCAAAGTAGACAAAAGCGTGCCAGTGGAAATTTTGAAAGACGATCCCCATGAGAAATGCCCCATACAGATACCGGTTGGGGCAGAGTTTATGGGAAAATGCCCATATCTAGAAGTCAAACAGAATGACACCAATCTGTTGGACCAAGTTGACATCAAACAATGCCCATTTATGAGTAAACAAAGTACCGCCACCGGATCAAGTACAAATGAGATAGACGGAACTAGTAAAGATAATAATAATTCTTTTTGTGGTTTGGTGTTGCATAAAAATGCAGGGCTTGACAGTATGGAACTGGCTAGGAAATTAGGTGAGGATTTGGCAAAGAAGTTGATTGAAAAGGGTGCTTTAGAAGTAATGTCTAAAGCGCAGGCGATAGTACATGGAGAAACAGTTGCTCAAAATGCTATAAGTTAAAGTGATGTAAGAAATCTGGGATATTGTTTAGGTAAAGGTATTGCTGAGGTAGGATATAAGGACTTATCACAAGGTATAGACATAAATTGCCCAAATGGTAAGGTACAAACAGTTTTTTAATTATTTCTTACCTTCCCATAATTAAATACTATATGCATTTATTGGTGTGGGTTATATTCACATTATCTGCTATTTTGTATCTGTTCAAAACCGTTTGTTATGGTTGCGGAAAATAATGTAGTTTCTTAAACTTCTCTGATTCTCTTTCTGGCGCCACAATGTTGGCCTGGCCAATAATGTTATTAGAAGCGTACATATTAAAAACTTTACTGATTTCATGGTTTGCCACATAAAAATTCTAAATTATTTCTTTAGTAATTTCAACTGCTCTTCTTCAGTGTACGATATTTTACCACTCATCAGAATACTGACTCAGTGCTGCCCACTAACGGAAAGATTATGAATGACAAATCTGCACTAATAAGATTACATTTCGAAGTGATGTTCACAATATTAATGTTCGGTATCGGAAGCTGATTTCCCAACCTCGTCATCGTATATCTATGTTTAACAGATGTTTTTCTCACTTTATCTACCACTTGTATAATCACGTCCCCACAAACCTTAAGTCTATGTATGTGTCAGCTTTTAAAAGAAGTTACAGAAAATTTCTGTTAGATGAATTGTAGTGTTTACTTTATATTTTTCCTTTCTATATTTTAAACGTTGTTTTTTTTGGTAAATCTGCCTAAAATGATTTGACATTTTTCGTTAAACTATATTATTCGTATAATTTCTTTATATACATATATTTTTCTTGACGTTTGTAATTATTATTTATTAATTATTAATATTAACTTATATAATTTGGTTAAGTACTCCTCTGTTGTAATTTTGTTTGTTGGGCTAGTACTTTGATCAGCTCGTCTGTTTACTAGTCCCTTTTGCAGGGAATTCATGTTGTTTCTTCATTTTTAATTTTTTCTCTTTGTATTTTTTTGCTCTGCAAATAAACGCTATTATTATTTGTGAAATGAAATAAAACACGTCCATTTTTTTCATCTAAATATTTTACTCTAACTAGAAATTATGTATGAAAAATAATATCAGACAAATGTCCGCCTCTAGAAGCCGCGTAAACCTGTGCCCTCTTGATTACATTTTCCATCACTTTTTGGGTAGGTTTCGGGAGGAATATTGTCAATCGCTTCCGTAATATTGTGCTTTAGCTGCTCTACAGTGTTTGGTTTGTTGGCATATACCCTATTTTCCAAAAATCCCCATAAAAAATTCAGGAGCCGTTAAATCCGGTGTCCAGTTGGCATCACAAAATCGAGAAATTAAACATCCCGGAAATATTGTTCGTAAAAGATTCGTTGTTTCCCTAGCTGTGTGACAAGTTGCTCCATGATGAATTGGACACATGTGCTTTAAACAACTACTATGGCGCCACCTACTGAAATGCGTGTATCAAAAATGGCTCGCATTTCTAATCGGTTAGTTATATATTGGCCACCCTGTATTTTGTACGATGTTCTCTCTGTATAATGCGCACAAAGTGTACCAATACAGTATTAATATTATTGGCCAGGTTAAGCAGGTTGTTGTTATAATGCATACATGTAAAGTGATAGTTGTCAAAAATTCCTTCACAGAACTATTTTTCTCATAATACAATTTGCTCTCGTATTATAGTTTTTTAGCCATGACCTCTTTTTTTTGTTGAACTTTTTATGTATATCTATGTTTGTTGTGAAGTTAGATTTTATTAAAACAGTTATTGTTGATATATATGTCTTTTTATTCTTATGTTTTACAACTACAATTAAATTCGATAACATATTTTTTGCTAAAGTAAAAAAGATAGTTATAAAGGAAAATATAAAACATGTAGATCTTCACATACATTTAATAGCATTCACCCCACAATCAAAGCAGAATTACCATACATTGTATGTACTTATAAACCTGAAGTAAAATCACAATACAAATCTATGTTGCAAGTCCACTAGTTGGAATCATTGCACAAATTATGCAGTATATTTCCGCGAGTATTACACAGCCGTAGAAATCATGGGCAGTATAGTAGCAAAACTAACGCTGTTTAATAATGAGACTAGACATGACATTTTACTAGTAACACCAAACCAATGTTGCCATTTACACTTCATATGATGCTGTCCGTATAATACTTGTGGCAATATACTCTTTACCATACCGCAAAAATAAATATACATCGGCCAATAATTAAAACTAATAACATTCACAACTTTTAATTTCCATTGAAAGTAGAAAAAGTTATTTTCTATAGCAATTTCTTGTTCATTTCAGTATCAGTATCCACTCTCGCTTGAACCGAGCGGAAATAATACTGAGGAGTATTTTTATAATTTATAGATCACAAACGGTTCACATGACGCCTTCCCTTTACAATGGACCACTGCCCATCGGCATAGCCTCTACATACATATTGGCGTTTGTCTAGTTAGTAGTAGCCTTACTATCAAAATCATACAGTCATTATCATAGGGAATGAATATGGCAACATTGTCGCCGATGCTCCCTCCTACCAAATCGCGAGCAATGCTTCTGTTTTGACTCCCCGTGAAACTGGTTGTAGAATTTTGACACAAGCACTGACATGTTGAATGAGAAATGCATGCACCGCATCAACATTGGATATAAGGTCGGATAAATGTTCAGTGTAGAGTTCACAGTTATATTGGTCCAATAAAACGCAGTACCAGCACATCAGCTTGCTATTGAATAATAGCATGTGGTTAAAATCCTGCCCTTTCTAATTGGTCCAGTTGCTGTCCCAACTTTTCCTCTTTGGTTTTTCTTGCTTGCGAGATCATTCTTGTTCTGATAAAATTTGACACAAAGTTGTCAACATCAATGCTGCCATTTAAGAAATTTTCCGCTACCTTTTCGCTTTCTCCTTCCATTTTCCTTGCTGCTTTCCGTAGTTCTTCCTACAACAGATGATATAATTCAGAATTTTATATTCAGATGCTAATGAACTGCTTTTTGAACCAGTAAACTATTTACTACAAGGGATGTCTTTTAAGGTTTGCATATTGAAACATAGTAGGCCGCGCGGATCGAACGTCAGTACTGAATCTTAACCTCACTCTTTAGTAAACTTAAATTCAAAGTTTCACAACGATACGTGCAGTGTTATCACTACAGTGAATTTTTAAGTGTCACCAAGTCAATAGAAAAATGGAACTCAACCGAGAACATTTTCGCGCCATAATTTATTACAACTTTCAGAAACAATTATCGCAACAAGAATGCCTTGCTGAGTTACTGTCTGTTTTCGGCAACGAAGCGCCACATCAGTCGACAATTTCACGTTGGTAGAATTCAAACGTGGACGGGTGAGTCTTAGCGACGATCCCAGGGTGGGTGCACCAAAAACGGCAGTCACCCAGGAAAACGTCGATGCTGTGCGCAAACTCATCATTGCAGATAGACATGTGCCATATCGCGAGAATTGAGGCGTCCTTGAAGATCTGAAAGACCTCAATTCAAAAAAATTTACATGAAGAATTAGGAGTAAGAAAATTAGTTTCTCGTTGGATACCCCACCTGTTGACTGAAGAGCAGACAGCAGCCAGGATTAATTGGTGTCAAAATACGCTTGACCGTTTCAAATTCGGAAACTCAAAAAATGTGTACAGCATTGTTAGTGGTGATGAATCGTGGATTTACTGTTATGAAGCAGAAAATAAACGACAGTCGGCTGTTTGGGTGTTCCAAGGTGAAGAAAAGCCAACAAAAGTTATCCGTCATATTGCAACAATTCCTCTTAATGAGCAAAGAACTGTTACTGCAGATTGGTATACCACCATTTGTTTACTAAAAGTCATAACCGAGCTTCGAAAAATCAACCCTGAAAGAAGAATCATCCTCCACCAAGACAATGCAAGCTCGCACACACCCCAAAAAACAAGCCAGTATTTAACGGAAGACAACGTGGAATTATTGGACCATCCTCCATATAGTCCCGATCTGAGTCCTAACGATTTCTTTACTTTCCCGAAAATTAAAAACAGACTGCGAGGTCAAAGGTTAGAGCTACCAGAAGAAGCAGTTGACGCATTCAAAAATGCCGTTTTGGATCTGCCAGCAAACGAGTGGAATAAGTGCTTCGCAAATTGGTTCGAGCGCATGCAGATGTGTATTAATCTTCGTGGAGAATACTTCGAAAGGCAATAAAGTCATTTAAAACTACCTACCGTTTTGTTTTATGTCCATATGCAAAACTTAAAAGACATCTATTCAAAAGAACTTTCAAAGTAGAATAGTAACAAACCTGTATATTCCTAGGAGCATATTTATCAGATAGACTTTGATAACTGGCAAGAAGTTGTTCATTTTCAAGGACTAGTTCTGTCACTTCATCTACCTTCTGGTCAACATCTTTTCGTAACTGTTCTAGAACTCCCTTTTTTGATAAATTTGATGCTGAAAAAATATTCGACTATACAGATTCTTCCTAAAGTTGGGACCTTTTACAATATATAGCTGTTATAAAATTTTCTTAGCAACTCATAGACAGATGTCTTGCCATGCTGAAAAATTGGGCGCTGTGCGCTGCGTAGGTAAATCGAGCTGCTTGTTCATAAATCAGATTTAAAAAAATCTAAAATGACAAACTCATATAGTAACAACACACTGATTGATTTGACGCTAGTTTATGGTGAGCATATTGCTGCTGTGTGGGTTTGTTTATTTCATACTGAGGCTGTTTGTAGGGACGTCTAGGTGAGTACATCTGAAGACAAAATCAGTCTTGATTATTGCAAAATGAGAAACAAGTTAACAGTCTTCATTTTTAAATGGATAAATTAACACATTTTGAAGTGAGTACTTCAATTTTCTCTCTGTCATCAATATGCATCAGAATAGTTGCCTTTCAGAAAATCTTATCGGATCGCTAATGGCCTGAGATGTGTGCCGTCAGTCCCATCAGAGGACGCACTGCTCAAAAAAGTCTAAATCATCATAGTAGAAGAAGAGGAAGAAGATTTATGTAGTTAGAAATAGGCTAATCGTAATATATATCAATAAAATACACAGTAATAAAAAAGTGATCATGTAGCTATCCATTTAAAAGAATATCAATCAAACGAAATACACACTATGAATAGTTGGATGCGAACCTGAATATTTCATTAAAAATAAATATTCAAGAAACTTCTTTTACCCAAAACTAGGGGCAGACTATGTAGTTCAGATGCAAAATGTGATATTCAAATGTTTTTTTTTTCAATTTTGATGATTTCATGGGATCTTACCTGCCATTTCTTCAATCTGCACAGCAAGATTATCCATAGCTTTATTCTGTTCTCTTATGAGTGGTAATTCATCTATAAATTCATTCTGCCTATCTACATTTTCATTGAGGAACTTCAGTTCTTCTATGCACATATGGGAGAGTTCGGGAAAAGCGTAAGTTTTCTGGGTATAACTTGACTGTTGTGCATGTTGGGCTAAGTATGTAAATGATGGATCATAAGATGGAATGGACACACGACTGTGTGCAGATGTGAATACAGGATTGGGTGACGTGAATAGGGGATATGTTAGAGGACTGGACTGGTGTACCTCTCCATTATCTGAAAAAATTGCATAAAAGAGTCATCACTTTTCTATGATGCCATTATAATGTTACACATATAACAGTGAAAAAAAAATACACTCAGGTTACTTAGGATGTGTTACAAGCAAATAAAATTTGTGCTGAATACGAATATAATGTTCTACAAATCGTCAAATACAGCAGAATCGAATTTGAGGTGGAAATTGATTCTTGCCTGGAACTCTGTGTGCGCTAGCATAAAATTTAGGTTGAATTCATAGTCTATACATATGATTTATCCTGGAGACATTCTCCACACATGTATGAGCTCTTGGCTTTTGAGAATTTTCTCATGGCAATAAAGAAATCTCAAAACATGTTTTTGTTTTTTTTTTGTCACATGCAAATGAAACATGGTCTTTCCAGAAGGTGAATATGACCTTAAAAAATCGTGAGATGTGAAAAATTTCAATGTCCATTCCCTGTTACTACAAGTAAATAACACTTAATACAATATGATAGTAAAAAATCTTGAAATGTTATGGGGCCGAATTTGGGGTACAAAATTGTATGCATGTGAGATCGCACGAGTCATAGCATCAATGTTGAATATGCAGATGTTTTTGGAAACCTCAATTCATGTTAAAATTATAATATATTGACATTTTCTTACTTATTGATGTAGAGGTAGTTGTGAAACTAATAGATGATGCTAAAGGAGGTGGATCCCGCTGAAATTCTCGTATGATTGCTTGAACTACTCTACCCAAGTCTGAGGAATGTACGTTGAACTGTAATAAGAGAAAATATTGAGTTTACAAAAATAAAAAAATAACTATGTTGCTTGCTACTTTTGCATTAGTCAAGAGAATTAGAACATTTTAGTTAAAAGGTAATGTGCTGGAATTGAAAAAACTGCAAACCTTGAAGTCACAATTAATAGTTATTTGATGAACAAATGGCATTATTTAAGAAAAACTGAGTTATTCTAGTTTTATGCTGTCGAATAATATTCAAGATAACTGACAAAAAACAGAAACACCATTCATTATTAGAAAACATGAGGCATATTCGGTCCTGCATCCTTTGTGGAGGAAAAATGAACTACTATGTTAATAACAAATTAAATACATTTCTTACACTTAATAGGCCTGGGGCTGACTGAATAACTCCATCGCTGTCTACCCAATGATGGTGTACCACAGGATATACTTTCAACTTGGGTTTATCATTAGGAAAATCCCTACTTAGATGTACCTTCAAAGAGAAACTGTTGCCTCCTGAAGTGAAACCTATTTCGTATTCCTCTCCTTCATATATTTCGCGAACACTGTAGAAAGATACAGTTCTTTAGGTGGACAAAGTTATTGTATGAATTCACTTACTTGTCATTAAAAACCATGAGTGTATTAATTTGATATTTACGAATTTCAGCGTCCGTTTTGTATAATCGAGGCAACATCACAGTAAATTAAAATAAAGTCCTAATAAATTAATATTTCCATATCTTCCAAGAAGGTTTGAAGGTTATGGTGATTCTTGACATATTTACTTTTTCGACATGTCAGTGACAACTCATCTTCCTCTTTTAAACTTATGGAGGTGAGATGTGTCACCTCCTAATTTTATCTCGTTTTTAAAGACGGATATACTTGCGCCATCTTTGTCCCGTTGGTACGGTCACGTGATCAAAAAAATGTATCACGTGATCAAAAATAGTGTATCACGTGATCAGAAAGTAATCTATGGTTGGTTTCCTCATCCGCCATATTTGTTCCCTACAACTGTTGCCATCTAGTAGCAGTTACTATCACTATTCATTGATAGAGTGAAATCTGTGCTATGCAGGTTGCCTATTACTTGAAATTTGAAATAACCCCAAAATAAGTTGCTTTCAAAATGTATTTATTTTGTAAATAAATAAGAATAAGGAAAAATAATAAAAAAAAAACAATCTTTAAAAGCGACATATACAGAAAAATGAGTAACTCTTTTCAAACGTGAAACAAGCACTAATAAAAAATGAGTGTTTCCTTACTAAAGAAGCCTCAAATGCACTTTGGGGCAATTACATTTTTTGCAAAGCAACATAAAGACGATGTTTGTGGTAGCAACGGCTTGCCTCTAACCCCCAATTCGATAATTATCTATGGCAGAGCACAAATTTTAAAGACTATAGTGAATCCATACTTGTGTCGATACCTTGATATAATTAGAGGAAAACATGGTGAGCATCATCAAGTTATTAACACAAAGATTTAGAAAACTCAAATGAATGTGACATACACTTGCTGATGTAATAATTTTGTTACAGAGAGAACTATAGCTGTATCTCAGTATTGTGGCAAACCTTTGTCATCATTTATAGAAAAATCTGTATTTAGTTTTACTGATATTAAAAGAATAGCATATCAGGTGTTACAAGGTTTGAAGGAGTTACATAGTAGAAATATTGTTCATCATAATTTGAGTAGTGAAAATATTCTTTATGAAAATGGAAATATTAAATTATTCAACTACGGTCTTTATTATATGACAGATAATGGAAAGTTGGTGTCTTTTCCCATAGTGTAAGTATGTTTTAAGCAATATTTATATGTTCAAAATGAACAACTAGATGGAAGATCTCAGAAAAATTACAGATTTTAAATATTGAAGATAGAATCCACCCACTTTATGGATCATTCATACTCTCAGCAATATATATATATACATTAATGGACAAAAAGTATTTAGACAAATATGAATATTTACGTAAATACCTTTAGAAAACGCATTCATACTTCATTGCTCCTCAAACAAATGTGTTGTTAGTAGAAAAACTAAATTCCTTGTTTTTACATTAGAAGATGATTAGTTTGTGTTCATCAAGTATTGTGGAATAAGTTTAGTGATTTTAAGACCATGCTGCGTGGTCCAGAAATTTCTGTCAATGTGAAAACTAAGATCATTGAGTTATACAAAGATGGTCAACGTCAAGTTGACATTGCCAAAAAGCCGAAGCTTAAAGCAGTTTGGGCAATATTGAACAAATATAAACAAAAAGGTATCTTGGAAGCCTGTAAGACAAGTGGTCAGCCTAGAAAACTAAGTGTTAGAACAGTTAGATTAATAAAAGTAATTTCATCCGTTTAAAACCCCAAGACAAATAAAAGCCGAAATCGAGACAAAACGAATTGTCAGTGTTCTACGAAAACTATGAGTAGAAGATTAAATGAATTGAAGTTATTTGCACGTCGCCCGAGTAAGAAGCCGCTACTCTCGAGGAAATACCGTAAGGACCGATTACAATTTGCATGGTTGCATCTTGATTGGAGCATCTGTGACTAGAAGAGGGTATGTTTCAGTGACGAATCCAAGTTCAATATGTTTGGATCAGATCGTGTTAATTATGTTAGACGTCGTAATGGACAAAGATTTAACCCCAAGTACACTTTGCCCACTGTCAAACATGGAGGCGGGTCTGTTGTGGTTTTTGGGGTGGTTTTTGGGGTTTGGGATGGGACCTTTACATAGAATAGATGGCATTATGGATAAGTTTGTATACACAGACATACTAAAGCATGTCTTGTTACCCTATATGGAAGACAATATGCCCTTAAGATCAATCTTCCAGCAAGATAATGACCCGAAGCACACTTCAAATCTCGCAAAGAAATTCATTCTGGATGAAAAAATACCAGTTCTAATATGGCCGTCACAGTCTCCCGATATACACCCTATTGAAAATATATAGGAATACTTAGATAAGCAAATACGAGATAAAAATTATTCAAACGAAGATGAACTCTTTGCTGCTTTAGAGCAAAAGTGGAGACAGATTGATGAATCTTATATCAAGAAACTTCTACAATCTATGCTGAGACGATGCCAGGCGGAGATTAATAATAATGGTTATGCTACAAAATATTAACACAAACATGGTTGGTTTTCTATAATTCAATGAACTTTGCTTATTTTTTCTATAATTGTTTTGCTTTGACTATATATTTTTGTCCTTCATAGTTCCAGTTTTTTTCAATTAATTTTTTATTGAAGGGAGTCTAATGAATCTATTTATGCTATAACGAATTTATGTATAGAGGTTGGTGTATTAATAAAACAGGTTAAAAAAGAAATACAGCACAATATTACTTTGTCTATATACTTTTGTCCATTACTGTATATATATACATATATATCTGTCATTTAAAGTCCTAATTTGTAATTTACTTCCAAAAATTTTAAGCAATATAAAAAGTATAATTCAATTCACAAAAAAAAAAAATATCAACTTCACCATATCAGTGGCGGCTCGTGAGGTAGTGCCACGGTGCCATGGCACTACCTTGTCTTCTTCAAAAAGAATATTTTTTTCAATCTTCAATGTTTTACTTTATTTTTTGCTTTTTCATTTTTTTTGGTATAAATTATATGAAGTGACAACACTGACAACGTGACAACACCGCAAGCACCCGAACCACGCGACGAGATATAAAGCATGCCTTGACCTTGACGTCATCAACTTGTGCCAATGTCGGGCCGGCCCACATAAAAAGAGAGAAATTTTACCAGCATCGCATACGAGCGACAGAGATAACGCTACAATACACATTTTTATATGAGGTGAATAGCGAAAGACAAGTATAATTTGTGCCAGGCACATCATCAGTCGTAATTCGTTATCAAATGATATCGGCGGTGTTTTTGTTCGGTCGGTCGTTTCGTTATGATTACGTCTAGTGCTGATTTCGGTCTTTTTTTACCTGAAAAGTGAGAAATAACGTTTTTGTTTTAGTACGTCTAGTGTTAATGAACTGCTCTGTTTTGTGATCATATTTTTTACTGTTTTATTAAAACTAGTGAAAATGAATAAAATCGGGATATTAAAAAACTCATTTAGTGGTTTTCGCTGGATCAAAAACTGCAAATTAAAGAATTAGGACGGCCAATACCCGATTTAAAAATTGAGAAACAAAGTGGTAGCGGACAAAAATCGCGCTGTCGCAAATTTAATAAAAATGTGTACGATAAAAACAGCTGGATATGTGGTTGTGAAGAAACGAATAAACTATTTTGTTTTGTATGTGTTCTATTTGGAGGTGACGAGACTTGGTCAAAAAAAGGTACAGATGATCTTATACATATATGGGATAAAATGAAGACCCACGAAAAATCTAAAGTCCATATGAATAATGTTTTTAGCTTTTCTATTCTTGGTAAATTAAATATAAGGACTCAACTCAATTCGGCTTATCGCAATGATCTAATTAAACATAATAATCAAGTGGATAAGAATCGATATGTATTGAATAAAATTATTAATTGTATAAGGTTTTGTGGAGCATTTGAGTTAGCCTTAAGGGGTCACGATGAAAAGGAAAATTCGGAAAACAGAGGCATATTTAAGGAGCTGGTGAATTTTAGCGCCGAATTAGACAACGAATTGAAAGTCCATATTCAAAGTGCCAAACTTTTCAAGGGTACCTCAAAAACAACTCAAAACGAGCTTCTTGAGTGCATGCTAGATGTTTATCATGAAGAAGTTAAGAAGGAGATTGCAAATTCTCCTTTTGTTGCAGTAATTGCCGATGAAACGACTGACGTAGCCTGTGAATTTCAGTTAGTTATTATTTTCAGATATTTGTGTAAAGGACAACCAGTTGAGAGATTTTGGAGATTTTACGTCCCCGACGGACACGATGCCAAATCAATCGCTGCATGCGTTTTAAATGTTGTAAATCCATTAATAGATCAAAATCCAAACAAATTAATAGCTCAAAGCTATGATGGTGCGTCTGTTATGAGTGGTGAATTGAATGGCGTTCAAAAGATTATTAAGGAAACTTATCCACTTGCAAATTATGTTCATTGCTATGCACACCAGTTAAATCTAATTATGACAAGCGCATGCTCTGTCAATAAGCAGGATAGAATATTTTTCCATAATTTATCTGGATTGTGCTCTTTTTTTTCGACGTCTCCTCAAAGAACAAAAATTTTGGATGAAATAGTTAATCGCAGATTGCCAAGATCTTCCCAAACACGTTGGAATTTTCAGTCACGAGGTGTTCATACAGTTTATGAAAATAGGAAAGACCTGATTGAAGTTATGGACAATATAGAAAGTACTTCACGCGATTCTTCGTCGATTAATCAAGCCAGTGGGTACAAATTAAAGCTGCAAGATACAAATTTTGTATTTTGGCTAAGTATATTCCATAAAATAATGCCACATGTTGAAATTGTCTTTAACCAATTACAAAAAGTATGCACCGATTCTGTTAAGGTCAAAAATGATTTAGAGAATTTTGAAGCAGCAATTCAAACTATACGAGAACAAATGGATAGCATTATTGACGAGATTGAACGAGTGCAGAGAGAAACTGATGAACCGGCAAGAAAAAAAAGGCAAGTTGAAGAAGGCAGCAAAAAACGGGAAGCGTTAGAAATATGCGATGCAGTATTATCGCAAATAAGAACAAGATTTAACTTTTCTGGGCATTTAGTTGCTTCTAATTTATTTGTGTCTGAAAAGTTTTCTGTTTATAAACATCAGTTTCCTGAAGCACATTTAAATGACACATGCACACAATTTTCATTTTTAGACAAAAACAGGCTTAAAACTGAGTTACAAGTATTATATCAGAGAGAAGAATTGAGTACTACTTCTGGAGCTGTTCCACTATCCATTTTATTGAACGAGGAAGGATTAAATTGTACGTTTCAAGAAACTCTTAAGCTCTTAAGTATTTTAATCACTATACCGATGTCAACATCTGAAGCAGAACGCTCTTTTTCAATGCTGAAACGGATTAAAACTTTCCTCAGAAACACAATGAAGGAAGAAAGGCTTAGTGCTTTAGGAATGCTGTCTGCAGAAAAACATTTTGTTAGTGGCATTGAAAATTTTAATAATAAGGTAATCGAAAACTTTGCTACCAAAAAAGAAAGAAGAATGGACTTCATGTATAGAAAACTTTGAAGTTATAGGTACTTCTCCACACTTGTTTTATAATTTGGTGCGCGTGTGTAAATAGTTTTATTTTTGATTTTTTTTTGGACATATAGATTTATTGAACCTCAAGAACTTTGACCACTAACTATCAGGGGTAAGTTATAAGTTATTCTTTACAATTTTGAATCGATTCAAAATTATGGCTTCCATTCTGGCACTACCTCACTGAATTGGCACGAGCCGCCACTGCACCATATCACTGTTGGAAGATAATTCAAGCTGTGTCTTGTGAGATTTGTGTCATTGTGTAGTAACAACCAGAAAGAACTCAAAAATTACAGCTTTTAAATATTCAAGATAGAATCCGCCCACTTTATGGAGCATTATTTTCAGCAAAAAAAAAAAAATGTTCCAGTCAGTTAAAATCCAAATTTATAATTTACTTCTAAAAGTATTATGCAATATAAAAAGTCTCACACAATTCGCCAAAAGAAAAAAGAATATATAAATATGATCAACTTCACCAAATCACTGTTAGAATATAATTCAAGCTATGGCATCTGAGATTTGTGTCATTGTGTTGTAACTTATTTTGTATTTCATTGAATTATGGGATGTTAAAAAGGACATTCTCATTAATTTTTAAAATGTTGGGAGGTTTTTGTTGATTAATACATGCTGTGAAAGTTGTGATCATTTTTTCTGTCATATCATGACCATGGCTCATTTCCTAATTCAGAAAATGAGTAGATTTCATTTGACCTTGATAACTGTGACTTTTGTTTCAAGTTCAGTAATACTATCTTATATCTAGAACAGTTTGTATGAATTATTTAACAATATAGACCAAATCGATTTAAAGTTAGGCTAGCAAAATATATGTATACCAAAAACCATGGGAGTCACAACTATAGAATCAATGCCGTCATGGTGGCGATAATTGAGTTTGAGTGCTACAAAGCTAATAAATGAGGTGATATATTTTCCAAAATCTTGTATCTTGTCACTGAAAATAAGATGAGCCTTATGCTTCGTAGTGCTCAAGCAGTGTCGTGACTTGAAGTTTTATTTTAGGTCATTTTCGTTTTTGTTTCATTTTTATTATATTTTCTAATATAAATGATTTATTAAGAAACAAAAAACAAGAAAAAAAGTTTGACCCCGACGTGATTTGAACACGCAACCTTCTGATCTGGAGTCAGACGCGCTACCGTTGCGCCACGGAGTCAGTTGGGTAGATAATTCTTGAAGTGGTATATGAGTTAACCTTGCCTAATTGAACTGGTTAAAATAATTACTTTATCCTTGATAATGCATTTTGTCTACATGATTATGAGTGAATGATATGGTATATTGATATGTACAGCCTTCATGATATTTATCGTAATATGTTTAATTGGAGAAATATTTTTACGAAAGAACAAACCAATAGTCTTGATGTACGAGGGTAGGGCGATGAATACTCTATCCATTTTATGTGAATTGATCTTATCTACAAGTGCACCTATTTTTCAGAAAAGTTTAGGTATTTGATTGAAATAGCAACAATTTCTCTAATTAAAATTCTTGAATAACCGCATCAAAAGTCAGGAGGAACAGCATTTTCGAAAGAAAGATACAGGGTGTCCAGAAATTAAAAAATTATCGTGCAACTGAAAATAGGTCACGTCATTACCTACTACATGGCAAAATTTTGTCGTACTATACCATACTTTTCTCAAATACGGCTTCCAGAGACTTCGCGAACTTAACGCCCGAAATGTAGTAAATAATGTGCCAAGTCTCATTCGCTAATAACAGTGGCAGACAAAATCACTGTTTTCCTGTGATTTTTTCAGACAGTTGTTGTATACAGCACCGGAAGTATACCTTGAAGAATTTAAGGAAATTATAGCGAATCCTAAAGTGGATATATGGTCTCTTGGTATAATTCTGGCAGAGCTAACACTAAATAAATTGCTCTGGAGTTCTCTGATACTTGGTCAACGTATAAGAAAGGTTCTGAGCTTGGTCCAGTCAACCACTTCAGTGTTTGAAAGGATTGCAAGAGAACATAATTGTTATGATCGATATCAGGCGATACCAGCAGATCTGAAAGAAATAATTGAGGTGTGTTTGAATATTTATTCGGAAGATAGGCCGACAGCTGCGGAATTGTTGGAAAAAGGGATATTCGATGAGTTTCAGGTAGCAAAAAAGAAAAATGTTCTGCATTAACATAAGACATCTACATAACTTTTTGTTTTAACAACAGGTCCAAAAGACAGATTGGCTATCACTTTTAAAGATGTATGAGATTTTTACGATCAGTGAATTATATTATTGGTGGCAGTTGACAGGAGGCGATGTATTGCAAGAGTTAAAGAGGCAAGGTTTGATTCGGTCTAGTCCACCAATACTTTCATTACCCCAGTAAGTATTACCAATATAAAAGATTTTCAACGCGAGTATCAAACAATATAGCTTCTGTCAGACAAGTACATATTAAGAAATGATAATTAAAATTTCGATCGCTTATATACAAAGTTGTCGCACTTAACCTGCTTTGCCATGATGCGACGTCTCTACAAAGGGTACTATAAAAGTTTTGCAATACAGCTTTATTTATTGACTTCGTTCAAAGTAATTTCCACCACATCTAATAAACTTTTCCATCCGCCAAAACCAGTCCTTAAACCAGATCTGCCAAGTTTCACCCGGGAGTGCGGCACACTCGTCCCAATTCCTCAGAAAGTCCTCACCGTTTTCCTTTTAACTTCATTTTGATATGCGGAAACAGTGCAAAGTCGCAGGGAGCAAGATCTGGACTGTAGAAAGGGTGCTCAATAAGTTTCAGTCCAGTAGTGGCCAACGACTCGGTGCAGGCTTTGGCGCGGTGAGCTGCAGCGTTGTCATGGTATCAAGTGTCCATACTTGACTTTGGCCGCAGGTTTCTCATAGACTCTGTGCCTTTAGGCAGCTACTGTTCCGTGTACCACTTAGCTGTGACTGTAATTTTTTTGTTAACAGATCGGGATGTTCTGAGCTACGGGTGTGTCCTCATCATCAAATACCCAAACTTTGCTTTGAGCATTGGTCGGCACATCGTAATAATAAAACCATGTCTCTTCACCTGTCACGATGCTGTTCACAAACCGAGATTGCTCCCTAACTAACATTTCCAGCATCTTCCGGCACCAAGTTTGCTTGTTTGTTTGTTTAAGATTTATTCAGCAGGATTGCTACAATTACATTCTTCTGAAAAACTAAACAATTACATAACATACAGACATTCAGAAAAAAAAAAACAAAATTTGCATCTCTAAGAATTTTCATTGTTCATGAAATATTCCTTTAATTTCTTTTAAATATCTTTAAATTACAAGTACACTTTATATCATTATTTAGTTTATTAAATACAAGTAATCCTTTCTGAAATATTGATTTGCTAGTTATATTACTATTGCAATTTTGTAAATGAAAATCTATATTTCCTCTTGTATAATAATTGTGGTAATTATTATTCAATTCTATGTAGTATTCTAAATGTTCTGGCAAAAGCTGATTTTTTAATTTAAATATAAAAATAAAAACCAAATATGATATGAAATTTTTTATATTCAACCTCTGCAATTCTTGTAACATAATAGCAGAATACAGCTTCATTGGCAGTGAACAAGATAGTTGAACAATATAGTAAATGCGGTAGAATAATTGTATTATAAACTATTTTCTCGGAATAGGTACCAAGACTATGAGAAGCCCTACAAAAGTAATTTGTTTTTTGGCAATTTTTGAAATAATGTATTCATAGTGATCCTCAAACCTTAGTTTACTATCAACATATACAGGGTGTCCGCAATGTTGGGGTTTTCCTTTACACGACGTGTAGATCTTGAAAACATAAGCAATTTTTCTTAGTACCATATACACCAATGCCTTAAGGGAACCGAGATAAAGGGCTTTGCAACATCAAAAATATCTTAATACCGTCCTGTAGCCGCGATATCACCGAGACGTGGCTAGAGAAGTGCAAGTATCAAAAATTAAAGTGTGGCAAACGCTGCGTGAAGAGGGGCTGTATCCGTTTCACGTCCAACGTGTACAAGCCCTTCAACCTGACGATTTTCCAGCAAGAGTGCGGTTTTGTGAGTGGTTGTTGCATCAACATGACAATAATCCGGACTTTTTGAAGTGCATATTGGTGACAGACGAATCTACGTTCACGCAACACTCATGTTTGGTCAGTAGAAAATCCGCACGCTGTCCGTCGAGCACATTTTCAACAAACATTTTCGGTGAATGTTTGGGCTGGCATGGTGCGGTATGCTCATTGGACCATTTATTCTCCCAAATCGATTGGACGGGATGCAATACCTAGACTTTTTACGCAACATTTTGCCTTCCTTGTTAGAAGATGTGCCATTAAGTGTAAGATAATCAATGTGGTTTCTGCGTTTGCTCGGTAGCGCATCAGCTGATTTCATTTTCTGTTGGAGCGGTATGATTTCGGGCAGAGAGGTACTTAGCCCTTCTCGTCAACTGGAGAGTGAGTACTTTTTCCTTTATTTTTATTTCGTGGTCGTCCTCGTATCACTACACATTACCTTTGTTATTTCAAGGGTAGTTGTTTCTGAAAAGGAAAACCCCAACTTTGCGTACACCCTGTATATATATATATACCTAAATATTTAATTGATTCAACATTTTCAATTAATTCTCCATTTATCCTAACTGTGATAGTATTTTCATTTAGGTATTTCCCTATTAGCATACATTTTCTTTTAGAATTATTCAATTTTAGTTTATTTACATTTAACCAATTTACGATTTTTGCTAAGTCAGAATTTAGCATTTTTAAAGCAGTGTCTATATTTTCATCTGATATGTATATTAATGTATCCTCTGCAAATATCTGAAGTTTACAATAATGTAAAATATTACAAATGTCATTAATGTATAAAATAAATAGTAGTGAACCTAGTTTACTACCTTGTGGTATACCGACAGAAATATGTTTTAATCCTAATAATGTATATCCAATTTTGTTTTTTTTGACTTCTGTCAATTAAATAGTTTTGTAGAATTTTGAATACAGATCCTTTAAATCCATAGTGATGCAATTTTGTCCCTGTCAATAGTCTCAAACGCCCTTTTGAAGTCCAAAAACACTGTTACTGTATGTTTCCGATTGTCCATACATCTCCTCCAGTCCTCTAAGACCATTTGTGTTGCCGTTTCAGTTGAGTGTTTCTTTCTGAATCCAGCTTGAAATTTGGTTAAAATGTTAATTCCCTCAATAAATTCGATGATCTGTTCGTAAATAATTTCTTCAAAAACTTTCTAGCAGAACATTTATTGGCCGCATATTGGTGTACAACTCAGAATTCTTAACTTTAGAAACAGGAGTTATGGTAGAACACTTCAGTTTTGTTGGAAATTCGCCATATTTTAAACAGTAATTTATCAGGATTAATATTCTTGCTCCAATATCAAAACATTCATTAAGCACACTTTTAGACAAAATCTCACTCTTATTTTGATTTGATTTAATTTTTGATATAATCTTCTTGAGACGATTAATGTTTATTGTTCTAAACTCACTGAATGATGCATTATAATCTGAACTAATGGGACATTGGTTGGGATACCCGGCAATAATTGTATTTACAATGTCGTTGAAACTTTCTATGAAATAAGTATTCATTCGATCTGCTATTATTTCTTCATTTGTTATTACCCGCCTACGACGAGTCTTCTGCTCTTCCTTTAGACTATCCGGTACCCAGAGAGAACAAAGTTTTCTTACGTATAAATGTGTCATGCAGAATTAAATGAATTGCTGGTGCATGAAGGTGTAAGGTTTTCTCTATCTGTTGGTATATCACTTTCCGTTCTTCGTCAAGCATTTGCTCACAGCAGTTTTCCTCCGTTACTGAAGTTCGCGGCATTACCTCTCTCTCAGCGTCCTCCAGAGTGAAATTGCCCCTTTAGAATTCTCTGTACCACCTGAATATAGTCGTACGATGAGTACAATCATTCTTTAATACAAGCGTCATTTCTTCTAAGCACTCATCTATGCTTAAACCACGCGTAAAGTTATACCGTAAAACTGCCCTTATCTCACTACGTGACCAGGATGCCATAGTCCGCACTTTACACTGTCAATACGAATGAACAACTAAATCAAAAGACCTGCTGCAAAACTTTTATTGTACCCTTTGTATGATGATAATTTTATACTATAAATGCCTCCCTTATAGTTCATGATTTTTCAATGAGAGATCAACTTTCCACAATGAAGTTTCGTAGTTTCAGCTGCATTTGAATTTGTAAAATGTTACAATTTTTAGTTTGGTATTGATAGAAGGTACCATTCTTGGTCAAGATCGTAACCCAGCCACCCTGTATGACCCCAAAATAGTTGAAATGCCCATGGAAACACTTTATGAGAGGTTCAAGAATATTTCATTTTCTTGCTACTATCCGTTGATACAAACGAAGTCGGAGATCATAGCTCAGAGCGAACCAGAACCTTACGATGCTACAGGGTTGCCACTTGTTATCAAGGAGAAAGATCCCGAATATCAGTTTCACAGGGTGATACTGTTAAGGAGATTGTTGCATGTAAGTTTGTATCAGGAGATAAAGCCACATCGAACGAGTATATTTTTATTCATGCTACACAATTTTAGGGCTATCCATTTACGAGAGATCTCATTGTAAAAGAAGCAGAAAAAGATATACCGCCATTGTTTAGAGGGGACATATGGTCAGCATTGTTAAATGTTAGAGGCGATTATGAAAGACAGTACGCAAAAATTGATAAAGCAACCCCAACGCCAACAGATCGACAAGTGAGTAATAAAGATCTCTTAGTGTGCCATCCTATTTCACGAGCAACCATTATATTTAGACGTTTACTGAGGTAAACAGCTGATCAGCAAGTGACATGGTTTGTATTAATCTGTAACGTTAGCAATAATTTTGGGTGCAAGTGTGGTGAAACTCAGGGCCGTATTCATTTTTTGTATGCAAAGGAACTTATCTTAATAAAGTAGTTGTTAACAAGTACAAAATCAATCCATAGTGTACAAAAACAATAAAAAGTACTGCTCTGTCTACCTGGCGTTGACGGATTCGTTAGAATTACGTTTCACTTGTCGATTTGGAAGATATATATAATCAGCTGTTATACCGTAATGGATACTCGTGACAAAGAGTGTATAATGAGTGAAAGTATTTGAGCCAGTTTTTTTCGTATTTTGTTTTAGATTGAAGTAGATATCCCCAGATGTCATCAATATAATGAATTGTTGTCATCCATGGAAGGCCATAAAAAGCTCAAAAGGATATTAAAAGCATGGGTCAATCAGAATACTCAATATGTTTATTGGCAGGGACTGGATTCTCTGACTGCCCCTTTTCTGTATCTCAATTTCAATGATGAAGGTACATGTCATTACTATTAAATTTTGGCTTAATTATTACTGCCTGTTCAGCTTTAGTCAAGTCAGATAAATGTCGCTTGAAAAAATAGAATATCTTATTGGAATCTAGTTGATTCGCAAGAAATACTACTTTGCGAGTAGCAGACTTTTTATCACAACCTTTTAACTATATTTTTATCGTTTCAGCTAAAGCGTTTTCGTGTCTATCGAAGTTCGTTCCCAAGTATCTCCACAATTTTTTTCTAAAAGATAATTCTGCTGTGATCGAAGAATACCTGGCGAAATTCTCACAACTCATTGCCTTTCACGATCCTGTATTAGCCAATCATCTCTACGAGATCAATTTTTATCCTCAGTTATTTGCCATCCCTTGGTTTCTGACATTGTTTTCTCGTAAGTATTATGAATTTGATTATTTTTTTGCATGTTTTGGACCGTATGGCGAACAGTAATGAAAAATATATTTGCAGATTTACCTTGATCGGTTCTGTATAAAAAAGAATTAAGCCTGTTCGCTGTATGCATTAAAATATAAATAATATTTTAATATCACATTCATTTGTCAATCGATCAATCATTACAGCCGTCAAATCTTTATATATATATATATATGCAGTTTATTTGTTCAGATGAGGGGTTTAACTCTTTTGTAAAAAAATCCGGACTATAGGGGTCTTAGGTAGTGCTCTATAATCCGACAAATTCGATAGTCCGACACTGATCTGCATAATGTTTGTCGGATTACCGGAGGTCCACTGTACTCCATTATTATTTTTTTTTAGCCAAGACTTGGCCGAAAAAAATACAGATTTAGTCGCTACCACCGTCACCACGGGGGTGTCCTGGTTGCTGGATGATTTAAGAGTCTCGAACACAATATCTCTATTGGGAGATTACATTCATTTTCTGAATTTTAAGTAAATAAATATGCATTTCATCTCATAACTCAAAACATTATGTCATGAATGTACGTATTAAAAGTTACCGTTTCAAGCAGCTGTGGTTTCAATTAGTTATCAGACAAACATGGGGGATTATAAGACATGCATGTCATTGGATAAATAAACCAAAGACCCACCGTTATTTTTGCTCGACTGAAATGTTGTCATTATAGAATTACGCGGTAGTAGAACTTGGGGTGATGCAAAGGCAGGCCAAATGTGACTGATTTGGAATATATAAACTCACGTTCAAAATTGAGAAATGAAACCTGACCTGCTTCCAATTGAGTTACTCTTGAGTATATCTCATGCATTGTTTCTGGAGCAATTCGGAGCATATCACTTTCAAACCAAAAACCATTGGAAATGAACTCTGTAAATTGTTGATACTGACACTTTCCCCTTCCATTACATACGAGGTCTGTGAATTAAGTGGTGTGAGTGATTTTTTTAATTTTTTTTATATAAGTATAATTACAATTTAATATTGTCACCCTCAATAGAACTGCTTTCTGAGTGCTGGAGACGGTTCTTCCAGTCCTCATCGCAGTGCTGGAACTCCGATACTGGAATAGCCTTCAGCTGGTCGGTTACAGCCAATTGAATGTTTTCGACTGTCCGAAAATGAGTTAATTTGAGGTAATTTTTCAACTTCGGGAAGAGAATAAAGTCACCAGGACTCAAGTCAGGTAAATAAGGAGGCTGAGGAGCCACAGGAATGCGTTTACTGGCCAAAAACCCGCTTATTGACATTTCTGTGTGACAAGGAGCATTAATGTGATGCAACACTATCTTGATATGATGAAGGTGGTATGAGTCAAATTTAACTTTTCCCCGATCATCCTAACTGTCAATCGACGATCTGAATGCACAAGTTCCCGAATTCTGTCCATATTTTTATCGGTTCTTGAAGATTAAGGCCTTCCGTTTCGTGGTTCGTTTTCAATCGACTATCTCCCTTCTGACAATGCGTAAACCTTCGAAAAACCTGCGCTCTTGACAAAACACTATATCCGTAGGCCTGCTGAAGCTTAGCAAGAGTTTCCATTGCATTGTTCCCAAGTCTGAAGCAAAACCTGGTAGCACGCTGTTTCTCGAAATTGATATATTTCATTTTTAGAACAAATAGGAAAAACTGTTTTACAAAAAAAATCACTACGGACAGCCAAATGGCTCGAGCGGGTTCAAACCTGTGCTGAAGGCGAATCACATGTTCCCCTGTCTGTCCTCCATGCGTGGCGCCTCCAGCGTTGCCACATCTAACGCTAGTTGCCAGTCACATCACTTAAATTACCGACCTCGTAGACACATCATAACTGTTCGCGTATAGCTCAGAAGCCTTTACAGTCAGGACGTGGTTCTTTATCCAGCAAAATCGTTTTCCATTTTTTCTAGACGTTTTTCCTCTACACAAAATCCTCCATCTGTGGGATAAAGTCCTCCTAGGGAACTCGTCGTTTTCACTACACATTGGTTTGTCTGTTCTCACACAACTGAGAGATAGACTTTTAAACTCAGGATTCAACGAGTGTATTCTTCTGTTCTCTGATTTGCCGGAGGTTGATATCGAGAAGTGTGTTATATTATCAGCTGAAACATTCCAAAAGACGCCGGGCAGTATAACGCACAGGGAGTACGAAAACGAGGAGTTTAAAAAAACTGGAGAGTTGGTGAGTTCTTGTAAATATGTTGACACTAGTTGCAGAACAGTGAAAAAATCTATTTTATTTGGGATAGAAAACAATTATTTTGATCGTAGTCACAATATTTTTTGATATTCCAGGATATATCAGGGGTTACCTTGCAAGATCTAAAAAAGGAAAGATGTCCACGTATAAGTGTCAGTGATCTATTGGAGTTAATAAGAAATTCACCGGACAAAGCTATCGTGGTAGATATAAGGAATATTACACAGTAAGTTTTTCCTGTGATTTTTAGGAAAAAATATAAACATTCCTAAAATGTCCCATTACCATCAATATACAGGGTGTTGTAAATTTCTACCCCACTATTGAGACTGAATAAGGACAAAACACGAATATTGTTTTATTGTTTGTTTTTTATTTTACTTCATATATTCAAACCAGTTTTTCTCCAGAAGGAATAGTCTGACGAACATTTCTCAAAAGAGGCGATTCGTGTTATATTGAAGACCTTATTGAAGAAAATGTAATTGATGCTTCGAAAAATTCAGTGCTGTTGAATTGAATATGTGTACCTCAGAGCCAGGCTCGGCTGTTTAGTCTTCGAGATAATTGCGTTTGAAATATTTTTATTCTACTAATTGTGTGTCACATGATTTATAAAGTCTTAAATTACAACATGTAGGTGTACACATGAAGTAACAAATACAAATTCACAATATTATCGTAACCTTTACTTACAAAACTCATTTTAGGCAAAAATGGACTCAACCCAGTTTGTGTCTGAGATACAAATATAATTTCCTTTTTCCTTTTGGGGTAAAATTTCTCTATTTTTATGCAGCTTGTGTAGAGTCATAAGAATTCTGGTATCTATGTGCTGCTAGTACTACATATTCATAATTTTAAGTCTATATTTTAATACATACCGAAGATATACATTTTTTGATTTTTGAAATTATAACTTCACCAGCCTGTAACTCGGGGGAATTTTGGGGGCCATGTTTATATGAACATTCTGTGTCGAAATATTGCTACTGTTTCTTGAGTCACCCTGTATAATTGGAAATTTGTCTTTGTGGGTGACTACGGTGCAATACTTAACTGTACTCACGTTTTTCGATTTTCGTCCGATTACCCTTCCATCTGTTGTGCTTAAGACATTGGAAAGGATAGTTGATAGATTCTTGAGGGATGGTGCGCTGGAAAGATGTGTTATTCATTCCGATCAGTTTGCATACCAAGCTGGAAATCGACTGATATGGGCTTACACAATCTGGTCGGCATGCTGGAGAACACTCTAGATCAGCGAGAAGTGGCACTCGAGGACTTTTTGGACACTGAAGGTGCATTTTAATTGCACTACAACCGACTCTACCAGACATGCCTTGGTTAGGCACGGGGTTGGATCAACCTTAGTAGCTATGCTGAATGACGTAAGCTGCAGCGTCAGCATAGCTAGCCCCTCAGGGCGGAGTTCTATCACACCTACTGAGGTGTCTCGTGGTGAGCGAACTCCTCGTTAGGTTCAGCAGTGCGGGTGTCTACGTGCAAGCCTATGCTGATGATTTAAGCATAGTAGTTAGGGGTCGTTTTTGTAGAACAGTCTCTGAAATTATGCAGGGCGCTCTACGATCTGTGTAATCGTGGTGTAGGTAAGTCGATCTTTCTGTCAATGCTGGAAAGATCGATACGATTCTATTCACTAGGAGAAGAAGGGTTGACGGGCTTGACCTTCTTTGGGGCTAGATTAGTTCTATCCCAATCAGTAAAATATCTAGGAATTATCCTGGACTGCAAACTGAACTGGAGAGAGCATGTTGCATACAAGGCTCACAATTCAATGTGGACCTGTAGACGTGTTGCGGTGTAAGGTGGGGGCTTAAACCCAAAGTGGTACACTGGTTCTACACAACGATGGTACGTTCATCTCTCTTGTACGGCTTCCTGGTTTGGTGGCCTTGCACTGAAACTGAGACAACTAAGACCAAACTCAATAAAATTCAGCGTTTGGCCTGCATTAGCATTACAAGCGCACTGCGAACAATACCATTTAGTGCAATGAAAGCTCTGCTGAATCTCCCACCTTTAGATCCAGTGATCCGTGGTGAAGGGAGAGTAGTCGCTCATCTACTGGCATTGATTCATACTCACGTTCCCTGTTTTGTACTTTTTTAATTAATTTTACATTTAGGTTTAGTTTTAAGTTTGTTTTTTCTATTTTAGGTCTTTTCCTCTATGTCCTAAATATATAAATACATTTTTTTAGGTTCAATAGGTGTAGTGTGAGAGACAGTATCAATATTCCGTTTTCAAGTGTATGTTTCAGTGAAAACAAAATAGAAAATGTCGGACATCATAGCAATGTCTTGAAAGACAACCTGGACAAGATTGTAGTGGTAGTTGGTGATGAAGAAACTGACCTAGAATTGGTGAGATTTTTTTAGAATGTATCCTAGAATATAAACGTTATCTACTTTTTCCCTCTCTCGGAAAGATATTGCAGTCTTGAAAAATTCACTGGAATTTAAGGCATTTTTAGTTTGTCTTGTGAGTGCTAAAAATTTTACGTTCATCGTTTTATAACTGATCTTTTAAGATTTTCTATCGTTCAAATCACAAACTGTGTGATACTTTTCAGTTTCCAACATTTCTTTTGAATTGCAACGTGAAATTCGTATGTGTTTTACATGGAGGTTTCAACATTTTGCTGCCAATATCTCCAACAATTTTGGCATCTCAAAACCACATCAGCTGATTGACAATGAAGAATTTGGATTAAAATGATATACAAAAAATGGAATCACCTCAAAAGGTAAGAGTTCTTTCCATTTTGTTTAAATAGATCTCTAAATCGAAGCATATTTAAAATAACCTGATAGACTTTCAAGCTCGAAAATGTTTTTTTTAATAAGAAGATTAAAAAAGTAGGTTATAATAGATCTTGAAAGTAACGAGTTCGAGATAAAACATTATGTTTTAAAAATATGTTGGATGTAAAGGGTGTTCAGATAAGGACGCTCGAAAGTTAAAATGGAAAAAAAGGAAAAAAATTCAAAGTCAGCACTAAAAGTCTATATTGATCGTAAATAGCATTCGACGACATTATGTATGGAAGATTATATCGTTTAAATGGCCACCGCGACTGCGCTGTACAGCGTGCATTCGCATGGTCCAATTTTCGAGCACTTTTCCGCACATTTCAGCGTCTACCTGTCCGAGGACGCGAATGATGTTGGCCCTTAATGCTGCAATTGTTTGTGGCTTATCCGCATACACTTGAGACTTCACGTAGCCCCACAGGAAAAAGTCTAAAGGCGTTATATCGCACGATCTTGGTGGCCAGTGCACATCGCCGAAACCGTTGAACTTTTCATGCAGTAAATCCAGCGTTGCGCGTGCGGTGTGGCACGCAGCGCCGTCCTGCTGGAACCAGATGTCTCTTAGATCCATATCGTCCAGTTGTGGCCACAGGAAATCATTAATCATGGCGCGATACCGATCTCCATTGACCGTAAGCGCGTTGCCCATAGCGTCCTCAAAAAAATATGGACCGATTACGCCGCCAGCCCAGAAACCGCACCATACAGTCACTTTAGCAGGATGCATAGCAGTTGAGCAAGTCACTTCAGGATTTTGGTCAGCCCATATACGGCAATTCTGTTTATTGACATACCCATTCATCCAGAAATGCGCCTCGTCGCTGAAGATGACTTTTCGTGCAAATGCAGGGTCGACTTGCAACTGCTCTAGAGCCCATGCGGCAAATGTACGGCGCTGTCCATGGTCTTGCGGTTTCAATTCTTGCGTCAATTGAATTTTGTACGCGTGCAATTTCAAGTCTCGACGCATAATTGTCCATGTTGAGGTCTTTGGAAGGGCAAGTTCTTGTGCACGTCGCCGCAATGACTGATTCGGGTCTTGACGCACGCTCTCTCGCACAGCAGCAATATTCTCGATTGTTCTTACTGTTCGTTGCCGTACGGGTGTTGTTTGGTCTGCCACTGAGCCAGTTCTCTCAAATTTATTGAGCAGACGTCGAATAGTGGACTCGGCAGGACGGCCATGCGCACCATAAATTGGACGCAATGCGTGGAACGTTTCACGAACCGAACATCTGTTTTGATGATAAATTTTCACAATTTCCACGCGTTGTTGAATCGTGTACTGCTCCATGATTAAATGTCAAGACTAACTTAATAACCTCACAAAATTTGACAGCTGTATCCCCACCGGTTTGGGCGCGCGCGCCGTTCAAACATCGAGCGTCCCTATCTGAACACCCTTTAGTAGGTGGACATACACATTGAAATTTTCGATCAATTTACTTTATTGTTGCATCTTTGCTTTTTATGTTTACAATTGTTCCTATTTTATATTGTATTTTTTCCAACCCATTATAGTAATATTACGCTTTATATTTTACAATGCAATTAACAAATGTATCACATATGTTGTAATTTTTACAATACATCATAAAAAATAAGCTAATCTGCTTCTTCCATCTCCACATCATCAATGACCAAATCGTCCAGCATTTCAGCCAGCGTGACTCGAGGTAACGTCTCGTCGCATTTGTCGTCATTGTCCACAGAAATTTGCTTGGTGGCGTCTTTGAATATATTGACGTTTTGTCTGAGAGCAGGGTCCTCTTCAAGGTCGTCTAAGAACTCGTGGAAGTCACTGTAATGAAAAAAATATTCCATATCATCAAATTTCTTATACTGAAATAGCATTTTTTGTTCAATAAAATATCGGTATATTGGACTTTTTTATAGCTCTAAAGCCTTTTTGCGAAATAATTGTAAAGTCTGGTTTTATTGATGCAAGTTGTTTGAGGGATATTCAAAACATGAACGCATAAAATGGGTACTCCATTTTTTTGTGGGAACACTTTTTATTCGACAAGAAATAATGAGAAAACGTGTTTTTTGGGATTCAATCGAAAGTGTTTCTAATAATGAAAACACTCTTCATACGAGTATAAGATTTTTAGGTATTTACGATGCCTACAAAATCAGACCTCACGTAAAAAGATCCGACTAATAGCAAAAAAGTTATAGCCGAAAACCGAGACAAACTGCAGGTTTAGGCACTTGTCGGTAATGCGACGATGGTTTCTCGCAGATATTTGAAATTCTTCAAATTCGTAGGATTCGTACTTCGGAATAACCACAACAAAATTGGAGTAGATTGGTCAAGTAGTTTTTGAGTATTTCTAATTGTTTATTCCAAAACACCTGTTTTCCGGTCAGCACTACTAGTTTTCTAAGCAATATACAGGGTTTCTTCAAAGAGCATTTAAAAGCAAATTACACGTGTTTACTTTGCCTATATGAATCCCAAACCATTTCGGAAGATAAATGTTATTTTTATGCAAAAAAGGATTCAAACATTTCGTATTTGTGAGTAATTCACAACAAAAGACGATAGACACATCCGCTTTGCTTTAAAATGTGCATAGTAACTTATGTTTTTAAAATAACATTTATCTTTTGGAATGGAATCTGATCCATATAGGCAAGGTAAACACGTGTAATTTGCTATTAAATGATCTTTGAACGAATCCTGTATATTGCTCAATAAACTAGTAGTGATGGCCTGAAACAGGTGTTTTGGGATAAACAATAAGACATTCTCAAAAAACTACTTGACCAATATAATCAAATTTTGTTGTTATTCAGAAGTATGAATCCTACGGACTTGAAGAATTTCAAGTGGGTGCGTGAAATTATCGTCGCATTACCAAGTGACAAAACTTGCATTTTGCCTCGTTTTTTGGCCATAACATTTTTGCTATTAGTCGGATCTTTTTATGTCTCTCATTTTATAGGTCTCATAAATACCTAAAAATCTAATATGAAAAGTTTTTTCGTTCCTGTCAACACTTTCATTCCGAAAAAGCACGTTTTCTCATTCTTTGTTGTCAAATAAAAAGTTTTCTCACAAAAATTGGTGTACCTATTTTATGCGTCCATGTTTTAAATAACTTTACAATTATTTCTGGGAAATTTGCTAATATGATTAGACTAGATGTTATAAATTTTTCTTTATATTTTGGAAATGTACAGTATTAGTACTGCATACTTTTGCATCCTATTCCTTTCAGCATTTAGGACGTGTTCAAATATTTATAAGAAATTGCATGTAAACATGCGCAAAGGTTAATTGCGCATCCTAGCTTTCACCCGAAAAAAGTTTACAAAGATATATTTAACGCAGGTACAGTTGAACGAGATGGTTTAAAGTTTAAAAAGGAAGTAGATAATACATAGATCAAAGTTAACCTCTTCCCCACTCGCCTCCGCCCCATCTTAATTTCCTATTTACAACAGTCAGCTACAGAACAGTATTTAAGCATAAAACGATAAAGCACTGCTGAAGACAATGATTTCTAGATGGCATGTCTCATGTAGAAATTATGGAAGGGAATAGTGGAAGTGCGCATGTTCTTGTCCAAGATTTGTAACAAAATATTTGATCCTTGCAAAGAGAAACAGCGAAACCTGCTCGATATTTTGTTGTCAAAAAAATAAGATGGAAAATTTGATCATAACACTCAGGCTTTATGCTGAAATAGCTTATTTGTTTCTGTAAAACATCGGAATTGGACTTTTTTAGTTTTATAAGAGGTCTCTTAGTGTAGGAGCCAAAAAGAAAAATGAGTCTGTTGTTGATGAAAATTAGTATTCTTGAGATTTTCTACATACTTGGCGTCACAATCGAAAGCTGCATCTCCTTCAGCAAGACGTTTAAGTTTCCAAATTCTTTGCTTTTTCCTAGATACTCTATCACCATAGTATTTCTTGACCAATAAAATGTCTGGAATCATGTTTCTATCCAGTTTTTCAAAATTTGCGTCGTTGACGTTGCTATCGCCTATGTTGTACCTGAAAAAATGTTGATATACAAATCTATCATTGTAGCAAGTGTAAATCAATGTAAATTGGCAAGACTGTCTTGATGCTGCCCATCTAAGCTTTTCAAAAATAACCAGTGTTGTTATTTATACTCTCAAAGAGACTGAAAGTGCAGTTGGCAACTTATAAACATACCCCATGACAGAATCTCCAGGTTTTAGGATGTGACCTAAATGGGTTCTGGTATGTATAGGATTATCATTTATACCCAACTCAGATGCTCGTACTACCCACACGTCTGCAAGAACGTGTCTGTTAGAAACTGCACCTTTGCCTGGAGCTATCTGGAATGTCAAGTCAATTTAGTTCACATTCACAGTCAACTGTTTAAAAAACAAGATTTCAGATCAGTGATCTACAACTACTAACCTTTTTGTCTTTTTCCATTATAGGTTCTATATCCATAACTATATACTCAACCAATTGTTTGGGGTTGCATATACTACCAAAGGGATATCTCCAATATGTTGTGCTATTCAATTCACCAACTAAAAAAAATGCCTGACATATGAATCTAGTGAAAACTATTTTCGAAAAGTATGAAAAGCAAGTTCTTATACATTGTTTGTGATGCTTCTTTGAATCTACAGACATCAACTAGTTACTTCGCCAGCATAAACACATTGAATTATAAAAGTGACTTGCAGATTGCCCCTTTAGGGACCTGCATAGGTATAGCAGTGCCCCACAGGAGGACATTTTTGTAGAAATTTATTCTGGGATGCGTTGTATAATACTTACTCTGTCCAGTTGTTGGATCTATAAGATGAACAGTATTTGTAACCCTATAGACCAAACATACTTGTGAAATCCCTCCAAGTTGCTGAGAAAGCTTTTTTGGAAGACAAATAATGCTGTCTTTAGAAACCGGAACTATTTCAATGCTGTAAGTGAATTTGTAATTGTAAACGTTACTGTGAATATCATGTGAGATGAGTTTTTTTGAGTGCTGGTACTTGCAAGGCAGCACAGATTGAACAAAGTCTAGCATTTTTCGGGCATGAGCCTCTGTTGCATAAAAAAAATCCAGGCCACCTGAAAAGATGAAGAAGTACAATATAATTTTAAACATCTGAAATATTTAGTGTGGTTCAATAATATCTGGTTTCTAATTAATTGGCACCTGACAGATTACAGAAACTGACTGACTGACTTAAGGGAAAAGATTTGACATACTATACATGATGAATAGATGATAATATCAATGAACACCAACTTCATTACTTTTTTTTAAAGATCAGTAATGATGTCCTAACACTCCTAACTATAAATGATAAAGTTAAGTGAAAGACAGGAACCCAGCAGAAGAGTTTTGCTTCATTTTCCCTCATAGTGGTGCATCTTTTTACTGACTTTACTTACTTACTTACCATGAATTGGTTTGATTCCCAAAGTATTTTCATGTGCCTTATGTTTCAGAATCATTTGCTCTAAATAGTAAAATGTTTTCTTGTTCTCAGCCTTTTGCCTGACTTGCACTGATGCTTTCCAGTAATCCTTGGCTTCTGATCTGTGACAGTCATCACACATCTGATGAGCAACTGTATATTCAACAGCAAACACTTGCTCTAGCACTGCCCCACCAGCAATTTCTGCATGAACCGTCAGTTTTATCTAGGAAATCAAATAAAAAGATATAAATAAATATTGAGACTGTTAGAGTGATAAATATCCTTTTGATAAATAATGCACATTTAAACGGTATTTTGCAATATTTGATAATTGTTGAAATTAGAGGAATTCTATTTTACTTTGGCAGGCAGGACTAGAAGCATTCAGTTTTCTAATATCCGAGTTTTATTTCTGAGCCATAAGGCATGTTTATCCTAAATTACTTGCTTTTATACAACCATAATAGATTGTTAACATTTTTTATGCTACACTGTGATATGCCTAAGTGGAAACTAAAGATATGTAAATATGTGAATATCCTTGTGTTGCTTTTACCTTGATTCGTTTTGAATGGGGTTCTGTCCACAGGAATCCAGCATCTATCAACTTTACCCTATTCAAACCCTTCAGTTTCTTCAAACAAAGGGATAACAGCTCTCTGGACTCCAAAGCACAATGCACCCATTCACTAGGAGGTTGAAAGTACCTTTCACATCCACTGCAGAAGTGTAATGTTGCCTGTTTGGGAATCCCATCTGTTACATCTCGGTGATTGAGACGAATACATGCTGGACACATGTTCACTGGATTGGGCTCTATTGGAGTGCCACATTCGCAGCACAAACTGCAAAAAGGCGATTCTAGAGGAATGTATAGGAGAGTTGTTAATTAACTTACATTTTGCCTTTTCTCTGTTCTGGTGGCATTGCAGCTTGCTCTGGAATGTAGCTCATGATGCCGTATTTTTGTCAAGCCTTTTAGCGGTAAAGAATCACAATTTTTTCAAAAAAGTGCCCAAGATCCACCGTCCAGCACCACAACCGACATCAATGAAGTAGGGTTAGGAATACACGAGGCTCTTTGACAGACTTGACATATTTATGTTTGATTGACTAATAAACAAAAAGATGCCTGGCCATGTGATCTAAACCACGCCCCATGGTTAAGCGGGTCACACACATCTTTTTAATGGTACCTGCCTATCGAGGTCGCGATTCTGTACAGCTAAACCGTCCGACTTAAATGGATATCCGATAGCAGTTATCATCTTGAGTTACTTAGTAGACATCATTATAAACTTAAAAATGTAAACTAATCATGTAATAAGCACACTTAAGTGGGTTTATTATTTATTGCGATAAATACTAACCACCTAACCTCAGATGCAGTAGCGGCGCGCTACCCGCGCGCCACGATTCAAAAGTAAGAATATTCTAGAACAAAAAGACAACTGTTACGCGAGGGAACGCTCATATTTGAGCATAATTTCATATTTTCTTTCTAGACATTCACGGTAGATACAGCCAAACATTTGAACCCAGCACATTAATTTCAAAAAAGTGTATGGATTGTCGTTCCTCTGTACACGTTTTGGCGCATCCACTACACTTTCTAGTCAAAACAATATTTATTTAGTGAAAGAAATCTGCGAACTTCAAGATTACGCGTTCATCTATTGTTCCTTAAGGCCCCACAAAGTATGCTTCAACAGATTTTAAAATTCCCTCCCTAGTAATAAATATTCGATAAAACCGGGCCTATTTCGAAGTTCAAAATATCATCTGAGATGCTGATGATCTCCGCAATAATTAGAAATCTACTTTGAAACGGTTAGTGTCTTATAGATGACGCTGTAATTAACTATAAGCCTACACCGTCTGTTTAACTGTACGACGTTGAATTGTGCAGGCACAAGCAGACCTGTCAGTTACACCCGCGTATGGCTGGCTCAAAAATCCGAAGGTGTGTAGTAACAGAATCGCAACCACAGTCCACACGTCGGATAAGACTGTAAAAAGCTCGACGTGTGTGAGTGACTAGCTTTAAGTTTTAACTCAACTGTCAAGATGACAAAAGTCAAAAGAGATTACAAAAAAGAGGTTATGTTTGTTTAGAATTTTGGATAAAAAAATGAAGTGAACATTGGCTGTTTTAAATATTTTAGGTATATGATATGGATATGAATAGCATTGTAAGATCTCGCGCTGAGTATAGTGGCAAAGAAGGGCCTATAAGGTGCATTTTCTTTTGTGAATTTCATCCTACTGCTGGGCCAATTATCTCCTGCCAGGTACAGATCTTTGATTTCTTATATCTTTTTCATGATATACTTGAATTATAATTTTACAATTGCCCGTTGTTCATCCCCTTTCTCACAGTCTCATTTTCAACTTTTCAAAATCAAAATGTCTTCAGGTACCTGAAAATTATATTTCAAAGGAGTTATTTGACAGTATTAGTGTGTACATCATTACCAAAGCAGAGCTACAAAGGAGCACTATAACAGTGTAAGTAAACAGCATTTATTAATTATTTTCTGGTGAGTAAAGTGTATAGAAATTAATCTATGATTTGGTATTTTTGTCTCCAAACATATAATAAATTGTATTGTTAATTATTTTTAGAACACTCCAAGATTATAAAATTCTTGGGTTTCCGGTCCGCATAAATGACAGAAAATATGCCAGAAATGCATACCACTTCAATATATGTTTTGTTTGTGATTGCAATGCAAGGACTGTGCAGTATGAATCAGTTGTAGTCAAGTTGTCTGATTACTTGGTTGCCATGGAAATGGAGAGAAATTTTCTGTCAGAAGGAAAGACAAGCGCCAATCTGCAACCAATTCTGACACAAGTCATGAATGATCTCAACACTAAAGGTGTCTATTATCTTCTCTATACTCTTTTCTTTTCTAATGTGCCATTATAAAATATCAAAGAAAAACAATATGACTCATTTCAAGGTTACTGAAGCTGTAAATACAAATAGAAAAGACATGCTCAATTGTCCTAAAGCACTCCAATTGTTAAACATCAAAATTTATTGTTGCAGACTATAGTAAAACTTCAGCATCCCCAAATGGGACTATGTTAATCAAAGTAGAGCATTATCACTTTTTTATAGTTTTGCCTTATCTAAATTTCGATATCAGCCTCAAAAGTTATATTTTTTATATAGGAGAATGTGCACTGACATCAACACTAACAGAAGGTACAACAGCCACCCATTTGAAGATATGTAGAATAAGGTTGGATCCATCTCCTGTGATGGACTATCAAGTGCCTATATTTATTAAAGAATTACCTGAACAGCAGTGGGATTTAACAACCCAACAAGTAAGCTGATATAAAAGGAAGTCTGTCTACATGTAGAAATGAGGCATCACTCAGCAGAAGCATAGTGTCATTGATCAACATATTTTACCTGTAGATAACCTACCTAATACAATATTCCATTGTCAAAAAAATTATACAAGATGAAATAAGATACCATGTGTCATCTAGGAGAATTTGTCATAGCTCTGTTTCTCCTCTCCAAAATAACTAAAAATCTACTTTTACAATGTCAGGTTCTCAGAGATGGTAGCCAACTGTATACTCATATATGCCCCTGTAGTTGGCCACATCACCACCTATGAAACACTAATCTTTTCTAGGTAGATTTCTAATTATTGCAGAGAGGAGAAAGATATCTGTGACAAATTCTTATAGCTGATGCCATGGTAACTCATTTTGTCTTGAATAATGTTTCAGACAGTATTCCTTATGGTAGAATATGTCAATCAATGTTAGTGTTAACCTCTACTTGATCTCATTTTTCTATATCCCCTTTAATATCTAGGCATACTGTATATCTTCTCTATGTACAACAGAATTATTAGAGTAAGAGAAAATAAATTTTATACTGTTTTCCAGGTAACACCATACATTGATGGGTTTAACCATGTTGCTAGAATTGCAGCACTTTCCGATGTAGAAAATAATCTTGTGAAGGCATGTGTACAAAATTTGGTATACTATGGTGTAGTTGCCATGGTCCCTTTATTTCAGTATGGGAATGTTTACTGTACTACTCCAAAGCTGAAAGAATTAGCTCAGGATCTTGATTTACAGGTATGATTATTTAACACGTTCGCTGCCTACCCAGACTGGATTATCTGTTCCCAATAGCCAAATACTTTTTTCGCCAATCAGACTAATATTGGTATATGTAATCGATGATATTCCGCACCAGAAAAACGCCATACTTCATGCACAGCTAACTCTTAGCAACTAAGTGCAACTTTTTGACAACCATTATTATATTTCAGTCAAGGTGCTTGAACTATGTAGCAAAATCAAACATCCAGTTGCCCTGTATACGAGACGTATTTCGGATGTATGCTGCTATGACACGAGGCACCACTGTCAGAGATCTGTGTATGCGATTTAACCCACCAAATCTCAGAATAAATGAAAGGAAGCTGGTGCAGTTTGGGGTTCTGGAAGGCATTATTAGGTAAGATCATCATAACCAGGGTTTTTCTTCTCGCGCAAAATGCTCCTGGCACATTTACTGTGATATATCCACGATATTTTATTTGTATGAAAGTGCCGGACACATGTTGCAAAAGAAATGTCGAGTTCCATATCCATTTGGTTTATTTTTGTCTCACTACTTGTTCTGCAACATGTTGCGTTTCTGATACATGCGCCGGCACATGACGCTGTACATTTCTCGGAGCAATTTTAAGGCGAGGTTCGCAGGTTATTGAGGTTAGTAAATTTCAAACTGACATTAAACTAACTCGTTTAATAGGACTCCACGCATCTCAGCCAAATGAGACCACATATATTGAAATTGCTATTTCAATGCAATCAGAACAAAAAACATATTGTCATTTATCTGTACTTTGCAAATGGTTTCCATTGTGGCCGAAACGTCAGTAAAAAATAATTTCTACATAGGTGGTTTCATTTGACCAGAGAAACATGGAGTTCTATTAGCATGAAACCCACAGGATTAGTTTCAGATGTTGCAGGCAACTCACAAGTTTATATAGTTATAAATCACGAGGGTCAAGATTCAGTTTAGTATCAAAAGAGAGTTGTCAGATTGAGATTAAATCTTTTTTAACCTCTGTACCATGCAAACCCTGTCTTAAGTGGCTTAGGTTATCTTGTAATAGGGCCCTACTGGAGTATCCCCTGATAAAGGTTGTTTTGCAGGAGGGTGAACAAATACCCTGTCATACTGAATGAGCAGTCAGATCTACAGAAAGTGTTCTCTGGCTTGTGTAGCCTTGATGAGATTTGCTGCAGCATGGGAGCATCTTCGCAGCAACTTGAAGATCAGCTGGAAAGGGACCACAGTGTTGTAATGTTGTGGAAATGATAAAACCTATGATGTGAGACTGTCTGTTGTAGATACATAGGCTGTGATAAATTTTGTATAACGCTAGAAATATATTTAATCTGTTATTTGGCTTGTTTTTATTCTAAATCCTCTTTGATTCTTTTTGATGAAACAGTCACGCTTAAAAATTGATCGTCTCTGATCTGGATAACAGACGTCGGAAGAGGTATTTTCTTAGAGAGTTTGAATTTCCTGTCGACCTTACATATAGGGTCCACAAAAGGTATATAACCTCTTACCTCTTCGTGTTTCTGCGATCCTGGTAGCAAATCCTTACTATTGTAATTTGGCGGGAGAAATCATTTCCACATTTTGTACAAGGGTAACAGAAGTCGCAACAGGTAGTTGAGAACTTCCACAGACCTTGTATGAACCCGCTATTTCTATAACTCATCAAGATAACAGAAGCGGCAAGAGGTATTTGGTGGGAGAATTCAAATTTCCCGTCAACCTTACATTGGGAGCAAATTGCTTGTACTTTACTTCTGCGCATTTCTGTTATCCTGGTAGCAAATTCTCACTACAGTAGTTCAACGAAAGAAATTGGTCGGACGGGTGATTTCCACATTTTGTATCAGGGTAACAGAAGCCGCGAGAGGTATTTGCGCTGAGAATTTAAATTTCTTGCTGACCTTAGAAACAAACTGTTATTCGTTACCTCCTAGAGTGTCTGCAATCCTGATCGCAAATCCTTGATACTGCAATTTGACGGAAAAAGTTGGTAAATGGTGCGATTTTCAGGCGCTAAACATCTTGTATCAGGATAATAGAAATGGCAAGAGGTATTTTGCCGGAGAATTCAAATTTCCCGTCAACCTTATATTAGCAGCAAATTGCTTGTACTTTACCTCTTCGCGTTTCTGTTATCCTGATAGCAAATCCCCACTACAGTAATTTAACGGAGGAAGCTGGTCGGAGGAGTGATTTCCACATTTTGTATTAGGGTAGCAGAAGCATCAAGAGGTAGTTGAGGATTTTCACATACCTTATTTATGAACCTGCTATTTCTATAACTTCTGGCGTTCTTGCGATCCTGACAGCAAATCCTTACCGCTGCAATCTGAGGAAGAACGTTGGTCCCAGAAGGGATTTTTACATTTTGTATCAGAGTTACAGAAGCCTCGAGAGGTATTTGCACTGAGAATTTAAATTTGTTGCTCACCTTAGAAACGAACTGTTATTCGTTACCTCCTCGAGTGTCTGCAATCCTGATCGCAAATCCTTGATACTGTAATTTGACCGAAAGAAATTGGTAAATGGTGCGATTTTCAAGCGCTAAACATCTTGTATCAGGATAACAGAAGCGGCAAGAGGCATTTGGTCGGAGAATTCAAATTTCCCGCCAACCTTACATTAGGAGCAAATTGCTTGAACTTTACCTCTTCGCGTTTCTGTGACCCTGGTAGCAAATCCTTACTACAGTAATTCGACGAAAGAAGGTAGTCGGGCGAGTGATTTCCACATCCTATACAGGATAACAGAAGCGGCAAAGGGTATTTGGCCGGAGAATTCAAATTTCCCGTCAATCTTACATTAGGAGCAAATTGTTTGTACTTCACCTCTTGGCGTTTCTGTTATCCTGGTAGCAACTCCTCACTACAGTAATTCAACGTAAGAAGTTGGTCGGAGGAGTGATTTCCACATTTTGTATTAGGATAGCAGAAGCCGCAAGAGGTAGTTGAGAATTTCCACAGACCTTATTTATGAACCTGCATTTCTATAACTTCTGACGTTTCTGCGATCCTGACCGCAAATCCTTACCGCTGCAATCTGACGAAGAACCCCAGAAGGGATTTTTACATTTTGTATCAGGGTAACAGAAGCCGCGAGAGGTATTTGCGATGAGAATTTAAATTTCTTGCTGACCTTAGAAACAAACTGTTATTCGTTACCTCCTAGAGTGTCTGCAATCCTGATCGCAAATCCTTGATACTGCAATTTGACGGAAAAAGTTGGTAAATGGTGCGATTTTCAGGCGCTAAACATCTTGTATCAGGATAACAGAAGCGGCAAGAGGCATTTGGTCGGAGAATTCAAATTTCCCGCCAACCTTATATTAGGAGCAAATTGCTTGTACTTAACCTCTTCGCGTTCCTGTTATCCTGGTAGCAAATCCTCACTACGGTAATTCAACGAAAGAAGTTGGTCGGGCGAGTGATTTCCACATCTTGTATCAGGATAACAGAAGCGGAAAAGGTTATTTGGCCGGAGAATTCAAATTTCCCGCTAACTTAGCATTAGGACCAAATTGCTTGTACTTTACCTCTTCGCGTTTCTGTTATCCTGGTAGCAACTCCTCACTACAGTAATTCAACGCAGGAAGTTGGTCGGAGGAGTGATTTCCACATTTTGTATTAGGGTAGCAGAAGCTGCAAGAGGTATTTGCCCTATGAATTTAAATTTCCTGCTGACCTTAGAAGCGAACTGTTGTTCGTTACCTCCTAGATTGTCTGCAATCCTGATCGCAAATCCTTGGTACTGTAATTTGACAGAAAAAAGTTGGTGAGTGGTGCGATTTTCAGACGCTAAACATCTTGTATCAGGATAACAGAAGCGGCAAGAGGTATTTTGCCGGAGAATTCATATTTCCCGTCAACCTTGTATTAGGAGCAAATTGCTTGTACCTCTTCGCGTTTCTGTTATCCTGGTAGCAACTCCTCACTACAGTAATTCAACGGAGGAAGCTGGTCGGAGGAGTGATTTCCACATTTTGTATTAGGGTAGCAGAAGCCGCAAGAGGCAGTTGATAATTTCCACAGACCTTATTTATGAACCTGCATTTCTATAACTTCTGGCGTTTCTGCGATCCTGACCGCAAATCCTTACCGCTGCAATCTGACGAAGAACGTTGGCCCCAGAAGGGATTTTCACATTTTGTATCAGGGTAACAGAAGCCGCGAGAGGTATTTGCGCTGAGAATTTAAATTTCTTGCTGACCTTAGAAACAAACTGTTATTCGTTACCTCCTAGAGTGTCTGCAATCCTGATCGCAAATCCTTGATACTGCAATTTGACGGAAAAAGTTGGTAAATGGTGCGATTTTCAGGCGCTAAACATCTTGTATCAGGATAATAGAAATGGCAAGAGGTATTTGGTCGGAGAATTCAAATTTCTCGTCAACCTTACATGAGGAGCAAATTGCTTGTACTTAACCTCTTCGCGTTCCTGTTATCCTGGTAGCAAATCCTCACTACGGTAATTCAACGAAAGAAGTTGGTCGGGCGAGTGATTTCCACATCTTGTATCAGGATAACAGAAGCGGAAAAGGTTATTTGGCCGGAGAATTCAAATTTCCCGCTAACTTAGCATTAGGACCAAATTGCTTGTAATTTACCTCTTCGCGTTTCTGTTATCCTGGTAGCAAATTCTCATTACAGTAATTCACCGAAAGACGTTGGTCGCTGGAGTGATTTCCACATTTTGTATTGGGGTAGCAGGAACTGCGAGAAGTATTTTCCCTGAGAATTTATATTTCTTGCTGACCTTAGAAATAAACTGTTATGCGTTACCTCCTCGAGTGTCTGCAATCCTGATCGCAAATCCTTGATACTGTAATTTGACCGAAAGAAGTTGGTAAATGGTGCGATTTTCAAGCGCTAAACATCTTGTATCAGGATAACAGAAGCGACCAAGGGTATTTGGCCGGAGAATTCAAATTTCCCGTCAACCTTACATTAGGAGCAAATTGTTTGTACTTCACCTCTTGGCGTTTCTGTTATCCTGGTAGCAACTCCTCACTACAGTAATTCAGCGAAAGACGTTGGTCGGAGGAGTGATTTCCACATTTTGTATTAGGATAGCAGAAGCCGCAAGAGGTAGTTGAGAATTTCCACAAATTTCCACAGACCTTATTTATGAACCTGCTATTTCTATAACTTCTGGCGTTTCTGCGATCCTGATATCAAATCCTTACCGCTGCAATCTGACGAAGAACGTCGGCCGCTGGAGTGATTTCCACATTTTGTATTGGGGTAGCAGAAATTGCGAGAAGTATTTGCCCTGAGAATTTATATTTCTTGCTGACCTTAAAAACAAACTGTTATTCGTTACCTCCTCGAGTGTCTGCAATCCTGATCGCAAATCCTTTATACTACAATTTGACTTAAAAAGTTGGTAAATGGTGCGATTTTCAGGCGCTAAACATTATCAGGATAATAGAAGCGGCAAGAGACATTTGGTCGAAGAATTCAAATTTCTCGTTAACCTTACATTAGGAGCAAATTGTTTGTACTTCACCACTTCGCGTTTCTGTTATTCTGGTAGCAATTCCTCACTACAGAAATTCAACGAAGGAAGTTGGTCGGAGGAGTGATTTCCACATTTTGTGTTAGGGTAGCAGAAGCAGCAAGAGGTAGTTGAGAATTTCCACAGATCTTATTTATGAATCTGCTATTTCTATAACTTCTGGCGTTTCTGCGATCCTGGTAGCAAATCCTTACCGCTGCAATCTGATGAAGAATGTTGGTCTCAGGAGTGATTTCCACATTTGGTATTAGGATAGCAGAAGCTGCAAGAGGTATTTGCCCTGAGAATTTAAATTTCTTGCCGACCTTAGAAACGAATCGTTATTCGTTACCTCCTCGAGTGTTTGCAATCCTGGTCGCAAATCGTTGGTACTGTAATTTGACCGAAAAAAGTTGCTGAGTGGTGCGATTTACAGATGCTAAACATCTTGTATCAGGATAACCGAAGCGGCAAAGGGTATTTGGTCGGAGAATTCAAATTTCCCGTCAACCTTACATTAGGAGCAAATTGTTTGTACTTCACCTCTTGGCGTTTCTGTTATCTTGGTAGCAACTCCTCACTACAGTAATTCAACGGAGGAAGCTGGTCGGAGCAGTGATTTCCACATTTTGTATTAGGGTAGCAGAAGCAGCAAGAAGTAGTTCAGGATTTTCACATACCTTATTTATGAACCTGCTATTTCTATAACTTCTGGCGTTCTTGCGATCCTGACAGCAAATCCTTACCGCTGCAATCTGAGGAAGAACGTTGGTCCCAGAAGGGATTTTTACATTTTGTATCAGAGTAACAGAAGCCTCGAGAGGTATGTGCACTGAGAATTTAAATTTCTTGCTCACCTTAGAAACGAACTGTTATTCGTTACCTCCTCGAGTGTCTGCAATGCTGATCGCAAATCCTTGATACTATAATTTGACCGAAAGAAGTTGGTAAATGGTGCGATTTTCAAGCGCTAACTATCTTGTATCAGGATAACAGAAGCGGCAAGAGGCATTTGGTCGGAGAATTCAAATTTCCCGCCAACCTTACATTAGGAGCAAATTGCTTGAACTTTACCTCTTCGCGTTTCTGTGACCCTGGTAGCAAATCCTTACTACAGTAATTCGACGAAAGAAGTTAGTCGGGCGAGTGATTTCCACATCCAATACAGGATAACAGAAGCGGCAAGAGGTATTTGGCAGGAGAATTCAAATTTCCCGTCAAGCTTACCTTAGGAGCAAATTGCTCATACTTCACCTCTTCGCGTTTCTGTTATCCTGGTAGCAACTCTTCAGTACAGTAATTCAACAAAAGAAGTTGGTCGGAGGAATGATTTTCACATTTTGTATCAGGGTAACAGAAGCCGCGAGAATTTAAATTTCTTGCTGACCTTAGAAACAAACTGTTATTCGTTACCTCCTAGAGTGTCTCCAATCCTGATCGCAAATCCTTGATAGTGTAATTTGACGGAAAAAGTTGGTAAATGGTGCGATTTTCAGGCGCTAAACATGTTGTATCAGGATAATAGAAATGACAAGAGGTATTTGGTCGGAGAATTCAAATTTCTCGTCAACCTTACATGAGGAGCAAATTGCTTGTACTTTATCTCTTCGCGTTTCTGTTATCCTGGTAGTAAGTACTCCCTACAGTAATTCAACGAAAGAAGCCGGTCCTGGGAGTGATTTCCACATTTTGTATTAGGGTAGCAGGAACAGCAAGAAGTATTTGCACTGAGAATTTAAATTTCGTGCTGACTTTGAAAGCGAACTGTTATTCGTTAACTCTTCGAGTGTCTGCAATCCTGATTGCAAATCCCTGATACTGTGATTTAACCGAGAAAAGTTGGCAAGTGGTGCGATTTTCACACGCTAAACATCTTGTATCAGGATTACAGAAGCGGCAAGAGGTATTCGGCCGGAGAAATCAAACTTTCCGTCAACCTTACCTTAGGAGCAAATTGCTCATACTTTACCTCTTCGAGTTTCTGCTATCCTGGTAGCAACTCCTCACTACAGAAATTCTATGAAGGAAGTTGGTCGGAGGAGTGATTTCCACATTTTGTGTTAGGGTAGCAGAAGCCGCAAGAGGTAGTTGAGAATTTCCACAGACCTTATTTATGAACCTGCCATTTCTATAACTTCTGGCGTTTCTGCGATCCTGACAGCAAATCCTTACTGCTGCAATCTGAGGAAGAACGTTGGTCCCAGAAGGGATTTTTACATTTTGTATCAGAGTAACAGAAGCCTCGAGCGGTATGTGCACTGAGAATTTAAATTTCTTGCTCACCTTAGAAACGAACTGTTATTCGTTACCTCCTCGAGTGTCTGCAATCCTGATCGCAAATCCTTGATACTATAATTTGACCGAAAGAAGTTGGTAAATGGTGCGATTTTCAAGCGCTAAACATCTTGTATCAGGATAACAGAAGCCGCAAGAGGCATTTGGTCGGAGAATTCAAATTTCCCGCCAACCTTACATTAGGAGCAAATTGCTTGAACTTTACCTCTTCGCGTTTCTGTGACCCTGGTAGCAAATCCTTACTACAGTAATTCGACGAAAGAAGTTAGTCGGGCGAGTGATTTCCACATCCAATACAGGATAACAGAAGCGGCAAGAGGTATTTGGCAGGAGAATTCAAATTTCCCGTCAAGCTTACCTTAGGAGCAAATTGCTCATACTTCACCTCTTCGCGTTTCTGTTATCCTGGTAGCAACTCTTCAGTACAGTAATTCAACAAAAGAAGTTGGTCGGAGGAATGATTTTCACATTTTGTATCAGGGTAACAGAAGCCGCGAGAATTTAAATTTCTTGCTGACCTTAGAAACAAACTGTTATTCGTTACCTCCTAGAGTGTCTCCAATCCTGATCGCAAATCCTTGATAGTGTAATTTGACGGAAAAAGTTGGTAAATGGTGCGATTTTCAGGCGCTAAACATGTTGTATCAGGATAATAGAAATGACAAGAGGTATTTGGTCGGAGAATTCAAATTTCTCGTCAACCTTATATGAGGAGCAAATTGCTTGTACTTTATCTCTTCGCGTTTCTGTTATCCTGGTAGTAAATACTCCCTACAGTAATTCAACGAAAGAAGCCGGTCCTGGGAGTGATTTCCACATTTTGTATTAGGGTAGCAGGAACCGCAAGAAGTATTTGCACTGAGAATTTAAATTTCGTGCTGACTTTGAAAGCGAACTGTTATTCGTTATCTCTTCGAGTGTCTGCAATCCTGATTGCAAATCCCTGATACTGTAATTTAACCGAGAAAAGTTGGCAAGCGGTGCGATTTTCAGACGCTAAACATCTTGTATCAGGATTACAGAAGCGGCAAGAGGTATTCGGCCGGAGAAATCAAACTTTCCGTCAACCTTACCTTAGGAGCAAATTGCTCATACTTTACCTCTTCGAGTTTCTGCTATCCTGGTAGCAACTCCTCACTACAGACATTCTACGAAGGAAGTTGGTCGGAGGAGTGATTTCCACATTTTGTGTTAGGGTAGCAGAAGCCGCAAGAGGTAGTTGAGAATTTCCACAGACCTTATTTATGAACCTGCCATTTCTATAACTTCTGGCGTTTCTGCGATCCTGACCGCAAATCCTTACCGCTGTAATCTGACGAAGAACGTTGGCCCCAGAAGGGATTTTGACATTTTGTATCAGGGTAACAGAAGCCGCGGGAGGTATTTGCGCTGAGAATTTAAATTTCTTGCTGACCTTAGAAACAAACTGTTATTCGTTACCTCCTAGAGTGTCTGCAATCCAGATCGCAAATCCTTGATACTGCAATTTGACGGAAAAAGTTGGTAAATGGTGCGATTTTCAGGCGCTAAACATCTTGTATCAGGATAATAGAAATGGCAAGAGGTATTTGGTCGGAGAATTCAAATTTCTCGTCAACCTTACATGAGGAGCAAATTGCTTGTACTTTACGTCTTCGCGTTTCTGTTATCCTCATTACAGTAATTCAACGAAATACGTTTCTGCGATCCTGATAGCAAATCCTTACCGCTGCAATCTGATGAAGAACGTTGGTGCCAGGAGCAAATCTTTACTACTGTAATTTGGCGATTGAGGTTGGTCGGGGGGAGTGATTTCCACATGTTTTATTAGGATGACAGAAGCTGCGAGAGATATTTGCTATCAGAATTTATACCTCCAGGCGTTTCTACGATCTTAATAGCAAACTCTTGCTGTCGCAATTTGACGAAAGAAGCTAGAAGGAAGAGTGATTTTCAGAATGTGTATATGAATAACAGAATTTACCGACGACCTTATATCAAAAGCAAGCTGCTTTTACTCGACACGTTCCTGCGATATAGTCTGGTAAAATTAGCTGGTACAAGTTTTTTTTGCGAACGCCTTAAATGCCATTGTAGGTGTACATATATACAAACCAAAAGCAATGGCATAAATCTATCCAAAGGACTCAAATCACTTGATGTTCGAGCTACACTGACGTATCTTAGGTGGAGACTGACATACACAGATGTATGTCTGCAGAGGGGAAGGAGAAAAAATAATGTGTCTATAGGTATTGATTATTTTTATTACATGATAAAAGTATATAATAAAAACTTGACGTTGAATGTATTTACAATAATAGTAGACAGTAAAAAGATCTCTACAACCTAATCGAGATCACACAGTACTACATGCATTGGAGTGTTTCCCTTACAGTTCTGCCAACGATTGACATTATATAATGTTTAAAATAAATTAAAAAGGTACTATCGCTACGTATACGTAAATATTTTCCATTAAAAGTTATCTTAGTTGTATTTTTAACTCTGATTTGTGCCAGTTATTAAGGCAAAATATTCTGTGTATTATTCTACATATTTGAAGTTAGTTCGAGAATATTAGAAATCAAAAATTGTTTTTTCATAGATTGCATTCTTTGATAAAGATTATTTCAAGTTTCATTCATCAATTGGACTAAAAAATTCTAAGAAGGTAAAATATTCAACGTATAGTCAAGTCTTGAGTAATATTCGAACACTACAGTTTAAATACGTTACTTTTAACAGATACTTTTTGAGGTTTTTTCATAAATGATAAGCCAGATATTTATTGGTACGAATATACACAGTGAACTCTTGACTATACGTTTTTTCTTTTCAAAACCATAAACATAGATAAGTATCACATGTATATTTCACAATAATTATTATACGTAAAAGTTTGGTCATAAAATTTACATAAAAAGTTTAGAACACATAATGTTAGTAGTTTCGAAATAATAAGAACATTGTGGAAGAAATGCAAAAATGTGCATGGTATATGGTATGGGATCTATTCTGGAAATATCACATATCAATGGCTTTCCACTTATTCAGCTTTGACTGTAACTATAGTATACCGTACGTTACCGCGAGTATTACCCAACCTAGGAGCATCACATATCACATGTGTTATGTGCTTAATCAGACTGAAAAAATATCGAGCTATTGTCGGCATTCATAGTCTCTATAATGTTCCAGTTGTGTAGTACTTGAGATTACATACAGTATTTATCGAAATACTGTTCTCTTAGTGATATTTTTGATACTTTCAAGATTGTGATAAAGGAACTTTACTTCCTTCATAGATACTAAAAGCTAACTGACACTGCAGCCCATTGTTTCAGCTATCCGTCCAATCATTTTTTATGCGTTTTTTTTTTAATTTAACACACTATACACACCCAGTGGCTAGGCGTCGGCGACGTCGGCGAGCATTGTCGAGATAAACATAAACAGAGGAATTGATAAATGGATTCTTTTTAGTATTGTAGAGGAACTGAGTTCAATGAACCAATAGATAAGAAGTCTTTGACCAGCGACTGTAAAGGTAAATTTCTTTATCCTTCTGCGGTTAATTGTATAGTTATTAAAGATACATTTTTTCAGAAGAGATAATCTTTTGTGAGTACTGCCTAACGGCAAACTTCAGTTCTTTTATTTTGTGGACTGCCCTCGTTTGACCAAACATTTGGTTTTTCCACTAATCAAGCCACAAATCGAAAATCATCCCACATCCAACAAACTCAAACATAACCAGAAACCACAAAACAATACAGGATTAATTAAAGGTTAATATTAAATCAAACTTTACTTTGAACTGAGATATACATTCCTTGATGGTAAGAACTCTATTTGAAACAATATTACCTTTCATTTCAAGTCTCTGTGATCTCGAATCAATGTCATAATTTAAAGAGAATATGTGCTTTTGAAATCTATATCAAATGAAGACATTTGCAAGCATTGTACTGACTTAGGTGCATTACTTTGGAAAGGCTTCGAGATATATTACTAACTCCAGCTTTTAAAATCTAGTTCACCAGACTCCATCAATGAGGCAAGACAACTTAACCAGTACGTTTTACAAAATAATTTGGAAGAAGTAGATCCAAATGTTTACATAACAATCAAAATCATGTTGACAGTTCCAGTCAGTACAGCTTCTATTGAGAAAAGCTTCTCAAAGCTAAAACCACGATGAGCATATACTAACATAGTGTATAGCTCATTTTATTAAGTATAACATTTTTTTGACTGGGAAATGGAAACGGTCTCACGAAGCTGATGTCGCCGACGTCCGTATATGATCTAGCACCGCGGCGCCACTGGTTACACATCTTACAGTAAACTAAATGTATGCCTTAAACCAGCGTTTCTCAACCTTTCACCATTCGCGACCCAATGTTTTTGCACCACGCCCCCTTCCCCCTCACACAATAACAATGTGTGTATACAATAGTAATGTACCTTGAGTATTTTGACGAAGCTTGCAGTACAACCTTAATTACAAATCCTAAGACTTACCGAGAATAAGTAAATTTATACATATTTGGCGACGCCGATCTGCTGTATTGGCAAATCCAGAATCAGTGCCTCTCTTCGCGAGAAGTTCCGAGTTATTTCGAACATGCGCGAACGTGTATACACGCTGCATCCCGTGATCTCGTCAATTCTGGTCAGTCTCAATCGAGTCAGTCGTTCTGTCTGTGCTAAATCTATTCTCAGAGTGTATATTCCACAGGTTGAGAAACGATGACTTAAACATACCATTTCGGGAAGAATAATATATTATTTAATCACATATTATATAAATAAATAAACATATTTCGTAACTACGATTCACATATATTTGGAACAACGATATTAGGTGTGATTGTCTCAATAATGAATATTATAATATTCTTAATATTTACATAGATGTATATTATGGGTGCTATTAAAGTAATTTGATAATCGAAAATCACAGTGAGTATTCTTCGAAAACTAGAGCTCCAGAATAATTTGCGCTGACTCTACGATACATATATATGGCCTTACTTGTAAGAAAACGTAAAATCTCTACTAAAATATATGGCAGGACATATACAGTATAATTTAAATTTTGTTTAATATCAAATTCCGATTTTTCCGAAAGCTGGAAGAACATCAATTTATTGTACTTAAAAGCAGAACATGTTAGATAACCTGGTACTTTGACTCTTGTCCCAACCTTTGAAGTCGAATTTTACATTTTGTCGCATAATTTTGGCTTATTTGCTATCCAATAAATCTAAAAGGGGTAAACAGAAATTGCAGGACGAAAGTACGTAAGAAAAAATTCACTGTAAGGTCCCGCTTCTGAAAGATGAAGAACATACCTTATTCGTAAATTTTCTAAAAAATATAATTTCACCGTGGTTGGTTTATGTCTATGCAATCTAGTCGACAGTTTGAGTAGAATATAATAATACGTGCAAATGGTGCGTCAAGTATTTTAAATAACTATATTGTTCCGTTATTGCTTATATTTTCTGTTATTTAAATTCATCTATTAAAATTAATTAATACATTCACAACATGAGTAATGAGTGGATAAACGAATATTATGTCTCGAATTTAATCAAGAATATATACAATTATAATAAAAATACTCGATATTCTGAATTCTACTTTATTTGCTTAATACCAATTCTGTATTATTGACGTTATGAGAAAATAGTTTTCCTATCCTTTCCTTTTTCCTCGTTTAATAGTGTATGTCATATTATTGCGAAATGCCAATAAAATATAAATGGGTGCCAATTTGGCAGGTTGTGTTGTATAGTAGACGACAACGATATTGTATTCGTTTACATTTTTTCTGCTTCCTTGTGTTACAGATCCGCCATATAGTACGGTCATTATATGATACCGTATAGATAATAATGGCATCTGGTTCATCTGTATAAATCATACATTTGAGCAATGTGCAATAACCTAAAAAGCCCTAATAGTTCTATACAATTGGTTTGAATGTAGCGAATCTAAAAAATCGCATTGTTTGGATATTGTCATAGCAACAAGTTCACATAATGTGACTGTGCTATGAAGACCTGAACCCCTCCACCCCCCTCCCGAGCTCCACGCGCAGGCGAATCAGCGCGATGCAACAGAGCCCTACTTGGGAATATATTTTCACTTCTGTAATTGTGTCTAAATATAGGATTTGTGGAAGATTTAACGCAGATAATTTCAGTTTTCCATCTTAAAAATCTAAACATACTTTTGATCATAATTAAAATATGAATCAAATACGAAGCCCGTATAAATTGCGTAACTACTTTGCACGATAATCTCAAAAAAATTTGCTGCGCAAGTAATTCAATAGCCCTATATCACAGTGTAGAAGTTTATCATATACCTATGTATGAAATTCACAATGGCCGATATATGTAAGTAAACAAGATGACTGCAATGTGTTAGTTATATATGCTTCACTTCGCCTATATAATACATAAGAAATAGTTTGATTGCAATAAAGTAGAACCATGTAACAGAATAGTTGTATAGTTGACAAAAACTGAATCTTGTACTGACGCAAATGTTCTATAGCGGCTGCAAGAGGTTTACACTTTTGTTGAATAACTGTTACCTGCAGCCCTTATACAACCTCTTGAATGACTGAAGTGTCCTATTAGGTGTGCCCATTCCGCTTGTATAGCTGCTCTAAGAGCGTTTTGCCATTGTTCTTACAGCATACGGTGCTGTGTAAGGAAGACTGTATAATCGTTCTTGCAACTCTAATAGGAGTGATAATTGTTAGTTGGGCACTGTCCTCACGCCTCCGGTTTTCGGTTTTATAGTCGTTTTATGACTATCAGCAAAAAATGTAAACGAATACAAAAGCGTTGTCGTCTACTATACATACATACACCTTTTAGTATTCGACGAAGTGACATGCACTCCCTGTTGGTAATGTTCGCATATGATAATTTTCTCTAAAGAATTAGATCTTATAACCTCCACGATAATGTCTACCTAATTCAAAGCTTCCAAAAGGAAAAAAAAATGGTGAAAATTCTAAAGATGGGCAGAAGTTTCCAAGATTCCAAAGGCGTTGGGCGCCCGCAGGAAGTTTTCTCAGGAGAGGGCGATCATCGGCGTTTTATGAAAGTGAAGCTGCCCCGAAAACGTTTGAAGAACGGGAGGTAGCAATAAAAACATGCTTAATATGCACATTATAAGGTCCAACTGGATTGCGGGCGCTCATGCTACCGTTATATACAAATTGAGTTTCAAATGAGATTCCAAATGACTAGAATTTTTGAAGATAGATTGGAATTTTCTAACAGTGCGTTTTTCTGACGCAGATATCTCATTTAAGTTCTTCTGGGTTCCAGTTTCTGAGACAATGCGTTCAGCGTTCGTTGATTGTCAATTGTTCTGAGACAGGAGATGTAGGATTTTACCTCACGTTCGCTTTTTGGACTGGGAGGATCTAAAACTGAAAGAAGAAAGAACAATTATTATTATTTTATATTCTATTAATTTTGATTGGCGGAAGTTACACAAATCATATCTTCATGCTTGATATCTTTCTTTCTATTTGTATCTTATTTATATAGAGTCTTCACGACGATTTGACAATTCATATGGATATAGAAAACTATTAGGATTGCTTTTCTGAAACATTCAAGCACACATTGCGCGAGATGCTTTTTTGAATAATAATTTAGTCATGATTTATGCTCATCGAATGGGGAACAACACAACGTAACTCATTCATATTATTTAAGGATAATAATGAGATCATCGAAAACCGTGAAATTTTAAAACGCTGAGAGCTGAAACGTCAGATTTAAATTATGCCACCCTGCAAAAGAGAAAAAAGTGCTATTATTGTGTAATTTGTTTGAAATTTGTAGACAACGTGGATCCTCGATAGCACGAAATATTCATTAAATATTTATTCGTGACCCGAGCGATCAATGGCATAATGGCAAGCCGACCTGAGCCGACACGCTTGCCAGCTTCCATTTTGCCTGGGCGTTTGATTGTGACAGCGTGAATCGAGTGTACCTCCAAGTGGTACATTATTTGAGTGTTTCTTTGTGGAAAAAGGTAAGTTTTGCGATAATTACTTAGCTTAATTTATCTGACTAGTGAGCATTATTGTGCCAGTTGAGTATAAAACGTATTTACAATAACTAGCCTTGAAGTGTGACAGTTATTTGCGGTAAAATATAAAAGGACCAGCATACTTCTTATAGGACTTTGAGATTGGTGGATTCATCTGAAAATTTATAAGAACATATTATTCATAACATCCCAATGGGAAGTCACCACAATCACAACTTGATCGAGATACGTCGAATTGATTTTTTAAATATATTGACTATCATTTAATAATTGATTTTATTGAGAGCTGGCAGCAGTAATTTTGTTTTAGTAGGGAGCAAATCAGCTAACTATTTGAAAATTTTGAGTTCAACAGTGACCCTCCACAAATTTTAGCAATCTAAAATACTATATTTTTAAAATACTATATCCTTTGACTCTTGAATTATAGTCATTACAGCATCCCAAAATAGTTAGGGCTAAACTAGCACACTACTACTGCAAAAAAGTAACATTTCAGCAAAGCCAATAAGTGGTCCATCTTTAAAAACCTTTTTTTTAAAGCTAGTCTAAGGATCAAGTTGTGTCCATGGATATTTTCATCAAGATATCTAAAACATCCCAAATTTTTATACAAATTACCAAATCTCGAAATCTCATAGTATATGCCGAGTCCTTTTAGGTGAATTATAAAGCCGCTTTTTAGTGACCAACTTGAGTTACTTGGTGTAACTTAACAGTGCTCATCAATACTGTTCCACTGAATTTTATATTCCTATATATACACTTTTTAGAGTGATTCAGGAGTGATATTTCACTCTCAAACAAAAAAAAAAACACTGGAAAGCAGTTTATGTATCCAATAATACTTCATAATGAATAAGGTTGTTTTTTTTTCAGGGAAATGGATTTGCAAGATGTAGAAGAGGTCTAGCTTATTTTGAATGATATTTTCCTAGAAAATTAAATCATTTATTACATATAGAATGGATTTTCCTTATAAACCCAGAAAAGCATTCATACAGATTTTGTTAAAATCACCAATGAAAAACTTTCAAGAACACACTGGTAATATGTACCAGATTCAAAATATGTATGATGCTTCATATATTTCCTATGATATTACGTATGAGATATTTCATCTAAATATAAAACTGATATTAAAAAATCTTTCCTCATATATTTTCTAAATGTTTGAAAAAAATATCGTGAAAATATATAAATTATATATACCACATGTATCTAAAATAAATATTTTTAGACCCTCTATGGCAATGGCTCAATGATATTTTTAGAAAATTCCACGCGAAATTCGATTGAGTAATTGGAACATATACAGGGTGTTTCAGTTTATTGTTGCATAACTTTAAGATTCGTTAGAACTTTTAAAATTAATGCATAAAGTCTATATAAACATGGGTCGAAAAATGCGTGGCTACCGAAATACAGGGTGTTTAAATTTACTTTTTAAAATAGTTTTTTTTAAATATTTCGAACAATATTTGATCTATTACAGTGAAAATTGGTATACAAGGGTTTTTTGGTACGACAAAACGAACCATTACTGTAGCTGCTAGAGGACACTCTCTACTGTACCTGTAGTGTATTAAAATGACAGAAAATGTTTTCTTAGTGCAATTTTTTGCTTTTTGAATAAACAAACTGATTTTTCGCACTTATCTGCATAAAAAAGCTTTCCTATGAGTTTTCATTACAGTTAACCGTTTTTGAGATATTTCGATTTTTAAGGTTCGATACATTTTTAATTATTATGTGTAAATAATATTTTTTTTACATTTTCGATTTGGGCATTACAAGTAATTAAGATGATCGTTTAGATTGTGTTTTTAAACACAGCAATAATTCCTAACTCCAAATAAACACAAAAAACAGAATATTGATTTGTTTAATTTTCCAATATTATTTTTAACAAATTAAATTAATTATTTGCAACTAAAATGCTATTGGATAGTTAGGGCAAACATACAAAATCTAAAGTAGTTGCTCGAAATGTAAACCCAATTGTTCAATACACAATTCACATCTACGAATGATCGAACGTGGTATAGTATTATTTAAATAAGGCCTTATTTCATCACATGCATTCCTGATTCTGTCTATTAGCATATCTCTTGTGGTTACGAGAGTCTGGTACACTTTTTCTTTTAGAAATCCCCACACAAAGAAACCTAATGGATTTAGGTCAGGGGATCATGGAGGCCAGGCGACTGGTCCTCCACGGCCGATCCATCTTTCTGGATAATTTTCATCCAGCCAGTTTCTAACTATTCTCGAATAATGTGAGCTGGACAACCATCAAGCTGGAACCAGGCCAATCTTCTTAAATCTAACATAACATCACCCCACATATTTGCATGTTCAGCCTTTAAAAATAACAAAAAGGTCGCAGCATTTAACCTTGCAGGCAAAAGGTAGGGTCGAAATAGTCGATTACGGTAGATACCAATCCACACGTTCACACTAAATTCATGCTGAACATTTCTTTCCCGAACTCCATATTATTATCAGTTCTATCAAGGATCCACTGACAAAATGTGATTCTTCGTTCTCCGTCCCCTGGCTGTAGTCCTTGCACAGGTTGCAAATGGTCATTTCTAAGAACACGGTGAACATGGCTTGCTGAAATTCCCAAGGCACCAGAAACTCTGCTAACACTTGTGGTCGGATCTCTATCAAACTCACGCAGAATCATACGGGTAAATCTGCGCTGACGAACATTTATGTTTTGATCCCTTTGGGGATTTCTAAAACGATTTTCTATTATTTGGCGATGCACTCTTACAAATACTGAGCGAGTTGGATGTCGTCTGTTTGGAAATCTTCGTGCGTATTCTCTGGCTGCTTATGCTGCGTTTCCATTTACAAAGCCATACACAAAATGAATATCCGCTAACTCTTGATTGGAGAATAAAAATGGCATTTTTATAAAACTTACAAAAAAAAAACAGGTAAAAGAAACTAAATTTCGTGCATTCACAATTGCAAAAAACGTTTCAGGTTTCAACAGACAACAAAACTAACTGTCAACTAATTGACGTTTAACCTTATTCTGCTTTCAATTTAAAAAATATTTGCAGGCACAGCCTACTTCTAAAAATTATCGAGATACTGACTTTTTAACGTTATTTTATCATAAATAATTAAAAATGCCTCAAAAATCGAAATATCTCAAAAACGGCTAACTACAACGAAAATTCACAAGAGACCTTTTTTATGTTGAAAAGTGCGAAGAATCAGTTTTTTTATTCAAAAAGCAAAAAATTGCACTAAGAAAAATTTTTCGGTCATTTTAATACACTACAGGTACAGTAGAGAGTGTCCTCTAGCAGCTACAGTAATGGTTCGTTTTGTCGTACAAAAAAACCAATTTTCACTGTTATACACCAAATATTGTTCGAAATATTTAAAAAAAACTATTTTAGAAAGTAAATTTAGACAAATTTCGGAAGCCACGCATTTTTCGACCCATGTTTATATGGACTTTATGCATTAATTTTAAAAGTTCTATCGAATCTTAAAGTTATGCAACAATAAACTGAAACACCCTGTATATCCCGAGGTTTATCGTAATATAGATTATCAAAATTAAACTCTGAAGCTTACTTGAATGGATGCACTCGATGTCATTGAAATTAGCTTCACAAGTTTATTTGGCAAACATGTCGAATAATATTTGCCAAATAAAAACTTACCTAAATGCCTACTTCTACAAAATCTAATGGTCCTCATGGTTTGTGCGAGCATGTGCATCTTCTCAAAGTTAACAAGTCCGTCGAGACATGTTTTGTTGCCCTCGTGCGTGAAGGTCATGTCCTTCAGCAGCAAAGGCATGAACGGCACCACTGGCGGTTGTAGTTTCCCCACGTTAACCTAGAATAAATATGCCCGAAAGCAATGATAGGGTACACTAAACTCTTTAATATAGTACCTCTGTGCGTAGATGAACATTTCTTCAAAAGGTGAATGGGTGAATGAATTGGTATCACCATCGATACTGTGAGGAAGTAGATGAGAAATCTGAAGATCGCCATCTACCAATGGTTTGTAGGCTGATCTTCATCCTCATCCCATGCGATGAAGGTAATCGAGCAAGGCATTGGTACGTGAAGATCGTCACATTTCTCATCTACATCAGCACAGTTTTTTTTAGTTTTCCAAAAGGCCATACACACCTGTTTGCTCTCCGTATGCCTATCTCCAGGACCTCTACCGTACTAATGATAATGGGCACGAAATAGCGCTGTCTGCGGTTGGTCATGGTGACAGAGACGGAAAGCAAACATGCCCTGCTACCACTCATTACTATTAGAATACACATTCACCATTTTTACAAATCGCATCCGGATCATACAAACATGGCAATCCTTCTACCACGGAGTTTGAGTTTTTGTCAGATAACAGGAAAAGAACCTTGAATAGAAAGGTTTTGGTGCAACAAAAATATCGAATTACTAATCCTTCGGTGAGGCAAGTATAACAAAGACCTGAACAATACAATTCACTTAGAACACTGCCTATTTCTTGCATGCATTTTTGAGTGACCTAAAATTCATATTTCAGTTGTATTTTAAGCAATATGTTTTTATAAGTTGAAATAATTTTAATTAAGCTTATACAGCTTTACGAATTCCGACAACAGCAAAAATTACCTTACAAAATAAGCCCTCCTTCTATTCTCCGTAGATAACGAATCTTTCTTATTTCGATAACGGATAACGGAAGTTTATCCTTCTACTGCGCAAAATCGAAATAAGGAAGGTCAGAATGAAAGTAGCAAATAGCTTATAGTACTGTGTACTCTGCTCATCTCAATTAACATAATAATAATAATCATAATAATAACTAGAGCACTAAAGATTCTCAATTGTCTGATGTTGACAGGTTCCGAAATAAAAATCAAATCTTATTGGCCGATATCGGCGGGAAATATGGAGGTTGTTTTTCACTACACGTACGAATACCAGGTACTCGACTTTTTCAAAAAAAGTAGTACTCAGTGCAGCCTCAGGTATCAAATATAGTGAAATCCAGAAAAATTAAAATTTCAAAATGCCATGTGTTAGAGAAAAAATATATTCAGTCAAACTCAACGGTATTTGAAAGGCATGAGCCAAGTACAAAGTTTGGGTTACTGTCTACGGTTTTTTGGAAAAAGAAATAATTCTCGATGTTGGTGCATGTTTGCACCACGGGCCTTTGTCTAGATGATGAAGATCATTTTTCGAGGGAAAACTCTTTGAAAAATGATCGAACTAATCATGATACTAATCTTACCCTGTAAGCTCTATGATTGCGACTAGGATCAATGAGCGCTTCAAATTCTGTGAATAATTTTCGGAACTTGGACGGCAGTTTTTCCCAAGTATTAGACAGACGTGAAACTGCAACGTTGCTCAGACCCATAACTATGGCACAGAATGCGTTCAGGTTCTGGTACTCCTTGCAACTGAAACAAATACATATTTTAAAACACTTGAACACAAATATCTTAGACAGCGTAAGCTTTTATAAATGGCAACACTGCCTTGATGTTTTCCATCCAGAAATGTGTGCTTTGATATATCTTGGAACGGAGCGTGGAGTTTTTCCGTTGGGCAAACGGTACCTACCAAGTATTTGAGTTGTATTTGGAGGGCAATTCGAACCTTAAATGTGGCACATGAAGAGTTATAGAAATAGAGGCTTACTATGTCGCCAGTTTGATGAATTTTCTCAACACTCCGACTCTGCGGCTGAGACTCTGCGTCATGACTATCTCTGTAACCACCCAAAACTGGATCTCGTTGAATCTGCGTAGGAATACGTCCAGGTTGGCTGTTATTTGACCGAAATGATGACGTCCAAATGTGTGGAACAGTAACTCGTATTCATGGACGCACCTGAAAAAGGAAAACATATTATTAATAAAGTCAAGTTAAAATAGTGATTTTAAACAAATTCGCACAAACGGAGCCGTTGAACAAAAATCCATACTAAATAACTTTTTATGAATTCATCGCCTGAAGTTACAGGCTTTCACCAATAAGCCAAAATACAAAGATGCCCTCAAAAAAAATTCTGTATTACAAATGTATCGCTTATCTCGTGTTCCTGATGAATTGGTGAGGTTCTAAACTTCGCCAATCAGTCCGCTGTAATTCTGCTAATAAAGACAAATATTATTAAGTTAGCAAAATTCATGTCACTGCTTAAATTTTGGCAGGCTTTGCGTCAAAGTCGTTAAAAACACCACCTTCAGGTTTGAATGAAAAAGCAAACGCCGCGCATTGCTGACTCAAAGACACTATCGTCTAAATTTTTCATGACCATTTTGCAAAAGTGTGGCTGAATTCCGTTGTGGCCGCGAAAAAAACCAATGATCTAGAGGGGCAAGTCGAGTCACCGAAATGTGAGAGAACACGACTAAGTCTTATACAGGGTGCCCCAGCTATCCAATGGTGACCTTGATCTTGACCAGAACCTTCAAGGTCATTTGAAGGTCAATTAGATTTTTTAAATGAAAAGAGCGGACTATTATACTTTCAAATACGGTCGTAACCATTCTTGAATCTTGACCTTTAATAACTTGAAAATCATTAGCTGTATAGGAAAACTACCGATACATTATTTTCAAGATTTTCCCAGGATACGCAATGGTGACCTTGGATCTGACGTTCCATGGACATTTGAATGTCAACTCTTTTGTTAATGAGATCCCATACTTTTGACCGCAGAAATGGAGAAAATGGAAAATTTTATGTTAGAATATGTCCTTTACAATTTTTAGAACTTGATCTTGGATTTGATCATCAAGGACAAATACAAGTTTACCTTAATTTCTTGGTAATTCAGAAAACTGTCTGATTCCCAGATAAACTGATTTCGATGTTTTTTCAGGATTATTCCCTGGCTACAAAGAACGACTTGACCTCCATGACCTTGAAGGTCATCATGGTTAAGGTCAGATCCAACGTCATTATTGGATATCCGGGGGGAAATCATGAAAATATTTACGGTGTCAAAAATGTGGGGTTACACTTAAAAAAATTGTTTTGACCTTCAAATGACTTCGAAGGTCAAGGTCAAATCCAAGATCACCATTGAATAGCAAAGGAAAACTTCTATCAATCGCCGGGCTTAGTTTTTTATACCATCATTCACTGGTTCACAAATTGCCTTGGAGTTCCAGAACTTTTCAGACACCCTTATAGCAATCTACCACAATTATTGCTTCACGGGATGTATGGCAAGTGGCACCTTCTTATTGAAATCATACGTTATATACATCAATATCATCCAAGACAAAAAAGCCAATAGGCACTCGTGCATTGAGGATGGTATTTAGGCAGCAGTGGTGGACATAGTGGTAGACCCACGTGTCTACTAATCCATAGCCCTGAGCTACGCGAGTCCAAATCGCGACCCAAAAGAATTTTTCTCTTGACTATCAATGCTGTGACTGTAGGTGGTAGACTGTTCTCCGAGTGTTGAACGTGGAGGTACCACCCGGTGGATCTCTAAGGCGGGGCCAGAATGTGTGCATTACGCTAGAGTGCTTCCCTCGTATCCCTCTATAGCCCCGCGATATCTACAAGTGTTAAAGCTTCAAGCTTTCGTGTTGGTTCAAGTAAAAAAAAAAATTAAATATCTACCTCAACAAAATTCGCCAGTAAAGTCGATAAGACCATTGTCTGATGTGCTATTACATACATACTCATACCATGCGGATCTTATGATTCAATAAATAAAACTCTGAAACAAAGAACTGCTTTCTGTCGAACTCAAATATTTCATGAAGATTGTTCCTTTTACATATCAGCGACCTCCTTTTCTGTATGATCAGTGTAATCCACAGCTTTGCTAACGGCAGTACTCTACATGCATTGGGGACATAACAATCTTGTACAGTTTTTAATGCTTCCAAAACACAGTACTGTTCCTTGACGAAGAAAAAGAGTCCTAGCGGTCATCTGGTTAAGATGGATGTTCGAGTTCTACCAAAGAGCCGTTCATTCAGGCTAGTTGGAGTCCAGATAACCGACGACTTGATTTGGCATGAATACAGCGGCAGCTGCTGGGAAAAAGCTAGGCAACCTGATATTCCTTTTATTCCTCATGTTTAATAAGACATTTGACAAAGGAATATTAAAAACAAGTCTCATCTTGCCCGCCTCTAAAATGGTATTCGGATTCCTCTGTAAAGTCAATATTTCAGAATTGAAAGTAAAAAGCTCTCTCTTTCATGAAATCCTATCTTCCTATCCCAGCGAGTAGCCTACGTTGATACGTTCAAAAGCATTATATTTCTTCCTCTTTCGTTATATCCCAGTACATATATGAATAATCGCCCGGGTCATATATATCTGGTTCTGCGTTGTGAACGCCAGCAGCAAATCTGGAATATCTGGATAGAGGCAACGTATGCATGCTGAGTCGCCGCCGCCGTCGGGATTTGAATGGGGTTCGCAAAGTCGGTCCAGAAATGGGATCGCCAGACGGCGGGATGCCGCTTTATCAGCCACAACATGTTAGTATAGTTCAACTAAGGTCAGAAAAAATATCTGTTGTTATGAATGAAGGAAGTTTATGGAAGTTTCGGGTATATTACAGTGGACCCCCGATAATCCGGCCCCTGTCTAATCCGGCACCCCCTGTAATCCGACATGACTTTGAATATGTATTACATACATACGTATTTGACAATCTTCGCTAATGTAGATCACGCAGGTTTGAATAGGTTACAACTTGTACGCGCCACCGCTATCGTGCTCGACGCGTAAGAATTGTTTTACTTGGTTTGAATTTGACTACTGGTGATAGCGATACGGCCTAGCGTGCGTTCATTGTTTACTATTTATTCATTGTGTATTAAGTATAGTACCTAGTAACGTCATCACAAACTCAGAAGCGAAAGCACAAAACATTGACAATTAAAGGAAAATGTGATATTTTAGGCCGGTTAAATCGCAATGAAACTTTCAGTAGTTTAGCAAGTGAATACGGCGTAGGCCGATCTACAATTTATGACATTAAAAGAAACCACGAGAAGATCAAGAAGTACGTGTCAACTACTGACTGCGGGTCAGGCAACAGGCCGACACTCAAGAAAGCTGAACATCCAGAAGTGGAAGAAGCTTTGTACATGTGGTTTCTTCAGGAAAGAAATAGGCATGCACCAATTTCCATGAAAGCTAAGTTTTTTTATAAGGAAATAACAAAAAAATATGATTTTGTGGCCAGCAAAGGATGGTTAGAACATTTTAAAAGTCGTCATGGCATACGTTTAATGACTATTACAGGAGAGAAACTTTCTAACGATGCCACCTGCATAGAGCCCTTTAAATTAAGATATTTGCAAAAGCTGAACGATTTAAATCTTGACCCGTCACAGGTGTACAATGCAGACAAATCAGGGCTTTTTTGGCGTGTAATGCCTAACAAAACTTTCGTTTCTTGTAATGAAAAATCCGTACCTGGACGAAAAGTGAGTAAAGAGCGTGTAACCATACTACCATGTGCTAACGCTGCGGGCACACACGCGCTTAAGATTATGGTCATTGGGAAATCTAATAAACCACGGGCATTCAAAAACATTGATTTACCTGTACACTATTACGGACAAAAAAGTGCATGGATGACAAAAGACCTTTTCAAAAAGTGGTTTGATGAATGCTTCATACCTGAAGTTAGAAAATGGTTAAAAGATCATAATTTTCCTCAAAAAGCGTTGTTGCTTCTTGATAACGCTCCCGGTCATCCGTCTGAAGAAGAACTAACAACCAAGGATAAATGCATCACTGCGATGTTTCTTCCGCCAAATTGCACTGCACTGATTCAACCAATGGACCAGAATATCATTCAGTTTGTCAAGCAAAACTTTAAGAAAAACCTACTTCTGAGAGCCGTATCAAAATACCAACCAATAGAAAAAACTTTAAAAGAATTTAATATGAAAGACTTGGTTTTTGCTGTTTGTCAGTCGTGGAATGCGTTACCATCATCAACCATTAAATCGTCTTGGAAAAAGTTATGGCCAGATACAGTCACTACTCCTAGCAACGATCCACAAACCAGTGTTACTTCGGAAGTTATAGAACAAGTCGCTACTGAAACACAGATAAGTCCGGAAGATTTGGAAATCTGGTGCTGTGGAATGGATAAAGAGCCAAATGTCTTTCATGAAATGTCTAACGAAGAGATTATAAAATTATACAACAAACAATCAGGAAAATAACGACGACGTGATTTCAACTGCCCCACAAGTCACAGCACAAGACGCAATTAACGCCTTTGAGCTAGGTTTACAATGGGCTGAAGAGAATGGTACATCCTACAACAAACTTTTAGTTTTGAGAAGACTGAGGGACACAGCTCTGATCTCGCGTTATAACAACCTTAAACAAAAAAAAATGATGAATATTTCCAAACTTCATAATTTGATAAATTCATTAATGATTTTGATTAATAATTCTTGATTATTTTGGTACATATGTATGTGCATTTGTGCTTAATTTTATAATAAAACGTAAGCTCTCTATTGTTATTCAATTTACTAAATTCGACATACATAAACTATGTATGATTTGTACTTCAAAGTACATACATATACATAACATATATAATCTTACCATTGGATATGTAATTTGTCGGATTACAAGGTACTCTTTTGTAAAAAAATCCGGACTATAGGGGGTCTTAGGCAGTGCTCTATAATCCGACAAGTTCGATAGTCCGACACTGAACTGCATAATGTTTGTCGGATTACCGGAGGTCCACTGTACAGGGGTCTTTGTTTGATAACTAAACGAATACGGGTATGACTGACAAGAACTGCCCTAGCGCTCATTCGGTTTTGATGGATGGAAGTTTTACAATTATTTAACGTACAGATATCTGCAAAAACAAAATTTGCATCTCCAATTTCCTTTTAAAAATCTTTAAATTACAATTAGACTTTGTATATACGTAATTATTCAGTTTATTAAACGCAAGTAATCGTTTCTGAAATATTGATTTGCTAGTTATCCTACTATTGCAATTTTGTAAATGACAATGTATATTTTCTCTTGTATAATAACTATGGTAATGATTATTAAATTCTATGTAGTTTTCGAAATGCCGTGGCAAAAGATGATCTTTTATTTTAAATATAGAAAAAAAGAACCAAATGGATGAATTTTTTTATATTAAACTACTGCACTTCTTGCAACATAGATTTTATTTTGTGTACTTATTTTTATTCAATAATATTCTCATAGCTTTACTTTGCAGGACTTGTAGTTTTGAGAATACAGCTTCATTGCCAGTGTTGGAATATGTACTAGCTAATAAAAGTAATTTGTTTTTTTGGCAGTTTTGCAATAATGTATTGATAGTGATCCTGAACCCTTAGTTTTATATATACAGGTACTTGAGTTGTCATTATTTGAGGTAATGGTAGAAGGAATAACCAAATCTTGTGAAAAATTTAAAAAAATTTTCCTGTATTGAAATCATCGACAAGTATTTCGACGTGCGGACCTGTATGTGATCGTGAGGTCACTGTGAGTCTTAAGTCACCGATTCACAGCCCGTGTACTACATTAACAAAGGCACGAGGGGTTGGTTGCACTCGATGGAAACCGATCCGCATAAACTTGCATTTTTTATATTCGTTAGCCACTAACAGATCCGCATTCACGACACGGACATATCAATGATGAAAATAATTGTAAAACATCGTCCAAATTCTTTCGCTTTTTTGTTTCGATGCGATGAACCGATTCCGGCGGATTATATCCGTTTCGCCAAACACGAGACAAATGTTTATTATTGAGACAGGGGCGGTACTCAAACTTCAGGGCTATCACACTTTGTTACTTAATTTACCAGAAAACTTGGTTAAAGGAAAAAAACATTCTTTTGATCAGATCTACTCATGTTAAAATAACATGACTTCACTTCGAAGTCACCTGTATTATATATATACATATATGACGCCAAAACCATCATTGGGCAATTTTCTTTCACACGAAAACGAAATAGTCGATGGAAATCGATATCGGTAGATGTTTGGCTCATTATTCTGCCCACAAATGCATGAAAAGGTCTTGATGGTTGCTGGTTTTCAACAAAACCGAACGGTGCGCCATGCACACTGCAAATGAAACAGTCCAGTTTCTGCAACGAAATTCCCTGGACGTCTGATGTCAAAAAGAGGTGACACTGACTGGCCACCCAGGTCTCCAGATTTGACCCCACCGGACTTCTTCTTGGGCACATTTTGTTTTGGACAATAAAGGTGGCCACTTGAAAGATGTTGTGTTCAAAAACTAGTCCCAATAAATTATAAAGGACCATATTTAATAAAAATACTCCATACATAGAAATCACTTTTTCGTTTTCAAAGTTATTTCATGTTTACATACCGACATAAAAGATGGCGCACCCTATATATATATATACGCACACAGAATTAAAGTGGAATCGAGCAGAAAATAGGATAGGTAACCCGAGCAATACGTATTTCTGCTTGTTGGCTTCATCAAGCCCGAAATGAATGCACATATGCAACCACAAAAGTAGATACACATGCCCATACATCCAGATACGGGTGTAACCTGAGGAAACGAAGATGGAGAGGGAAAAAATGACACATGATGGCTCCAACAAGAGTCAACCTGTACATTGTAGTATAAAATGGCTAGAAGACCTCGAATTTTCAAGGCGACATCTAACCACAACCACGCGGCCGGTTATAGCCACTTGCTGTGGTACTTCAAGCCCAAAAGATCTACAAAGAGAAAATGATCATGCGGTGAAAGGTATTTAACAAAAAATAGGCAAATAATGGGCAAAATCCGCAAAAAGAAGGAAAGTGATTCGAGAGGAAAGTAGGACAGGTAACCCGAGCAATAGGTATTTCAGCTTGTGGGCTTCATCAGGTCCGAAATGAACGCACATATGCCACCACATGTGTATGTACTTTTGTCTATGTGGCTGCTTCGGTATAAAAATAGCGATAAATAAATTGACTGAGAGCCTCCCACACTACGTCATCAATTCATAAAGGATCATAAGGAGTAAAGTTAATTACGAACATGCACAAGCCAAAAAAAGAATAAAATGAATGTGAGTGAGCCAAACAAGCCCATAGAACTAGTCCAAAGTCCCATCCACTTGATAACGCTGCGATCTAGAAACGTCTTCCCAGCTTGAGCAGTGTGGCGGTGAGAGATTGAATGTCACTTGTAGAAAGCATTCTGATAGCAGCGGGGTGAAGTTTTAAGAATAAGTGTACGATGTAATCTATGATGACAAATATAATGTACTATTAGGTGCGTAGAATTAGACGAGCTGGAAGCGTATGAATATACCACCAACAAGAAAGTGAGATATACTCTTCTCCAACTCCTAAGACTTCAACAATCTCTAAAAATTTTTTTCCGAAAATGATCGAGAGAATCTGAAACGTCAAGCGATTTCTATTTTGTGCTTTGCCTGTAGATCCGCCGATTTTAAAAATCTACAAAACTTTTTCGTCCTTGACATAGAAGTAACCTTGTGTAAATCTTTCATCGGAATCCGAGCAGTATTTTCCATATTATTATAGACGGGCCAACAGGCGTGGGAAGTAATATTAACAATAAGATACTATTTAAGTCGTTGGGATCAAAATTGAGGAATATATGATTTAGCAGGAACATTCATTTGATAAAATAGGTAAAAAAAGTTGTTCTCAATTTGTCAACGTCAATTTCTAACTGGCAATTATCTTTTGATACTGAACTAAATCCTGAAATCTCACGCGTAAAGCCCTTTAAGCTAAACAACTAGGAAACAACTAATAGGCTTGACAAATAACCTCATTCATTAAAATTTATGAAAACGATTTATTCCTAAAATTTGTAAGTTTTCTTCTAGCTGATTAGCTTTTAGGGCCTTACGTGATAGATTAAACGATATTATTTAAGTATCAAAAAATAACTGTCAGTTCGAAGTTCATATTATTCCTAACCTTAATGCCCTACGAACTCGTTCGCCTTAATCCTAAGTTTTCTCAAATAATCTTACCTTGCCTTTCTTAAAATTACGCTGACGTTGACTAGACTATTTATCCCATATCTGAACATCCGCTTTCTTTGCAGTCTGTTGCACGGTCAATTCGATCCTTTAGCAAAATGTTAAGGGTTGAATCGGCTATAGAACCGCTATTCACTCTCAAAAAATATTATTCTAATGAAAAGGATAGTCCATTCATGGTTGGACAAAATCTTTAGGGGCGTTAGAATGTGTCATACAAGATGTACACTTTATTCTAATAAATAATAGTTAAAAAAAACTAAAAAACACGCTTTTATGGGTAACCGACCTAACAACTAGAAAATGATCTTTAATTACAAAGATTCTATATTACTGTAGTAGATGTTCGAACAATCAATCATAATTAATGACATCAAAATCAAATTATAATAAAATTTAAGTTAAGTGTGCTTGATATATTAAATGTTACAATCATTCTATTGGCAACTATCTATGAGATAAGAGTTATGAAAATGAAGTAAAATGCACTCCAAGCCTTTTAGTCTGAATTGAATTATTCTGTTAATAACCTAAATTTTATTATAATTTTATTTTATTAATTATGATTGATTGTTCGACCATCTACTACTGTAATATAATTATTTTCTACTTTTCAGTGCGGTTAGCTATGAAAGCGTGCTTTTTAGTTTTTTTAAACTATTATTTATATTTCATTTTTTAATTCGATTTATCAATTAGTTTTTTGTGGACATGTCATGATATTGCTTTGCCATTGGTCCTTGTTATGTGTGCGAAAAAAAAGGTGAACCACAATCTGCCTCCTGTGAGGATTGGTTTACAAGACCAGTGCTCTGAAACTGAGCTACAGAGGCTTGTAGTTTCAGCATCCGTAAAGCGGCATTTGAGATCTGTGAGTTTTTATTAACACATCTGCTTTTTACACAATTTTTCTTATAAGGATAATGGAAAACTGTTATCAAATTATTGCATTGTCATAGGTGCTTGATACGTGTGCGAAATTTCAGATTAACCAAACTTCTGGAAAATTGGTGAAAATTATGCTCAAAGATTTCGTCCGTTACATGCATACAGGCGAAGCGCCTTAAAAAGATACTCACCAAAATAAGTCCCAATCAAAAAGAGTCATGTAGTAGGCTAACTCTTTGGTGCTGAACATTTCTATATCTCCACCCACGCCTTGCGTTGCTTCCTCCTGTTCTGAAAGGCATGTCTAGAAAGAAATTGAAATGTAAGCAATTGATGATTCATTTGAAGAACTAAAAACAGTCTGTGTCAGATTATATTTATTATCAAATAAAAGAGCAATCTATGACATTCATTTTTTGAACATAATTTTTCCAGGTTGGCTGCCACTGCAGGTAACGTGACCGATTTTAGAGTTTTCCAAGTATTTTGAGCGATATATTTCGTGAATAACGCCACTCAGTTGATTTCCATTTCCAAACTATCCATGTGGACATAACTACAAAGGATAACGTGTAGATATTGTCATGATCTAGTAGGCCAATTTCCGAAGAGATAATTCAGCTGCCTGCCGAATGGGCTTGAATTTCATCCAGCAAATGCACATCATGGCTAGATAACGGTTACCAAACGCTCAGATGCATCATCGAGATTCCACAATGGACCACAATGACCGCAGTAACAGCCGAAATTTGAAAGGAATAATCTACAAAAACTGAATGTTAAGAATGTCTATTTTCTTTAATAATGAAGGGAATCCGATATAGTTTCTATATATTTTTCTTCCTAACAAGGCGCCTCTAAGTGAAAGACCCGTTAAAAACGTATATAAATATATCTTATATTTCAATTCAAATATGAAACTTGCAAAATCTATAATAGGCCACACTTATCGCTGCAGGGCCTTGCAGTAACACAGGCCTATTAATAGTTTTGGATTCAAGAGTTACAAGATAGGCTTTTGGGACGAAGAGAAACGCGGCTATATTTTTGTTATTTGCACATGTCAAATATGACAGATTGGTCTCTTCGCTTATCGTCGCTTTAAAGCGTGTGCTCTCGTTTGATTTACACCTAGAAACCAGAGTATCCCTTCCCGAAGGTTTTGATGTGCTGAATCCAAATCTCATAGTTGGTTCTAGTTTCCGAGATAACCTAAACCGAAAATTGCAAAAATAGAGATTTGCCTAAATTTAAGGTTATACAGCACGGCGAGTTATTTTTTTTCAAAAGACACAATCTCAAAGTACACGCCTTGCTCTTCAAAGTTGAGTCTGATAAATATATTTTTGTTTTGCTGAGACGTGGCACTTTGAAATTCATTTTTATGAACTTCACCATATTTGATACTCTACACCAGAGTTCCCCAAACTTTTTTGTGTCGTAGACCGCTTGCCACGTTTTTCCGTGTCGAGTAGACCCCCTACTTACCTGATATTGATTTCCTGTAAATTTCTAACTGTCGTGAAGTTTAGTGTTAAAAACTTAAAGTAAAATCACATGTTAATTTATACATTTATTAATTGAATTTAAAGTAAAACTACTCAAAATAAAATTTTGTATCTGTTATGTAAAATATACGTAACATTAAATAAACAGGTGTCTGATCAATAAGTGCCCGCATTGGGAATAAGTGCCCGCATTGAAAAAAAAAATAACAGGGGTAAAATAAAAAAAAAGTGAAAAATAAAAAAAAAGTTTTTTACTTAAAAGAGTACAATAAGCGAGTTCGTTTATTAATTATAACATAAACGTATGTTCTACATTAATTTCACTGTTAGTTTGATTAAATTCCGCTTCTTATATATTTAAGTTATCTAAAAATAGGCAAAAAATTAACGAATTTTAGTGTGTACCTATCCTTGAATTTTCAGATTAATTAAAAAAATAAAAAAATATTTTCTATAAAGGGGGGTTCTTTAAAAAAATCAATGCGGGCACTTATTCCCAATGCGGGCATTTATTGGTCAGACACCAATAAACATAAAATAAACTATAAATAAAATAACATAAGCAATAAGTCAATATTTTTAGTGAGAAGGATGAACCTGATGCTTTAATAATAAATTATCAACATTTGGCGTCAATTTTGTAAGGGTTAATCTTAAATCTTCTCGGCTAATGATGTCCAGTCTGTTTCTTTTTTTCGTTAGGAGATTGGTAACAGCGCTGAACCCCCTTTCCACTAGGTATGACGATGGAAAGGAAATTAAAAATTTCCTCGCTATATTCCATAATACGGGATAAGTAATGGGTATGTTGTTTTGCAGCCAGAATTGCTGATATCCGTTTTTAAACTGAACCTTAAGTTCTTCGTTTGTACTTAGTTCAGTCAGTTCCTCTTGTATTATGACATTCGTTTCTTCTATGTCACCATATCGATTAATTATCCACGGTGGTATTACCATAGTCAAAATATCCTCAAACCTAGATTCAAAATCTGAATAGAGGGCATTTAAATGTTGAACGTCAGTTGAAACGTCGTCTTCCTGGCAGCTTGTCTGTGACAAATTGGGGAACTGAGAAAATTCGCCCCGTCCAATATTTTGCTTCATTAGTTTAACTCTGGCAAGAAACGCTGAAAAAGATGGACTTTGTTTTAATCAAATTTAAACTGTCGCCTTGTAATTGCAAATTAACCATATTAAATTTTGTAAACAAATCTGTTAAATAGGCGATGTCTGTTTTCCTCTTCATTAAATTTTCTTTTAAAATTTTATCTTTAGTATCCAGAAATTCTAAAATAGTCTCAAAAATTGCAAAAAATCTTGTCAAACATAAGCCTTTCGACAGCCAGCGTACTTCAGTGTGAAGGAGTAATTGATGAAAGTGTTCGTCATTTTCTTCACACAACTGCGCAGATAACCGCGTATTCAACGCGCTGCTTCGGATTCGGTTTACTGCATCAATGACTAAATGAAGTGATTCATGCAATCTAACACTCAAATTTTTAGCAACTAAATGTTGTCGATGGATGACGCAATGTATTGCTAACACTCTGACACATTTTGTTTTAAATAGCTTATAAATCCACGATAACGTCCAACCATGGCCGGTGCTCCATCTGTAGCTACTGATATTATATTTGCAAAGGAATTGCTTTTTCAATGAAGTAATCCTTCAAAACATGAAATATTGATTCACCTTTAGTGTCGGTTATCGAAGTTCTTGCGAAGAGCAGATTCATAATAAAACGAACATATGCCAATAATAATGCTGCATTATCAGGTAAAGTTGACTCGTCCAGTTGTATAGAGAAATGGGTCGTTTGCAAATAATTACATAAGAAGCTTTCAATATCAGAACTCATTTCATCAATACGTATTTCAGCAGTATTGTTGCTTAATGGAATTCTTTTAATGATATCAGATGCAGGTTTGTGTAAAACAGTTTTTAAAACCTCTTCAACGGCTGGCCAAATTAACTTCTCTCCAATAGTATGCGGTTTTCCGGATTTTGCTATAAGTAACGAGATATTGTAAGACGCCCGCAAACCATAATCATTTCTTTGTGACGTCGAAGCGAACATTCTGTCCAGTGTAGGTCTCTTCTAAAATTTATCTTTGAGTGTTTGAAAGTATTTCAAATCTTTCTATGTTTTATCAGGGTGGCATCTTCTCAGATGACCTTGCAGTTTAGATGGTTTCATAGCGTCATTGCCCAAAACTTTGTTGCATAAAAGGCACATAGGCGATTGTTTGTCCGGCAATGATGGAATGAAGCCAAATTTCAAATAATCAACACTGTACTGACTACATTTATTTTTAGATTCGGACATGGCATCAGTCATCTGTCCGAAAAATTAAATTATTTAAATAAGACAGAAAATCCAGCAGCTGTATATTAAAAATATTTTTGATTTTTCCGGAAACATTCCATAATTCGAACAGCTTGCAACAATTAGCTCGAATTACGGAGATTGCACTGTAATTATATTACCGATTGCTAAAACTTTCAAAAAGAAACTATTGAGGAGTACTCGTGTAATTTTGCATGATTGAATATTTAACTACTAATAACTAAAGTCATGATTGGCGTAATTTATCTATCTTTGTTAACTACGAGTACAAAACTAAAATTTAATAAAAAATAATGTACTTACTTTTCTTCAGCACTGTCAAACAAAATAACACTGACTCACTATAATTTGTGTGATATACTATCTGTTTACATTTTTTAAAATATTTTCTTAGCACTTTCCTTTTCAAGATTCAGGAAACGAATAAACGTATTTGTCCCACATTCGTATTTTTAGAGTGACGAATTGAACAAGTCAGTGCAAAGTAGCGAAGCTCTGAGACTGCGACTCTCAGGTTTTTACAAGTTCAAAATATATTGCGACCACAAAGCGAATACCAACATCCTACAACTTACACAATTTTATAAACATATATAATAAATTTTTTACTTCATAGGTACTTTTATAAATAATGTATATGTTTTGATATTATAAGATAGTATGATGTAAGTAAATCGGTACTATCAGTGTATGTGTTGAGATCCACTATCGTGGACGCCCATATTCATTTCATGGACCCCCAAATTTTTTTTCGCTGACGTAGACCCCTTGCAGGTTGTCATAGACCCCTAGGGGTCGATATAGACCACTTTGGGAATCAATACTCTACACGTTATGATTACGTGTGCATCAAAGTTGTGGTTTGGATTATAATACAACAAACATTTAGTAACAAGTTATTACTGTAGTTTCATGAAATATGGCCTGCCAACTAAATCCATAAAATAGCTAAAACAATCTACCGTAGCATATCAGAACCATGTATAACGTTCTTATTATCTGTATATCTATCCAAGTATCAGACTTTTTTTGTTTTAATAAAGTGTACACATGAAAGTAAAAACGGTGTAGACAGGGAAGGAATTGGGGGCTTGTGCTTTAATAAAAAAAAAGTAGTTTTTATTTAAAAAAGTTATAATCGAAAGTAAGAACGTTGAATTTTATCTAGATAGGGTAGATTGGGTTGAGAGCTTGTGGTGTGGTTATATTTTGATATTATAAGAATTAGCATATTCGTTCGGTTTATCAGAAAAAGGTAGTTTTTATTTAAAACAGTGTGCGATGCAAAGCTAGAACGCTCAATTCAGTCTAGATAGGGTAGGAAGCATTGTAGGCTTAGAGTTTGGGTAAGTTATAGATATTGTATGGATTTAATCTTGAGGATTTACGCGTTTTTAGTTGGCAGCTATTATTTCATAAAATTACACTAACATGTTAATAAATATCTGATGTATTATAATCCAATTCACAACTTTGAAGCACCACACGTAATCACAACATGTACAGTATCAAACTAAGTCAAGGAATAAACAAAAGCGGTGATTTAAATCCAAAAAAATTATATACGTCCTCATCCGATTATGCACGGTTTTTGAGTTATCCAGATTTTTAAGAATTTGTGGAAAATCACTACTTTTGAGACTGTACTATTTTTTTTCTGAAGTTGTCTTTTGTTATTTTCCAATCATATATACAGAATATGTTAGCAAATGTTGTGTTGCTGGAAAAAAGTTATAAGTGAAAATTTTGTCCAGTTAATGTAGGTACAGCAATTTGCTAATCTGCCAAAAAAGGTTACAGAATAATTGAGCCGTTGAAAGCCAGGATGGTCCAAGTCCAAATTTTCAGATATCGAGGTTCTATGTCTATACTGTTCTGGATGGTAGAGTTTTGAAAAATGTATCTTTTCGTTTTGCACACAGATGGCACCAGTCTGTTTTTATATGTCAATGGAAAGCTGTAACCGTTATGAGGCAGAATGGGACAAGTGTGACTTAACCCACTCTGGTTTTCAATAGTAGTGTCAAGCGGGCAAAAAATAGCATCAAGTACGTGCCAGAAGACTGGTATACAACAATAAGAACATGCAGACCCAGGAAACCCTTTTACGTCTGTGAGATGGAACGGTCTGATTTTTTCTCATCAACAGCATTAGAGAAAGCACTAACAAGACGAAAGAAAAATGGTACTAATGCCACTGTATCATGGCTCCAGATCCAGTGGCTACACTTTGAGAGAAAAAACCTTACACATTTTTTTATAAAGAAACTTCGAATAAAGAATTTCCATATGATTTTAATTAATTTACTACCAAATCGAAAAGGCGCACCCAAAAACTTCAAAAATATAAATCTACCTCCTTTGTATGAATCCCCTCTTCCTGTCAACGACAAAAAGAAGAAAAACATGGAAGAGCTTCTCCAATTCATACCACCAGTTCATCACAGTTTTTTCAAGAATCTGAAGACAGATGCAACTTTGCCAGATACCGGACCACTGCTTGTTACTGAAGAAGAAGAAGGAGAAGGCGAACAGACTCGAGAATTTCCAGAAATTCCATAAGGTCGTGTCAGTACAGTACAGTTTTTGTGTAGAAAATATACATTATTTTTTTACTGTATGGAGATTGATTTTTGTCCTTTTGTAATAAAATTATCAATTCACATAATGTTGTGTAACTTTACTTTACTATAATCGTTATACAAGTATGAAACCAAAGGTAAGAACCGTTTTAAGGCAGAGTGGGCTAAAGCTTAAACATATGAAAAAAAAAACACATGAACACAAAATGTTCATGTATTTTATGATAAGATACTTAAATTGATTCTACCTTTAAGGGTATTTTGATTTCTTACTGCAGTTTTATTATTCTACATTTGTCAGCCGCATCTAAACTTTAAAGCCTTAAATCTCGGAAACGTCTTTTTGTGACTTGGACCATCCTGGCTTTCAATGGCTCAATTAACGAGGCCTGAGTAAAAAATTAGTAGGCGGATAAAGTCTCGATAGTGAGGGAAAGCTTCTCGATACTACGACCTTTCAAAATACCTATCGCATAATCAAATATCGTAAATAGTTTCTGCGCAAAGTAGAAGGCAATTCGAACATCTGTAAATATCGTCTAATTGGACACAAGGAAGCGCTCTTTTCAGAGCCGCAACCTATTTTATGGTAAAAATGATCCCTAGCATATAGAGGGAATAACACTCAAACCTCACATTAATGGGGTCTAATAATCACATACAAGGATTTACTGTCTTCTATTTGAATCACATAACGCTGGTAATTGGGCTTACAGGGTTAGGTAATACTGCACTGTTTCAGTAACGCTTTTAGTACCCAAAATAATATCAAGGCTGCCATCTATCGGAATAATTAGACCTAGAATTTATTCAAGTTTAAAGATTTAATGTCACACAAGTATTTGCAAATCCTATTTGAAAGAAAGAAGATCAACAATGCCAGTTAAAGGGTTGTTTAGGAAATGAGAAATTGCGGTTTCATTGTACCTGTACCATTTTGTCTACTTTGCGCAGGAACTATTTAGGATTTTTGATTATCTAATTGGCAGACCATAGTATTTAGAAGTTGTTCATGCTATGGACACGTTATCCACCTACTAATTTTTGTACAGGCGTCGATGAATATGATGTAATATTTTTGACAACAGTCAAAATTGCATATTAGATGATTGCTGGAGCTATATTAATTGGACTAAATTTTCACTCATAGCTTTGTTCCAGCGACACATCATTTGGGTTCATAATCTCAGTGAAAAACAACAGAAGACTACTACCAGGAAAAATAGTACAGTCATAAAAGTAGCGATTTTCCACAATTTCTTAGAAATGGTAAAAGCCCAACGTCCTTTGAGACAATGCCTACGGTTTTTTTAAACAAAAATTATTCGCCATACTACATAACCTCAAGAAAAGGCAACAATCGCTATTTTTGTACTTTTAGGTTTGGATACCTATCTCTAAAACTAGAGCCAATTGAGAGATTTGGGCCGGGAAAGTATACATTGGTTTCTGGGTAAAAATCTTGTCGGACATAATTACATTTGAAGGAATCTAGCGTAAGAGCTTCACTTCGCTTCTTTTGATTTCTCTTCACCTCAATAAGTATGCACCTTGAAGGGTCCTTCTAAATGAACTATGCACATGTCAATGTAGACATTGGAATGACTTATCTTGACAATGCTTGGAAATGTAATGTTATTGCGGAAACTCACATTGCAAAACCATTTTTCCATGTTCCGAAAGACCTCATTGAAAAATATGCTATTACCAGGAACTGCATCTTAATACCCCCCGTAGCAAAAATTAAGTTCTGTACTTACCAAAGCGTCAAGATGGTCCTTTGGCGAAACGAATATTCTGCCATTGAGCGTGAGCGTGGTTGGTATGCTGATATCGTTGTCCTTGAAGATGACTCTTTCACCATTGGACCTCACCTCGACCAATAGCAGCTCGTCTTCGGTGGGGATTTTCAGTTTTTCAGCAGCCACATACTTTATTTGGTCTGCAGGGGCACTGATGGGCAGCCGAAGGGTGCAGTATGTGTGGTCAGCGCAGTACACTCGAAATATTACTGGAAAATAAGTTAAAATATCGAGTCCGGTCCTTATTTTTTCCCAGGTAACTTTAGCATTGGGCTAAATTTCAGAGTCGGTGCACCAATGTCAGAGTTAATTGAATTGAAAAATGCGTACTTTAGAGGTGAACAGACCGAGGCCAGCCCTTACTTTTTCAGCAGCTAGGCCGGCTTTAGGTTACCGTCAGGAAGCTTTAATACGGTAGAAGGTTTCATTTCAATTGCTTCTATGGTTCCTGAGTTGATTGAATTTAACGATGCGTATAACATAAGTGCTTTACAGTAAAAAAACCGAGACCGGTCCAATTTGAATGCGGGTTTATTTTGCTCGTAGATAACTTTAACATTGTGCAAAATTTTATTAGAATTGGTTCAATACTACCTGGAATATTTGATTTTTAAGATGCTCAAATGAATTGAAATTTTGTTTAATGGACTTGGTCTACATTATCTGATATTTCACTACCTCCATTTGTCGATTCCTACGTGTAATACTTTTTTCTAGTATTTTGCATGGGTTATTATGGATCATCTTGATAACCTTTTCAGTCAGTGCACGGAGTGGGTGGAAAATGAGATGACCTTTAAGGTAAGTGATCGTCAATAGTCAGAACGTATGTATAGTCAACGCCAAACAAAGTGGCGTGCACGTCATCAAGTGGGTGTGTTGAAAATTTACATTGTTGCCAAACTTTTTGTAAAATAATAAAATTTATTATTTAAATATCTAGGTTTATAAGCAATATTAACCTCAAATGAGAACAAAAATAATAGTATAATAAAATTATAGATCTGTACTTGCATAATCATTAAGTATGACAATTATTGATCAGATGACACTATGAAACTACCATATTTAATTGATAGCTTAAAGGTACTGAATAAAAATCCAAATGGGGTCCTCCAAATTTTATGCATGGTATTTATTTTACAGAATTCATACAGAAAAATGCATTCTAAAATTAGGTAAGCTACTGGTGTAAGCTTTTTCTGTACAATAAAGTTAGTCGGAGTTTCTTTCTTCAGCGCTGTCTGAATCTGAATCTTCATCACTCTCAAAGTTGATTATTAAAGGTTCGATGTCTGGTCGATCAAAAATTCGTTCTCTTTCATACCATTTAAAAATTTCTTGCTCAGTATGTCGAACACTATTTTTCCACATGTCTGGGGTAACCGTTTGTAGAGCCTCGTTCCACATATCCAAACAGTCTTTTTCACTGTTACCATCTCTACCAATATGTCTGTTATAGTAACCTTTTGCTATGCCCCAAATTAACTCAATAGGGTTAAATATACAATGGTAAGGAGGCAGACGAAGAACTTTGTGCCCATGTTGTTCCGCCAATTCATCAATCACGTATATTTTAGGTGGTTTGTTTCTAAAAAAGCAGTTATTTTAAGAATAGGAATAAACAAAAGAAATATAAACTGTCGACCAAAATATATATAATTAAGAAGCATTATGTACCGAGCAACAATACTCAATAGCTCTGTTTTAAACATTGTGTTTAAAATGGTATGTTTTGATTTGTCAACCAGTCTTGGATATTTTTTTTGTCCATGCATTGTTGGGCACTTTGTTCAATATCATGCTGTGATAAGGGGCGTTATCCAGTATAATCATAGATGGACTCTCCAATTTTTCTAATAACTGATGTTGAAACCATTTCAAAAAATTGTCCTGGTTCATCTCTCCATGGTAATCGCTCAATTTTGTTTTCGAAGAAAATATCGCTTCACTACCCTCAATAAACCCATTTTCATTTCCAGCATGTAATATAATGTATCTAAAATATATTAGTTTTAAATTTTATAGTGCAAATTGTGTAAAAGTACATACCTTTTACCATCTGTTTTAATAGCTTTCACGCTTTTTTGGTTTCCATTTTGCCAAGAGCGACCTATGGTCCCATTTTGAAATATCCAAGTTTCATCGAGGAAGACAAACTGGTATAAGGCCTCAACCTTGGCTTGATTGTATTGCCTTAGAAATTCCACCCTTTTCAAAGCTATACTTGGTAGTTCCATGAGCCCTCGTCGCGGATTGTCCTTAAGCCACTTAAATCCAAGATCTCTAAGCAACCGCCTTAAAGACGTGGCACTACCATCAAATAATGCCCTATCTCTTAATCGAGACCATAAAGTTTGTATCGTAACTTGTTCTTCTGAAACCATGTGTAATATGACATTATAATTTAGTTAACAAATTAATGCAAATTTCTGATAAGTTATTATAATAAGATCTTACTTTTGTGATACATATTATAGATCACTTCTCGAATGGCACTTGTATCCAATGTCGCTGTGTTGGTTACACGTTTAATATAACTCCGCTTTTTCTTGGGCGATTCTAAATTTGCATCACTTTTCACACCCTCGGAAATACGACTAACTGTCCTTAAACTAATTTTTAAAGCAGCAGCAACACGCTACAAAAAATGAAATAAAATTTCACTATTATTAATATACATTACATATAATTATTAGTAACCTACCTCTTGAACAGCATTTAAAGGCAACAAAGGCCCGTTGTTGTCCCTTTCTTGCTCAAAGTAGTGCATTAACGAGGCCACGAGTTCCTTACACCGACTATTTAACTGTTTGGGCATCTTTATATACCAAAATTGCCTTTATCTACTCGTAAAATGAATAATTTTGTTTTGAAACAAACAGTTGTTGATTTACAGTATGCGGGGCCAAAGGATTTATAAAGATTTGAAATGCTACAAATTGATTCAGTGTCAAAATTAATACAAATGTCAGTTCCCAGTTTAAATAAGTTTCAAGGTGACAATGTGTCAACGCTGCGAAATCGGTTTAGTGCGTTTACATGTCGATAAGTGATTGGAGCGTTTGCAAAACATTTTATTTCGCATAATGCGTCTAAATTTATCAGAAAGCAACTTATGTGATATTTTAATAACAATGTTTATATGACTATTAACCATAATAAGAGAGTAATGACCATTTTACAATTTATATATCACATTAATATGAAACTGCAATAGAGCAATTGTTTGTGATAGAAACCTAGGCATTAGGTCGGGGAATTTTTATCGTGATGACGTGCACGCCACTTTGTTTGGCGTTGACTATAGGTACAGTTAATGAAGATATTGGTTAAGACGTGATGGTCACCAAGAAAGGTTGCGGTAGAAATGGTCAATGATAATGAATGCTGATTGGATCTTTAGGATTCCAAGCATCGGTCTTATTCACTATTCTTGTACGGTGTAGTGATATCAGTGAGTTGAATGTTGATATCTTAGTGCGTGCGAGATAAGCGACTTACAGTAAAGCATTGCAGATTGCAAAATGAGTGATTCCAGTTTCACATTCAGCTTCGTTGACCAGTGTTGTACCGGAGCATATATCGAAGATAAGATCAAATGCATGTGGTCCTCACGGCATAACCTTGTGTATTCTCAAGCTTTGTATATCAGAGTTATTAAATCCATTGACACACACTATAAACTGTTGCTTAGAGAAAGGATATTTTCCTCGACTTTGGAGAGTATGCCCTTTATCTAAGATCCCTGCTGCAATTGAGCTTGCTCATTTGAGACCTGTTAGTTTACTATGCATTCCATCCAAACTGTCAGAAAAAATAGCTAAATCAGTATTCAATATATCAAAACATTCTGCCTAAGCACCAGTCGGGTTTTAGGGGAGGACATACTACAACCACAGCTCTTTTAAATCTTAATGATGAAATTATACGATCGCTAGATAAGAGGCTTGCCACTCTACTTATATCCTTGGATTCTTCAAAAGCCTTTGACACCATTGACCATTCACTTATGTGCGTAAAATTGTATCATTATGGCCTTGACCATACAGCGTTGAACTTATTTTGCAATTACTTAAGTCTTTGTAAGCAAAGCGTTATTCTACATAACAAAAGATCAGAGATAACAACAATTACGTCAGGAGTTCCTCAAGGTTCTGTTTTAGGACCGTTGTTATTCATTATATACACAGCTGATATCTTGAAATCCGTACAGTACTTACACATTCAATCTTATGCTGATAACCCGCAGCTTCTGTTTTATTTTGAACCATCTCCTGTGGAACAGGCAAATGATTTAATCAACACTGACTTACGAACAGTATCTGACAATTGTAAATTCTGATAAAACCAAACTTATGCTTTTCTGTTCTGATCACAAGCGAGAAAACTTGAGCAGTGGTCTGACCCTCCTCTTGAATGAACAACAACTTTATTTTTCAACTAGCTGTAAGATACTTGGTTTGATCATAGATGACAAGTTACGTTACCCACAATACATTAAAACAATATCTCAGAGGTGTTATTTGAAACTGCGAGTACTGTATGCCAATAAGTACATTATTAACTTCAAGACTAGGAAAAAGCTGGATGAAAGTTTAGTGCCATCAATTATCAGTTATGGTTTGATAGTTTTTCATCCATGCCTGGACTATTCGACTCAAATGCGCCTGCAGAGATTCCAGAATAACTGTTGCCGTTTTGTCTGTAACTTACGTAAATTTGACCATATATCTAATAGTTTCAGGGTTTACAATGCCTGAATATCAATTCTCTGTTCAAATATTTGTACCTAACAACATTGAATCGTGTATTATATTCTAAGAATCCTGTATATTTAGTAGAAAATCTGGTCCCTAGGTCAAGTATACTTAATGCCAATATAAGACATCAAAACCATTTTACAATGCCTATGTATGTAACATCACTCTTTTATAGATCTTTCACGTAGACAACATCTTCTAGAAATTCAGCATAGAATCAATGGAGAAATGCCCTGTGATCATTTAAAATTATTTTATTTTTTTTAGTTAGATTCATAGACATACGAGGGATGTCTTTTAAGTTTTGCATATGGAAATAAAACAACACGGTAGGTGGTTTTAAATGACTTTATTGTTTTTCGAAGTATTCTCCAAGAAGATTAATACACATCTGCATGCGCTCGAAACAATTTTCGAAGCACTTATTCCACTCGTTTGCTGGCAGATCCAAAACGGCATTTTTGAATGCGTCAACTGCTTCTTCTGGTGACTGGAACCTTTGACCATGCAGTCTGTTTTTAATTTTCGGGAAAGTAAAGAAATCGCTAGGACTTAGATCGGGACTATATGGAGGATGGTCCAATAATTCCACGTTTTCTTCCGTTAAATACTGCCTTATTTTTTGGGCTGCGTGCGAGCTTGCATTGTCTTGGTGGAGGATGATGCTTCTTTCGGGGTTGATTTTTCGAAGCTCGGTGATGACTTTTGGCAAACAAATGATGGTATACTAATCCGCAGTAACAGTTCTTTCCTCATTAAGAGGAATTGTTGCAATATGACCCGCTTTTGACACAAATGTCGCGACCATCTTTTTCGAAACACCTCGAGAACGGATGACTTTTGTTGGCTTTTCTTCACCTTGGAACACCCAAACAGCCGACTGTCGTTTATGTTATGGTTCATAACAGTAAATCCACGATTCATCACCACTAACAAAGCTGTACACATTTTTTGACTTTCCGGAATTGAAACGGTCAAGCGTTTTTTGACACCAATCAACCCTGGCTGCTTTCTGCTCTTTAGTCAACAGGTGGGGTATCCAACGAGAAACTAATTTTCTTACTCCTAATTCTTCATGTAAAATTTTTTGAATTGAGGTCTTTGACATGTTCAAGGACTCCTCAATCTCGCGATATGTCACATGTCTATCTTCAATGATGAGTTTGCGCACAGCATCGGCGTTTTCCTGGGTGACTGCCGTTTTTGGTGCACCCACCCTGAGATTGTCGCTAAGACTCACCCGTCCACGTTGGAATTCTCCATACCAACGGGAAATTGTCGACTGATGTGGCGCTTCGTTGCCGAAAACAGACAGTAACTCAGCAAGGCATTCTTGTTGCGATAATTGTCTCTAAAAGTTGTAATAAATTATGGCGCGAAAATGTTCTCGGTTGAGTTCCATTTTTCTAATGACTTGGTAACACTTAAAAATTCACTGCAGTGAGTGTTGCGTAACTTTGATTTTAAGTTTGCTAAAGAGTGAGGTTAAGATTCAGTACTGACGTTCGATCCGCGCGGCCTAATATGTCTCTATATGTAAAACGTGTATGTAAAATACCATATTTGTACGTCAAATTAGCATTAAGCTTTAGTCTTTAGAAAGGTTGAGTGTAAGAATAGGTGTGCTAAACTCCGCCAATAAAGCCGTTTATTATTATTATTATTATCATTATTATTATTAATTATCGCTATTAGTTTAAGTACAAAAACATTGTACAGTCTAAAGGCTAGGAAGGAACACCTATGCTGGGACTGTTGATATGTTTTTTTCTATAAGCTCACTGGGATGGCAAATGATCTTTCTTGATACAATATTCCTAACTGACGGTGGAAGAACGGAATCGTATTGGTTAATTGTGGAGGCACTAAACATGATCAAGTAGAAATGCGAAGCCCGTTTAGCAGATCAAGAGAATGGTGGCTTCTTGGATAGCAGCCCAAACAGACTTTTTACAGTTTTTGGAAATCCTCGTCAGTTTTTGTTAATCAAAGTGTTTTCGGAATGATACGTTCTTACTGATCGAGAACTTTGCCTGATTCTAGTCTAGTCACAAGCCATGCGTTTTAACACACTAAAGATTGATGCACTTCACTAATTTATAAAGTTCTCAATTCTCTTGTAACTGGGATACTATCTTAGACGTTACACAATGTTGCTATTTGGTGTTTTCCTCATTTATCGGCAAATTTGCTATTTTTATAACATTTGTCCTGGGCAGGGTAGGAGATGTTGAACAAGCTATGAATAGATGAAACAATGATACCCAAATTAGTACCAAACAATCCGTTGAAGCGTTAACTATCAGTTCCTACATTCACTCAGTTTCCAACTAAAATGTACAAAAAGCGCAAATGGAGTAGCGCTTGCGGTGAAAACGAAGACATCAGAAGTAGAATAGGTCCAAGAATGCCACAACTTGTAGTATCTGTTCGTGTTATTTCGTTTCTTTTACTATACTAGTGCGTCATGATTTTCATGCATACCTAGGCACATGATATGCACATTATCTTTTGTGAAATTTTGAGACTTTCGATTATATTGTACTGAAAACTAAATATGTCATGTATATATATATATATATCTCATATATTTTTCGACTATATACAGTGCTCACAAGGTATATAATCAATTTTTCAAATGCTCAAGCTTTTTGGCTTCTCCTGTAAAGTTGATATTTTAGAGGTAAAACCTTTTTAGATGAACTCGAAAATTGTTGTCAGCCGTAATCATTTAGGCCCAGTTTTTCAATCGGAGGTTAACTCTAGAATTGATGGGGCAATGGGGCATCCACATCTAAATATGTTCAGTGTATTTTATGAGACCCAGTGCTTGTGTCTGGTGTCATCCGTCACAACTCTTGCCATTGTCAATGCGACTACGCTTCAACTACAAAATTCTAGTCAACCCACAGATGATAATTGAACATATATGGCGCACCACTGTCAAGGTAAATAAGGCCGTTGTATTTTTGATACGACTAATGCCATCTGATGGAGGCCCGATCCATAACAAGGCCTTGAGGAAAAAGAAGTATAGACAGCTAATTCTTACAAGCCAGCGAAAAGTAGCGCAGCATGTCATATCGACCGTCGAACGATGAATTGCTGGTGGTGGCTGGTACACCGCCAATTGATTTGCTGGCAGATGATAGATACGCGCTCTATAAAAAATGGAAGCGAAAGAGAGGCGCTTTCGGTCATATGACAGGAGAGATTGGATGCTACTGGATATAGTGCATGGACTAGATAACCGATCCCAGGTATTCACACTTGCACTGTCAAGAGCGCGGTGCGGATAGATTACTATACGGTACATGACGACAAAAATAGGCCAAGGAATCAATTCTGGGTTCCTACTTGTTCGGTTGTACTTGTACATAGGTATGAATGTATGTATATGTACCATGGAGAGTTGAATATTTATACGTTCGGTATGAAAACCTTGCCAAAGCAACCTATTATGAAGAAATGCTGTAGGCATTACCATGATGGGTTTCATGGCGAATGACTGAGGTATTTTAGTACGTATGCCGATCTCACACTTCGAGTAGGAAAGGCCGACAGAGCTTTTCTGGCTGAGGGTGGCCATAAAAGCTTTCCCTTGTCCAAAAAGCTAACCCATAACTGGTCTGGTTAAAGTTAACTACCGTTTTAGGGTAGACTTAATGTTGAAAGACGCGTTACGAGAGTGACCTTGTAGTTAGCAGTAAAATTGCAGTTAACCTGATATTGAAAAACCGGGTCTTAGAATCAATTATACGAAGAATAATGAATAAAACTTACTATCATCATGAGGCATTATTATCGTCCGACTTATGTCACTGGCACCCGCGCTGAATAAACTGATGGGCTGACCCAGAGGTGGCAGTTTCCACTTCTGACCTTCATGAGCTTTTCTGTCTTCATTATACCTGCAACAGATTGCAAATTAATAATGTTTTGTAGCAAACAGTGGACTTAAGTTAAAGCACCCATCAAAGATTGTTCTATTGGTCGTATTCAATTCGGTTACTGTCTATTAGTTCCATGAGCCAGAAGGTTACTGGTTACGTTCAGCTGCACTTAGTTGCTTAGACTTAGCGCTGTTCCTAATTTTTTTTCATCATAAAACGTTTCATCTAAACTTGACTATCTCGACACCCTACGGATAAATTAGCGGTAGTACCGACCTGCAGGGTATTATGTAAAAAAAACGACGAAGTGTCATCTTGCAGATTAGGTAGTTTTTAGTGTGCAAATAGTTCATTCCACGTTTGCTCGCTATAATTTGTTGTTCGCTGACGTTTAAGCAACATGTAAGCTACAAAACGAGTTCACAACAAACGTACAACATCTTGTGCTAAGTTAGTAACATCTTGTAGAACAACCTACGTTATGTCCCAGAACAGATGGGTCTGTCTGGTGGGCTTATCGTGCGGCGGAATCATGGAAAAGAGCTCTGGGGTGCAAAGCCCGTTGACATAGCGCTAGAAGAGAGCCAGATCGCTGACGGAGCGTCGGTGCGAAAAGGTTAGAGAAGAGTTAGCGATCAATCTAACATCTCTCTTCTGCATCGAGCTTGGATTCAAAGTATTTGGGAATACCTACCGTTCTTCATTTTTAATACTGACGAAAACTATATCTTCTCATTGCTGGATGTCCGAGATTTTAAAATATTCGTTTCTATCATTAACTAGCGGTTCTCCGACGTTACGATTTTTTTGAACGCCAAGTAAAATATAAACAAACATAATATCAATATCGCATACTATTCACATTCAATAATCTACTCGTACAATCCTATTTCTCGTAACGATGTGTCGGCATGTGTGTTTCTGTGAGTTTCAGACGTCATATAGCGTCTGAATTGTACGATTATAATATACAAAAAACTACTACTCAGAGCGAAAACCGGATCACATCCTTTTACTTCATACGTCACTGGCGAGAAAGTATCGTGATCGCAAAACATTTTGAAAATGAGGTACTATGTTTTTGGATGTTAAATGACATGCACATCGCGAAATACTGTGTCACTCATTTTCGTCAATAACTTTAAAAGTACTGCTCGGATTTGGATGAAATTTTCACACAAGGACAAATAGCATTGTATTTTTGAAAATCTTTTCCAGTAGTGGCAAAGCAAAAAATTAAGAAACTAGAAATCGCTTCCTTTTTCGAAGTTTCAGAGGCCGCTGATCGTGATTTTCAGATAAATTTTTGTAAGGGTTCAAATTTGGTTAGTGAGGATAGTAAGCGTTTCTAGACGAACGATAATTATCGTACTCAAGTATTGTACGGATGTACGTTACTACGTGTACGGTAATAGCTAAATTTACGATAATTTTGCGTACGAGCTTTTTTTATTCCCAGATATCAATTTACCTCCCACTCCGCTCTCCATTTGTCACCAACAGGCTTGGTGAGCGAGGGCTGTCCAAATACAGTTGTCTATATAGTCTATGTCGTTCATTCTCCTTGGAGTAGCTTTTCGCCTAAACCACCTCGCTCTTCAGTTAACATCAACAGATTGCATAGGGAGGCCGCGCACCCCCGAAACGGAAATATCCTGCCTGAATATGAATCCTGGAGCGACGGCACTGTTTGCAATAATTTCGATGTACTTGTACTATTACTTCTTGCGACGAATCTGGCAACGCTGGAGGGTACACCCTAATTTTTTGATATTCTATAATTATATGCCCCCCGGTAACTCTCCGCACCATTAGACATATTTAATACATCATAGATCTCTCCGTACATTTCCCGTAATTATTATTTATTTATTATTACCTTGATTAATGTCCTGACATTACTAATGTTGTGCCGCGTCATGCGGTTAAGTGTGGTGGTGAGGCGACGTTGCCAGATGAACAGTAGGGCAGGGAAAGAATGCCTATGGCATAGAACCTGAGCTGAGCCGTCTAATTTCTCTGTTATATATGTTCGTGAGTAACTTTTTTCTTAGAGGGTCTAACTTGTGTTGAACATAGTCCTTTCTCAAAGATGACGGGCGTTGCGTGGGAAGTGTAGAATCAACCTTATTGACGCCATTTTTCTAGAGCCTGTGGCTAAGAACACAAAGCAGTGAATGCACCCGTAGAGAGCTCCAAATGCGACCTAATGAAATTTTTTTAAAAGCCATTCCGAACTCGAACTACCGACTGGAACTAAGTTACTGGGGTAAATGAATCAATCAAATTACGAGTTACGAGAACCCTTTGACTTCAAAGAGCTGTAGAGGTAACGGATGAACACGCTCTGTTTTATACGGAGTTTTATTGAATTTTCTTTACCAGGAGATCGCATCAGTGGACCCTACTTAGAGGCTTCCTCCGTAAATTTGATCAACTGTAACCTAACAAGTGAGCTGAGAAATAAACTCACTGATGTAATGACCGCATCTGAGCTTTTAAAAAGTTAGCTTTATAAAAACAAAAAACGTACAGTCTGAATAAAAGATTTTGCGGAAGGTTACCAAATATTTCAAATACAGCTGACTAGTTTCTTGTTGAGTTCCAACCAGCAACTACTTGATCCCTCAATTTCTCCGACCACACTGAATAACGTGACAGGATACTGCTGTTATTAGTTATTTTTGGCAGCAATAAAAATTGTGACTTGAGCAACTGCATCGCCGAGACTGTCAGCCACTAAAAAAAAAACATGTGACGTTTAAGTCGGTTGGCGGTGCTGCTTACGTTCGAGCATGGAAAATGCTTCACTACTAACCTGATAAATCGAATTGCTATTAACACAAGTTGCATTTCCCCCCTGAAGTAAACAATGATAAGAAAAAAAGCGCTATAGTCTAATCATATCCCTGGTTTGCGAAATAATTGTAAAGTCTGCTTTTATTGCTGCAAGTTGTTCAAGAGGGTATTCTAAACATTTACGCATAAAATGGGTACACCAATTTTTGTGGGAAAACTTTTTATTCGATAACGAAGATTGAGAAAAAGTGTTTTTTGTGATTCAATCAAGTGTTGGCAGGGACGAAAAAGCTCTTCAAATAAGATTTTCAGGTATTTATGAGACCTAGAAAATGAGACCACACGTAAAAAGATCCGACTAATAGCAAAAAAGTTATGGCCAAAAACCGAGGCAAACTGCAGGTTCTGGCACTTGTCGGTAATGCGACGATGGTTTCTTGAAGATATTTGAAATTCTTAAAATTCGTAGGATTCGTAATTCTTAATAACCACAACAAAATTGGAGTAGATTGGTCAAGTAGATTTTTAGGAATTTCTAATTGCTTATCACAAAACACCTGTTTTCCGGCCATCACTACTAGTTTATCGAGCAATATTCAGGGTTAGTTCAAAGGGCATTTTATAGCAAAATACACTAGTTCATTGCCGATACAAATCGCAAACCATTCCGGAAGATAAATGTTATTTTTATGCAAAAAGGATGGGTTAAGTTTTCTCTTCTAAACAAATTCAAACATTTCGCATTTGTGAGTAATTCACAACAAAAGATGATAGATGCATCCGCTTTGTTTTAAAATGTGTCTAGTAACGTATGTTTTCTGAATATCCTAGCGCATTTGTTAAATTACTCACAAATACGAAATGTTTGAATTTGCATTGAAGAAAAAAGACGTAAACTTTGTTTTTCGCATAAAAGTAGCATTTATCTTATGGTTTACAATTCATACCGGCAAGGGAAATTAGTGTATTTTGCTGTAAAATGCTTTTCGAACTAATCCTGTATATAGCTCAATAAACCAGTAGTGATGTCCAGAAAACTTGACCATTATACTCCAATTATTCAGAAGTATGAATCCTGCGGATTTGAAGAATTTCAAGTAGTTGCGTAAAATTATCGTTGCATTACCAACAAGTGCGGAAACCTGCATTTTGCCTGTTTTTTTTGCTATTAGTCGGATCTTTTCACGTGCAGTCTCATTCTGTAGGTCATAAATTCCTAAAAGTCTTACATAAAAAGTGTTTTCGTTCCTGTCAACACTTTCGATTGTATCCCAAAAAACACGTTTTCTTATTCTTTGTTGTTGAATAATAAGTTTTCCCACAAAAATTGGTGTACCTATTTAATGCGTCCATGTTTTAAATATCCCCTTCAACATCTTGCACCAATAAAACCAGACTACAATTATTTCGGAGAAATTTGCTAATATGGTTAAACTATTAGCTAAATATATCCAGAAGGAAACCGTCTTATATCTCCGCTTCCTGTTTGATGAGATTCTACGTGACAGTCTGAGAGACTCGCATTTTTTATACCCACGGTAAGACGTTTTTAAGTGGAGAAATCAACCCCCAAAAGTGGGACTGAAGGAGGGTAGTTTTGATATTTCACATACTTGCAGTTGTAAGAAACGGATGGGATCGATGGATTCGCCATCAAAAATAACGCAAAATGCATTTGGGGTCATATTATTGGAGTGAAAAATAAAAAAGTTGACTTTAGAATAGATTCAAGTGAGGATGAAGATCTTGAGTTATTTATACAACCTTCAAGGTCCAGAAATGGAAACTTCATTGATTATTTTGATAGATTTGTTCAGCTATTTTGATATAAATAATATTCATTGTTTATATATAAGCTAAGCGCACTATACAGGGTGGCCCATCCATGTGTAGACGGAATATTGCTCATAAATAAACACATTTTGGGAAAATCTATTTATGGCATGTTATACCTGACATTTGAGGGCACATTTCTAAAATATTATCAATTATACAGGGTGTCCCAATTTTGACCTACAGATCAAAGTTGTGATTTTTTAAATGGAAAACCAATTCAAAAGACGGAGATTGACATAACATACTATGGGGTTTTGTTAATTAGCTACTGAGGTGTAAGATGTTTTGTCCAGAAAAACCGTCCACTTCAGCAACCCCTCAATCCGCCATTTTGAAATTTGGAGTGCTGAATTTTGTATCAAAAAAAACTTACACACCTCAGCTTTTATTTTATTTCGAATTTTAATTTTTGCTCATACAGGGTGGTCAAAAACGCGACTTGTACTTTTTCTCAAAAATTTCGAATGCATCATCCTATATATTTGTGCAAGTTTGGATTCAATTTTTCATAAGCGTTTTTTGGTATAATGTTTGATTCAGATAAAAACATAACATTTTGAGTTATTAAGCTTTTAATAGAACAACACACCAAAATTAAGGAAGAAAATCACATCATCCATGGAAACATAAGACAAACAGTGGGCTAGTTCCATATTGTAACTAAGAGTACAGATTTGACGTAAAAACTAATAACAATCATAACATTATAAATCAGCCTCAGGCGTAATAGAGAAAAACAACTATAACAACAAAATAATCAAACAACTATCAGTGCTCAAGACCTAATCTACAAAAACTGCTCGAGAATATCTCCACCATGTTGAATACACACCCGGAGCCTTTGGATAAATGACCGTTGCACATCCCTCAACATGTGTTCTCATATATTCAGAAAAGCATCCTTAATCCTTTCCTTCATATTTTCCGGGGTAGATGGTGGATATCTATAAACCTCTTGCTTAACGTTGCCCCATAGAAAGAAGTCCATCGGTGTCATATCTGGCGATCTAGGAGGCCAAGATATAGGCCCATTACGACCGATCCAACGATTGTTACTCCAGGTGTCCAAATAGTTACGCACAAGATTATGATAATGCGCAAGTGCGCCGTCACGTTGGAAGTACATATGCATCCGAGTTTGCAGAATGACATCCTCCAAAAGTAAAGGCAAATGCTCGATCAAAAAAGAAAGAAGTGTCTTCACTCACTTTATTTAGCATTATTCTACTAAACTCTATTCGAGCTGCGAAATCCTGAGGATGAAGGCCTTCTTGATGCAAGCATAGGTGATATGGATGGTACCTATGCTTGTGAATAATTCTTTGGAAAGAATCCAAATTTGCACAAATATACAGGGTGGTGCATTTCAAATTTTTGAGGAAAATTACAATTGGCGTTTTTGACCACCCTGTATGAGCAGAAATTAAAATTCGAAAAAGTAACAAACAAGATAAAAGCTGAGGTTGTTCGATACAAAAGTCAGCAACCTAAATTTTAAAATGGCGGACTGAGGGGTTGCCGAAGTGGGGTGTTTTTATAGACCAAAAAAATTATACCTCAATAGCTAATTACCAAAACCCCATAGTATGTTATATCAGTTTTCTTCTTTTGAATTGGTTTATCCAAATATGCAATAAAATTTGAGCCATTCTATTTGAAAAATCACAACTTTGATATGTAGGTCGAAATTGGGACACCCTGTATAATGGTCAATATTTTAGAAATGTGCCCTTAAATGTCATGTATAACATCCCATAAATAGATTTTTCAAAAATGTATTTGTTTATGAGTAATATTCCGTCCACACATGGATGGGCCACCCTGTATATAACATAATACCCATTCTTGCGTGTATTAAAAAATAATTGTTTTTTTGTCCGGACTGTATCCTGCTTTGTAAATGGCTGTTGCTGTTGAGAAGTGTATGAATGAATAAATAAAATAAATAAATAATCTACACAAAATAAAGGTTTCAAGTTCAATAAATCGAATGAGTTATCAGCAGTTTCACGTATAGCAGACGAAAACTTGATAATTTTAAATACTTCATTTTATACAAGCCATGCAATTCTCTGTTCCAATATAATAGTTCTGGACTAGTTCTGAACTGCACTAATCTAGGTCATGCACAGAAAACTAATTTGGAATTAGTTCTGAAATAGTTGGGAGCTGCTTGCTGGAAAAAACCTTATATCTGAACTAACCTTCTGAGCTGCGTCATGACATGATGCATCATAGCCGCCTCCTCCTCTAGCGCGCCGTACCTCATGACATCCTCCTCTAGTTCATCCGCGAGCTCTGCGATGAAATCCGCCGCGGCTTCGTCTTCAAAAACTGGATGTCGTACCGCGGACACCCAACGATACACAAAATGAACCACACGCCGCTTGCAGGCCAAAGCAAACTCGCGATCTTCTTGTTTGCATGTGTCTATCCTATAGGTGCACGATGAATGTGTTAAGGAATAACACTGTTAGTATGTATTGCCAGATTTTAGCTCTTTTGTCATAGTACCATTTTATAAGGGTGTCAGTCTTGTAACCAATGAAATGGACAATATTAAGGAAACAAAAATTGCACAGAGGAACTAATTACACTGTTCTGCACGAAAATCTGGCACGTGCCAAAATCACGCAACCTTTTTTTTCAAGGGGATGGCTTCCACCAATTTGCAAAACTGCAACAAGATGCAACCAACTGGAGGAGAAAGGATGATGATTCTCTTCTGTTTCTTGACGCTGAGGGTCAAAATCCCATAAAAAAAATGGAAGACGTAACACCAAAATGACTAAACTTAAGTTACACAAAAAAGGGTGCTAGTCCGTGAATTGGCGCTTGGGGCCTAATATCCCAGAGTCCGGAAGATGACTGCACCACGACCTCAACGGAAACAGAAAAGCGAATCACGCAGAACACGTAACGTTTTCTAGAAGAAGGTATCTTGAGTGGCCTTGAAGAATATATGTTTTACAGGATACCAACTAACGGAGAAAAACTACAGTGTTTTTTGCTGATCGTCAACACCATACTGAATCGCTGAGAAAGAAAGATATAATACGAGTGAAATATACAATCAATAAACTATTAAATTTGCCAAAAGAAAATCATTGAAAAGGGTTTGGCCTAGGAATGGGCATTCTATTATCAATGAAGAGAAATTCAAATTACGGATAAGTGATAAATAGTAAAAAAAAGGTTACGTGATTTTGGCACGTGACAAATCCTCTCCACCAAACAAATACGTTATTTCGATAAGTTCTACAAATTTAATACTTACACCGACCTTTAAATTGTCGTATCATGTAACGGAGTCCAGAGAGTACCAACAAAATGCTGCTTTAAGCAGGTGTAAGAATGTACCTGAGAGATATTTACGAGGGCGGTTCAATAAGTACCCGTGTTTGACTGAAGGAAGTTAATGTTATCATCGTGTGCTGCCATCTATCAAACGACGGCACAACAAATTTCAGTCTGATTGATAGGTTAGTTTGATTTTGGCAGCTATTTGAGTAACACGTGTTTCGTGATTTTCGCTAAGATGGAAAGAGAAGTATCGCCCGGTAATTCGCTTTTTGTTTTTGGATGGGAATAAATGCGAGGAGAAAAAAGCAAAGTTGGATGCTGTTTATGGGGACACTTCGCCATCCATGACCATAGTTAGATATTTGTTCAACGAATTTAAACGTGGACGAACCTCCGTTTTTGATGAGGATCGACCAGGACGCCCGGTGGACGTGGTTACCGAGGAAATCATTCAAAAAGTCCACGACATGATTCTCGCTGTTCGACGAACGAAAGTGCGCGAAGTAACAGAGGCCGTAGGTGTGTCGACCGGAAGGGCAATCAATATTTTGTATGATAAGTTGGCTATGAAAAAATTGTCTGCCCGATGGGTGCCGCGATTGCTCACGGTGAATAACAAGCGGACGCGGCTGTTAACCTCGAAGCAGTATTTGGAGCAATGTAAGCGAAAGGAGTTTCTGAGTCGAGATGTCATCGTCGATGAAACCTGGATTCATCATTACACACCAGAAACCAAGCAACAATCAAAACAATGGATTTCTCCCGGTGAATCTGCTCCAAAGAAGGCGAAGACGGTCCCATCGGCCAGAAAGGTCATGGCGACGATTTTTTGGGATGCGAACGGCGTCATCATCGTGGATTTTTTAGAACAAGGTAGAACGATCCCTGGACAATACTATAGTGAGTTATTGGACCGCTTCGACAAAAAATTGAAGGAGACACAGCCACATTTGACGAAAAAGAAGGTGCTGTTTCACCACGATAACGCACCAGCACATTCATCCGGAGTTATCGCCGCCAAACTGCATTAATTGCATTATGAAGTGCTGCCGTACCCCCAGATCTGCCCCCCTGCGACTTTTTCTTGTTCCCTGATATGAAGAAATGGCTCGCGGGAAAAATTAAGCTTAAACGAGGAAGTCATCACCGAAACAAAGGCGTATTTTGGAGAGCTCGACAAATCCTATTTTTTGGGAGGTAAAGAAAATGGCAGGAATGTTGGGAAAACTGTATCTTTCTAAAAGGGGATTATGTTGAAAAATAAAAAGAATTTTTTTGGAAAAAACGGTGTCTTCATTTCTAACACGGGTACTTATTGAACCGCCCTCGTATCTTTCTCTAGCATAATGGGTACGACTTTGCCAAGTCTACGTTTTCTCTTAGTCTAGGGAAAGTACGTACAATCTGGCAACACCGCATGGGGGTATCTGGGATTGTCCCTCATCTATGAAGTCTCAACCCCCTAGTGCTTCAAATAAAGGAGATACCCATTGAACCCCATTTAATTCCAGATTTCAACGTACCCTCCAGTCGTCGGACAGGTACTTATTGAATGGCCCCTATATACAAAAATCGTTTCCGATCCCTTGATTCCCGCTGTTTTCAGAAAATACCAGATGTTCGAAATGGGTATATAAGCAGCCAGCCGCTTGTCGGGCATCACAGGCTTCAGCAGTGGATATAATGAGCTAAACAATGCCAGTTTATGATATATTTGTGGTGAGGCGACACTAGATCCTCAGCGAAAGACCTTGGGCCCACCTGTAAGAAAAGCCTACGAGTTATATTTTGGGTTCAAAGTTGTCGATCAAGACAAAACTTGTGCTCCCAAAACATGCTGCCGCACTTGCTCAAGTACCGTAGCAGGATGGCTAGGGGGTACTCACACTTATATGAAATTTGGAGTGCCAATGATTTGGCGGGAACCTAAGAATCATTTTGATGATTGTTAGTTTTCTTTAACAAAAATTTCTAGTAAAAGCAAGCATAAAATAGTGTATCCTAATATCCCCTCAGCCAGTAGACCTGTTTCTCATGACTCTTCTAGCATACCTGTTCCTAAGCCTCCAAAGAATGATGAACCAGATAATTCTGACACAGGAATCAGAAGCCGGTTCAAGTTTTGAAGAGGAAGACGTTTTCGAATGCAGTAGCAGCAAACAGCTACATTTTATATATCAGGAAGAGCTCAATGATCTAGTTCGTGATTCAGATCTTCTCAAAAGATCTCGTTTGCAGCAATCGAACCTTTTACAAAAAGGTGTGAAAATTTCCGCGTCTCGGACTACAAAGATCTAGTTGAAAAACTTATCTAATCTTATAAGGCCTTAGGTTGCAATTTAAGCTGCATTTTTTTCACTCCCACTTAGAATTCTTCCCCGAAAATTTGGGTGCAGTTTCAGACGAGCAAGGCAAAATATTTCACCAGCAAATTGCTTGGATGGAGAAGCGCTATAGTGGAAAATGAACCACAAACATGCTGGTGGGCTTCTGCTGGACCATTAAACGTGAAACCGCTCCTTGCGAATACAAGCGAAAAAAGACCACCAAATGAATTGTTTGATTGTTTTTATACAATAAGAAGTGAATTCTCTAAAAAGAGGATTTTTTGTTCTTTTAGTTTTGAAAAATTCACCACCAGATCGCTTATAATTTTGGGATTCTCATATTTTATATTCTCTCTTATCTAAAAACTTGTGTGTGATGGGGATAAGCTGACTGAATATTAGATTTCAGTACAACACAGTAGACGCAAAAAACCCGAACAAATTTCGGAGAGAGACAAAAATTTTCAGAATGCCGTACAAGCCGAAATCGAAGATGATTCATTTATGCAAATGATCAATTCAGAACCCGTTATGATCCCGGAGAGGTTCTCAAGTTATAAATCAAAACACATGTGTGTTTATAGCTGTTAGAACTACCCTCAGAGTCTAGTTTATGACTTTTTTGTTACCTGGAACGCAGATATACGAAACCCTAACATGCAGTTCGACGAGTAATATTATCTTTATTACGCCTTTTGGGAAAATACAACCGCAAAGCACCGGAAAATGCTTTCACAAATCCTAAATTAATACGTATTTTTATTATGCTTTAAAAGCTTTCGGGCTGTTAAAACTATTCCACGTGTCGGATTTCTAAACAGATTTCTCACAACAAGGTGGAAGCAAAGCTAATTTTTCCGTAGTCTGAGAGATATTTTACGACCATCTTCATTAGATCCATTACTTCAAAACGCATTGTCGTTGGTTGAATTTGTGAATCATCTCCTTTCTAGTACCACCCTACTAAAATATATACTTTTTCTAAGTTTTATAGAAAACATATCCTGTACAAGGTTGAATTGATAACTGATTCTAGAATTATGTTTTTTCAAATGTGTAAAATGCGGTACTTTTCAAAACCTTCATTGAGACGGCTTGTCAGTATTTTGCCTCCAAACGGTATATTGAGTGTTAGATTCTCGATCGAGTAGTTGTTGAAACTCGATATTATCCACGGTTTACTTGAATTACACCCTAAACAATGCTCAATGGGGTTATTCATTTGTAAAATAACGGCGGTATGAAAAGGATATTATCTCTCCAGCTGCTCGACCAGTTGGTAAGTAGGTAGGAACACCACATGTGTGAGCAGAAAGTTATCCAGAAACGGGTCTTGAGCTGTGTTCATTATGAATGTTTCTCCTCCTGGCGTTACCCCTCTTCCGTCTAGTCGTGTTTCCAGCAGGTGCTCTAGCATTTTCTGCGGCGTTCCCGCCATCACAGTATATCTGAAATAAAAACGCATTTTACTTTGTTTTCACTTCACACCAGAAATAATCAGTAATGTAACACCTGAAACGTAGCCTGGGTGGGCTTTCGCGACTTTTGGCATTTTCGGGACGATGGGCGAGGGTAACGTGCCTGGTATATTAAGAAAACGACATAACCTCATTCTATCTTGTCGCTGAGGACGAAACAGTACTTAACTCTATGGCATTTTATGAGATATCCCTAGAAGAGACAATGCAGTCTCTAAATGAAGTGAAAAATATCATCTTCGGTCAACTCTTGCAATATTTTCATTTAGAATGGATGGAATTTATGGAGTTTAGTAAATGTGTATACAGAGCCTAATGAAATACCAGTCGCAGCAACAATTTTGCGTAACGATGTATTAGGGTTTATTCCAAAATGACCCAAAACTTCAAATCGAACTGCTTTATCCAAGTCCGATGATCACGTTTTCTATTTGCAACAGATCCAGTTTGCGTAAATTTAGTAACAAGGTCCAAAACATACCTATGCGAAGTATAAATTAGAATCATCCCCACTTTTTCGGCAAGTGTGTAAACCATTTTTAAAGTAAAATCTGAATCAATTAATTAATTTTCACTATCCCAAGATTATCACACAGGTAACTGACAGCAAATGAAATTCTTTTCTTCCCTTAGTAGCAAATAACTAAACAGATATAACTATAAATACAGTTCGCCTAGGATATGTGTTGATGAAAAGTATGCGGAAAATTCGAGTTGTTGTTTGGTTGTTGCCACGTCTAATCTTCCGAATTGCTATTTACATTGTAAATAAAGATTTTTCTAATTTTCTCGAAAACGAATCGACTGATTTAAAAAATCAAAGTCAAAATAAAGGACTTCGAAAGACCTTTCAAACAAGTTGTTACTTGTTAGCCCTTGTTATTTAAAATTTTAAAGGTCCTGGGGGGCCGAGGGTGAAAGGGAGTGAAGTAGTTTTTGGTTAAAAAATTGTCCCCCTTGACAAATCATTTGACGTGTCTCGGCATTTTTGCTTTTAATCAGTGGTTTTCGATAGATCCGTGGTGGGAGGTTTTCAAATGAACACTCTTTATATACACGCTGTCCCACGTTTCGTCATTCAGAAAATCAGTAATGACTGGCAGCTATTGGATCTAAATCCATTATGAACTCACACTCTTATCTAAATGTCCCGAAGCGTTAAATTGCTAACGGAGTGCTTGTATGTGACATTACGTTAATCGCACGGTTAATCGATAAAATTTAAATTCACCTCGGGTTGGTCTAGACCCAAATATCTCCGGTAATAATTACGTATGATTATAGTTTGACTAGATTTGCAAGCCAAAGTTTATGTGCAAGTTTTGGACGTGACTGTTTGGGTCACTGCTGAGGAATATGATTGCTTATTCAGGACGATTAAGATCTTTATTAAGTTAGATTAATTTCCTTACTAAACAGCTCAGTACATAGGAAAATGGAAGACAAAGCATTTTCTCTATGTACAATCGTTTTTTACGTATACACAATTTTATTTCGAGTTCTCTCTAGCGATGGCGGAAAACTATACAGGGTGTTAATAAAGTATGTAGACAAACTTTAACCATCGAATCCTTGATTAATTCGAAGACTAAGTGTTCATATGAACATGGGTCGGTAACGGCTTTCTTTTCGAGCTAGATCACTATCACTGAAGAAATACGAGTAATGTTCTAAATATTTCTATGAATAATGAAACGTATTTATGGAACAGTTGGCATAACCTATGATAAATTTTGCATATTTTACAAGTTGCTGAGGCTCAATATTAACGTGGATGAATTTAGAATTATCCTGTATTTTTGAAAAAAGAAATCATTTAGATCGTCAATAGTTTTGAACAGTAACATTCGAATAGAACGACAACAATAGAAAATATCGAATTCGTTTTTTTTACAATAAATGTTCAAAATGGCCACCTTCGACTTCAATACAGGCGTCTAGTCTGTTACACATTGACTGACGAACTCTCCTGAAAATACCCGGAGTATTTTGTATAGTCAGGCATGAGTCGACAATTCTGACTCTTAAGTCCTTCATGCTTTAATCAGAAGTCTTGTATACTAATAATTAATAATAAAAAGAAATCGATAGGATTCATGTCAGGTAATCTAGGCGGCCTCTTCTAATCGATCGATTTGGATAATTATTATCTACATATTCTTCTAGTGCTAATATGCTCTAGCTGGAAAACAAAGCCGTTGCGGACCCATGTTCATATGGAAATTCTATCTTCAAATTCACTAAGGATTCGATGGTTAAAGTTTGTCTACATACTTTATTAACACCCTGTATATCGATCGAGAGAAATATCGAACATCCGAAGTTTAAAAGCTCTTTGGAAGAGGGCTGCACAAACCATATAGCAGACGTTGAATTGGCTGAGTTTGTAGTATGCTGTATGGGCACAAATCTATCTAATGGACAGTTCTAGATATATTGAGGAACAAAGGTGAAGAATATAGGTTCCCAGTAATATATTTACCTTACGATCCTCCCCTGTATGATTTTGTAGACGTGATGTTTTTTGACCTGTCAAATCACTTGAATGATATTTGACATGCAATTATACTGTATTCTCCACATATCGGCCTTGATACTGTTTCTGTTGCATGTCACGTTCCGCCTTTCTTGTACGATCAAACTGCACGGGTATTACGTATCTTAAAAAGTGACATTGTGTCGTTTTTTTTAACATTGTATTGGTTTTTTTGTGACATTATGTAGGTTTTTCTACAAGATGTCAAGTTAGCACTAGCTGATGGACACGTGTTAACTCCTTTTGTAGTTGTACGTGTTGCCTAAACGTCATGATGCTTCAGTTATCAATATTTGGCTTTGATGTGATGCAACGTTTGCTTCAGAGATGGCAGTACTGGAGGTCTAAGCTGTAAGTTGTATACTATAGCTAAAAGGAAGCGGCAATGCATAGGTGTATAGTGAGGATTTGTGTGCTAATGATATGTATTGATGATAATTCCATTTTATTCTTGTCTCAAATACACTTACTTGAGCTTCAAAGCTAGAAATTAGTTTCGCATCCCCTTTTTCTTATCTATTCTGGAAATTAGTAATTATGCAAATTTGCTGAATTTCAAAAATGAGAGAGATAAGAAATAATTATATCCACTGTACACTGTTGAATTACAAGTCATATACATGCTATCAGTAATTCCACACAACGCAGGCGCGGTGGTGATTTCCCGTAATTCTCTTCAAAGGTTTTGAAAACACAAAAAACGTAAAAAATCGTAATTTATAATTTTAAACATAAGCTGTCTTCAGAAAGGACAACATATAAAGAACCTGTCGGGCACAGTTAATAGAAATACTTCAATCATCCACATGCCTTTTTGCTATTCAACCAACGTTCTTCTCAGAGATGAAAACTACAGACTACTCGGCTTTACAAAACATATGCAACCAACAATGCATGCAATTGAGTCATCCCTCCATAGATGGACGCTCACAAACGTAGAATGACCCTAAAAACTACCCAACCTGCAAGATGGCCCTTTTTTACATAATAACAGTGCCAGTATTGCCGGACCGAAAAACACGAAATCAGTAGCTAGAGTTGTTGGAATTCGGTTGATTCAAGGAGAAAATAGGTAGAAAAATGAAAAGTATATTTTTCTATTGCGCGCGTACAGACAATACGGTACACAGGTTTTCCTCAACTATATGTTAACAAATGGGAAATGACATTTTTTTATTGCGTACGGACCGTAGGTATACAGAATTTCTATAAATATAAAAAGCAAATCAAAATTGAACTTCCTCAAAAAAAATATTTTGTATGTTTTTACGAAAATAAAATACAGCAACCATACACTATTTGCTTTCATGCACATGTACAGGGTGCGGCAGAGAAGACGGACGTTTTTGGGATGGGTAGTACTCTCCGCCTCCGTCTACGAGAGAGGTGTGGAGGGTGCCGTTTGACTCGTGAGATCCTAGCATTATTTTACCAGTTGTCGTTATGAAGCCTTGGACGGTGGAGCACCGCGTTTTCGCCTATGATTGTTTCGTCCGGAATAATGAGTCAGTCATCGTCGTACAGCGTGAGTTTCGTCGCCACTTCAACATTCATCGGAATAGAGCTGTTCCTTCTCGAAACACCATCCTTCGTTGGGTTGAATCACTTCGCAGGCGTGGTGAACTGATCAACAGAAGACCAAGAGGAGCGCCGCGAACAGTTCGAACTCCTGAAAATGTTGAACGCGTTCGACAGGTCTTTCTTCGCAGTCCGACTCGATCTGCCCGGAAACATGCTGCTGCACTTCGCCTTAATGATCGTTCGGTAAGGCGAATTTTGCATATGGATCTCCGCTTTCACCCCTACAAATAGGCCATTGTGCAACAGTTACAGCCCGGAGATTACGCACAACGAATGAACTTCGCACGTGAGATGGAAGCACTGATCGATCAAAATGAGAACCTCAAGGCTAGAGTATACGTCTGATGTGATTTTCCACACTCGACTGTCTCAAATGCTATTTCCTTGTGAACCTGATTCCATCAATAAATTTATTTTCGAGTAAAAATTAACTATTTTATGATTTTTTTAAAACCGTCCATCCTCTCTGCCGCACCCTGTATAAAAGGCACGTCATTATAAGAGTTGTGCTTCAAAATCGCGTCAGTTTATTTCGTTTTAATAGTAACATCAGGATGGAATCGATGAGAAGGACTAACTACACTCAGATAGCAAAACGGAAGAGAGAAGCATAACCTATCATAAGCTACTGCATTAAAAGTGCCGTACGATGTGTTCTGATACTGATACTCTTTCCCGTTTCGCTGTCAGACTTATCACTTCTCAGCCATAAAATGAACTTCAACATTTTTCAATTACAAAATTTATAAGTGGAAAAAAATTTATAAAAAGAATTGAGCTGACTGGATTTGGCACCAAACTCTTCTATTGAAATAACAAAACATTCCAATCGTCCTTGAGATCATACCAATGTTGTTTATTTATTTATTTAACAAATTAGGGACATCAAACGGAGGAAAATCTCCAAAATAGACATCCATCGTGTAGTTAAACATACTAAAATGTAAGGATTGATCTACATAACCTTTATGAAATATAAACATTCAATTCAGTAAAATAAAAATTACTACAAAGAATGGGAACGTAGCTTACAAGGGAGTGACCAACATTGTTTTTTATCAAGTATTTAAAGTTTATTATTTCCCAAGCAAAAATATATATAAAAAACAGACTCAATTCTCCTTATGTGGACTTTGTACTGTGGGTTCCAAATAATAGACTCGAAAGAAAGATTATTATGTATAAACGCATAATATAGTGATAACGGGATTGAAATATCTGGAGTGTCTCCTAATAAAGCCATCCATATGACTATTGAAGCTCTATTTCGTACCTAGAGTAACACCCAGATCCCGAATATTGCTTACTGAATTAATATTGAATTTCTCTATCTGATACGCATACTGAAATAGGTTTATTTTTTTCGTGAATGTGATTGAAACACATTTTTTAGTGTAAAGTGGCAGGCCATTTCTCTGACAATAATCGATATCAGATTGTATTTTGACGCAGTCTTGAAGGCTGTCATTAATATTGAAATCTTAATAATTTCCTTCGTTTATGACTCCGTAAACTTGAAACTTTATTACCTGACATTTTAATTTAATATTTAATTTAAAAAAGGCGAGCCCTGGTTTTCTTGTTGCTTATCCAGCAATGCGGTAATGCTGATTTACCCAAATCTACATCCCTCGTGTGCCGATTGCCTTATGTTCCATACATAGTAGTACATAAAAAACATGCCCTTTAACTTTATTTTTGGTCCCGGCTCTTTTTCGGTAGAAAACATGGAAATATCAGATCGCTTTTAGGACCGTATCGTTAGTCGTCCCTACAATTGTAGGGCGCTTTTATGGCCTCCTTGACTGTCATACTCCTTTCTCTCTTTCAAAAATTTCTAGACTACACTTGTCCCGTGTCAGCGTCAGCGCTCTCCTATTGTGAAGATATTATGTTTTCTTTTTAAATTGTAGGAAATTTCAGGCTGATAAAATATGATATAACTCAAAAGCAAGCACAATTTCATGCAAATAGATGTTTGTGACATAACCTCAAAATAGAGTTCTGACACGGAGAAATAGAAAACTATGACAATCAAGGAGGCCATAAAGGCGCCCTACAATTGTAGGGACGACTGGCGATACGGGCCTAAGTCAAGTTTGTCGATTTCAAAAACACTGTGGTCAAATCCCGGGATTGGGACATTATTGCATTAACTGAGACCTGGCTCAATCAAAATGTAGACAATGATCTCATATCTTTGGATGCATATACTCTTTTCAGGAACGATCGAGTAGACTCCACAGGTGGCGGTGTTCTGATTTATATAACAAACCAAATTAGATGCAGCGTTATTGATATCATCTCTTCAGTTGAACAATTGTGGGTTACATTCAAAATTAAAGCGACGAGTCTTTGCTTTGGAGTCGTTTATCGGCCTCCTAAGTGTAACGTTTATGATTTTATCAATCAGTTTCAAGATTCGCTTAGTTTGTTATATCCGAAATATGACAAAATGATTTGCACTGGTGATTTTAATATTAATTTTCTCCATAAAAACAGTAATGCTGTGAAGTTATTTGATGATTCGTTGAATACTTTTGGTTTGCATCAAATAGGAGCTTCGCCGACCAGATTTGGAGTCTCCTCCGAAACGTTGCCAGATCTCTTTTTTTGCTCTGATGATATTCCAAGTGCTTGTGATGTATGTAATGTACCAAATTTGTCTGATTATAGTTTGATATCTATAGTCCTTGAATATGAGTTAGAAACCAAACAACCTGTACTACGTAGCTACAGAGATTTCAGAAATATCTACCAAGAATCTTTTAAGACTGCTCTGGATGAAGTAGACTTTATGTAGATAATTTAATGCCAGGATATAGATACGAAATTAAATATAGTTAATCAATTAGTTTTAGAGCTACTTGACAAATTTGCACCCTATCGAATGGCAAGGTTTACGAAAAAACCAGCTCCGTGGCTGACTGATAATATTAAATTTCTAATGAAGCTTAGATATGACAAATTCACTGCCTATAGGAGACCAAGGTGTGATCAAAAATGGGAGGAATACAAGAAGTTACGTAATGCAGTAAAATTAGCAACTGATAATGCTAAAAAGATTCATTTGGAACATAAAATTAGCAGTACCAACTATAAGACTCTATGGAAAGATTTGGAAGCTATGAACTTTAGCAATAAGACAGCCAGGTCATCTATTCCAGTAGATTTAGCTGATGTCGATGAAATGAACCGGTACTTTACGTCTTTATCAAACCTAATGTATCCCTCTTTGAATTCGCTTTGGCGCCCACAGTTCGGGTGAAATATACTTTGTTTGGCTTCTAAACAAAGCATTTGGTGCTGATTTGATAAATATCGAAATGCTGTTGTATTGCTGCCCCAAAATTATTCCTTTCATTACACATATCATTAATGAATGCATATTGCGTTGCTATTTTCCTTTTTGTTGGAAGCACGCTTTGATTGTGCCTTTGCCTAAAGTTGCTCAGCCATCTGAGCTCAAGAATTTGCGTAATATTAGTATATTTCCGACATTGTCTAAACTGCTTGAATCAATAATGGATGTTCAGATAAGAGAACACTTAAGAACGAATAACCTCATTATAGATACACAATCAGGGTTCCGTCCGGCGCATAGCTGTGCAACAGCATTGCTCGGAGTGGTGGGTGATGTGTTATGCAGTGCTGACAAAGGTAATTTGACTGCTTTGGTGCTCTTAGATGATACGAAGGCATTTGACAGGATACATCATGATCTACTCGGATTCTCGGCCGATGCAGAGTCTCCAATGCATAGCTACTTAAGCGATCGTCAACAGCAGGTAATGCTGAATGATAAGTACTCCACGCCATTGAACGTGACCATTGGTGTTCCCCAGGGCTCTATTCTGGGTCCGCTAATGTTCATTATTTACACCTCTAATCTATACTTCAGTCTTCACTCTTGTAAAGCTCATTTTTATGCAGATGATACACAAGTGTACTTATCATTTCCTCCAGCTCAAACATTGCCTGCTGTTGATCTGATAAATAAAGACCTTGACCGTCTCACTGAAGCGTCTCGAAACATATGCTTAGACTTGAATCCGGCTAAAAGTACAGTCATGTTATTCGGGCCGAAAAATTGGAGAGACCATTGTGAACCTTTGGTGAAAATAAACCTCGATAACAATACTTTAGAAATAAGCTCGATAGCGCGTAATTTAGGCTTATAGCTTGACAAAAACTTAAGGTTTGAGGATCATGTTAACAAGTGCTCCAGAAAGGCGTATTGTAATTTAAAGACGATATACTGTCAAAAATCTTACATGAACCAAAAAACTAAAGTCATATTATGCGATTCTCTTGATCTGTCGCATTTTAACCTCTGTGATGTCGTCTATGACAAATGTCTAACTAAATTCACTGATAAAATACAACGCGTGCAAAATTCTTGTCTCAGACTTATTTTTGGTTTAAGAAAATACGATTCTGTTTCATCAAAGCTTACTGACTGGCTGGCTGAACAAGAAGAAACGCAGGCTGCTTCATAGCCTCGTACAGTACCATAAGATTATTATACATAACCTACCATCCTACTTACACGAAAAAGCTCATTTCCGTTACCTAGCTCACAATCACAATACCCGCAACAAAACAAAACTGACACCGCCTTTTCATTCCACCACCTTATTCGAAAGATCTTTTTCGTATAATATCAGTAAACTTTATAATAATATCCCGCGAGAGTTACTTCTCTTTCTATTGATTTGTTTAAAAAACGTATACGCTATTACATTGCAGGTAATTGCATGGTATGACTTTGGAGTCATTATGTATTTTTATAGTACCATTTATCAAATTAGCCGCTAGGGTCCATTCTCTGATACTGCTTATACATACATATATTTTTTTACCTCATTTATATATATGCTTATCTTATTATGATGTAAACCTAATACCAGTGGTTAAGTGGAAGCGCGGATCCTGTAGGAAGCAGTACTTTCATGATTAACAAGAAACACCCTAAAATACTGTACATCCGGTTTCGATGATGACCAAGTTCTGCCAAGATGCGATTCATGTCGGATGGTCGGATCATCGACGACTTGGATTTAATTCGAATATACTTCGCCAGTCGCGGCAGCTGCTGCGAAAAAGTTGGACTATCTGTTCAGAAACAAGAAGTAGTTTTTTCTACACAGCCGCCTTACTGTAATAGCCGAAATAACGCTCCGCCTCGAGTACTGCTCACATGTTTGTGGTGCTGCCAATGTGCTCTAACTTAAACAGAATTGGATGTTACTGTGATATATTTACGACAAATGTTAATTACCTGCTAAAGGCAGCTAAGGCTTATTCGGACCAATAGCTCATGTTACAAATTTATACCTGTGTTGCATTTGTTGTTTTCTTTTCGCTTTTTTACGCTTTTTTTTGCTTTTGTATTATGTCTATAAATTGTCCTATAAATGGGAAACTGTTGGACAATAAAGCTATTATTATTATTATTATTATTACGACTACATTATCCTTAATGGATGCTGTTCAGAGGAGGAGTGCCCGACACTTGTTTAATGGACAGTTTCGTGCATTTTTCACACCGACGATGGGTCGGCGATCAGGCTCACATCTACCGGTGTGCCAACGGGCTTTGTTTCTCAGTGCTGATCTCAATGATGCTGCCACGGATTAAGCTTCTTAACTCTGTCGAATGCTGTAAATCCAGCGAACTGGCCAGTACTATCGCTCCTTTGTTCCTAGGGTCGTGGAACAATCTGCTTGAAAGGTTTTGGCATTTTGGCATTAGTATGAAAAATAATTTCCTAGCATTGATTGGTAATCGCGATACTTCCTAATACAATCAAAAACTGAGACGCTCAATATTGCGTAGTTTTATTTATTTATTTATTTATTTATTTCCAACAGGTGAAACCCAATTACAGGAAACGCTGAAAAAAATAACAATTAAAGAGACATGGTTCTTGGACTTAAATCTATAGTATCACACATTCTAAATAAGATTGGATGATCTATAACAGTTAATAATCGATGCACAACTGTCACTGTAAATATCACACGATTCAGTAACACTGTTCATGACGCAGCACATGAGATTAATTGGCGATTTTGTCATAAAATTTGTACGGCCAGCTTGACAATAGAATGCCATTTGCTGTCGACTCCCTAGCCTTGGAACGCGGAAACATACTTTTTCAAGTAAATTTTAACAGTCAATTTTATTGTGAATGAGGCCATACAAAAACGACAAAGCAAATATGTTTCGTCTTGTTGACAGTGAATCCAAATTGAAAGACTCTAATATGGCACTATGGTCACAACCTCTTTCTGGATAAGAACCTGTGCATTTAAGGTGAAAATACTTTAAAGCTTTACGTTGAATGGCCTCAAGGATCACGACAGAATTTTGGTATATAGGAGACCAGAGCAGAGTCGCATACTCCAACTTGCTCCTGACAAAAGTAAAAAATAAAGTCATTAATGTATCAACATTGGAGAAACCCTTCCAGTTTCTGATACAGAAACCAAGTAGTCGAGTGGCAGCCGACGAGATATTGAGTATATGCTCAGTAAACGTTAGCTTGGTATCAAAAATGACTCCAAGGTCTCTATAAGAGGTGCATCTGTCTATAACCTGACCATTGATGTTATAATTATCATAAATTAAATAGTTCACTTTTCTTGTATAAGTCATAACTTTACATTTCGAAACATTCAGACTGAGACAGTTTCGTGAACACCATGACGAAATTAGAGCTCATCTTGCAACATGACGTAATCCTCGACTGTCTTGACTGACGTGCAGATTTTAAGGTCATCAGCGAAAAACAAATGGAAACACTTCAGTTCAAAAGACAAGTCATTAATAAATATTAAAAACAATAATGGACCTTGATTTGACCCTTGAGGTACCCCAGACGTGGCCTGATAGTAACTCGACCTATGACCACCATATTCGACAAATAACCTTCTATCCCTCAAATATGAATTCATGAGCGACAGCATTGCATCAGACATACCCACTGTTTTAAGCTTATCCAGAAGTGCATAATGATCAACTTGATCAAAAGCCTTCTGAATATCTGTGTAGATGACATCAACTTGTCCCTGACCGTCCAGTACTTCAGAAATGTATTGAGTAATTAGAGCCAAGTTGGTGACCGTAGATCTGCCTCTCATAAACCCATGCTGATTAATAGAGACTGCACCCCTGACCGAGCAGTAAACCGTTTCATAAGCGATGATCTCAAACAACTTGCTGAAATTGCACAGGATTGCTATTTGGCGATAGTTGGAAATATCAGAGATATCTCCATTTTTGTGAATAGTACTTATTTTAGAGGTCTTCCAGATATTTGGATATGTCTCTGATTTTAGAATTAGGTTGAATATGGAAGCCAGCGGTTTCGCTAGCATATGAATGCAATCTTTAACGAACAAACTTGGAATACCATCACATCCAGACGTAATTTTGTTCTTTAATCTTTTCGAAGCCCTAATTACGTTTTCTTCACTTATATTTTTTAAAGAAATGATATCGGTAGAATTATTTGTTGGAGGAGATGACCATAGTAGACCAGATGGGATAAACACTGTTGAAAAGAAGGTAGCAAAACTGTCCACTATATCCTGAGGCGTATCGCAGACATTGCCGTTAAGCGTCATCCTTGGGGGGATTCTAGATTGCTGTTTTTTGATCTGGGCAAATGACCAGAATTTGCTAGGATCATTGACAATGGCATCCTCAGCCGATTGGACGTAAGCGGAGTAGGCAACACTGATCTGGTTCTTAATGAGCTTCCTAAAATTACTGAACTGATCATAAGAAAACTTAGTACCGTCACGTTTCTGGTTCCTTCTTGCTATGTCCTTTTTCTTGATATTAAGTATAATTTCACGTGTGAACCATGGGGGATACGAAAACATTTTATTTTTACATTTAGGGACATGGACCTCAAAGATGTTATTGATAACTGAATACAAGGCGGTACAAGCGACATCAACATTAACTGCACTGATCACCTCCGTCCAATTAACATCTTGCAAGGCTGTGTACATTTCAGGAAAGTTAGCTTTGCGAAAGTTAAACCGTGGAGAATTAGCAAATGGGAATTTCGTTGGAGATCCGGATGTAATGAATTCCATGATCAGTGCAGGATGATGAACGTCCTCTTTAACAGAAGGTGTATTATCTCTGAGGACTTCTATTTCGATATTTCCTAAAATTAAATCCAGCATTCGACCATTTATATTTGGAATATTATTAAAGTTAGTTAAATCTAAAAACGAAATAAAGTTGCTCATTAATTGAGACTTCTGATCATTAACGTCACTGTTGAATGATGCGACATTAAAGTCACCAGCAACAATTATTTTACAATTACTGAATGCATTGTTAAATACTTCCAAAGCTTCAAGGTACTGACCAAACATGTCCAAATTAATTGAAGGCGGAATATAAATAGAAAAGATAACAAAATGCTCATGGTTAATAATAAGCCTAATACATACAATATCAATCGACGGAAAGTTTCGACTCAAAGCACTAGCGTCAATTCTAATTGCAAGGAAATCGCGATTTATGGCTATCAGGACTCCTCCGCCGGAAACTAGGCCAGATCGAATACAGTCACGATCACATCTGAACACACAGTATTCAGCCGGAAATAATTCACTATCACTCACATTCACAGACAGCCATGTCTCAGTCAAGCAAATTAAATCAAATTCGTAGTCACTGACTGGATTGAAGAATGACACCGTCTTAGAATTGAGACCACGAACGTTCTGGTAGGAACACCTTAGCTTAAGTCTCTCATGACAATTTGGTCTGTTATTGGGTTCAGTTATGCGTTTAAATTAACAATCTTCGGAATCCCATTGAAATATTTAATTCTGAGGTTACTTTCACCTTGCGCGATCCTTTCATTCAGTTTGCTCTTTAAGTAGCGATAGAGCTCCATCTGTTTTGGAGTTTTATCAAAAGCAACCGATGTATTTTTATATTTTTCATTGTTTTTTAGGGTATGAGTCTTCTTGATTATAGTATGAACCATCTACTCTGAGTGAAAGATTGCCTTTACTGGTCTGGTCGAGCCTTGTCTAATTTAACAACAGCTTGATCAGAAGCCAGTCTTTCCTTTCCATCAGTACCTGTCGGTTTCGGCAAGCCAAATATCATCAAATTCTTTTTACGCTTTTCTCTTTCATGAACTTCCTGAACAACCTCCTCAAGCACAGAGGAATCAGATGAGTTTGAACTATTGGTGTAGTTGGTGACTTGTCGGTGATTGTGGCTGGGATCCGGGTATGTGAATTCCGTCTATATAGCAGAGAGAAGCAGAAGGAATGGAATTTATATGGGAGGATCTTAGACACAGTCACTGATAGGTTGGCGACTGCTGTATGAGCAGGACTATCATTAGAGTGGTTTGACAGGTCGAAAAGAGTCATCTCTGGTAGAACATATACTTGTGGAGAAACAATTTACCGGATATTTTTGTTGCTCACCTTTAGTCTTTAATACCTTCAGAACTGTCCACTGAATTTTGTACCTAGGAGATCATAACGTACAACATACTACAAATTCAGACAATTCCACTGCAATATGCTTTTGTAGTCCTCTGTATACGATACATGAGTATTCTCAATATAACATCACTAACAAGACCACGATAGTTTTTTGGCAATGGCAGTTGTAATAATTTAGGACACACTGAAGTAGCTACGATTTTCTAAAGTACTTACTTGAAATGGGAAGAAAAAACTTGTCGCGTGTTGGTTGTAATTTTCTCTAAAATGAGCACATCCTTGCCATGTTCTTTCAATCTCACAGTATTTGCTTCTACGTCTCTCAATATCCTGTTGAAATTGTCCTTGTCTACGCGAAGGAAGTGACAGTTGTTTTCTCGCAGTACTATTGTCGCTGCCCTGCAAATAAACACGGATGTTAAATTCAGAGAAGCGAGTTGATGTAAATTTAATTAAAGGAACTGCTATGTATACAGGTATATAAACGGTACCTAAGACGCCATGTCAGCCAGAATTTTAATCTACCATTGAGAAGGTAATGAAATAGGAGTTTCTCTCCACTCTACTAAAATATTTTCAGCAAATGTAGAAATTGTAAGATCTTATGAAAACATTATTTAGCTGAATGTATGAAGTATGTTAAGCATTTGAACGGTAAAAGCATTAATTTGGATGAACACCTCGTCAAAATTGCAGCTAAAACACAGATAATAAATAACTTGCGTAAAATATAATTCGCATACAAGGTTCCTTGAAGTGTACGTCCATAGATAATATATCTAATTTCCAATATGATTTTACGAAGTCAAACCACGTTAGAAAATTAAACGCACTTTCACCACATTTTTAAATCATTGATTAATTTTTTGTCAAATGCCTCATCAAGATTACAGCTGAAACATGGGATAAAGCTTGCCATCATTTCTGTAAAATACAATCCGCATTATAAATCTCCTTGAAAGTGCGCGTTCATAGGTCGGCATCTTAATTATTGGAATACGACTGTTAGAAATTTTGTCTAAAAGGATGCAAGTTACAAAAGTTAATGACACTATTTCATCAAAAATTGAAAATAGGTTGGGTGTTCCACAGGGCAGTATCCTGGGACCACTTCTTTTTATTTTATATATAAATGATTTACCTGCCATAGTCAAAAAATGCAAAATTCAAATTTTCGCCGATGACACTATGATTTATATAAGTACTAAAAATATCCAGTCTGGTATCTCTTATATAAATGAAGACTTGAAGCTTGTCTCAAAATGGTTAGCATCTAACGGACTAAAATTAAACGCAAGTAAAACGAAAGCCTTGTTAATCGGAAAAAAACAATGTACAAATGTTCAACTGAATATTGATGGTGAAGATATTGAATTCGTGGAAAATTTTAAATACCTGGGGTTTTTGTTGACTCTCGATTAATTTTTGATATTCATTATGAAAAAGTTATAAATAAGATTAGTAGTGAAGTGGGATATTTCTCGAGAGTTTCTGGATATCTGAGTTCATATAGCAGAAAAATTATCTATAATACCATCATTCTTCCAAATTTCTTGTACTGTTCGACTATTTTAGCAAATAATTCCATTTTTGAAAGACTGCAAATTTTACAAAATAAGTGCATGAGAATAATACTAAATAAAGATAAATATACTCCAATTAGGCAAATGCTTAGCAAATTAAAATGGCTCAATGTAAAAAATTTTATCAAATATCTTGTAATGATATTCATTTATAAAGTAAAAAATAATATATTTCCATCAAGTCTAACTAATTTAACATCATCAAATGTCGACCATCATTTACATAATACCAGAAATAAAGATGACTTCCATTTAACGACCAAAAAGTATAACATATGCTACAAATCTGTATTCCATCAAGGGTTGATTGAATATAATAAATTATACTCTGAGATAAAAGACCAGAAAACTTTGACAAAATTTAAAGTAAAATTGAGAAATCACTTGTTAAATCTACAATTATAGGTTGCCCAGCATTTACATCATACACCATATGGCTTGAATTTACTAGTTCTAAGTTGTTTACAATTGTTCTGTTTATGTAGCCAAATGTGCTAAATAAATCTTTTTACTACTACTACTACCCTGTGACGCCTTACACGCTGCAGATTTTCGTATACAGTGCTGGCCAAAGTAGCTATAGTGGATACCAAATAAAACCCGATGCACGTCATCGATCTGGAGCTGTGCGCTGTTGCCAGAATTGATATGAGCTCTTTACACCGACTGTTAAGTTGTTTTGGCATTTTGGATACTTTATACCACTTCACAGTAACTTTTGTTCTGAAAAGAACAACTTTTAATTGGCAAGGCAACGATTCAAAGCTCAAATAGCGCAAAACTCACAAACTAAACAATAAAGAACTAATAGTACGACAAAAGGACAATGGCAACTGATGTCAACAAATGAGAAGTGGCAACCTCACATTTCTCTGCACGGCACTACCAACCGAATCGAGACGGGGAAATTTAAACTTCAAGTAGAAATGTCACATTGAATGTAGTCAACTGTTGGTAACCATGATTTTTATGAATGACATCACCTATGACGTGCATCGGATTTTATTTGGTATCCACTATAGCTGTTTGGACAGCTATCTCGCGGAGAAGTCTCCCTCTAGGCGTTGTTCTTGTGACGGAAGGCTTCTGATGCTGACAAGTTTTACCGCCAATTATGAACCCTTGAATGGACCAACATTACAAGGTTGAGGAATATTTGAGGTCTTTCAGAAGAAACTACACGGTTTCTAAAGCATGACTTCTTGTGGGTAACAACTTTGCGGAGGAACTCCTCCAAGCGGCAGAGCTTGCGGAGATATTTTGTAGAAAGTGTGAGTGTATACTAGTCAGACTATAATATACACCTTTATACTATTTCCGATATCCTAATGGAACTATGTACGGCTTTGACATGCACATTTTTGGTGAAATCACTTGTAACTCCTGACACTACATATACAGGGTGTTTCAGTTTATTGTTGCATAACTTTAAGATTAGATAGAACTTTTAAAATTAATGCATAAAGTCCTATATAAACATGGGTCGAAAAATGCGTGGTTTCCGAAATACAGGGTGTTTAAATTAACTTTTTAAAATAGTTTTTTTTTAAATATTTCGAACAATATTTGATGTATAACAGTGAAAATTGGTATACAAGGGCTTTTTGATACGACAAATCGAACCATGGGCACAGTTTTACTGTAGCCGCTAGAGGGCGCTCTCTACTAGTGTATTGAAATGACCGAAAAAATTTTCTTAGTGCAATTTTTTGTTTTTTTAATAAAAAAAATGATTCTTCGCACTTTTCTGCATAAAAAAGCTCTCCTGTGAGTTTTCGTTATAGTTAGCCGTTTTTGATATATTTCGATTTTTAAGGTTCCATGCATTTTTAATTATTTATTGGAAAATAATATTTTTTTTTTACATTTTCGAGTTGGGCCTTACAAGCAATTAAGATGATCGTTTAGATTGTGTTTTTAAACACAGCAATAATTCCTAACTCCAAATAAAAAAAAACAATATTATTTTTAACAAATTAAATTAATTATTTACAACTAAAATGCTATTGGATAGTTAGGACAAACATAAAAAATCTAAAGTAGTTGCTCGAAATGTAAACCCAATTGTTCAATACACAATTCACATATACGAATGATAGAACGTGGTATAGCGTTATTCAAATAAGGCCTTATTTCATCACATGCATTCCTGATTCTGTCTATTAGCATATCTCTTGTGGTTACGGGACTCTGGTACACTTCTTCTTTTAGAAATCCCCACACAAAGATTAGGTCAGGGTATCGCCAGGCGACTGGTTTTCCACGGCCGATCCATCTTTCTGGATAATTTTCATCCAGCCAGTTTCTAACTAATCTCGAATAATGAGCTGGACAACCATCAAGCTGGAACCAGGCCAATATTCTTAAATCTAACATAACATCATCCCACATATTTGCATGTTCAGCCTTTAAAAATTCCAAGTAGGTCGCAGCATTTAACCTTGCAGGCAAAAGGTAGGGTCCAAATAGTCGATTACGGTAGATACCAATCCACACGTTCGCACTAAATTCATGCTGAAAAAATCTTTCCCGAACTGCATGCGGATTTTCATGCGACCATATATGTTGATTATGAAAATTTACCACTCCACGTCTAGTGAAGCATGACTCATCGGTACATAAAACGTTACTTAAAAACTCCCTATTATTATCAGTTCTAGAATCCACTGACAAAATGTGATTCTTCGTTCTCCGTCCCCTGGCGGTAGTCCTTGCACAGGTTGCAAATGGTGAGGACGTCTATGGTCATTTCTAAGAACACGGTGAACATGGCTTGCTGAAATTCCCAAGGCACCAGAAACTCTCTTAACACTTGTGGTCGGAGCTCTACCAAACTCATGCAGAATCATACGGGTACATCTGTGCTGACGAACATTTATATTTTGATCCCTTTGGAGATTTCCAAAACCATTTTCAATTATTTGGCGATGCACTCTTACAAATACTGAGCGAGTTGGATGTCGTCTGTTTGGAAATCTTCGTGCGTATTCTCTGGCTGCTCCTGCTGCGTTTCCATTTACAAAGCCATACACAAAATGAATATCCGCTAACTCTTGATTGGAGAATAAAAATGGCATTTTTATGAAACTTACAAAAAAAACAGGTATAAGAAAAGAAAAACGTTTCAGGTTTCAACAGACTGTCAACTAATTGACGTTTAACCTTATTCTGCTTTCAATTTCAAAAATATTTGCAGGCACAGCCTACTTCTAAAAATTATCGAGTTACTGACTTTTTAGCGTTATTTTATCATAAATAATCAAAAATGCATCGAACCTTAAGAATCGAAATATTTCTAAAACGGCTAACTATAACAAAAACACACAGGAGAGCTTTTTTATGCAGAAAAGTGCGAAGAATCAGTTTTTTTATTCAAAGAGCAAAAAATTTTTTGGTCATTTTAATACACTACATGTACAGTAGAGAGCGCCCTCTAGCGGCTACAGTAAAACTATGCTCATGGTTCGTTTTGTCGTACAAAAAAACCCTTGTATACCAATTTTCACTGTTATGCATCAAATATTGTTCGTAATATTTAAAAAAAACTAATTTAGAAAGTAAAATTAAACACCCTGTATTTCGGAAGCCACGCATTTTTCGACCCATGTTTATATAGACTTTATGCATTAATTTTGAAAGTTCTATCGAATCTTAAAGTTATGCAACAATAAACTGAAACACCCTGTATACTAAGTGACATATAAATCCGAACACCCACTTTAAATGGTTTTATTTTAATAAAAGTTGGCGGATTTTGGTTCTTGACATCCTTTACGATCGGTTACGATGCCTAGAGTATGGAGACCTGTACAATTTCGTCAACTTAGTGAGTTTGATAGGGGCCGTATAGTGGGACTTCGGGAAGCTGGACTTTCTTCTCGGGCAATAGCAGTTAGAGTGCAAAGAAGTGTAGACACTGTGGTTAGGTGTTGTCAGGCATGGCTTCGAGAAGGCCGTACGCAAAGAGCAAGCGGCACTGGACGCCGCCGTAGAACAACAGACCGTGAAGATCGCCGCCTAAGATTATTGGCCTTAAGGGACCGTTTCTCCACTACCAGGTCCATTGCAAATGAATGGTTTGCCGAACACGGAAGACATATTGGCATGCGAAGTGTTTACCGACGAATGAGAAGTTTTGGCTTGTTTTGATACCGGCCACACTGGGTCCTCCCTTTAACTCGAGAACACCGACGTAATCGCCTTGAGTGGTGCAGACAACGGTCACTCTGGGATCAGGAATGGAACAGTATTGTCTTTAGTGACGAGTCTCGATTTTGTTTAGGCATGCACGATGGTCGTGCCAGGGCTAGAAGGCGACGTGGTGAAAGGAGGAATCCACAGTTTTTTGTTGAAAGACATGTTCCTCACACTGTTGGAGTTATGGTTTGGGGTGCTATAGCTTATGGTTCCAGATCACCTTTAATCTTCATCAGAGGTAACATGAACGCGCAGCGTTATATCCACGAAGTTCTAGAACCCCATCTTTTACCCTATCTTGACATCCTGGCAGATCCAACTTTCCAACAAGATAATGCCCGTCCACATGTTGCAAGAGTCACAATAGACTTCTTCCAACATAATGATGTCACATTGTTACCATGGCCACCAAGATTTCCCGACTTATCCCCAATTGAGCACGTGTGGGATATGATGGGTAGGAGATTGCTCAATTTGCAACGTCCTCCTCAGACTCTAGAAGCACTTCGAGAGGAGTTGGTGGTTGCCTGGAATGAGATACCACAGGAGGACATTGACCACCTTATCAGAAGCATGACTAGGCGCGTTGGAGAATGCGTAGCACATCAGGGTGCATCCACACATTATTAAAGGTCAAAGGGCTTTAAAGCAGTGCAATCATTTTGAAATTTTTATCATTTACTTATTATGCTTCATTAAGTACTTATACAAAATTTTATTAAAATAAAACCATTTAAACTGGGTGTTCGGATTTAAATGTCACTTAGTATAGTAATGAAAAGAGGAAAAAGTGAATGAACTGTCATATGGAAGACAGATAAACAAAACATAATGTCATTGTTGCCATTGCAGTTGAAAAAGGCTAATACCGTGGTGGTCAAAACGTCCTATAATATATGCATATGGTGTTCCTAAGGTTCTCAATTTTTTTTACTCATTTTGAACAGACACATATGACCTATGCATTTATTTCGTAAATCAACAATGGAGAAAAATCAGTGGACGAAAATGCATGCAAAAGTTTGATACTTTTCTTCCGGCTGTCTTTATCGTCGCAGCTGCTTGTAATTCCAAATTTATGTTTCTTATTGTGTTGCTACAATAAGTTAAAAATTTAAATCCGTTCCATCAGACAAATTTTGAAAAAAGAAATCAGTAAACGGCTTTTCGATGTCTTGCTTCCAATGTTCTCTTAATTTTTGTCATATTGTCTTAAGACCCATCACCATTTTCAAGTAAAAAAATCAATACTCTTTGCTTCTTTGCATCATAGACCCCGAATCGGAAGTCAGTGATTGTAAATTTCCGAATCCCAAGTCAAGATCTAGGTCAAGGTCACTGTCAAGGCCTGGGTCAAGGACATATCCAAATATAAATTTTTGCCTCTTTCGCGGTCGAAAACCATTCAAGAGAATCAATCGGGTCATTGTCAAGGACACTATTAGAGTTCTTACATAAAATCGGTAATTTGCCTTGATCATTTTTTTCTCGGATAATTTTTTTTTGAGATGGGGGGCTGGAAACTTTTTGATATGGTTTGGTTCGGCCAGGCAATGGAGTCGTATGTCGTGACTTTTCGCTTAGTTTTGTGGGTGGTAATACTTGACGGACGAGTAATTTACAATTTTTCTTACAAGTTACTGGCGGTTCTCTGCCTGCAATGCTTCATACTCATAGTTTGTTTTCTTCTATATCACTAAATATTTGTTCACATATTCTTTACCTTTGGTTAATACTAATTTTAGTCTTAACTTAATGTATTGCGGTAACGGCAATATTCGAATCCAAGCGCTACAGTTTCCTTCAAACGGTTAGCTTAAATACGGTTTCAAGCGCTGGTACTGCAACAGTAGAGCCTGGCCTGGGGAATCGCAATTGAAACCCTCGGAATCGATTCTTCCAATTCCCTTTGCGGTATCGTTCATTTGGAACAAATCGTTCAGAATCGACCCAGCTGAAATCGGCGGCAGTTGAATTGTCGACACGATGACTGTTTGCAATCTTATGTTCAGACTAGCATTCGGATTTTCGTCCACGATTTGTACAACTGACAATGCAAATAAACCCACCCAATCGGTGCAGCTGATAGTGACGCGTCCACTGATCAGCAATCTGTAAAGCCGTGTTCTCATTAGTCAATTTTATTGATCACTAATAATGAATCTATGTCATCGAATTGCACTAGTCCAAAGTGAAAATCCATTCAACCATATTGCTCTGTCGATTTGCACAGTGTGATCAAATTCACCATTCAATTCTATTTTCAATAGCATAGATTCATTATAAATTATCAATACGATTGGCTAATGAGAACCCGCCTTAAGACGTTATCTCTCCGCATCAAAATAGTTGTACCTTGGAGAAATTCCATTCGGATTGTCAAACGTCTGGTGCTGGACGTTAGATGCAATTGCAAAGAATCCTAAAATCCGCTTAGTCTGATACGAACTTCTAAACGCGTATCTTTTAACGTTAAAAATGACGTTTTTGTGTTCACTGAACCTATTTCACTTATATGTATTAAATTTGACAAGCCGTAAAGACACTGCATGAAAGAGAGGAAATCAATTTTAAATTTCATAAGACATATTCTAGAAGTTTAATTATTTATATACCAGGCAACGGTTAACTCTCATCTCTATCCAATCGTAACGTGAAAGCACTTTCAAGGTGCATCTGGTCTTTTAAAAAATCAGGAAATAATTCTACACGGCTTGGCTCTTTGGAAAATAGGAATTGAAGTCGCTTTTCAGGACGGTCGTTTGTAAGAATCTGGAGATTTGGTAAAGTTCGCGTAGTTCTTATTTTATGCGTTAAGGTAAATCTATTTTATAATTCAAGAAGTAATGAAAAGGTAAAAAATAAACCCTAAAATGGTGAAATTCGGTGTATTTGATTTCATCTTAAAGCATATTATGTAGAAATTAAAACAAAATACTGCAGATGAGGAAAATGACATTTCAAGTTAACAGTTTGAGCTTTCTTGAGAAAACGGAGCTTTAGTTATGATGACGTAATTCTTGTCACCGAAGTCATCATACATAGTGATGCCTATAGTGGGTGTTTTGTGATAGATGCAAGATTGCAGTACCTCAAAGTTTTTGCAGACTTTTATGGTACGCCAACCAGTCACACGGGATCGCGGATTTAGAGCCCCAGCGCCATCGTCCATTGCAATGATACCAAGACACTGTTAGACATGACAATATAAATATGATCTGCACGGGTATCACGTATCTTGAAAAGAGACCTGCCGATTTTTTTTGACATTATGCTGGTTTTTTGACATTATGTAGGTTTTTCTACAAGATGTTAACTTAGCACTTAGTTGTGCGTGTTGCCTAAACGTCATGAGGCTTGTTAACAATCTTTGGCTCTGATGTGATGTAAAATCTGCTTCTGGAGGTCTAAGCTGTAAGTTGTATGTGCTGATGATAATTACATTGGGTTATTGTCTCAAATACACTTAATTGAGATTCAAAGCTAGAAATTAGTTGCGCATCCACTTTTCCTTATCCATTCTGGAAATTACATACACAAATTTGCTGAATTTCAAAAATGAGAGATATAGGAAATAATTATATTCACTGTACACTGTCGAATTACAGGCCATATAAATGCTAACAGTATTTTTTACACACAACGCGGGCGCGGTGATGATTTCCCGTAATTTTCCTCAATTTTTGGTAATTTATAACTTTGAACATAACCTCTCTTCAGAAAGCACAACATAAAAATAACCCGTTAGGCACGGCCAATAGATATACTTCATTGGCAACTGATTTTATATCCAGATGCGATCTTGCTATTCAACCAAGTTTCTTCTCAGAGATAAAAACTGCAGTCAAGGACCATTGTTTGGTCTCACAAAACATATGCAAACAATATTGCATTTAGCTTAGTTGAGTGATTCCTCCTTAGATGGACGTTCACAACGATCCTAGTGAGCAAACGTGGAATGACTGTTTGCGCCCTAAAAACTACCTAGTTTGCAAGATTACATCTTATAGGTTCTTTTGACGTTTTATAGGTTTTTTACATGATACCCATGTTGGTTCAGAAAGCTATGCTCTAGACATAAACAAACCTCGATTCTTTTTAATGCCACCAACTCTCGGCCTATAACAGAAAGCTATTATAGATGAATCTGATATCTAATAACCTCAAATACCTTTTGTTATAAACAGGAGTGGCGTCATTTCACGTTTCACTTTGCTACCTTGTATCTTTTTCGTTCACGCCGTCATATTGGAAAAATCGCGCCGGAAACAATACCTTCATTCCGACTTCCACGGTTAATTTATTTATACAGTGCGTTTCAAAAAGGCGCCCCCCTACTTACTTTTTTGAAAGGATCAAGTTAGCAATTTGAAATTTGGGACAATGAAGTTGATGCATGAATGCTATTTTCTAGCAATAACTGAAACTTTCAAGGTGGCGGCTGAACGCAATTTTTGAACATTTTTTCAAGTGGAATAAGGGGTTGTCTGATACCTCGTTCTGGAGCTTCTTATGAGTATTTTATATAAAATCACTATCTTTTCAAAGTGCGATCTGTCAGGCTGTCTAATTTGGACATTGAGTCGCTTATAACTCAACAATCAATGGCCAAAACATTATAGCGTGTTAGATTAATATTATTTTCTTGAAAGGGTATAATATGTAATAAAATATGGAACATGCCACCTTAAATAATACAAGATATGTTATTTTTTTTTAAATGAGTATCCCAAACTCATACAAAAAATACTGAATACATGATTGTAGGATAGTCTGTATTTTCCATATAACTATTTTTACTTTTGCAATAAGGCATGAATTTCTTAAACTTGCAGACAAATTTCTAGGCAACCCTCTTTTCCCACGCCAACTGGTGAAAAAGTACTGTAATCGCCAAATATTTCGAAAATGAGATATAATGTTTCTGCGACACTATATATGAAAAACTAGGTCACTCATTTCTGTCGGTTTGTCGGTCTGTCTGTGCGCCAATTCTTGATCGCGCTATAACTTAATAACGTTAAGGTACTGGAGCACGGCCGGTTGGTGTTGTATACTATCTCTCGAATTTCTTAGTTTGTGTGATAAATACTGGACATTAATTATCAGTTTTTTTTGTAAGGGATGCAAGAGGTGTTCATAGATAACATTTGATTGAGGTGACCAGATAGCATATGTAAGTCTATCAGTTTCTATTAATTTGCACCATTGTCAACTGTGAAATTTGCCAAACATTGGTAACTCGGTCAAGGCCACCTATTTCTTGCGACGCATGTAAAAAGTCGTTTCTTTCTTTGTGTATCTCAAACACAGATATACTGGGCGTCATAAGTACTGTTCCTGGGCTGTTTTGGAGATGTAAGAACTGTATTCCTAACTGCATTGTAATAAACCAGGATGATGTTAAGAATCTACTGAGTGGCAAAATTGACGAGACCATGGCTTCTTTCAAGAATCAAGTCACGAAATTATCTGCTGATATATCAAGATCTATGAAATCATCTCATGCAGTACCTTCTGTCAACAAGCCTGTAGTATCCTATGCCGAAGTCGTTAGAAATAAGACCCAGCCAGCATTAATTATTCAGCCAAAAAATGGGAATCATCAAAGCAAGCAAACCAAAGCTGATCTAATACAGCATGTGAATCCTTGTACTGCGGAAGTTCAGTTAGCGAAAGTGAAGGATGTTAGGGATGGTGGTATTCTTATTGGCTGTAAGTCAAAGGAAGAAAATCAGAAGTTGAAAGCTATTGTTCAGGAAAAGTTGTCAGATAGTTATGTGATACGTGAAATTACCGGTATTAACCCGCGGTTTCGGCTAGTGGGCATGTCAGATAAATATTCAGATGATAAATTACGGCACTTGTTATTAAAAGGAAATACTGATACCTTCGAAGATGATTTTGAATGTAAAATTGTTAAGCACTTTCCTACTAAAAAAGACCCTTCTGTATATCAAGCTATTGTTCAGGTGGATAGGAGTAGTTATGAGAAAATTGTTAAAGCTGGTTACTTGTTTGTGGGGTATGACAGTTGCGCTGTTTACGATGCTATTGATGTGTATCGTTGCTTTAAATGTAATGAATTCCGTCATTCTTCTAGCAAATGTAAGAGTGCAGTTGTTTGCCCACTCTGTAGCGAGAATCATGAGGTCAAACATTGCAAATCACAGACTCGTAAATGCTCAAACTGTATGAAACTTAAACAGAAAGATGGTAGTGTGCAAACGGATCATGCTGTTTGGGATAAGCTGAAATGCAAGGCATACAATGAAGCTCTTGATAGATTAAGACACGACCTACTCAGTCAGTAGCAACCAATGCATCCCTTCGTCGTAACTCACAAGGGAGTAGATTCTAATTGTAGTGATAGGCTGCAACCTCTAATATACTACCAAAATGTTCGTGGACTACGAACGAAAGCTGCTGTTTTTTATAATGCTATTTATAGGTGTGAATATCCTATCACTGCAATAACTGAAACCTGGTTAGATTTCTCATGTATGAGTAGTGAATTTATTCCAACTACATATAATGTGTTCCGGACAGATCGAGATTATGTAACCACTGGTTGCTCAAGAGGTGGTGGTGTGTTGATTGCGATTGATGAGCGTTTTACAGCATCTTTGATAGAGATACCTGAGTTGGCAGTACTTTCTGCCCTAAAGATTGATGTAGTAGCAGTCAAGGTTTGTACCAACACTTTTTCAGTTTACATTTGCAATGTCTACATACCACCTGATAAGCCCAATGCTGAATATGAGCAATTTTATGATGCTATCTTGTCATCGCACGTCCTATTTGATAAGAATTTAGTTATAACAGGGGATTTCAACATAGCTAACTACACTTCTTATGCTAATAGTCATGGACGCAACGCAAAATTGGTATCGTTGAACAACTTTGCTGAGGGTCTTGCTATTAATCAGTTTAACAATATTTCAAATTCTATGGACAATACCCTTGATTTAGTTTTCTGTAGTGGTCTGTGTGAGGTTGAACATTCGTGGGATCCGCTGCTAGATGAAGACCCATATCACCCTGCCCTGAATATTTGTTGTAATGTCAACAGCAGTCTCAATACTAAGCATAATTTTCCGGTTTCATTTATAAATTCTTATAATTTCCGCAAAGCCAACTTCCCCCAATTATATAATTTAATTTCAGACATGAATTGGGCTGCTTTAGATGGCTTTCATGACGCGAATGAAGCGTGTGAGTTCTTTTATAATAAACTGTACAATGCTTTTGATACCTGTGTTCCAAAATATGTCCGAGCAAGGAGAAGATTCACCGATCTTACAGACGCAACAATGATCCTAAAACGTATCAGACATTCAGGGAACTTAGATCAAACATTAATATAGATTCAGATGAAGCATACAAAATATATGTCAGACAAGCTGAGAACGAAATACAAAGAGATTCGAATAAATTTTGGGGCTTCTTAAATTCTAAGCGAAAATCAACAAACTTATCAAGTAGGATGATTTACAATGGTAATGAACTTTTGGAACCGAACGACATATTAAATGCTTTTGCGGATAACTTCTCCAAATACTACTCGTCTTCATCAGCCACCGAAGAAACTGATGACTTTTTAATGAGCAATGAACAACCACTCAATATTACTAGATTTGAGGAGGATGAAGTTGTCTTAGCCTTGAAGCAAATAAAACCTAAGATGACTACCGGACCGGATAATGTACCAACCTTTAGTTTGCGTGACTGTGCCTCTGTGTTGGCGTGTCCTTTGACCGTTTTATTCAACTTGTGCCTTACCACCTGCACAATTCCAGAATTATGGAAGTTGTCTAAAGTATGTCCAATACACAAAAACGGCAGTAGGAATGATGTATCAAATTTTAGACCTATATCAATATTGTGCAATTTTTCAAAAGCTCTAGAGGTATTAATATATAAGAGACTATATCATCATGTCATCAGAAAAATATGTGTTCAACAATATGGTTTCATGAAAGGGCGCTCAACAGTATCAAATCTGATGAACTTCACACAGACCATAGCAGAAAACATTGACAGAGGATTACAAACAGATGTGGTCTACACAGACTTCTCCAAGGCTTTCGACAGAGTTGATCACAGGATGCTATTGCATAAGCTGAAATCTCATGGATTATCCGATCCTTTAATACAACTATTTAAGTCCTACCTCACTGGAAGAAATCAATTTGTGATGTTTAATGGCATCAGATCGTCGAAGTATGTAGCCAATTCCGGAGTGCCACAAGGCAGTAACCTAGGGCCTTTATTGTTCGTCATATTTGTGACTGACATAGTTAATGCTGTCGGTGAGAATTGTCTAATTTACGCTGATGATCTGAAGATGTTTTGTCGTGTAGTTGATGAATCAGACTGTGATCAACTTTTAGAAAATCTGGTCAGGTTGGATGCTTGGTGCTCACAAAACAATCAGAAAAATCCTCTGTTATTTGACTATACCCTGTCAGGTAGCTCTATTCAGAGGACTTCAACTTTATGTGACTTAGGCGTGACAATTGACTCCCAACTAACATTCGTCAAACACACTGACAGCAAAATTTCCGAGGCAAACCGCATGGACGGCTTTATTGTAAGAAACTGTCGTGACTTCACTCAGAGTACCACCTTGAAGTTGCTGTATTATGCATATGTTAGGTCGAAGCTTGAGTATGCATTGTTAATTTGGAATCCGCGTCATATTATTCATATAAGTAGGCTTGAATGTGTTCAAAGACGTTTCTTAAAATATTTGTCACTGAAAGTGGATGGCGTTTACCCGCCCATAGGTATACCTCATGATTCCTTACTTGAAAAACATCTAATCAGCAGTCTTGAAGCAAGGCGCACTTGCCAGTCAGTGATCTTTCTATTTAAATTGATCAATAATGCTAGTGATGATTTAGCTTTCTTGGGTCAGCTATCATTTAACGTACCTAGGCTGACATCCCGACAAAACGTTACGTTTTATCTACCTGCGGCACGGACAAATTATTTACACTATTCCCCTTTACATGTGATGTGTGGGAATTACAATTCTGCAAGTAACAGGATTGATATATTTAACTGCAGAATTGCAGACATAAAAAATACTATTAAGTAACCAGCATGTATCTTTTACACTCTGTAGTCTATTACTTATTACTTATTATTGTCTTTTATATCTGTGTTATGTTCTGTGTTTCCTCACCCTGTAATTGGTATTTACTGTAGGGTGTTGTAATGAATAAAATAAAAATAAAATAAAATAAAATAAATAAAATAACTTGAAGAGTACCGATAGGATGTTGATGATATTTTGGGACAACGTTACGACTATGCCAACAACAAATAAGCTTTGCAGTTCAAAATAGATCCAGTGGCGACGAAGCTACAGGCACAAAACAAAAAAAATATCGCTCGAACTTCATTTTTTGACGTTTGAGAGGCTAGAGATCTGAAACAATTGATTCAACATCTCATTAGCAGTTAGCTCCTCTACACTTGTCCCATCCAACACTAAATTTGTGTCATCAGCATAGCATATAATTTTATGGTTGTTTTTAACACCACCAGTAACAAAAAATTCAAAAAAACGACAAACAAAAGGGCCCAAGTATAGTTACTTCCCTGTGCTATACCGGATGAAGTCGACTCAATGTTTGACTTGTGAGTTCGACCTCCCTTAACAATTTCAAGCATTTGTAGTCTATTATAGAGGTATGACATGAACAGCTCAAGATGTAATATAACATCGACGAAAATTTTTTTAATGCATTTTTAACATTTTATTTACAAATTTTCCATAAGTAATATTTGGCATCATCTCTATTTTGCTTGATTAATTTACCGCTAACATTGTTGACACACAGTACCAAAAAATTTAATTTTCTGGATACAAATATTTCCCCAGCACTTTTACCATGCTCAGCACTCTGCTTTTCCTTCTAGCGGAGGTTTTATGAGAGTGGTAGTCTCTTTGGTTGCACTCTATGCATCGCGTATAGAATTTCAGAACCAGCATCGATGTACTGCTGCACATCCATTATGCAGTCAAGAGCAGCGAGCGCGCTCTAAAAATTTGACGAGAATTTTCAGATATCGGAAAGGTGAACTTTTGTTTTATGGAATCAACTCGTGCATTATAATGTGGGAAGGAAGATCGATGGATATTTTCTTTATTGGAGGATGCGTTAATATTATTATTATTATCATTATTAATATCAATTGTACTAGCCTGTTTGACTGACTTTTTTCTCAGAGGGTTCAGTTTGTGCTGAACATGTATGAACTGATAACGGCGTTGCGTGAAAAGTGCAGAGTCAACCTACTAGACGCCATTTTCTGTAAAAGAAATTTCTTTTGGCTAGTTAGTCTGATCTATTTGCCGTTCTGTGAAAAATGCTCATTCAAATGGAACATTCCTTCAAGCAAAAAGGTGCCTGGTAAATTAAGATCGGTTGATTGTGCACGTTTCCATGTTTCTGGAAATAAATGTGTATAAGTAGGCAAGCTAAACTTCGCCAATTAGGTTATTTCTAAATCATTGTTACCATGTAATTGTATCAAATAAAGACGCCTTTATTATTATTATTGGATAGCTGAAACCATTAAACCAGGAAGAACCGGTGTATCATTGCTCTATATAGTCATTAACTGGTAGAGCATGTAATCAGAGAGATACTGGCCATTATAATACTAATGCAGAGTATTGATTGTCCATTATGCCACCTGAAGATAGAGGAGCTTTGACATATACGTATAACTAACTAGATATTCTGTTTATATCATGGCCCTGTTGTTAGCAAATCGATCGCAACGGAATAGTGGGCTGCTGAGAGTAACAGCAATTAGATGATTTCACTTTGCTGAGATGCTTTTTTATACATGGCTGAGAAAACAACTTTTACCATAATAAGATGATACATTAAGGGTGACGAGCACCAACCAAGAGAATTTTAATTATTTTTATGGCGAAAATGATTCAAATCTGCGACTTAGGAGTTTGATGATATTTTAGTGCTGTAGTCTAATCAAATTACACGAAAATACCCCTAGTTTGCGAAATAATTGTAAAGTCTGATTTTATTGATGCAAGTTGTTCAAGGGGGTATATAAATCATGGAAGCATAAAATAGGCACACCAATTTTTGTGGGAAAACTTTTTATTCCACCACAAAAAATGAAGAAACGTGTTTTTTGGGATTCAATGGAAAGTGTTGACAGGAACAAAAAAACTATTTAAATAAGATTTTTAGGTATTTATGACACCCACACAATGAGACTGCATGTAAAAAGATCCGACTAATAGTAAAATAGTTATGGCCGACAACCGAGGCAGGATGCAGATTTTTGAACTTGTTGATAATGCGACGATAGTTTCACGCAGATCTTTCGACGAAATTGGAGTCGATTGGTCAAGTAGTTTTTGAGAATTTCTAATTGTTTATCCCTTTCAATTTTCGCATAAAAACAACAACTATCTTTCGGAATGGTTTGTGATTCGTGTCGGCAAGGAAAACTCGTGTATTTCCCTATAAAATGTCCTCCGAACGAACCCTGTATATTGCTCAGTAAACTAGTAGTGATGGGCCGAAGATAGGTGTTTTGGGATAAGCAATTAGAAATTCGTAAAAACTAGTTGAGCAATCGACTCCAATTTTGTTGTTGTAATATGATTAGACAACTGAGGCTACAGAAATCTACTACTATATTCATATACTGAACAAATGAGGTCTGCAATTTCAATTATTTTTGGTAACATACTAATTTACTTTTGACTCTTTTTGGTTGGTGCACGTCCCCTATTTTTACTGTTTAATTCCACAGTACGAAGCACGATGACCGGATAAGTATTGTTCATAGGTGCAAACATTTTTTAGCCACCCAGAGGACGTGTAGTCATTTTTTGTTTCAGTAGCCAAATTTGGGATGATCGAAACATTGCCAGAACACAGAGCAGGGGCCATAATAGCATTAAGTACAATTTGTACTCTCAATTATTCCGGGTGTTTCAAATTCCACCCTCATAAATGGGATCCCGGGAAATAAAAAATACGGAGGAAAAATTGAAAATTAAGAGTAGTTTTGGTGAAAGACGAAAAAAGTCCGAGGCACCAATAGTGGAGGATGAAATTTAAACACACACAATGACAATGAATGGTTTAAAAATTTAGTTACCTCGGCGCATCATTGATGAGTGCTAGCTTTCCAAAGTCGTCACCTTCATGGAGAGTATTCACGGTACCTTTACCGTGAATCACAACATCGACAGAACCTCTTAGGATGATGTACCATGACCTGCCTTCATCTCCTTGATGAAACACTAGAAGCAATTAAAGAATTTATAGAAGTATATACAAAGTCGCTATACGACTGTGTTGTGATTTTCATGGATTATCAGCAGCAAGATTAGGCGAGGACTTCGATACTTAGTATACCATATCTTTAATTTGTTTGGATTACTTTATTCGACAGTTCTAGATAGTAGTACTCTTTATGTTTGTTAGAATTGTACTACAGGGTGCCAGAATAAAGTTTGTTTTATGACTAGACTAAACCCGCAGCTCCGCCCGCGTAGTAGTAGTGTTCGTTTTGCATTTTGGTGAAGGAGATTGGTTTTGGAGAAACAAAAGCAATATTCAAAGTAACACAATCGTTACTTTAACAATGAATATTTTTTATCCAACATTTTAATACAACAATATCTTAATTGCAATGTTTCGATTTTTTATATCTTATATCCTTGATAATAAGTAGGAAGCTTACTTGAAAATTAACTTGCTTCTTAACATCACGTTGAAGGTTATTAGCAATTATATACTGAAACTTGAAATATGTTCTCCCTTAAACATTCATTTGATCTTCAAATGACCTCTATGGTCATAATCAAGGTCACGGAAATACTTGGGACCAGTTTCTTCTTCTTTTTATTCCCGATATCAAAAATATTTTTTAAAAAAGCCTTGACCTTCAGATGATATTGAAGGTCATAGTCAAGGTCACGTTCAAGATACCCATTAGATGATTTTTTTCAAACGTTACAACTTGTCTTGGGGACGCAACAATTTTGCACAGTTTAATGCTTCCAAAACACAGTACTGTACCTTGACGAACAAAAAGCGGCCTAGCGCTCATCCGGTTTCGATGGATGGACGAGTTCTACCAAAGAGCCATTCATTTCGGCTGGTCGGAGTCCAGATCACCGAAGGACTTGATCTGGCACGAACACATCTCGTCAATAGCGGCAGCTGCTCGGAAAAAGCTAGGCTATTTGTTTAGGGCTAAAAAGTACGTTCCTCCGCATGACCTTCTCACTCTATACAAGGCCCAGATAAGGCCTAGCCTCGAGTATTGCTCACACGTTTGGGGTGTTGCCGCCCCGACTACATTATTTATGCTCGATGCTGTCCAGAGGAGAGCTGTTCGACTGATCGATGACTCTTCTCTAACAAACCGTCTCGGGACCCTTTAGCACCGGCGGGCCGTCGGCGATCTAGCTCTCTTCTACCGCTACAAAAACGGGCTTTGTTCCTCAGAGCTCTCCTCCATGATGTCGCCGCGCGATGTGCCTGCCAGACAGATCCGCCTGACTTGGGCCTCCCATCCTAACCGTGTAGAACATCGTGCATCCAGAACTGGCCGATACGACCGCTTCTTTGTCTCGAGGGTGTCGTGATTGTGGAACAAACTACAAGAGGAAGATTTTCCCAGATGCACTAACGTTGGGCAGTTCAAAAATCCGATTAACAAACTTCCTTTGGGATCATCATAGCAGCAGCGGTGTCCCGGCATTTAGGCTTCTGCCTGTGCGGCTGCTTTAGTATGGAAAAAAACTGTGTTCTACAACAATCTTCTCCAGGTATTTTTCGAGATATTTTGGTCAATCTATGCTTTTTGAGCACCCTGTATATCTTCGCTGATAATACCATGTTTATAACCTTCATCAGGGTTCAATTAGTAGGTGTACAAAATTTCATGTCTCTCATTTATATCCACAGGGTTTAGGAGGTATCACCATTATTAAGAATTAGTAGAAAATTGTTACTTTTGAGACAGTATTATTTTTATATGAAGTTTGTGTATCTTTCGTTATTTCTCATTAATCTTCTTAGAATATGTTCCCAAATGATGTGTGGTTGAAGAATAGCTATCAGTGAAAAATTAGTCCAACTAATGTAGGTATAGCAATCGGATGAACCGTAATTTTATCTATCATTAAAAATATTGTGGCATATTCACGTAGGCTTATAGAACAAATTAGTGATCAGATGAATTATACATAGTTAGGAAAACCTGGTCTTCAAAATTCCTACAGATAATCAAATATCCTAAGCAGTTTCTGCGTAAGACAGGCAAAATGCTGCAGATACCCTTACTCTTGAAAGTTCCCATTTTATGAACTTATCCTATAAGGGCCATCATCAATATTCTACATTCCGGATAGAGTCATTAAACGATTGAGGGACAACAACTCCTCAAATTCAAATCAATGCCAAATCTAATCAAAGTAAGGGGTGACCGCCTTGACATCATTTTGGGCGATAAAATGGTTATGGAATCTATGCTGTATTACCTTTCTCGATAACGGCCTTTTGTTACGCAAATAGGATAGTAAACATGTATAGAATAATTAACTAATGTCCGTACTATAAAACGCTTGCAGAGATTATAGCGTACTTATCCCACTTGTTTAATTCTGTTATTGGGATTTCGATGCAAGATGTCATATTCGACTGATACGCGAATGCGTTCTCTTAGTTTGTGGATTGTGCGTTGGAGCTGTTCGATTTTCTGCTTAAATATCTCAGCAGATTAAATTTTCGAGTACAGAGAAATGCATAGGATAAGAAGGAATAGGAGGGCAGGTTATCGACGTAGACTGCTGTGATTTGAAGATGACCTTTCTAGTAGCGTGCTCCGTATTTTACCGAATGTTGATGTAGCTAGGTCGACAATACACAGAATTTTACATAGAGAGCTGCTGCACCCTTTCTTATCCATCATGCGCGGGCACTTCTTTCAGAAGAAGAGAGAGTCCAATTTACAGAAGGATGCGCCAAGAATTCAGAAATGTTTCCAAAAAAAGTTATGGATTGAACGTCTTTGAGAGCAGGCATCTGTAATATTCATAATATCCACCACTGGGCTGTAGATTTACAAATCATGAGGCTGGACCGCTCTCAACTCCGATTTAGGGACAAATTATGGGCTAGACCAAACTTTTTTTGTTGAGGCTCCTCAGACTATAAATTATATTTTCATGCTCCCCTTTACATTTTCAATAAATACAAAAAAACGCACATTGTATAGCTACTATTATTTTAATTCTAATAAAGAAACTTTAAAAGAATAAATAAACTAGTAAATGTTTTTTTATAGAAAAACTTGAATAAAACAAAAGTAGGTACTAATTAGACACTTGAGATTGTATGTTCTGTACCAGTTGGTTGATTCTAGGTTCTGTTTTCGCCAGAGCTATCATCAGGTCGCTATCAACATCAAGACGATTTTGCTGTTCAGTTTTGATTAAAACTAGAGCAGAAAAGCTTGTGTCATATAAGTACGTTGACGAAAAAGGAACTAGTATTCGTAAAGCAAGAGAGGCAAGTGTCGAATTAACAGGCAATCTTTTGATCCAAAATTTCTCCAATGTTAAAAGATCGAAATCATGTTTCATGGACGAATCAGCCTTCATTTCTAGAAATTCTTCCTGAACTTCTTCTGGTAATTGTGACACATCGACAACAAATGGTTTTTTGTCATGTGCCATATTGGTGACAATGAATTGATGTCTGAATAGTATCGGCGAAATTCGTCTTCCAGGGTTTGCAAATGAGTTTAAATTTGCGTCCAGCATGTTATTTTTATTTGCTTCGAACAGCCGAGAAAAAATATAACATTTTTAGAAGACACTTTTTGATTCCAAAGTTTGAGCTTTGATATGAACCTATGAATATAATCATAATTGCTTATTATAGTGTTGTTTCTGCCCTGGAGTTTCAAGTTTAGCTCATTCAAGGAGTCAAATATGTCCACTGAAATGTGTCATCTTTGAAGATTGTCAAGAAATCGTGTTTTTTTTTAATTCAAGAAAAAGAATTGCCTCTTCTTTCAATTCATAAAGGCGAGCCAACATGTTGTCTTTGGACAGCCAGCGTACTTCTGTATGGAACAGAAGAACTTTGTGATCAGAATTGAGATCCTCGGAAAGTAAAGTAAATAACCGACTGTTCAAAGCGCTGCTGTTGATGTAGTTTACAATCCTTATAGCCGAGTATAAAGTCTGGCGTAATTTCTGTGGCAATATTTTGGAGAAAAATGTGTACTTCTTCCAATCCAAATAATTTTTTTCAACAACATTTGATATTGAATTGAACATATCTTCAGATGTAGTACCTGCTGTCAAAGATTGGGAGTACAAAATCTCTTCTTGTATGATATCTCCTCTGATGTAACGGACATAAACTATTAAGTGTGCACAATTAACGAAGTCGGTGGATTCATCGCAACTAATGGCAAAAAATGGCGATAATTTTACTTTGTTAATTATTTGTGACTCTATGCCTGCTGCAATGTCATCGATTATACGCTTGACTGTGTTATTCGAAAGAGAAATAGACTTCATTTATTGCTCTGCATCTTCTCCTAAAATTATCTGCGTGGCTTTTAGGACACATGGTTTTATTAATTCTTTACCGATAGTATGAGGTTTATTTTGCTTTGCTATCATAAAAGATATTTCAAATGAAGCTTTGAGATTCTGCGATACACCTATGTGATAACTTCCCGATTTATCCAGTCTTATCCGCTTGAGTGATTCTGCTTTAGAAGAAGAAGAAACTCGTTCGTCTTCAAGACCAGAGTAGGATGCTGCTTCAAATGCCTTTCAAGGCGATTGGGCCTCATGCTATCATGACTTGAAACTTTCATACATCTCACACACTGAGGCAATTGTAACTCGTCTTTTTCTATGAAGGTAAATCCAAACTTAACCTAATCTCCGGAAAACTTTTTTTTTTCGCTGCCATTTTGCATTTATAAAAATAAAACAAATAAGTAATAAATGAATAATCAAAATACCTACATGTAATTACTAAGTATATGCCCATTATTTTATCTTAATAACGTAATGAATTCAACAGTATATTGGCCACCGGGAGATTTGTATATTTCTAGTTACGTTTACGTTATAATAGTAATTTTAAATACATTTGGAATCAATGTTAGGTATTTAAAGTTCGTCGTTTCTAAATTATTTCGCCGCCTAGGTTTGACTGTGATGTGGTAAAAAAGTCCCAATGGCTGATCCATGAACGCGTCTCCACTCAATCAACAATTTAGTAAATTAAATAAAAATGGTAACTAAAGTTTGTAAATACACAAACTTACCTTTTAACACTGAGACACAATAACTTGACACACTCAAACAGATTTCTTAACAAAACATGAACATCGAAACGTCAAATTTTTCGCAAGTTTGTGGGAATGGATGTCACAGATGCTCATCCGCGTCTGGTAGGTACACAATTGTTTTCTAAGTGATGAATGTTAAGCGGTGCGGCGGGGGTGCGCGCGAATTTCATGTTGTGACTTGTCGAAACTTTTATAAACTGTGATTAACGACGCCGGGTTCTTAAACAGCGGTTGACAAAATAAGTGAATATGATATTTAATTTTTAATTTTATGCGTGTAAATTAAGCATTACATTGTAATGTTATTTGTTTATTTTTTTTGTTTTTTCTTTCTAAAATGGAAACGCTTTCCGCCCCCCTTGACATCATCCTATGCCTCTCTTGGGAGGCGCGCCCCCTGGGCTAGACTCATAAATAGTAAATTTATTGACCAATTTTAATCAACAGAAAAATTGGAGAAACTTCATTAATTCTTCTCCAATACAATGTACCAGAACTGTTAGCAAGCTAGCTAGATCACACAATACACGTCAGAATTTTTTGCATCGCACCTATTCTAGACGATAGGATTAAATTATTATAATTATTCAACAAATTATTGTCTCTTTCTCCTACTTGGAGTATAAAAAGTTGATAACTATGGTTATAAGACCAGATAATACGACACTGTAATACCTTTATTACCCAAAATAATGTCAAGCCGCCATTGTTTTGGATTGCTTAGATCTAGAATCCATCTTAGTTTAAAGACATGATCTCTTGATTTTCCTGATCCTGTTTGGAATGTAGAAGGTTGACAATCGCAGTTTTAGGATTTAGTTTACAAAATAGGATATTTTGAGATTTAGGTTACCTGCAGCATTTTGTCTATCTTGCCCAAGAGCTATTTAGGATATTTGATGAAGTAAAAGGTCTTTTGAGAAGTAATAATATCTGACTGTCTTTCATATTTATGGACAGTTTATCTGCTCACTAATTTTTGTACGGACCTTATTGAATATGCTGCAGACAAAATTGCGGTTTAGCTGATTGCTGTAAATACATTAACTGATCTAATTTTTTACTGATGCCTTTCCTTCATCGATACCATCATTTTGGAATATATCCTGTAAAGCTGATTATGAATTAACAAAAAATATAAGTTCAAATAGTGCAGTCTCAAAAGTAGATAACTTTTACAAATTCTTAAAAATGGCGACAGCTCCAAACCAAATATTTGGTTTGTCTGATTGGAAATGAGCATTCTATCACACTCTTTTGTTTGACCTATAACCTTTGAGACTTCCTGTATATAGAATTTTTACTCACAGACAGATCCAGATTTGGGATGTGCTTCAAAAACTATAATGCTAGCGAGTTCTCTCTTCACAGTATTTGACAAATGCGCTACAGCTCGTATGTGAAGAAGTTCTTCGTAGATTGTCTCTTGCTCATCTAGGGTCCTTTCATGAGGCCTGCAAATAAACAGAAGCTCATAAACTTAAATCCCGTTAGTTATAAATTTTGATTATAAAAAATGATGAATGCGCAGCACAAACGTATATATATATATACAGGGTGTTTCTTCAGAACTATGGGATCAAACTTGTAGGGGTTATTCAGTGTAACAGTAGAAAATACTTGAGTATAGGGCCCCATATCCGGCGCTTGTGTGTTGTTATCTTTAAAAACGACAGCAGAGATTGTTTTTTGTAGCTGCATTCCATATCGCCTTAGTCGTGTTATCGTATTTGTGAAGTTTGCAAGAATTTAACAAAAATTAATTGCTGCTATTGGAAAACTTTACCAATCAAGAATATTCGGATATGCATTTGGCATACGGAGCATCAAGCTGCAGTGCACGAGCAGCAGCGCGGTTGTATCAGGAACGTTATCCCGAACGACCGCATTCGGGATACAAAAAGTTTATTGCTATTCATCGGCGGCTCTCCGAGACAGGCATGTTTAAAACAAACATGCATGATACTGGCGTTGCTCGAACCGTAAGAACGGTGGAATTTGAAGAAGAGTTGCCGGCGAACCATCAAGTAGCACAGGTCACATTGCTGAGGATATTAATACGAGTAACGCTTCCGTCTCGCGGGTGCTACACGAGCAACAACTTTATCCTTACCACTTCCAGAGAGTTCAAGGATTGACTGCAGCCGATTATCATCCTAGAGTTCAATTTTGTCAATGGCTTCTTCATCAAATCGCTGCACAACCAAATTTTTTACGCTATGTTTTATGGACCGACGAAGCCTCTTTCACAAGGACGGTATTTTTAATAGTAGGAATAGCCACGTTTTGGACAAAGAAAATCCCGATGCAATTTTTCCTAGAAAAGATTAGCAACGTTGGTCTGCCAACGTATGGGCAAGCATTGTTGATGACTATTTGATTAGGCCATACCTTCTACCGGAACGGTTAACAGGACCTATTTACCGGGGTTTGTTTGAGGAAGTCCTTCCAGAACTTCTTGAAAATGTTAGATTGAACGTTCGACAGCAAATGTGGTTTCAGTGTACAAGTATCTGAGTATTTGGCTCAGCGGCTTGGGCACCGTTGGATTGCCAGCGGTGGAGCAGTTTTTTGGCCTCCTAGGTCACCCGATTTAACGTCGCTAGATTTGCTGTAGGGACATGTGAAGTCTTTGGTTTACGAAACTCCAGTAGAAACAGAGCAAGACTTAATTGCACGAATTACAGTAGCATTTGCAATCATTCAAAACGAGTATCAAATTTTTAGTCAAGTCCGCAGAAATCATGTGCGACGTTTAAATCGGTGTATTCAGGTTGGAGGAAGACATTTTGAACATATGTTGTGATGATATCATGTACAAAAGACAAAAACTAAATGCATTAAATCCTATTTAGGCAATTCATCGTATTTCTAAATTTTAACGCGTCTTATGGCCGTAGTGACACTTTCCCTGATATATATATATATATATACAGGGTGACTTCGAAGTTGAGTCATTTATTTTAACAGTGAGTAGATCTGATCAAAAGAAATGTTTTTTTCCTTTACCATTTTTCTGGTAAAATAAAAGTAACAAAGTTATAGCCCTTTGGAAGTTTGAGTACCGCCCTGTCTCAATAATAATATCATGTACTCGTGTTTGGCAACAACGGATATAATCCGCCTTACCGGTTCATCGCATCGGAAACAAAAAAGCGAAAGAATTTGGAACGACGTTTTTGCAATTAAGTATTTTATTCAGTTCAGTTATACATACAGTCGGTTAGCGTGTGAATAGTGTCTGTTGCGTGGCTCAAACGAAATAAAAAATGGCACATGTTTATGCGGATCGGTTTCCCAATCGAGTGCAACCAACCCCTCGTGCCTTTGTTAATGTAGTACAACGGGCTCCTGAATCAGGTGACTTGAAGACCTCACAGGGGACCTCACGATCAAATACAGGTCCGCACTGAAATACTTGTCGGGAGGATACTTTATAAAACAAGGTAAAAATTTTTTTTTAATTTTTTTTTATTTTTACACACATATTCTGGTTTATCTTCCTTCTACAATCATTATCTGAAAATTAATGACTCAACTTCAAAGTCACCCTGTATATATATATATATATATATATATATATATAACAAAAAGTAGAAAAAATAATGGGCAAAATCCGCAAAAAAGAGGAAAGTCGATTCGAGCAGAAAATAGGATAGGTAACCCGAGCGATACGTATTTCTGCTGGTTGCCTTCAGCAGGCCCGAAATGAATGCACATACGAAACTACAAAAGTAGATACACATGCCCACACATCCGGATACGGGTGTAACCTGAGGAAACGAAGATGGAGAGGAAAAAAAAAACGACACACTTAGTACATATACGCTCCCAACTCCGGCAATTCTACGCACCTGCTAGCCACATTTCGTGCATCATAGATTTTCCTGTACATTTTAACTTAGAATGATAAAAAAAGGTTTTCGATAGGCGTGTCCTTCCGCAATTTGGGCTCAGCGCCCAGCATAACAGTCTGCTTGATTGTCAAGGTCTTGATAAATATAATTTTCTCCACTACTAACCCGAAAGATGACTATTATTGACTCCAATTAGCTACGTTTGCTCGGAACGTGGCATGCCAGGGTGATCCTTGAATTCGTGAAATTGCCTTCGACTGAACGCCTTTGGCGGGAGAGAGGCTAGGACCGCTCATGCTCGGTATCAAACATGAAGTACAACTGACAGGCATTCACCAGTGTTGCCAAGCCTACCTATTTTTCGGTATTTCTATCAAGATCTAATTTATCGAAGACGTCCTCATTTTTCACGATTTTTTAAAATAATGTTTACCAACAACGACATGGAACCAGAAATAAAGCTTTTGTCCTACAACAGGTACAGACTGGTAGATCAGCGCCACTACCGAATCACAGGATAAGCAATAAGGAAAAAAGCTTGCCTGTTTTCATTTAAATATCTAATTAGATTGTCAGTATGTGATGCTCCAAAGTCACGAGAAGCGCGGAATACGTATGTCAGAACGAGAAAGAAGCACCACGTTGCCTGGCAACTCGAGTGACGATACCTCGGATGCAGCTACGGCTTGCCATCGGCGTACTCTTTCTAACATACGTATTGCACGCTTCTCGGGCTTCTCTCTCGTACACATGACCTCGTCAGTGTATTCGGATTTCTCTTTATGTTATTTGTATTCGGAAGCTGAAACTATGAGACCGGACATAAGTTTATTTTTGATATGAGAAATACACGTCTCTTTCTGTTTATTGACTCGTTAAATGTTGCTTTTGAAACTTCAAGCAACTATATCGAGAGTTTTATCTTTCCGCTTGTAAATTATTCAGCATTTAAAATGGAATGGTGGCCGAAACAGTCTAAAAAAAACAGCGAATCAATGACGCGAAAAAATCCGCTTGTAAAAGAGAAACGGTCTAGCATAAACTCCAAACAAGGGATGATGAGCCATGTAAATTGTTGCAAAAAATGCTCAAACGGTCGAACGTAATGTGAGTTTATACGCTGTCGTGATTTTATGGCCCGGATCAACGGCTTACACTAAAGAGTATAAATGCAGCTTTATTTCTAAAGTGAATCAAATTATCGAAAATTCGTCGTACATATTGCGATGAAGGTGTCCATCTCTTATATAGTGGAAGTGCCTAAGCCTTTTAGCTGGTATAACAAACTCCATGACGCTGCACTGGCAGACGGTCAAAACATACTGGACAGCAAACATGCTAGCTTTGTTTCAACATACAATGAAACTAGTTCTGAAATGAACAGAGCACAAGTCGGTCGAAACTTTCGTTTCAACAGAAAAACAGAACTGATTGCGTACCTGGCAGTTCTGTGTTTAAACTAATTCCGGACTGATTGCGAACTAAAGGTTCGAATTTGATGACGGATGCACTTTTACAACTGACGTCGACGAGAAGAAGAAAATTACACAGTCAAGTGTTGATAATTCTAATGATTTCTAACTAGATTCAAGATTTGCTATGATTTTAAATTTTAGTTCAACTAAAGCTATGTTTACTGCAACAAGCCTTGAAATTCTCTGCTCCAACAGAATAGTTCGGAAGCAGTTCTGAGCTGTACCTACGTGTAGATAAATAATTCGGAACTATTTGGAACAAACCTGCAGATATCAAGTCTAGAAATAGATACAACGTACACTATTGTTGAGAAGTATATAATAATAATAATAATAATAAATGGCTTTATTCGAAGAGACAATGCATAGAAAAATGGTGTTCAACAAAAAGGAATAATTGCTCTCGAATCTCAAGGGGGAGTTCACGACCTGCGTGCTCTTCCACTCATTCCTTGCTCTATTTTAAAATAGTGATAACAACGGTTACATGACTACTACTAACTATAGGAGAGCAGAAAAAAAAGGTATGAGTATAAAAAACAAATAACACTGAAAATATAAAACTGAAAATTCCATCATATAATCATGAGATTCATCCAAAAAAGCTAAATGTTACAGTATTATCAGTGAAATTAATTATACTTATCTAAAAGGAATCGTCTCAGAGCTGCCTTGAATTTGCAACCTTTCATATTTTTGATTTGCTGGGGGATGGAGTTGTATAATTTATAGATGTTGTAAGAGAAGCCACGTTCGAAAAAGCATGTTCGATGGAATGGAGCATAAAGATTCTGTTTCGAACGAACATTGACAGAATGAAGACTTTCTCTAAACATGAATTTTTCATACAAATATGACGGTGACTTGCTCGACAAAATATTATTGTAGAAACATAGTGTCAATAGTTCTGAACGCTGTTTCATGTTCAACCACTGTAAATCCTTCAGCTTATGACTAACTCTGTCATATTTCCTTATACCGAAAACGTACCTCATACGTGAATTTTGAACACGCTGAATTCTAGATATCGTATCAGCATCCAAGCATGGATAATAGACAGGAGCACCATACGAAAACTGGGACAAAACCAACGTTTCGCATAGCATTCGTTTGATGTTTCTGCTAAGAAGGTGTCTATGAGGGTAAAGCAGCTTGAGTGCATAGTACGCTCTTTGTATACATTTTGAAATATGCTCTTTAAATCTGAACTTAAAATCTATTATGAGACCCAAATTTTTAACAGAATCGCAGAACGGTATTAGAACATTATCTATATGTAGCGTCATATTGTTCATTATCTCTGACCGATCTTTCCCAAAAATTATTGCTGCTGTTTTTTTTGGCTTCAGTGACATTGAATGATCATTAGAAGTTTTAAATAGAGCGTCAAGATCAGCATTAATTTTAAACTCCGCCATTGGCCAATCATCACCATGGAATGAAAGGCACACTTGAGTATCACCTGCATACATGTGAGGCTTACAGTATTCAAGGGATTTGGAGAGAGAGACTAATATATAGCGTGAATAACAGCGGTCCGAGTATCCCCCTACTGCAAAAACAAGATTTTCATACTTATACTGGTTACGGATATAAATGTTTAATTTATATTCTCGTTTATTCTGATTCTCTATTTGAATAACATTTTCATGTTACCGATTTATCAAGTGTTGCCAAACACGCGAACACCAATTACTAAAAACTTTTGCATATTTTGAAATTATTTCAATACATAAAACGTGTTCTATAACTTCGTGCTATAGCAAAAATATATTTGTTTAAATAGAACACCCTATATTTTATTGAGTATTCTAATAAAGCTTCTAAAAACAAGAAGTTTGCTTAGATATTTGGTCATACGTCTTAAAAAATGTCCAGCTTTGACGTCTTGCAGCTTCGCCATTTTTGAAGATATACTAAGTGACATATAAATCCGAACACCCAGTTTAAATGGTTTTATTTTAATAAGAGTTGGTGAATGTATTTATCTTACTGTAAATAACAAGTGAAATAATTTTCAGCCTTATTAGTTTGACATTCCGGTTTTTATACTGCTTTTTTTTAATTCACTAACGCTCTAAAAATGAATATTTCAGCCGCAGTAAAGAATCAACGTTGGCGGATTTTGGTTCTTGACATCCTTTACGATCGGTTACGATGCCTAGAGTACGGAGACCTGTACGATTTCGTCAACTTAGTGAGTTTGATAGGGGCCGTATAGTGGGACTTCGGGAAGCTGGACTTTCTTTTCGGGCAATTGCAGTTAGAGTGCAAAGAAGTGTAGACACTGTGGTTAGGTGTTGTCAGGCATGGCTTCGAGAAGGCCGTACGCAAAGAGCAAGGGGCACTGGACGCCGCCGTAGAACAACAGACCGTGAAGATCGCCGCCTAAGATTATTGGCCTTAAGGGACCGTTTCTCCACTACCAGGTCCATTGCAAATGAATGGTTTGCAGAACGCGGAAGACCTATTGGCATGCGAAGTGTTTACCGACGAATGAGAAGTTTTGGCTTGTTTTCATACCGGCCACACTGGGTCCTCCCTTTAACTCGAGAACACCGACGTAATTGCCTTGAGTGGTGCAGACAACGGTCACTCTGGGATCAGGAATAGAACAGTATTGTCTTTAGTGACGAGTCTCGATTTTGTTTAGGCATGTACAGTGGTCGTGCCAGGGTTAGAAGGCGACGTGGTGAAAGGAGGAATCCACAGTTTTTTGTTGAAAGACATGTTCATCACACTGTTGGAGTTATGGTTTGGGGTGCTATAGCTTATGGTTCCAGGTCACCTTTAATCTTCATCAGAGGTAACTTGAACGCGCAGCGTTATATCCACGAAGTTCTAGAACCCCATCTTTTACCCTATCTTGACATCCTGGCAGATCCAACTTTCCAACAAGATAATGCCCGACCACATGTTGCAAGAGTCACAATAGACTTCTTTCAATATAATGATGTCACATTGATACCATGGCCACCAAGATCTCCCGACTTATCCCCAATTTGCAACGTCCTCCTCAGACTCTAGAAGCACTTCGAGAGGAGTTGGTGGTTGCTTGGAATGAGATACCACAGGAGGACATTGACCACCTGATCAGAAGCTTGCCTAGGCGCGTTGGAGAATGCGTAGCACATCAGGGTGCATCCACACATTATTAAAGGTCAAAGGGCTTTAAAGCAGTGCAATCATTTTGAAATTTTTATCATTTACTTATTATGCTTCATTAAGTACTTATACAAAATTTTATTAAAATAAAACCATTTAAACTGGGTGTTCGGATTTATATGTCACTTAGTATATATAAATCTTAGTTCACAAAAATCGATTTTAAGCTGATCTGGAAAAGTACCGAAATTTATTTCTTGTTATACAGGGTATTTCAAAACGCAAAATGTTCCTTTTCCCAAAAATTTTAAATGAAACATCCTGTATACTTCTACATCGTTAAATAGTTTTTTTTGTGAAATTTCTTTTTGATATAAGGTTTATATAACTGTATCCAATCGTTTTTGAATTTAATTTCCAGAAAAAACAAATACATCTTGTATATAAGCATTAAATAAAATCTTCTTCCAAAACAATAGCTTCTATTAACACAAAAAAATAATCTCAGCCTAAGGCAACCAATTAGCTTGTATTAACACAAAAAATAATCTCAGCCTAAGGCAATCAATTAGCGAGCCCAACTTAATAATCCTAGAATCCTAGAAATTTCATTCAATGCTGTTTCTCCATTCCGTAGGATTCACAGAATTCTTAATGGAAAAAGATATCACAAAATGCCGCATAGAGAAGGCCTACAGGAACAAGATTCGTAATACGATAAAGAAAATGATCAGAATCATCATTCAAGTTGTGAAAAATCATTTGTCCGAAAAACAGCATCATAAACTATGGAATTTCCAGTTTAGTTCCCGTTCTCCATTCAAACGAATTTCTTTGATAGAAACACACTGAAACAACTTGATGAAAATGGAAAGGCAGCTCCAAATATCTATTCTCAAAGAGTTCATCACGATAATGTTGCTAATTATCGGAAAAAAGTGTAAATATAACCCGTGTTGTAACAGCGTTTGCTATCATATTCAAGATACATTTCACCCAAAGCAATAATGTAAACTATAATAGTATTATATTAAGTTATATTGAATTTTACCTCAGCTTTAAGTATAAGCCGTCAACTAACCGGAAACTGTTTAACAGGACAGTACTTTCGTGATATGAGAGAACTTTGTAGCGCAGTCGAACTTTCTGGATTCTTGTCAAGCAGATTGAAGGATACTTCACGTAACCTTCCGCTACTGGCTTGCAGGGTGGAACGACTGTAACCAACTCCACTGCCAAGCCAGAAGAACTGTTCAAGGTCATTAAGATAATAGCGCGACGATCGTACATGCCAACACAACGAGGCAAGTAATATTAAGACATAAGACTGAATTGAGATATTGGAGTTGCTCTACGCTAACAAATCTTGTTGTGATCTACAACTTATTCAACTTCTGAAATATTAACCAAATAAAGGGTGTTTCGGTAAGGAAGCAATATTTCAAGGTTCTATAAAAAATGGTATTTCCTAGCAACTGAAATATTTATTGGATTATGGTATATACAGGGTCTTTCAGTTTATTGTTGCATAACTTTAAGATTCGATAGAACTTTTAAAATTAATGCATAAAGTCTATATAAACATGGGTCGAAAAATGCGTGGCTTCCGAAATTTACTTTCTAAAATAGTTTTTTTTAAATATTTCGAACAGTATTTGATGTATAACAGTGAAAATTGGTATACAAGGGTTTTTTGGTACGACAAAACGAACCATGGGCATAGTTTTACTCTAGCCGCTAGAGGGCGCTCTTTACTGTACCTGTAGTGTATTAAAATGACCGAAAATTTTTTCTTAGTGCAATTTTTTGCTTTTTGAATAAAAAACTGATTTTTCGCACTTTTCAACATAAAGAAGCTCTCTTGTGAATTTTCGTTATAGTTAGCCGTTTTTGAGATATTTCGATTTTTAAGGTTCGATGCATTTTTAATTATCTATGATAAAATAACGTTAAAAAGTCAGTATCTCGATAATTTTTGGAAGTAGGCTGTGCCTGCAAATATTTTTGAAATTGAAAGCAGAATAAGGTTAAACGTCAATTAGTTGACAGTTAGTTTTGTTGTCTGTTGACAACTGAAACGTTTTTTTGCAATTGTGAATGCACGAAATTTAGCTTCTTTTACCCGTTTTTTTTGTAAGTTTTATAAAAATGCCATTTTTATCCTCCAATCAAGAGTTAGCGGATATTCATTTTGTGTATGGCTTTGTAAATGGAAACGCAGCAGAAGCAACCAGAGAATACGCACGAAGATTTCCAAACGACATCCAACTCGCTCAGTATTTGTAAGAGTGCATCGCCAAATAATTGAAAATGGTTTTGGAAATCTCCAAAGGGATCAAAACATAAATGTTCGTCAGCGCATATTTACCCATATGATTCTGCGGGAGTTTGATAGAGATCCGACCACAAGTGTTAGGAGAGTTTCTGGTGCCTTGGGAATTTCAGCAAGCCATGTTCACCGTGTTCTTAGAAATGACCATAGACGTCCTTACCATTTGCAACAGCCAGGGGACGGAGAACGACGAATCTTAAAGTTATGCCACAATAAACTGAAACACCCTGTATAATTTGGAATTATATATGAAACAACACATTAGGTAAATGGCTGCCAAGGCTTCGCAGGCACATGCGCACTCTTTTTAATAAAAATTGTGATAACATTTTTGAACACATGTCGTGGTATCTTGTTGATACAGCGTCTGTTTTGACCTTTCAAGGCTTTTGGGGTTGCAGGCTTGTCGGCACTAACTTGTGACTTCAGATAACCCCAACGCCAAAATTCCAAAGGTGATAAATCGCAAGAGAGTGGCGGTCAATTTTGGCCACCAAAGCGGAAGATGGGCCAGGAGCAAACTCGTGCAAACTGTCAATGTTTTACGAGCAGTAGTGCATGTGGCACCATCCTGCTGAAACCATATGTCATTAAGAGCCATGGCTTCTAATTGTGGCACAAAAAACTGAGTATTTATTGCACGATAACGTTCGCCATTCACTGTTAGTGCCTCGTCCTCAAAGTAAAATGGTCCAGTAATCCCTCCAGACCATAGTGCACACCAAACAGTGACACGGTTTGAGTGCATAGCCTTCTCATGAATTACTCTTGGATTTTGTGTGCCCCAAATGTGGAAGTTTTGCCTATTGACGAAGCCATCGACATGAAAATGGGCCTTATCGCTAAACATGATTTTGTCCGCAAAATCAGCATTCACATCCTGTTGGCCAAGGATCCAGTTGCTGAACTGTCTTCGCTACGCATGGTCTGTTGACATAAGCTATTGAGTCAATTTGACTTTGTAGACATGTAGGTGTAAATCTTTCTTTGGAATACGCTGGGGAGTGGCTGTTTTAATGTCCAATGCGCTGCGCTGCGAGCTCGACTCGTATGTTTCACATCATTATCTGAACCAGTACTTTCAAAGTTTTGGATTATTCTTTTAACAGTGGATGGGGTAGGAACATTATGCAGACCGAATATTAGCCGCACTTTTCGAATCGTGGCATATACGTATAAACTTTCACCACTTTGGTAATAATTTTTAACAATCAGGATGCGCTGTTCTATTGTGTAATGATTCATTTTCATCAACTCCCGCCTGTCAGAAACTAATTTTCTTACTCCTAATTCTTCATGTAATTTTTTTTGATTTGAGGTCTTTGAGATTTTCAAGGAAGCCTCAATCTCGTGATATGTCACATGTCTATCTGCAATGATGAGTTTGCGCACAGCATCGACGTTTTCCTGGGTGACTGCCGTTTTTGGTGCACCCACCCTGGGATCGTCGCTAAGTCTCACCCGTCCAAGTTTGAATTCTCCATACCAATGGGAAATTGTCGACTAATGTGGCGCTTCGTTGCCGAAAACAGACTGTAACTCAGCAAGGCATCCTTGTTGCGATAATTGTCTCTGAAAGTTGTAATATATTATGCCGCGAAAATGTTCTCGGTTGAGTTCCATTTTGCTAATGATTTGGTGATACTTAAAAATTCACTGTAGTGAGAACACTGCACGTATTGCTGTGAAACTTTGAATTTAAGTTTACTAAAGAGTGAGGTTAAGATTCAGTACTGACGTTCGATCCGCGCGGCCTACTACATAGTTTATTGTCCCTGTCTGGATGAAATCACAAAATACAGACTGCAAAAAATTCAAAACTCATGTAGTCGTTACATAAACAATTTAAGAAGGTACGATCATGTTTCTCACTCAATATCTTCAATGAATTGGTTGAAAATTTCTGATCTTTTCAAATACAACTTTGTTACATTTGTCGTAAAAATATTAAAAACATCTGTTCCGGTTTATCTTATGCAAAAGCTTGTTCGTAGGAATTTAATTCACAATTTGAATACGCGCAACATTAATCTCCTGACAATGCCACAACATAGGACAGCCATTTTTCAACGGCCTTTTACGTATAATGCGGTGAAATTGATCAACTCTTTCGAACAACGTTTCATCAGCAACTTTTCTGAAAAAAAAAATATAAGAACTACTTATTGAGATCTTAGGTTATTGTCTTCTCTTTGAATCGTACGGATTATGTTTTTTGTTCTAATCGTACGCATTATGTCATATTTATTAATTCTTCTTTTACTATTATTCCTCTTTTTCCTTTTCTTTTTCAGTTTTTTATTTTATTTTTAAGGTAGTAATAAGAACTGACATGACATTTATGGTTAAGTATAAATGGCCATTGGCCAGACTTCGCCATTTGTAAGGATGTAATTCTGTATGTGTTACAATAAAGTCCAGTGAATTGAATAATTGAATACTGTTTCTATATGCAAAACTTAAAAGACATCCCTCGTATCGAGCTGTCATGTCACAATCATTATGTCATTACGACTACCAAAATGACGCGTAATTAAAATATTGCGTTTTTATTGATACACCCTTTAGTTTCCAACAAAAATATTTTATGGGTTATCCATAATGAACGTGTCGGAAGTACTGAGTTAACTTGCCTGACATAATTTTTTACACTCTCGAAGATATTTAAAATAATACAGTTAACATGCAGGGAAGTTCGCCTGAAACTCGACGTAAATCCATTTAGTCCTCGTTTGTTTCGTTCCCTCTCCCTTGAAATGAATTATTCGTCGCTTTGTTTAGCTTTAAGCATTCCCGCTGCGAATGTGCCGAGCATTCTGAAACGTTATCGAACGTGTACTCGCCTGGAACTTTTTAATAGAAATTCTAAATATCGGGGTTCGTCACTTTGTGAATGGAAACGAGGTTCTTTTATTTTTTGGTCCAAGCAACTGAAATAAATATTCCGAATCCGATGAAGTACAATGTAAAATATGTTTCCGTTTCTGCTTTCATGAAACTATGCATGTTTGTTGTACGAATCGACCTCATATGCAAATCTCTTCCGGTTGTATGATAAGCTGTAGGGGAAATTCGATTCATGCAAATAAATCTGTGCAATGCGTTCGGCATGAACGCTAGTGTAAGTTCATCGCAACCATGAGCAAAGTTAAACAAAGCCAACAATAATTCATTTTGAGGGAGGTAGGGTAAAATAAACGAGCGTTAAATGGATTTACGTCACGTTTCGGGTGAGGCTTCAATTATATTACGTTGAATATCGCAGAAATGCAGAAATGGCATTCGAGTCAATAGGAATTAATGGATCATTTTTTGAACACAGAACTGCTTTTATCGCGCTACGCAGACAGCAGGGCTCTAAGGACAGTATGAGGATGTATGAAAAAATCGGGAAAAATCAGTAATGATAGCGTCGTTTTTTATGGCTACCAGATCAACACGCTACGCTTCTGCTTCTTATCTCAACTGACTCGTACTCCATACAGGGTGTTTCAGTTTATTGTTGCATAACTTTAAGAATCGATAGAACTTTTAAAATTGATGCATAAAGTCTATATAAACATGGGTCGAAAAATGTGTGGCTTCCGAAATACAGGGTGTTTAAATTTACTTTCTAAAATAGTTTTTTTTAAATATTTCGAACAATATTTGATGTATAACAGTGAAAATTGGTATACAAGGGTTTTTTGGTACGACAAAACAAACCATGGGCATAGTTTTACTGTAGCCGCTAGAGGGCGCTCTCTACTGTACCTGTAGTGTATTAAAATGACCGAAATTTTTTTCTTGGTGCAATTTTTTGCTTTTTGAATAAAAAACTGATTCTTCGCACTTTTCAACATAAAAAAGCTCTCTTGTGAATTTTCGTTGTAGTTAGCCGTTTTTGAGATATTTCGATTTTTAAGGTTCGATGCATTTTTAATTATTTATGATAAAATAACGTTAAAAAGTCAGTATCTCGATAATTTTTAGAAGTAGGCTGTGCCTGCAAATATTTTTGAAATTGAAAGCAGAATAAGGTTAAACGTCAATTAGTTGACAGATAGTTTTGTTGTCTGTTGAAACCTGAAACGTTTTTTTTGCAATTGTGAATGCACAAAATTTAGTTTCTTTTACCTTTTTTTTTGTAAGTTTTATAAAAATGCCCCTTTTATTCTCCAATCAAGAGTTAGCGCATATTCATTCTGTGTATGGCTTTGTAAATGGAAACGCAGCAGTAGCAGCCAGAGAATACGCACGAAGATTTCCAAACAGACGACATCCAACTCGCTCAGTATTTGCATCGCCAAATAATTGAAAATGGTTTTGGAAATCTCCAAAGTGATCAAAACATAAATGTTCGTCAGCGCAGATTTACCCGTATGATTCTGCGTGAGTTTGTTAGAGATCCGACTACAAGTGTTAGGAGAGTTTCTGGTGCCTTGGGAATTTCAGCAAGCTATGTTCACCATGTTCTTAGAAATGACCATAGACGTCCTTACCATTGGCAACCTTTGCAAGAACTGCAGCCAGGGGACGGAGAACGAAGAATCACATTTTGTCAGTAGATTCTTGATAGAACTGATAATAATAGGGAGTTTTTAAGTAACGTTTTATGGACCGATGAGTCATGCTTCACTAGACGTGGAGTGGTAAATTTTCATAATCAACATATTTGGTCGCATAAAAATCCGCATGCAGTTCGGGAAAGTAATTTTCAGCATAAATTTAGTGTGAACGTGTGGATTGGTATCTACCGTAATCGACTATTTGGACCCTACCTTTTGCCTGCAAGGTTAAATGCTGCGACCTTCTTGGAATTTTTAAAGGCTGAACATGCAAATACGTGAGATGATGTTATGTTAGATTTAAGAAGATTGGCCTGGCTCCAGCTTGATGGTTGTCGAACTCATTATTCGAGAATAGTTAGAAACTGGCTGGACGAAAATTATCCAGAAAGATGGATCGGCCGTGGAGGACCAGTCGCATGGCCTCCACGATCCCCAGACCTAAATCCATTAGATTTCTTTGTGTTGCGATTTCTAAAAGAAAAAGTGTACCAGACTCCCATAACCACAAGAGATATGCTAATAGGCAGAATCAGGAATGCATGTGATGAAGTAAGGCCTTATTTTAATAATGCTATACCACGTTCGATCATTCGTCGATGTGAATTGTGTATTGAACAATTGGGTTTACATTTCGAGCAACTACTTTAGATTTTGTATGTTTGTCCTAACTATCCAATAGCATTTTAGTTGTAAATAATTAATTTAATTTGTTAAAAATAATATTGGAAAATTAAAGAAATTAATATTCTGTTTTTTTGTGTTTATTTGGAGTTAGGAATTATTGCTGTGTTTAAAAACACAATCTAAACGATCATCTTAATTACTTGTAATGCCCAAATCGAAAATGTAAAAAAAATATTATTTACACATAAATAATTAAAAATGTATCGAACCTTAAAAATCGAAATATCTCAAAAACGGCTAACTATAACGAAAACTCACAAGAGAGCTTTTTTATGTTGAAAAGTGCGAAGAATCAGTTTTTTTATTCAAAAAGTAAAAAATTGCACTAAGAAAAAATTTTCGGTCATTTTAATACACTACAGGTACAGTAGAGAGCGCCCTCTAGCGGCTACAGTAAAACTATGCCCATGGTTCATTTTGTCGTACCAAAAAACCCTTGTACACCAATTTTCACTGTTATACATCAAATATTGTTCGAAATATTTAAAAAAAACTATTTTAGAAAATAAATTTACACACCCTGTATTTCGGAAGCCACGCATTTTTCGACCCATGTTGATATAGACTTTATGCATTAATTTTAAAAGTTCTATCAAATCTTAAAGTTATGCAGCAATAAACTGAAATATTTGAAACTGCTACGTATGACTTGCACCCATGGTTAAAGTTCAACAAACCTAACTGATGGAGGTGGAGTAAGGCAAGCGATCGTTAAATGGAATACGTCACGGTTCGGATGAGACTTTAATTATGTTGTCTACAATACCCCGGAAATGCAATAACCGAGTAATCAAAAGGATCAAAAGGAGTTGATGGATCCTTTTATCTCTGTTCAAACTGATTAACTTAAAGAAGAGTGCATAAAATAATTCGCAAACAAACAAAAAATCGAACTGAAAGAAGGCGAGTTCCTTACTGTTTACGCATGATCATTCTGAGCACCGCATCAGGACCTCTGTGTATCAGCAGTCCGAGTGATTCCCTGATGTGATCTTCGGCAGTGGTGGCATCTTCCAGTGAAGGCAGTGCAGTCGGCTGTTGCGAATCTTCGTCTTGCCAGAAACGGTACAGGAAGCATTTGTCTTTGAACGGTTGCTCTTTGTGAACTGGAAGAAACACAACATCCTATTATATTCCGCCTCGTCTCGTAATTAAGAATACTGTAGTAACTTCCACTTCACTTCCAACCAGACGCATCTTGAAGATATCGATTTTTCGATTCCCTGCACTCCGTTGATCCCCGACCCCGGCAAACTAGGTCATTAAATCAGAGGGAAACTTTGACTCTACAATAGACAGTCCCTCTGAATTATCTGAGGATTTCCTTTGGTGGCTTAAAAATATTAATAATTCTTATAATCATTTACCCTCAAGAGACTTTAAATTGAACATTTTTTCTCATGCATTCACAATTATCTGGTCCACCTTTTATTTTTATGCATTTCCGCCATTTGCAATCATATTACAGTGTTTGCACAAGATCATCGAGGATAAAGCAACAGGCATCTTTGTTGTTCCCAATTGGACCTCTCAGCCATGGTTTCCCGTTTTTAACTCATTGCTTGTTAGTAAATTAATTTATTTTACCCCAAGTCAAGATTTACTTCTCTCTTTTGATAGGACTCCTCATCCACTATGGAAGAAAATTACATTGGTAGCAGGAGTCTTATCCGGCAAGCATTGCAGTTAGGCGGCGTACCATTTGTATGGCTTCCATTACCAATGGAACGATTAAACAATATAATTCCGGATTGAAACTTTGGTGGGAATTTTGTAAAGAAGAAAATAAGAATGTATTTTCAGTATCTATACCAGATGTTTTAAAATTCCTAACATTGTATTTTAATGAAGGTGCTTCTTATGGCACCTTAAATTCGTATAAATGTGCAATAGGTCAGATAGCAGGGTCAGGTTTCGCAAATGATTTTAGGCTTAAAAGCTTTTTCAAAGGGATTTTGTAATTTGCGACCCAATGAGGCCAAGTACAATACAACCTGGTACCCCTGTATTGTCCTTAACTACATAAAAACTTTTCCCAAGGAGATTTCCTTACAAAAATTAACTTATAAATTAGCAGCGCCTTTGGCTCTCAGTATAGGACAACAATCTCCAATACAGTGATAGCTGAGGATGGCATCACCATCAAGATTCCTAAGCGACTTAAGACTTCTGGTTTAAATAGATTGCAGCCAACTCTAGTTCTGCCCTTTTATAAGGCAGATCCTTCATTATCTGTAGCCAAGTGCTTAATTCAATATTTAAAAGAAACGATGAAATTAAGAGACACCCACTGCAACTTATTATTTATTGTCTTTAAGAAGCCTTTTAAAAATGCAAAATCTAGCTCAATCAGTAGATGGATGAAAGTAGTTCTTAAAAATAGCGGCCTTCTGACGCGGATGCGTCGACTGTCTGTTCTTCAATAACCGAAATTATCCACGTCGGAATGGAGGAATACATCCCTCACACAGTGAAAGTTCCTAAACCAGGGTCCAACGGCTGGTTCAACAAATCGTGTGACACTGCTCGCCAGCAGAAGATCAAGGCCCACAGAACCTACTTACAAAACCCCACTGTAGAGAACAGACAACCCGACGTCGAGTCCAGAAACAAATATAACGAAGCGGTTCGCAATGCCAAAACCCAGCATGATATAAAAGTTAGGCACAGGGTAATGTCGCAGAGCAATGGCAGTCGGTCTTTCTGGACGCTGGCCAAGCAGATTGAAAAGAACTTCTCACACAGTAGCCTTCCACCACTTACGTGTCAGGATGGAACTATTGTATTCGACTCAAAGGCCAAGGCGGAAGTGCTAGCCAAGATCTTTGCTGCCAACTCCACCATGGACGTCCCCACCAACGCCCAAGTGCCGTCAATTCAAAGGGTTCCCCACACTATGCGGGAGGTAACATTCAGGCATAAGACCGTAAGACGAGTGCTCTTGTCGCTCGACATCAACAAAGCTTCTGGTCCGGACTTGATTCCTGCCATTGTATTGAAGAGATGTGCAGCTGAGCTTGCTCCAGTTCTTTCGCGTCTCTTCCAGATATCTTATGAATCCGGCACCTTCCCAGAAAACTGGAAATTTGCTCACGTACAGCCCATCCCAAAAAAGGATCTAAAACCGACCCTTACAACTACAGGCCTATAGCTCTGCTTTCTGTTATAAGTAAAGTGAAGGAGAGGTGCATAAATCGCGAGCTTCTGGACTACCTCGAACGTCACAGCTTGATTAGCGACAGGCAGTATGGTTTCCGGCACCAACGATCCACAGGGGACCTCCTAGCTTACGTCACGCAACTGTGGAGTAAACTCATCCAGTCTCATGGTGAGGCTCATGTCGTTGCTCTTGACATCACGAAAGCGTTCGATCAGCTGTGGCACGCTGCCCTCTTGAGCAAACTTCCATCCTACGGCCTCCCAGAAAAGCTTTGCAGATGGGTGGCTGACTTTATCTCTGGCCGCCAGATATCCGTCGTAATTGACGGATTCTCCTCTTCATCCCACAACGTCAACGCGGGTGTTCCCAGGGATCGGTCTTGGCTCCAACACTGTTTCTCTTACATATCAACGACCTCCTTTCCTGCACGATCAACCCAATCCACAGCTTCGCTGATGACAGCACTCTACATGCAGGAATTCAGAGTGACAAGCCGATCTCTGCCGCTGAGCTGGAAAAAAGAACACTAGCGACGACTTCTTCTCTGACAAGAGACCTGGAGGCTATCACTGCTTGGGGACGCAACAATCTTGTACAGTTCAATGCTTCCAAAACACAGTACTGTACTTTGACGAACAAAAAGCGTCCTAGCGCTCATACAGTTTCGATGGACGGTCGAGTTCTACCAAAGAGCCATTCATTTCGGCTGGTCGGAGTCCAGATCACCGAGGACCTGATCTGGCACGAACACATCTCTTCAATAGCTGCAGCTGCTGGGAAAAAGCTAGGCTATTTGTTTAGGGCTAAGAAGTACTTTTCTCCGCATGACCTTCTCACTCTACAGGGTTATCCAAATTAAGTGTCCACCATTAGTAACTTTGTTATTAGTGAAAATACAAAGTTGTTTGAATTAGTAAAACTAGTAGCATTTTTAACGCTGGTAAAAATGAGAAATAAAAAAAAACCATTGAGAGTCGTTATTTTGATTTTTTTCAGTAAAATAACATTTTTTAAAATGGAAACCCCTGTATATTATATTTTTTTCTGTTAAAGCATCAAATTTTAAACAAAAAAGCTTACAATAACTTTTCTCCTAGGTTACAAATTGTTGAAGTTATGGCCTCCAATCTGAAACAATTAAATTGTATCGACAAACTTTATTTTCAACATCAACTTATAATCTTACAAAATACAATAACAATTTTTTTTAAAGAAGATGCTCGAAAACACCACCTTGTTCTTCAATACATTTTTGGGCACGTTTTTCAACTGCTCGAACTGTCTTAAGTATGGTCCTACCATCTATCTGGGTTATCTTTTCCCTAACTGCAGTCTTTAACGCGTCAAGGTTATCGTACCTTCGCTTGTAAATTTGGTTCTTTAAGTAACCCCACAAGAAGTAATCAAGTGGGTTTAGATCTGGTGATCTGGGAGGCCACTGTATTGGGCCATTTGTTCCTATCCACTGATCATTAAAAGTAGTACTTAGAAAATGATAAGTACCTCTGGAGTTGTGGGCAGGTGCGCCATCTTGCTGAAAATGCAGATGATGTCTACTTATAAGATCCAATTCGTCTAAGAAATTAGTCAGAATTTCTGACATAAATTCCACATATCTTTCACCAGTTAGGGTTCCCTCATAAAAGAACGGGCCAACAATTTTTGAACCAATTATACCGCACCAAACGTTGAAACTGAAACGGACTTGTGGGCCTCTTGGATGTACTAAAAAAGATTTTCTCTTGACCAATAATGGTGGTTTTTTCTATTAAACATTCCAGAATTTGAAAAATTTGATTCATCTGTCCATAAAAGGTAACGAAAGTTATTTACATTTTGGCGACAGAAGCTAAGATACCAATGGCAAAAAACAAGTCTTCTCTCTGGATCCCCTGCCAAAAGCGTTTGAACTGGTCGGTACTTATACGGAATAAATTTGTATTTTTTTAAAATCCTTTGAACAGTACCATAACTGAAATTAGAGTCCTTGAGAATATCTGCTATTGAATTCTCACGATAAGCTTCAAAATATCCAATAACTGCAATTTCCGTGGCCTCGCTTATTATGAATTCTTTTTTTGCCCTTGTTTTAGCAAAAACATTTTCGTTGCCCCTAAATTTTCGATAAAGTCTCAGAAAATATCGTTCATACGGTTGAATGCGAGCGGGATATAATTCACTGTAGTATTCTCTTGCTCTCAAGGAGGATTTTCTGCACACTAAATAGCATTCTAACATATCACACTTTTCTTCATGGGAGAACATTTTTCTTTAAATTAATGACACAATAAAGCTTATAAACAAGTATTTACACTAATGTTTGACATTATTTGATTTTATCATTGTTTTCCAAAGCCTTCTAGTTGCGAGTATGTCCAGTTTAACAATTTGTCGCTTATCTTAATGCTGTCAAATCGCGAACGCCATGTTGTTTTCATAGCCGTCTTAATATTATAATACTGCAAATAATTAAAAATATTTATCGTTATTTTGACTTTATTTTTGACTTTAGCGGAAAGGTCATTATGAATTTTTTTGTTTAAAATTTGATGCTTTAACAGAAAAAAATATAATATACAGGGGTTTCCATTTAAAAAAATGTTATTTTACTGAAAAAAATCAAAATAACGACTCTCAATTGTTATTTTTTATTTCTCATTTTTACCAGCGTTAAAAATGCTACTAGTTTGCTAATTTAAACAACTTTGTATTTTTACTAATAACAAAGTTACCAATGGTGGACACTTAATTTGGATAACCCTGTATACAAGGCCCAGATAAGGCCCAGCCTCGAGTATTGCTCACACATTTGGGGTGCTGCCGCCCCGACTACATTGTCCATGCTCGATGCTGTCCAGAGGAGGGCGGTCCGACTGATCGATGACTCTTCTCTAACAGACAGTCTCGGGACTCTTTCGCACCGGCGGGCCGTCGGCGATCTAGCTCTTTTCTATCGCTACACCAACGGGCTTTGCTCCTCAGAGCTCTCTTCCATGATGCCGCCGCGCGATGTGCCTGCCAGACAGACCCGCCTGACTTCGGCGTCCCATCCTAACCGTGTCAAACTTCGTACATCCAGAACTGGCTGATACGACCGCTCCTTTGTCCCGAGGGTGTCTAGATTGTGGAACAATCTACGGGAGGAAGCTTTTCCCTGTTCTACTAACCTTAGGCAGTTCAAAAATCGTATTAACAAAATTTCTTTGGGATCATCATAGCAGTCGCGGTGTTCCGGCATTTAGGCTTTTGCCTGCGCGGCTGTTTCGATATAAAAAAAAAAAAATATTTACTGCCCATAGTACACGACATGCAGCCACATCTGCCGCGGCTCGCAAGGGAGTTAGTATGGATGTAGTTAGGCTAGCAGCAGGATGGACTGACAAATCAAAGACATTTGCCAATTTCTATCAACGCCCTTTGATAAAAAAGTCTAATTTTGCCGAGGCTGTTTGAGCTCATAGTTTCTGAGAACTTACATTATCTAGATAAGTTCAATGTTGTTTCTCTATTTGTACTTATGTATTTAGATTTAGGTTATAGAATTAACCTTTTTCTTGTTTCCTTCAGTTAATGGTTAACACTTCTTTTTGTTCCAAGTTTGTATATTTTCGTTTTTCAGAAAATAAACTTTATGAATATTTATAACTGTTGCTAAATTCTCTAAACATCTACAGTACGAGGCGGAATATAATTAACAGATCAAACGAACTTACCTGTAGTGAAGTTCGATCTGAATTATATGAAGCCTCGTCGAAGTAATTAAGTCCCGTCCGACCCAGCCTTAAGCATACAATTATAAATATTTGGTTTGCTTTAAAAATAATGACCTAGTTCGCCGGGGTCGGGGATCAGCGGAGTGCAGGGAATCGAAAAATAGATATCTTTAAAATGCGTGTGGTTGGATAGGAAGTGGAAGTTACTACAGTATTCTTAATTACTTCGACGAGGCTTCATATAATTCAGATCGAACTTCACTACAGGTAAGTTCGTTTGATCTGTTAATTATACAACCTTCACAATATTTTTTCTGAAAGTGTTTAAAAAATCGTTTTATTGCTCGGAGATCGGGCACTCGTAGAGCAGATACCGTTGGTACGCATAAAAATGTTACTATAAACTTACTCATCGACGCGGTTCTTCAAAATACACCAGCGAGCGTTAGCAGTGGAAGTTTGACGTTTATTTTACTGACTGAATTTGCTTAGTAATTGTACTCCTTTAGGGTATTTACCGGTTGGAATGGTAACCCGTAACGCACATTCAGTCCGGACAAAAATACGTGTGAAAATTCAAACTCAGTTTACATACTAGTCAGGATTTTCGAGTGTCAGTGGCAAAATGGCCAAGTTGGTAACGCGTTTGCATGTGGCGTGGGTGCTCGGGATTCGAGTCGACTTACTTTTTTCATTTATTTGTTGGTTTTACCATTAAATAAACTCCAATATTTAATACTAATAATTTAAATGAAAATACTATTATTTTGATAACAAAAAAAAACTCCCTAAGTTTTAAATCATAATATAATTATAGTAATTATTCTATTGTACAAGATATTGTCTAATTTATTATTTTTACACTAATTTATAACATTTGTACTACTATTCGTCATTATTCGTCAGAGCGGTCCGGTGGACCTTTGCTCTTAATTAAAAGTCTCGTCGGTCTGTTAGTCTGTCAGGTCTGGCTACCCGGATACCAAACATGTTTAATGGGAAAAGGGAACGAAGGAAAGGAAGGAAGAAATAGACCAAAGAAAAGAAGTAAATCATTTGAAATAGCTTAAGCATTATTGCTTTGACTACTCGAATTATTTTGTAACTCCAAAAAATAATTTTGATCGGTTTTGTATACTGAAATAATTTTGGCTGGTCTGAATTTACAATTTAATTTTGATCACAGTGCGAGGCGCGGCCTGGAATGTTTGCGAACTTGCTCGACTGTGTAGTCTACTGAATCACGCAACAGAGGGTTGTTGTGCGATTCTGCTTGATTATAACGCCACTGCGCTTGTTGTTTTACGTAATCCCTTAAATATAGGATATCAAGATCTCTGTGAATAGTCTTATTTGACACGTACCAAGGCGCGTTAGTAATTGTGCGTAGGGTTCTGTTTTGCAGGACTTGCAGTCTCTGCATGTTCGTCTTGGCAAGAAAACACCAAGCCTCGCATGCGTAGGTGATTTTGGGTCTTTGACCATTTTATACAACCGAATCTTGTTGATCAAACTTAATTTTGAATTTCTGCACAACAGAAGATAAAGCTGCCGAAAGGTTATTTGGAATTTTGTTTTCAAAATATCAGTATGTTTCTGCCAGGTCAATCCCTTGTCAATGATGGCTCCAAGATACCTGACAGATGATAAATGCAGGTTGTCTATTGTACTTAGCCATTCAATGACTGCGGAAAGATCGCCTGCAATGCCTGAGTGGTGCTAATCAGGGGACTTATTATTTGTTGAAGGGACCTAAGCGCAGTTGCTAGGTCCACATTCTGCGTGTTCAAAGTGGGTTGAACAGCCGAAGATGTTGAGACGGCTGCTTCCGCGAGTTAAATTCTCGAAGCCAGGATTTTACTTTTTAAAAAATATTTATTTGAGTATCGACCGACTATTACAAAGATGAGTTATGAACTGAACTGATTAACAAAAAATAAAACCAAGTAAACTAAAAATGTCTATGTTGCATTTCCGGTAAAGGTGAATGCCGTTCATGTGCCGACGTATGGTTACCGTATCCGGTTGGATACGTAACTCCTCCCTCCTTAGGATGGAAGTTCGTCCTCGAACTTCTGCTGGTTGGCCTGAAGTTCTTGAAGATCCTTCAAGGGAAGCCTTGGCTTGAAGAACAGGGTGTGTAGTCTCTTTCATTTTCTTGAAACGAAATACATAATGGTTGCAGCCAGGATGACGTACAGGGTTGCAACAGTCCAAGATATGGATGAGATGAAGATGGGCCTTAGATGTGTTGGCTGGATCACAGACAGTCGGGGTGTTTCTTGAATTTTGTCGATCTGGTCCAGGTGTATTTGGAATTTGGGATTCAGTTTTACAGGAACAACATCTGGGGTCTGGATCTTCTGACTTGATGTAGTATACCATTTTTGGTCAATTTTTACTGCACATGTTGACTGGACTATTACTGGTTGGTTGACATTTTCCACTTCTCCGGAACAGTTTTCAAAGACTTGGATCTGCCTGTTTGTGCTCAGTACTATAAGATTTTTCTCAGTACGGTGGATGATCGGTTGGTGAAAAACTGTTATGGCTGTTGTACAGTTTTCCAATGTTGGCAATTGGCATTTGCTAGACGACATTGATTGGCATATAATCTTCTTTTCCATGTGCTTGCAGTCAGGGTACCAATGATTGTCTCCATAATGGGTAGCAGGGGGTATCAAAATGATTGCGTCTTTGTTTTGGACGGGGTAAATATGGTAAAGGGGAAACTGATGTTCATCAAGAAAGGGATCTTTAGGATAATTAAGAGTTGAGTATCCGTTATAACTATTGTGCTATAAGAATTTTCAATTAATTCAAAGGGATGCAGATCGTCTGACAAAAGACAAGTTTTCTTATAGAAAAATTTTAGATGATTTTCCAGATCAGTTATTTCTGACAGGGTAAAAAGTTCTACATTTGACTGCTGAAGTGCTGCTGGGCTTATTGTTCTTAAAATTTTGAGAAGAAATTGATTCAGGCTACTGATGCTGAGAATTTCGCTATGAAGAGCAAAGTACTTTCCAAGACTGTTCTCTATGGATTCAATCTCCCGTGCCACCTTGACAGAGTTCTTATTGAAAGCTGTAATAAAATTATTATATCTTTGTATAGTGTCTAAGGCGTAGGTGGTGGAGCTATTAACGACGGTAATAATTTCGGATTGCTTCTTCTCAAGAGCATCAATATGTTTTTCTAAAAATATACGATCATTCTCATCGAGGTTTCCAGTGATGGACTTTATCACCGTACCCAAGAGGTTCACTAGACCACGTTTTCTACGTGACCGAATGATTTTATGAAAATTATCCAAAGTTTCTTGATATAGAAGAGTATAGTGAGTGACTACATTTTGGTATGCAGAAGTCGAAATTTTGTTGAACAGGAGGGGGTGTAACAAGGCTGATTTCAAGGAGATGTCTATAGAAGTTAAGTTGATGGTCAAAATATGGCGGTGATAGTGATCCAACATTTGTGCTTGACCAACCAATTCCTGGTAATATCCATTATTGGGGATCGGGCGCACTTGAAGGGCCAGGCTGTGGCTCAGCAGGTGGCTGGTCCTGTAACAAGGGGGCTTTGCGTAAGCGTTTTATGTTTCTTAGATGAGTATTTGTGGGTCTATTTTTAGATGTTACAGCCTCTATTTGGGTCTCTTTGGCTGAAGTGACCTTAGCTGACACATAGGGTGCAGTAAGCTTGTTTCGAGGGTTTTTGTGAATGTAAATAGGATCTCCAGGTTTAGGGGCTGGGGTAGAATCAGAGTGCCTTTCGTTTCGTTTGTCCAAAATTCTAGTCTCTTTATTGTGAATTTTCCTATATAGGGAATCGATAAAAGGGCGGAGTTCGTCTTTATGTCGTTGATTATATTTTTCATAAAATGGCATGTCGTCGTCAAATTGAATTTCTTCGGCATAGGGGCCATAAAGGATAGAAAATGGAGAGTAACCAGTAGCGGAATGTATCGATTGATTATAGATTAGGACACAGTGAGTTACTAGATCTTGAAAATATTCCTTTGGACGTTCGTCTTTCATTATTCTGAGTTTTTCTATGAAAGTCGAGTGAAACCTTTCAATAGGGCTATTGGAATTTGGATTGTTTACTGTGATGAAATGTAGCTCAATTTTATGAAGACTGATGAATTCCTTGAAGAGATTATTAGAAAATTCTGTGCCTTCGTCACATACAATTTTCCTCGGATAGTTGTGGTGCGAAAAATAGTGACGTAATTTACTCAATATTGTGACTGTCGTTTTATCTGAAATATGGTAGACTTGAGCGTATTTAGAAAATGAATCAATAATAGTCAGAAAACATTCTTTATAACAGGAAAATGTATCTATGTGTAGAATATCGAATGGTTTTTGACCTAGAAGAGGACCTTTCAAAGGAAGTTTGTATGGATGCCTTTCATACTTATTGCGAAGACAGATATCACACTGATTAATAAAATTTTATACAGTACATCGCATATTTGGCCAGTAATATTTAAGTTTTAACTGATTGATGGTTTCGACAATGCCATTATGATTATTTTTGTGATAATTTTGAACACATTGAACTTGAGCTTCAAGATCGTCTATGTCTTGAACACGCTTGGAACAAAAGAAAATTTGGATGGTGTCATTGTAGGTATTTCGAACATACTCAGCGATATATTTTTGGATGTCGGTATTGTCTGTAAGAATATAATAACGTTGATTTGGGGCAATTATGTCGTGAAGTGCTGTTTTTACGCCGTCTTTCCAATTTGCTTGGACAAGGGTGACCAAATGTTGGTGTTTAGACTTGAATTTCAATGAATACCTGATAGAATGTTTGTCTCCAATTTTTATTATAATTTGGTTAGTGAAGTAATTTATAGGCTCTTCAGAAAAATGGGACAGTAGCTACAGGATGTTCAACTGATGAATGTTGGGTAGATTGGCCAGTTTCTTTATTAAAGGATTGATTCACAAATTCGTCAAGATGAAATATTTCATCGTCCGAGGACTCTGAAGGGGGATTAGCAATCACGGATTCAGTTTCATGCATATTAATTTCTATGCGGGATAGGGCATCAGCTACAACATTCTGCTTGCCTTTTTTATATTTTACGTCAAAATTATAATCTTCCAGTTTGAGTCTCCAACGAACTAAACGAGAGTGAGGTTCTTTAATTTTCTCTAGCCAAACGATGGGATTATGGTCAGTTTCGACAGTAAATTTAACACCATACAGATAAGGGCGGAAATGTTTGCACGAATCTGAAATCGCTAAGAACTCTCTTTCAGTGGTCGAATAGTTTCTTTCAGCAGTATTAAGAGTACGAGAGTAGTAAGGAATGGGTTTTCCATCTTGAGATAGAACTGAACCTATGGAAACATCTGAAGCATCTGTGGTAAGAGTGAACGGTTTTGAAAAATCTGGGTATTGGAGTATGGGGGAGTTGCTAATTGCGGATTTGCACTTTTCGAAAGCTTCTATGTACAACGGATTGGTTATGTCAATTTTTTCTCCTTTTCGTGTACAACGTGTCATAGGAGCGACTATTTTGGAGAAATTGTGAATGAAGCGTCGGTAGTAGCCGACTAAGCCAAGAAAGCTTTGAATTTCTTTTCGTGATTTGGGAATGGGATAATTTTGAACTGCATGGATCGTACTAGGATTGGGCTTTATACCCTCTGGGGTCACTATGTGGCCAAGGAATGCAACTTCTTTGCACAGGAACTCTGACTTGTCAAGTTGTATTTTTAGATTTGTGTTACGGAATTTTTGAAAGACTTGTTTGATGTGTATGAGATGTTCTTGAAGGGACCTAGAAAATATGATGACATCGTCCATGTAAACAAAACATGATTTATAGAGGTGGTCTCGGAGAACTTCATCCATCATCCTTTGGAAGGTCATAGGAGCATTACGGACCCCCATAGGCATCTTCAAATACTCAAAATGTCCATTTGGGACAGTGAAAGCGGTCTTGTCCACAGAATCTGGATGGACCTGTATCTGATGGAAACCTTGGGCTAGGTCAAGAGTTGTGAAATAGGTACACCTGCCAAGATTATCCAGAATTTCATCTATCCTAGGAATTGGATGTGGTCGCTGCATCGACCGTCATAGGACAAGTGGCAGAAGCAGTTGATATGTTTAATGAAGCAGAAGGTGTTGAGGGGACTGTCAAATTGATTTTGCTTTTGGAAGGGGTGGGAAGTCATCCGTCTTGTCGGTTTTGTTCGTTTTGTCGATGTGTCTTTTCCTAGACTTGGCCTGGATGAATCCGTCATTCTGTATTTCATCGTCTGTCGATGTCACGTCAGTTAAATTTTCAAGAGGTCTTTTTAAATTGACATCCTTGACAGATTTAGAATTAAAATTTGCGTTATTGATTAACTGTGTTACCTGGGTGGTCAGGTAGTCTATTTTACTGTTTTGATTCCTAACTGTCTCAGTCAGCTCCTTTTTTTGCTGGGCCTGGCTTTCGATGATCAGGTTCTGGCGCTGGATGGTTCCGTCCTTTTCGTCTACTACAGCTGGTGTCATCAATTCCTTTGATTTCTTGGTAATTTCTGTTCTCTCCTTCTCATTCATCATCGGGGACGCTGGGGGATCATTACTTTGACCTCCAGAGTCTCTCCATGTTTTTAAATCGGGTTTTCTATTGAAAAACTTGAAAACTTTCACGAGCAAAAATATGAAGTATTGTCAATTATCCCTTATACAGGGCGAATAACATTTGTACTAATTTATGACAACTTATAATCATGTTTACTGGACTACATTCCATTGTTTGACTGTTGGACTGTAATTTACTGCTCCCGCCATCTGGTGGGGTATTTGTTTACGTACCGACGCGTTGAGAAATATCCCAGCGTTTTCGGGGACTTCCATGGACTAGATGGCAGCAGGTGTTTCTAGACCGTTCATACATGGCTGCGAAACTCTGGCCCTAGCTATACGAGCGCGTTATAATATAACATGATTAATAGTTCTAATAATATTTATCAATATGTGAAAAGCTTTAGAGATCAGGGGTGCGTTTGTAAGTCACTTGTGTAACTTTATTTTTAGTACGCCTAAATTATTACAGTCATGTAATGACACTTGATGACAGGCCTCTAATCACGTTTTCTGCGATCATTTTTTTATTATAATTCACGCTATGGATACGAGGCAGCCCATCTATCTCCAAAAATGTATATTCTGCCAATCTTTAGCATTTTTTGATAACCAAATAAAGTAAACACTCTTGTTCCCAAGGTTTGGGCTTGGCAGAAAAGTGCACTTTTAACGTTTCAGAAGTATTACTTTGTTCTATTTTAGAATAGTTACGTTACAGAGTAGTACAAAGTACACTCTGTAAAAATTCGCGAACCCAACCCTGTTGGAAAATAAACATCATTTACATTCACAAATATTCCTCTCTCTTCAGGAGGTTTGGCTATGTACCAAACAATATATTAAAAATTGGAGATACGGCATGCAGACACGTTACCAACTAGGTTGTTTCGACGATGATACTCAAAAACCTCTACTCGTTTGCAAGCTGAGTCTGAATCGCGTTACCATTCCATGAACATCTTTAAGCGGCCTACACACCTTGATGTATGCTGCGATGCGGGTGTCGACTCTTATGTTTTATGACGCAAGTAGCAGTGTGTGTAGTACTGAATCTCGTATTTGGCATCAGTTGCGGCTTGCAGATATGCAGAGTCTGGAATCCCATTTTGGTCAGCGAGTCACGACGCCGAGTCGGTCATGCTGATGCAAGTTTCAGCGTGTATAGAATTGCGTCGATGCCAAAACGATATTTATTTTCCCGCGTTATTTTAGAGGCCAGGTTGTTTTTTGAGTGTGTGAGTAAATTCCATGATGGAAAGTGATCGACAATTTTGGTTCATATACATTTATCATCTAAATACGTGTCTTTGGAATATAAAGGCTAAAGAGTATTTAGACAGAAACATCAGAAACCAAGCATATGAAGAACTTGAAAAAAATGTAGTTGAAGAGAAATCGCAGTATGAAGAAGTCTTCATAACTATTACCAGTAGCTAAATATCTCAGCGCTGCAGCCATGTATTAACTTTTTCAATTCGGTTGCGAATTTTGTTTAATATATATTCAAAACATTCTCATTCTAGTCGTCAGGCAAATAATAAGGCACTAGGTAGTGTACCCTACTGTTCTTGTGCTGCATGAAACATCGAGTCGATTCAGGCATCGCAACAGGTTTCGATTTTGGTAGCTGCTTATGCAACGGATGCAAGTTTCATGAAAGGTCGAGTCGATTCAGGCATCGCATGATTCAGAAAAGGAGTACAATTAGTACACGAACTCAAAGCAGCCAACACACCTCGTCGAATATTGAAAATATTTCTTTGACATATCTCTGTTCTACAAGAGGACGGATTTCATTTTCAAAGCTTACTTTACCATTTTCTTCGGAAATGGAAATCCTGAGTAGCTTTATTCCTTTGGGAAAAGTGATCTTCTACTGTAGCATTCGCAGTGCTTTTTCCATACTCTACAGAAATTTACCCCACATGCTCCAGACATACGATGTTTTCCAGTTGTAGCATGTTTGGGAGATGTGGTTCTATGCTGGCACCTCAGATACCACTCTTGGTGAGTAAACCCTTTATCATTTATCAACGTGTTTCCAAAGCAAATGCTCGATATAGCCATGGTTATTTGAAGGTGAGATTCTTTTGGAGCTCAAATGAATTTTTCCACGCAATACTCTGCTCCTGCTATTAGATAAACATGAAAATCAAATTTGATATCGATACCTCTTGCCGCTTCTGCGACCGTGATACAAACCTACATGTTTCTCAAAATCGCACTGCCGACCAGACTTTTCTCGTAAAGTTCGAGGACAATGAGTTGCTATTAGGATTACATAAATGCACGTGAATAGTACTGTGGTCTATCTGTGATACTTAGCATCTATGCTGCCTCATGGTTTCTGCGATCCTGATGTAGATCTATGAGTTTCTTAAGCTGCACCATCCATCAGGCTTTCTTCGTAAAATTGATAGATTCAATCAAGGCTTGTTATCAGATTCACCGAAAGGAGACATGGTACTCTGCTCCTGCTATGACGAAATCCAAATCTATGGAATCAATACATCTCACCGTTTTTGCGATCCTGATACAGGTCTATCGGTTTCGAAAAGCTGCACCGTCGTTCAGACTTTTCTCGTAAAATTGGTGGAGACGAGCCGCTATCAGGATCCCAGAAACATGAGGAGGTATGAAAATGGTACTCTACTCCTGCTATGAGATAATTACTAAATTCATAACCATGGCATCGATACCTCTCGCCATTTCTGAGATCCTGATACAGATCTACAAGTTTCTGGACCAGACTTCTCTCGTGAAGTCAGTGGACGGTGACTTGCTATCACGATCACAGAACCTCGAGGAAGTATATGCATTATCTATTATAATCGCGTGAACCTTGGATCCTTGGTATCTATGCTACTCGTGGTTTCTGCGATCCTGATGCGTTTCTTAAAATTGCACTGTCGATCAGGCTTTCTTCGTGAAATCTGATACAGATCTATACGTTTCTGAATACCACACTGTAGACCACAGCTTCTTCGTGGAATTGGTAGGTTGGAGACCTGTTATCAGGTTCACAGAAACGCGATGAGTTATACAAATGGTACTCTGCTCCTGATATGAGATAAGAACGAAATTCAAATCCATGGCATCGATATCTCTTGATGTTTCTGCGACCCTGATACAGATCTACAAGTTTCGGGAAATAGTAATGTCGACCAGACTTCTCTCGTGAAGTCGGTGGACGGTGACTTGCTATCATGGTCACAGAACCGCGAGGAAGTATGTGAATAATACTGCTTTTTATCTATGATACTTGCGTGAGGCTTGGATCCTTGGTATCTATGCCTCTCGTGGTTTTGGAGCATTTCTTTTTTGATTTCCCTTTTCTTTCATATTATAAGGGGCGCCCCAACTATTGCTAATAAAACTGGTGTTGGCAAAAATTACCTCATTCTAGTCGTCAAGCAAATAATAACGCACTAGGTAGTTTAAAAAATAACTTTACACTACTGTTCTTAAGTTGCATGAAACATCGAGTCGATTCAGGCATCCCAACAGGTTTCGATTTTAGTAGGCGCTTATGCAACTGATGCAAGTTTCATGAAACGTTGAGTCGATTCAGGCATCGCATCATACAGCAAGGTGTAATAGGCCGCTTTATATCAAAATATATTCCCCGTTTTAAGGTTATAACATTCGTATCATTCTCGAAATATTGTCGCGTTTTGCTTTGCTTCTCCACAGTTCTTATTTGACGGTGATAAACGAACCCTCATTTTTTGCCACTGTCGTTCGATCTACAAAACAAACAGTAGGTAATACTGCAAAATAAGTTTCGGAAGTGGGATTGAATAAACCATCCCACAACAAAGTAAAAAGTATAAAAATTAATATAAAAATGAAATTGCTGTCTAGCATTTTATTTTTCCGACAAATTCAATTGTATTCTGTTCTTGAGAGGCGCCGAGGCACTTGTCACTTTATCAAATTTCTTTGAACGGCAAAGGTGAATTGAATTCCATGAATGTCTTTACAATTTCTGCTCTTTCACGACGTCTTCCTTTTTTCATATTTTTATTAATCAGCCCTCATTTTTATCCCTAATAGAAATACTTTTCTTTCAACTTTATTGACGGGGCGGATCGAGTTTGCCAAAAACCCTTTGCAGACGGGTGGCTGACTTTCTCTCCGGTCGTCAGATGTCTGTCGTAATTGAAGACTTTTTTATACTTGAACCACCGCGAAGGCCTAAGCACACCCACGGGTACCGTGGGGCTATATATATATATATATATAGCCCCACCCCATATAAATATATCACAACATCCATAGCCAAAATAAAAATTTCTCTTGGGACGGGATTCGGACCCGCGCATCTCACGGTGACTGATTAGTTGACACATCTTCTACCACTACGACACCGCTGCCTTTATTATTACTGTCTTGTAGAAAAACATACGAAATAAAAAAACCAATGAAATGTACAGGCTTAGGTTATTGTTCACATGACTGCACTATCCTTACTTGATATTGATTATAGGAGAGCTGTCTGATCGATTGATGATACTTGCTTAACATATTTCTGGGCGGTAATTCAAGTATAAGAATCTGTAAATGATAAAAATACTGACAAAGTATTCAGTATCGACCTACTAATATTGACAGTGTAGGAGTTACCTTTAGCTTTAATTCGTGACTCATACGCTGTATGAAAAAAGCAGCTATAAAATTTTACAACAAAACATAAACTGCTGACACTCTTTTATCATGGCAGGCAACTACACGTTAAAGTGCACGTGAATATAGAGTTGCGTTCCGTAACTCATTTTTATGCGTTATGGCTACCATCGGAAATTTAATTATATCTGGTTGTTTGCATGATACACTGTTTGTATGGAATAGCTACTTTGAAAATATATATCGGTAGCTGTTTACCATTTTATACCTGACACCAATTAAGGGGAAAAGTCAACCCAGCGTTACTTTTGCTATTTCAATAGACAAAGTAGATGTTTCATTTGTATTCGGACTACCCTGTCTATATACATATAGCATGATACACTGTGTAAAAGCAACTTTGGAAAATAATACAGTTGATATTAGTCCAGGTTACAAAGTAATCCACATCACTTTCAAAGCTTACTGTTTGTTGTTTGAAACCTGAAGACAATTTAGGTATTTGAGATTTTAGTGGATCTGGAGATAATACGACAATTGGAATGTCACACAGTGGTCCAAAGTACCGAAAGGCAGAATCTGTGGTTAGTTTGTTTCTATGATCGCTACAATTTAATGTTCGGTAGTCAGGCAAATTTTTGGGATAAGATGAAAATGGCATAAAGTGGGTTTTATTATAATTTACTGTTAAAACACGAGATTTAAACCAACTATTATAGTATTGAGTTTATTTTCACAAACTTTTTTGTTGACTTCAGTTTTCTGCACTGTAGAGAATGATGGTATTGTCGGCAAAACTTTTTTTCAGTTGTTTGGATATCGTACAAATTATTCAAGTATATATTGAGTAACAATGGTCCTAATGGCCCTCTTATCCCTATACGCTACATAGTATCAAGTAATTTAGAATGATCAACTGTGTTAAGCGCCTTTTTTAGAATTAGAAATACCCCCGTAGTCCTATCGATCCATTAACTAATTTCTGATGAGACTACCTGTGTTGATATATTCTTCCGAAATCCAAATTGCTGATTGGATAGTGGTTGTAGTTTTTATCAAGTAATTTGTTGATTCTAATTATAATTATTTTTTCCACAATTTTTGCAATGAGATATTTTAGGGAAACTGGACAATAATTTGACATGAGTGTTTCATCTCCCGACTTACGAATTGGTTTAATGACGGATTATTTTAACATCGTAGGAAGGTACTCACCACGGAACATCCAATTTACTATAAAACAAAATGCTTCTGCTAGATTGTATTACTTGGATCAATTCAGCTTCAGGAACGTCTTCCAGATAAATAAAACTTTATATTTGTCTTTTAGGAAATTTTGCAGTGTTATCCAAATTTTCTTTTGACTTTTTACATGAATCATTGCCAATTTTGGTAAAATAATTCACAAAACCTTAACTAATTCGTTCAATTTTATGAATGAGATTACCAGATTCATTCTTAATTTCATTCGATAGGATAAATTAGAAAAATATGTTCAAGACTTCATTGTATAACAAATATAAATGAGTTCACTATATGTCGGATAAGTATACCTCCATCAGCTATAAATCTAGCACGTCCTTCCTTCTCATTTAATTTTTGTTCACGTCGTGCATCTCATAAAATAGCAAAAATTGTGTGCAATTGAGCTGAAAATATAGGGCGAAATGAGCTCCCGAGGTGACTGTGAATAGCGTTTAACTGGACATGACGGTGCAATAAGAGGGAGAACATGCTATAAACAGAAGCGGCTCTAGGGGTGATTCCGTATTTTGTGCCCGGAAAAGGGTTACTAGTCCGGGAAGTATCTCCGCATCTGCTCGGAAAAATATTCCGATCCGGTTTCATTACGTAATCTTAAAAAACCTCTTTTTGCAAATCTGCTTGTTGTCAGGCTCAAAAGTACGTTAAGAATAATTGTTTGAACAATTTTTACACAAAATTCCTAAAATTCGTTTTTCGCTCTAGAAAAGTTGTTTGGGTCATTCTGAACAAGACCGATTCTCATGAACTTTTCTTCAATGTTGATAGTTTTTGCATTTTAGGTGAATGAATATTACTTGCTACTTACTTACTACTACTACTGCTTTTTAGTCCTAAGCTATAAGCCCCTAGCTTTTTACCAGCAGGTTGCTGCTGTTCACGAGATGCGTTCGTGCCAGATCAAGACCTCGATGATCTGGACTCCGACTAGACGAAGTGAGTGGCTGTTTGGTAGTCTCGGCCATCCATCGAAACCCAATGGGCCTCAGGACGCTTCTTATTGAAGCTAACATTACTTTTGCCGTTAGCATTTTATGATGTGGAATTACTTTGCTCAAAAAGGACACATTCATGAACTTGTCTGAGAGAGAAGGTGGGCGTTGTTCTCTTTCCATGGAGAATGACCCCAAAGTTGGACAACTCTTGAAATTGTCAATCAAGATCCATTTTTGATAAGATATGTACCTAGGTTCTTCACATCATTAAACGTTTCATAACGTTTTTAAAGAAGCACCTGATTGATGACGGCGAACTTCCACACTTCTTCTCGCGGTGATAACTCGGGGAGCGACTTTTCTACCAGTGTTCAGGAATACAGTTCCCAGAAAGGGAAGAGAACAAAGTGCGTAATGTGAGTTATTCTATTTCGTCATTTCAAAGATTAAATCCCTGAGAGCTATAATAATAATAATAATAAATGGGCTTTATTTCGTACCCAAGTAAAAGTACAAAAAAGGCGAAGTGTCGCTAAGATTAGCGTTTTTTCAACAACAAAAAAATATATAATAAAACATTCCACCAACAAAAATGTATCCATAATTCTCAACAATTACTAAATAATTAACAACACAAAAAAAAAACAGAACAATTACAAGAATACTCTATATTTCTAGCATTTTGTACTCATCATCAGACCTTGACTTGTAGTTTTAGTTTAAGCCTCTTTTCAAAATTAAATAATGTATAGTTTTGGAATGTAATAGGCAGATCATTATATAATTTAATAGCGTTGTAGCTGAATGATTTTTTGTAGACAGCCTTAAGAATGTAAGGGTATCACTAACTTTTTTTTATTCGTTGTATTCAGTTGATTGATGTCACTACATCGTGTTAACTTATTATGCAAATATTGTGGTTGTTTGGTAGCTAAGACCTTATGTGTGAGTGTCAATAAGTGAAGTATTTGCATGCCTTTAATCTGCAGAATACCGAGTTACTTAAATTTATAAGAAATATGATCAAACTTTCTTATTCCGCAATGCAGTATGATGCACTACATAACGAATTTACGTGTTTCTTGTATTTTAGTTCTGTGTCAATCCAGAGTCCCAGGTTTTTACACTCATTCATTATAGGAAGCCGGCAATCATGGATTTTAAGGTTAATTTCCGGTTCGATCAATGTGCTTTTGTTTTTTGAGACGAAAACCATAACTGAAGATTTAGATGGATTAATTTTTAGGTTATGCGAGCACGAGACGTCTACTAGCCTTGTTAAGTCTTCGTTGAGCAATGCTTCTGCTATTTTAAAATCTTTGTGTTGAAAACTAAAATAAATTTGAGTATCATCGGCATAGTGATGGATTGTGCAATTATGGACATATTGATGAAAATCCGATATATATAGAGAAAAGTAAAGGTCCCAATATGGAACCTTGGGGACTACCAAAATTTATAGCGGTTGACTGTGACATTTTTGAAGCTGTTAGGACCTTTTGATTTCTATTTGACAAATAGCAGCTTATCAAATTGACTGCAGCGTCAGTAAAAACATAGTAAGATAGCTTAAGTAGCAGAATTTCAGGGTCTATCATATCGAAAGCTTTTGGGTAATCCAGCAGAACTAAACAAGTAATATTTCTTTGATCAAAGCCTCTTATAACATCATCAGTGACATTGGCTAGAGCAGTTGTTGTACTATGGTTTTCCCTGAATCCAGACTGCATTGATGGAACTAATTCATTACTGAAAATATACTGAGATATTTGTATCTACATTTCCCGTTCCAAAAGCTTCGAAAATGCGGGAAGTAAGCTGACTGGTCTAAGTTGCGTTACAGACGTGGGAATCGCTACTTTAGGAATAGGTATGACGATAGCCTGCTTCCAAGCATCAGGGAAACAGGATGTTGATATTGCGTGATTGATGATAAATGTAATATGGTCTAATAGCAGAGTGAAAATGTATTTTACCATAATGAGTGAGATTCCATCAGCCCCTACAGCATTAGTTTTAATAAATGAGAAACTCTTCGCATATTTGTTCAGTAGTTCTAATTGCTTTTGTGTCTTGGTTATGATCAGAATATTTGAGAAATGTGAATTTATTTCATCTGCGTCATTGAAACTATCTGGAAGAGTATTTATAGAGGACTTAATTATATTAAGTTTCCTAAGAGAACTCCAGATTGCTTTACTGTTCCTCATTTTTGAAAACAAGAAAGAGGATTAATTGATAGGGAATGAGTTTGGCACCATTATGTTTCTTTCATAGGCAAGGCTTTATTTAGAGTCATTATCATAACGATGAACAGAAGCAGAAGAATGCGGTAGTCTCGCTGTTGTCCATCTCATCTCTAAAGACGAAGTTAATTTTTTGATGCAACTGCTATGATGATAAACCACTAACCGTTTTTACGTATACCGAACCGTCGCCTAGACCATCCATCATCTAATATATGAATCTTACTCCCAAGATGGATACATGTTCGTACAATACATGATGAACATGGCAGAGACAGAGGAGTTCAATTTTGAAACAAGTACGTATTTTCCATGTTAGCAACTCACCATGTGCTATGACGCCTTCTTCCAGTAATGCTTGCCACATCCCAGCAGCTTGGGCTCTCGTGTGAATGCTCGCAGAGAGTCCTATCAGCCAGTCGACCAATTCAGTCCCTGGTGCACATCTTCTTACCAATCGACCGGAAACCTTGCGGTCCTTCAGGCACGTATTTTGTGCTGCGAGAAAGTGTGAAACATTATACATATAAAATTAATTTTAATGGAATATATGAGAAAACAATTTTCATATGGAAAGGATATGCAGTCGTTTAGAAGACGTGTTGATTCGGTTTTGACTTGACCTAATCAAAAATTAATGTATGACACCCTTTTTCTGCAATGGTTAGTGGTCTACCCGAAGATAGTCAACCTAATGCTATATACCTGCACCTAAGAAATTATCCGAGATAAAATGAGATATCGCAACGTCACATATGAAAATTCGTCACAGCTGTTACTTCAGCCATTATATATAATTAAAAAAAAATCGGTGTCTCTTAGATGGCGCTGTATATACAAGGGTGTTCATTTGAAAACTACGGATTTATCAAAAACCACGGATTGAAAGAAAAAGCGCCGAGATACGACAAAAGATTTGTCAAGTGGGACAACTTTTTAACCAAAAACTACTTCACCCCTTAATAATTTTAAATGACAAGGGGCATCGAGTAAAAGCTTGTTTGAAAGGTCTTTCGAAGTCCTTTATTTTGACGTTTAATTTTTCAAAATCGGTTAATTTGTTTTTAAGAAAATTAGAAAAATCTTTATCTTAATTTGTTCAGACAGAAAACAAACACACGAAAATATCACTTTTTATTTCAATAATTGTTCAAAATGTTGCCCGTTATTAGCCAAACAACTCCTAAAGGACATTTTCAAAAGCATGTTGTGGGATATCATGGCAGCCTCCGATGATGCGTTGACGAAGTTGATCCAAACTTTCAGGCTGGGAAGAAAACACAATATATTTCAAACAGCTCCATAAAAAAGTATAATGGCGTCAAATCAGAAGACCTGGCAGGCCATTTACAGAATGGCCTATAGCCCTCTTCGCCCTATCCATTTATCTGGAAACTCGTCGTCTAGCCATTGCCAAACCGGAAGAACATAGTGAGGAGGAGCGCCGTCTTGCTGGAAATATATTTCAGCCTCATCAACTATAGGGTTTCCATCCTCTTCGATTCGGTTTTCAATGGTTTCAATTATAAGCAGATTGATGATATTTTCCAACAAATCCAAATAAATGTTTCCATTCAAATTTCCATTAATAAACAATGGCCCAATCATATGGTTTCCTAAAATGTCTGCCCACACCATTTTTTAGGGATATTGGGTATGCACTTCTACAAAAGCATTAGGATTTCATTGCTCCTCTACCTGTACTTATGCTTATTAACAAATCAAATTAAATAAAATGTGCATTCATCACTAAAGCAGATATTATACTAAGTGACATATAAGTCCGAACACCCAGTTTAAATGGTTTTATTTTAATAAAAGTTGGTGAATGTATTTACCTTACTGTAAATAACAAGTGAAAAAATTTTCAGCCTTATCAGTTGGACATTCCGGTTTTTATACTGTTTTTTTTAATTCACTAACGCTCTAAAAATGAATATTTCAGCCGCAGTAAAGAATCAACGTTGGCGGATTTTGGTTCTTGACATACTTTACGATCGGTTACGATGCCTAGAGTACGGAGACCTGTACGATTTCGTCAACTTAGTGAGTTTGATAGGGGCCGTATAGTGGGACTTCGGGAAGCTGGACTTTCTTTTCGGGCAATTGCAGTTAGAGTGCAAAGAAGTGTAGACACTGTGGTTAGGTGTTGTCAGGCATGGCTTCGAGAAGGCCGTACGCAAAGAGCAAGGGGCACTGGACGCCGCCGTAGAACAACAGACCGTGAAGATCGCCGCCTAAGATTATTGGCCTTAAGCGACCGTTTCTCCACTACCAGGCCCATTGCAAATGAATGGTTTGCAGAAGGAAGACCTACTGGCATGCGAAGTGTTTACCGACGAATGAGAAGTTTTGGCTTGTTTTCATACCGGCCACACTGGGTCCTCCCTTTAACTCGAGAACACCGACGTAATCGCCTTGAGTGGTGCAGACAACGGTCACTCTGGGATCAGGAATGGAACAGTATTGTCTTTAGTGACGAGTCTCGATTTTGTTTAGGCATGCACGATGGTCGTGCCAGGGTTAGAAGGCGACGTGGTGAAAGGAGGAATCCACAGTTTTTTGTTGAAAGACATGTTCATCACACTGTTGGAGTTATGGTTTGGGGTGCTATAGCTTATGGTTCCAGGTCACCTTTAATCTTCATCAGAGGTAACATGAATGCGCAGCGCTATATCCACGAAGTTCTAGAACCCCATCTTTTACCCTATCTTGACACCCTGGCAGATCCAACTTTCCAACAAGATAATGCCCGACCACATGTTGCAAGAGTCACAATAGACTTCTTTCAACATAATGATGTCTTATTGTTACCATGGCCACCAAGATCTCCCGACTTATCCCCAATTGAGCACGTGTGGGATATGATGGGTAGGAGATTGCTCAATTTGCAACGTCCTCCTCAGACTCTAGAAGCACTTCGAGAGGAGTTGGTGGTTGCCTGGAATGAGATACCACAGGAGGACATTGACCACCTGATCAGAAGCATGCCTAGGCGCGTTGGAGAATGCGTAGCACATCAGGGTGCATCCACACATTGTTAAAGGTCAAAGGGCTTTAAAGCAGTGCAATCATTTTGAAATTTTTATCATTTACTTATTATGCTTCATTAAGTACTTACACAAAATTTTATTAAAATAAAACCATTTAAACTGTGTGTTCGGATTTATATGTCACTTAGTATATTTACATGAATTCGCCTATCAAAATGACCTTCGGTTAACTCTTGAAATATTTTAATTTTGAATGGATGAAATTTATGGAGTTTAGTAACTGTGTGTACAGAGCCTAATGAAATACCAGTCGCAGCAAAAAAATTTTCGTAATGAAGTATTAGGATTTATTCTAAAATGATCCAAAAAAATGACAAAAAAAAAGTTGTCCCCCTTGACAAATCTTTTGACTTGACTAGGCGTTTTTTCTTTTAATCAGTGGTTTTCGATAAATCTGTGGTGGGAAGTTTTCAAATGAATACCCTGTATAAGCTAATCTTAATATAGTGATAGTATTGTATATAGTGAATAGGAAATCAGCTGTGACAGATCGTTGTATAACGTTACGGCATCTCATTTATTATGGGATAATTTTCTTGACCCAGGAAAATAGCAATAGGTTGACTGTCTTCGGATAAAATACGTTAACCAACGTTGGCCATTATGTAGTACAGATTCTTTCGAACATTTTGGGACGTGGATTCCTGGTTACTGCATGATATCGCTTGTTGTTATATGTTAAAACTATTTCCTGGAGTCAGGTCTTCTCTATTTTTGTTGAATAACGGTTATAGTACAAGCTACGCTTCTATTTTGTTCTGTATAATAAACAGGGTGTTTCAAATTCGATCCTCACCATTGGGATCTCGAAAACGGTAAGTGATACGGAGTCGGTCAAATGAGGGCAAATTTGCGTATTTAAGTAATCAACAAAATGCTGCTTAGAAGGTTTCGAAATTCAAAGTGCTTCCGGAGAGAGACGAAATCGTTTGAATTTTTTCCTTATCTTATTTGTAGTGGGATTTTTAAACAAATTGTACATTATCATTGCCACTTTTCCTCCTCTACAATATGGCATAATTTATACCCCACCAGGACAATGATTGAATATTTTTATTAATTTTGCAGCTTCAGTCATGTATGTCCCACATCATCCAATTGGTACAATTGCGAGAACGAAATGCATGTGATAAGGATGAAATTTGGTAAAGTATACTCACATAAAAGTAGGGTCCTCAGCGCCCATCCTATCCTGCCCATCGTAGGACTTGGTGCTTCGGTGATTGGCTCCGCAGGGTTGGGTTGATCGGGGGAGAGGGACCTCCTTGGAGGAGGAGAAGAAGGATACTTTGAACTGCTTTTTGATGCCATTACGCCCGTTGCGCCAAAACCTACAACAAAATAATAACATTAAAATAAACACGAAGCGTTAATCATAATGCTTCAGCTCAAGTTTACGTTAATAATCTTCAAAGTAATCAAGTCGCGTCGGTCGTACTCTAGGTAGCGCTATCAAATGTCTGTGGTAAATGTATACGGTATCAGTGTTTAGAAGTTGTTTTAAAAATGGTGAATGTGCATGCTCTATTTAATTGGATGGAAGTAATCACCTTCTTAACGGAGTGGCGCGGTCTAACTTTAGAACGCTGTGTATCAGAAATGATTCATATTTTTGCATATATACTCGAACAGCTATTAGTCAAGGTGTTTACGTGTGTGCTTTAATGGGCTGCATTCCAATTACTAAGTGACATATAAATTGTAACACTCAGAACTGTTTATCCAACTTTGATAAAAACTTGTAAACATATTTCCTATCATGGAAGTATACGCTGATCAAATGTTGAACCAGATAGTCAAGCCTCACTTAAAGCACTTGACTCCACGCGATTGGGATCGCATACAATACGGCTAAACAAATAATCTTTGCAGAGATGGATAGAAAGATTAAAAACTCTAGTAGGGCTGTACTCTGGTCATTGCAAATTGCGTCACCATATGAGCAGGCGGAAGACGCTGAGAGCAGACTGTGCATGAAGGAAGATGAAACGGTCAGGCATGTATTGTGCAGATGCCCTGCAATTGCTAGAATCAGGTACAACATACTTGGAGACGTAGTACTCCAAGCAGAAGACCTGAAGGATATTTCTCCAAACAAGTTGATCGACTTTGTCAGGTTGGCGCTCTTACCCCCCCCCCCATACTCTCCGCTTTGTTGAGCTAGCGTCCAAATTTGCACGCCACGCTTGGACCAACCGTTAGATAGTATTTATCATTGTGTTTTATTAATTAACCAAAAATAGGCGTGGCAAGCTATTTTGCGAAATTTCGAGTTAAAATTTCAATTAGTAACCCTAAAACTTATACAAGTTTGCTCAAAATTACAACAATCCTAGTCGGTGTTGCATTTTCTATGTCATTTAATATAATAGACAAGGTAGACTACGCAGACGGGATTGCGGATAAGAGTATCGATGTAGCTAAACACTTCTCCAGTTGTTGTGAGGCATATACTCAATTGCTCGTATTATTCTTTGTTATATGGTCAAGCGAGTTACCTGTAGCGTTATTTATAAAGTGTAGGAATCTGAGACACAGAAAAAGCTTCAAGTGATCATAAAAAAATAAAGTGGTAGTACTATGAGACAGGGTGTCATTTGGCAGCAAACAAATACGGAAAGTTATGTTCCGAGATGACCATTCTTTTAATCTACAGATAGCGGGTGCTCAAGTAATTGTCACGTCCAAAATCACGTAACTTTTATTTTTACTGTTTTGACCACTTACGAGTAATTTAAATTTCTCTTTATTGATTATACAGTGCCCATTCTTAGACCAAACCCTTTTTAATGATTTTATTTTGGTAAATTTCATAGTTTATTGATTGTAGAATTTCTCACGTATTATATCTCTCATTCTCAGCGACTCAATATTGTATTGAAATCTTTCTTCTATCTAAGAAATTTCCTCATAAAATATTGTTGGTCCCTAGTAGACAGATTTGTTTCTGTCTACAATATGCCCAGTGGCAACCAGCGCGCCACCTTGTGACTTTACACGTATTAGCAGTATAGGGACATTTCGTTCTATCAGCATACCTTCTTCAAGGCCATTCATTTAACCATCTTTTGATGTTTACTTTCCTATCAAGATACCTTCTCTTAAAATTTGATTTACTATCAAGTTACCTTCTTTTGAAATGTGATTTACTATCAAGATACCTTCTTTAATTGCGTACCGACGCGTCCAGCGCCTTTTTACTTTTGCTTTTCCGCTGTGATTTAGGTTGCGTGCGGGCGTTTTTTCGTTAACTTCCAGATTTTGGGATATTAACGCCTCAAGCACTAGTTTATGGAGTAGTACTCTTTTATTTTGTACCTTACGTTTAGTTCTACCCCGTCCATTTTTTAATGGCATTTTAACTTCCAGCGGTAAGTTCTCTTTTGTATACCATCGATCTACGTCCCTTAATGCTTGTTCTGAAGAAGTTTGTTCAGTATCTGACTCCTTTTAGTGGAAAAGCCATTGTGGAGAACCACCATTCACACTCCTCCAGCTTTGTTTTGTAGCTGCCCTGTAGCTGTTTTGTAGCCGGTTTTGTTGGAAGCCATCTCTTCCCCTTTATAAAAACCCTGATGAACAGGTAACATATAATTTTAATTGGGTATTTTATAAATACTGATATATTGATTGTTGCTGACTGAAATTCTTAGAGTGTTCTTGGTTTTGTTTGGCATTTTACGTATTCAAATATAGGGAAGTGCCTACATGTCACTGTCTTTTGGGCTGTTTACATTATTTTGATCATTATTTTGAAGTTTGAGCTGCCATAACTTATTTTAGAAGAAGGGGTAACTCTCTAAGGGTATACCACTTTGGTAAATTTTTATCTTTTCTCGCTCTTGCAGAAAGAAAAGTAGTTTTCTTGGAAAAGAGAATGTACAAGGATTTTTCTTCAAGTTTGAGTCTTTTAAATGTGTAGTTCTGTCTCAGACATAGAGTAGACAGTAGATTTTTAAACAATCTTTTTCTCTCTCTAGGGTTTCTTTTATACCATAAATTCTGAGAATGAGGCAAGCATCCCCTACCTTGTGACGTTCCTTACGTCACCGCTCAATACTGGCCACTGATTTTTGACCTGAGTTTTTGAGAGCTGAGAACATCTTTGTAAAGGCTCCGTACGTGTATCATGGTAAACGTTTTGCTGGGTTAGTTATTATGGTCTATTAATTTTATTGTCAGGAGGTTTTTAATAACATTTTTTCTTTTAACTTGCATTCCAGATATCTTGTTTTCTGTATACAGTTAATTAGGTTTCATCATTACTATTAAATTCTTTTCTTTGTGCGATGGTCAGGCAAAACACGTTCCGACTAACAACTCGGGGATTTGTGACTTAATCCGTCTTGAGTCACTGGTGCTCTTAAAACCCCCCTACTCTCCGCTTTATTGAGCTAGGGCCTAAATTTGCACGACACTTGACAGCTGTTTTGCTTTGACTGATCCTTAGATTTCATTTATAGTAATTTATTAATTCATTAATTAATTTACAACAAGGAAAGAGGAATCACCCCACCATTTCCTCTTATTTATAAAAAAAAGGCGTGATATAATTCTATCGCCCTATGACGTAAGGAAGCTGACGGCCTAACAAGTGCTAGCTAAAATCTCGAAAGTCTATATATGAAGTACACTTTACCACCTGGCAGTATATAAATAAGTAATTTTGTGTCAGCCGCGTTGGTCGCACTCCAGATAAGCGCTATATAAAGTCTGTGGCAGTGATATATGGAGAGGTAGCTCAAAAAATGATGAATGTGTAGGCTTGATTTAATAAGACGAAAGCATGCACATCCACCTTCTTTTGAATAAGTTTGAGTGACAACCTTAGAATGCTTACTTAGTCAATGTGGTATGTTGACACTATGAGGACAGAGCTGGGCATAAGAGTAGCGATGCGGCTCAACTTCTCTAATTATAGTGAATGATAATGCGATTTTTGCATCTCGTTATTCTATTGGTATGGTGGAGAGAGTTACGAATAAAGAAATGGATGGTAGATAGTGATATATGATATACTATAAAACAGGGTACCAGTAGTTGCAAACGTTACCTAACAACAAATAAATACTGGCAGTTCTTGTCCGAAATGAGCATACTTTCAATCTACAGGACGCGGGCGCTGGAGTTCTTTACACTTAATTCCCCCAAAGCTTATATCGAACACTGCCTGGTGGTAAATAAATAAGTAATTTCTTTCACTACTAACCCCAGAAATCACCATTATTGATCGCAACGCCTTATTGAGAAGTAGTATTTTTCTGCCCAGGTAATTAATGAAAACAAAACATCACCTAGATAAATAAGATTGTTATATGAAATTGTATCCCGTGAGTTTAGCAACTGATTTATAAATTTCGAAATACTTTAGAACCATTGAGTATATATGCTGATGAAGTTCTCCTTCTTGAATACCTCAATAACCGATATGATGTTTAAAAAGGCTTTTAATGTTTTATCAAAAAAAAACACTTGTACTTTACTCCCCTTGGATGGACTAGTCCAAACAAAATTGTCGCTTAGTTGCATTCACTGTTTTGAGTTCGTCAGTGTCCGTTTGACATCAGGTATTTGTAAGCTATGTCGGAATCGTCATGATTGTGATGTAAAATTGAATACTTTGTGAAATATAATCTGTGTAGTGAAAAAATCTATACATACACGAGAAGTGCAAGCACTTTCAGAGCCTGCTCCACTCTTCAAGCTAGGTATGTAATGTAATGGCGCGTGCCATCTGCCATTATCCCAAATTCGCTTTGAAAAGCGTTACCTAAACTGTAAATTGCTATAATATGCTATTTTCTGCATAGTCTATTTTGTCCGCATTGTTTACTTCACTATTACAAATGTAAGTCTACATAGAGACAGTGTTGTATTTTGTAGCATGGTGAGACACGTCTGTGCATTTTATAAGAAAATATTTGGCAGTTGACACAATGCAAGCTGTTCTGTAAGTCTCTCAACCATCGAAAAAGTAATAGAGTTTATAGCTTTCCAACGGAATGGAGGAAGCGTCACGTAGGAGCACATAAACATAAAAAAGGGTTTTCGTAGAACATTAAAGTTTGTTAGATTACATAGGTATGAATATGATAAATTAGATGTAATAAAATGGGATGTTCAACTGCGAATAAGATTCAAAACATCAAGCACATTATAGCCGAAAGAGGTTTTTTGGTAGAGTTTTTCTTTTATACAGATTCCACATTAATTTGTCCCTTTCATATGCGACGTTACTGAATGAATGACCATCTGTCTAACTTCGCGATCCGGGTAGACTGTCCGGGAGCAGGTACTCAGTTCTGTGCTGAGCTGTGTGCCTATTTAGATTTTTGCTACGATAATTTTGACTTCATTATTGATCAAGTTGGTATCTCTTAAAATGTCATTGATACTTTTTGATAACACTTTTGAACAAAAAAATAATTTTTTGTGACATGGACAAAAAAAGGTGGCTATTATGTAAAATGTACCCAAATAGCCGGAAATAGCATTCAATTTTTTCTATCACCCACGATTTTCTTGCAATAAGGTATTTTAGTTGCTGCTTATACTCGTAACATATAAGGATATGTGTGTAACAGTACTAATAAACACTCGAATAAACATTAATCTCAGAATATTGTTGTCGATGTTTTACGGCGACATGTTGCTCCTGAAGTATCTCTTAACAATGTAAAGCAATAATCAGCGAGCAAATTGACACTCCATTTGCCTTGATACCGTTTTTCCATAGCAGAAATGTCTTGGTGGATCCGTTCACCATGTTCATCAATTACCGCACCTGAATTTTCCGGAAAAAAATCGAGATGAGAATCCAAAAAGTGAATTTTTAGAGACATGTTACATCCCATTCCTTTATAAGCATTAATTACTTCACTCACAATATCTTTATAATTGTCCGCCTTCACATTGCCTAGAAAATTTGCAGTAACTGATTTAAAAGCACTCCAAGCTCGTAATTCAGTTTCATTTAGAGTACTGTCAAATACATCATCATTCATGATTTTCCGTCCTTGAGGACCCACATATATGCCCTCTTTAATTTTTGCCCCACAATGGCCGATTGCACCATTTGGCAAACCGTTATTCTGCACCAATAGGGTACGAGTACTAAACAGTCCCTCAAACATATCCAGTCAGCCTCAAGATCTGTCCGTCAAATTGTTGGTAGCAAATAGCATCAAAGTATTCAAAACAAGACACTGTAAAATATGAAGTGACATCTTGCCATTGAAATGTTCTCAGTTTATTAAATATTATGAAATTATATAAAACTGAGCCAAAATTTAAAAAAAAAATGCTTGATGGCTGAGTAAAATCCATATTTTTCTGTTTAGCTGAAGGTTTCTCCATGTTTATTGCAACTTTTAAAATCCATATGTGATTATATTAACTCAACATCACCTACTGGGTGTTCATAGTTTATCCTACCTTTGCAAACTTGCACTTCCAAATTCTTACGTGAAAAAGCCTTTTCCCTCAAATTTTTGTTAGGTGTTGCGTTTCAACACATTCGTACACTTCTTTCCAATTCCTCAACGACATTTTTACACTACTGGTCCGAAACGGTCCAATACTTCATTCATACATTCAGTTGCAGTTGCAGTTTTTTTATTTTAATTTCAGTGTATCAGTCGCACCATCGGTGATGGTACATGGTACACTCAGCATAACCACGTATTTCGAGGTTAGTGCAGATATAACTGTACACGACAGTGTAATATGTAATTCTGCACAAGAAAGATCTTGTTTTTATTCCGAAAATCCAGTTTTTAGGAATAACACAACAAGCTCAAAGAACAAGTGACAAGTGACCACAAAACATAGACTACAGTAACGTTGGAAAATAGACCAAAGAACAATTGACATTTGAAATTAGTGTTCATAATGACGGTCTCTAACTAGACAACTCGGTCTTTTCTCATCTTAAGTAATCATTTCATTTCTCTTATCCTAGAGAGTTAATGAACAGGTATTCTCAGGGATATTCTTTAACTCCAGATAATCAGATGTTCCATTTCGTTGCCACGTGGTACACAACTCCACTTCACCCCAACCAAGTGTCAGACTCTTACTTAGACATCTCAAATCGGTCACTCCTAAGAATGAGTATTGAAAAGTGATTAGGCCATAGCAGAGCTTGTTTGGATCAGTTTTCAAATATTGATTATACAACTAAATTTTAAAATCCAAGTAAATTGAGCTTAGTGCACTCCGATCCTCAGCGTAAGGTAGTAAGTCACCTTACTCCTTTTTCTCAATTAGCTACCACCTGTTAAATTAACATTTCGTCTTATTAACGGTTTCCGTTGTTCAGCTCCAACAATACCAAATTATTAGTAATATGAACTTTAAGTTAGCATCGGAATATCCTCTTGAATTCCGGTCTATCTTGGTGATAGTACTGACTGCATCGTAATTAGCGGATAGCATCGTGATAGTTATAGCTGATTAAGCAATTGTACTTGACTAGTTAGCTAATTACGTATCACTAATTAAAGCAATAATGGTCCATCTGTTACATTTCGCATGACGTATACAATACGTCCAACCCCGCTCTGTATAGAGCCACATCCCTTAAGCTGTTCAATACGAAGAAATTCCCTCAATCTATCGTGCAAAAGTGGGCCATGGCCCAGCTAGCCGTCAGTCGAGTGTCTTCTGGCCAGCAATTATCCCGTGTTCCAGTCGATTTGACCCCGTCGGCCCGTCCGCTTGTCCCGTTATCCCGCATCACAATTAATGTCAACGGCAGCGCCGATGACTGCCTTCATTCCCGCCGCTGTGGATGCCGTTTCCAGAAATGCGGTCGGGAACGATGGAATACGACGCCAATTCGTGATAGATATCATTCTATTATCATCGAGCTAATGTTTGTCTTTAGTTGTCTGCTAGATCGTAATGGTGATTGCTAAAAAGCATAAAACAAAGTTTTTTACAGTTGGTTATGGTCACAGAGATGGAAAGCCAACAGATCCTATTCAGGTCAAGATACAAGATGTGAAATTTTTTGAAAAATCATTCTTCGTAAAAAAGCTCTTAGCCGAGTTTGTTAACTCATGATGGAATTCAGTTGGAACATATATATTTCCAAAACTATTATATAAGCCCAATAAAGTAGCTTTTCTAGAACCACTCAAACAATCACTCCATTGAGGTTTAGCAAGGTACTCTTTTACCTACCTGTGGAGTTAATTCTGGTAAAACACATCTCTCAGCATGTTGGAGCCACTTCCCGAGCCTACTGAATCAACTCGACTGTAATGTCATTCTGCTATCTTGTCTAGTAAGGTGGGTAGACCTTGGAATACCAATTAATAAAAATTCGTAGCTATTGCCATATGAAGACAAAGGCAGTTCAAAAATCGGATTAACAAAATTTCTTTGGGATCCTCATAAAAGCCACGGTCTCCTGGCATTTAGGCTTCTGCCTGCGTGGCTGCTTCGATATAAAAAAAATCTTTCAACCCATACTTACAAAGACACACGCGGCGGCAAGGTGCTCGCTCCATTATTTCGTCAATGCGGTCCCTCGCTCTGTAGACATCAGTCAGCTCACAATAAAACGTAAATAAACTATTATTGTCTTCAAACCTTTTAATTGTAGATCTATCACGCCATATGGAACATTTTGGCATTATACAAGGAGGCCATTTTGTTTCAAACCAAAGATGATTGGTAACTTATTTGATATCGATATAGAACTCATTGAAGTTATTTTGAATATAGTTTCACGAATACATTCTTAGAATTATGATATCATTCAGGTGATGTTTATTGAATATAATACAAGCAGATATTTTTGTCACAACCTTAGTTTAAGTTAAACGACTAATCCTTTAGTAGCCTTGTGTGGATCCTTGTTCCTTGGAAAAGTTTGATAATACTTACAGTGGCGACGCGTGACTTTTCCTACATTGTTACCAGATGTGAAAAACCTTATTATAAGTTTTTACTCATTTTAGGTATTTTATTTAAACTATTTTAAATCAAGGTAAACATTCCTGGACTGAGGGTCTGGAGCACTTGATACACCTCATAGTCTTATGCTATGACTAACCCAAGCCGTCCGAAATAACAGTCAACGTTTCTAGATGTTTGGAAAATTTTTGATCTTTTTTGACAATGAATCTTAACAATTTCCCGTAATTTCTTCTATTATCAGAGTCATTCACTTCAAAATGAACGGTAATCCCTGTTTTGCCAAAATACATACGGTATCCAGAAGTCTGCTGCTTAAAAGCTTGGTTAAGAAAACTTTCGATTCTTTTTTTGCCAAACTGAATTAAATTGGCTACACATCTCACAATGAACGGAGAAATTTCATGTCTCCTCTTTAAAGCCCTAAAACTATTTAAATTCGTTGACTCCGCTGCTGATCCACCCATTTTTTTCTGTATAAAACAGAAGACATCGCCAACCATACAATATGTTTTTTGGCAACCCCACATAACCAAGAGTTCCCATATACCAACTTAATTTAAAATATCAAACTAGGTTTTTTTATTTCTTTTTAAAAATACCTAAAATAGGTGTTGGCCTTCTATTGTCAATGATCTCCTTTTTTTCTTAGAAATTATACAAGGAGAATGACTTTTCAAGTAGTTGATCGATTACGCAGCGACACTCATCCATGTTTAATTGCACGCAGACTACAACCGGTAACCAAAGCGGCTACTAACGAGTGAGAAGTGAGTAACCAAATCAAAAAATGGTAACAAGCCCACATAATAGTCGCAGCGTCCCACGCACTCGGGCGACCGCGATCAGACACGAGCCGGTACCGACGGTCCCCGACGGACTTCCAAGTGTATCCAAAAATGAAAATGATAACAACCGACAACCAAGTCGAGGCGAGTCAGCTTCATCGTGTTCGCAAAACCTAGACACTATAGGGCGCATTATTTTCATGCGGCTAATTTTTCTATTTACTGAATTACATATGGTAACAATGGTTACATGGACGCTTCGCCACTGACTACTTAAATTAAACAAATAATGATTCACTCTGCATTAAAGAAAAATATTTTTAGTTACATAACAGAACAAAGTGTTAATTTATTTGTTTTATCTATCCAGTAAATAAAGGAATATCTGTTCATTTCTTAGCGTGCCATTCCACCTTATAAACTATGTTATATCGACTGGTATGATACGTTCAATCATCCTCATTTCTTTATTCAGCGTCCTAGTATTTTCTGTAAATTACGTAAAAATCGCAAAAAGACAAATTAGATTGCTGCATTTTTAATCGAGTGGTTTTGTCTGATATAGGTCGCAGTAGTTGAGGAGGAGAGAATACTAAAGTAGCAAGCTCCATTCTATTATACGAGTACAGCGACACAGATAGTATTTTTAATAACAGAAAAGTTCAGACGGTGGATGTGACTTGCGTACGGGCTAGAAACAGAATTGAAAGAGTCAAGTACAATAGATTAACTCTGTCTTTCTAAAGTATGTATCTTCTTAATAGTGAACGATAATGGTAGTATTTTCCACTGCATTGCTGCCATAAGCTAGAAAGCAGTAAGTGCAAAAAATGCGAAAATGAGATATTGTCATCGTAACATGAAAGGCACGTAGACGATAAAATACAATAGCTTATTTACAGAAACAAAGCAGTTACGTCATATTCAGTAAATTTAAATGCCAACCTTTATGCAAAATGGATCCTAAATTGGTACGTATATTTTAAATTTCCAGGGTACATTTATGTTGGTAACAGTTTTCTGTATTGTGATACTGTCGCAATGCTTGTCAGGTAATTACGCCAACGGCTGTTGTTTATTTGTGGTTTATTTTCGTTATTTTTGCCTCACAGTTTGCATTTTGATTTTATAAAAACAGACTTTTTCAAATCTTTGAGGTGTCCTTTTAGACAAGCAAAAGAATTCGTCATTTCTTTCACGAAATATTTTGAGGCCGAACTAGATCATGGAGCTCCATTATTAGCTTTACAGTCCGGAGGAGAGGTATTAGCAAGTAAATAGAATTTATACTAGCTCTAGCGCTTACAAAACATATGCTCCGTAATGTCGGTTGCGGTATGGATCGAAGTAGATTTTGTACAACCGTCTAGGATCTAGTAGCTTTTAATGTGGAAACCATGTGCGTTTCTGTCATTATTTAATGTTGTGACGTACAATGCTTTGATTCAGTGAATAAACTATATGTCATGATAAATACTGAAAATCTAAATTTTTTCTTTTTCAGTATCTAGCATTTTTACGATCATTTTAAATTAGAATACAGTACCTGCACAACAATAAATTAAAACATAGTAAATGACTCATACTTACTGTATTTTTGCTTAGAAACCATAAAGGTGCTGTGTTTTAATTTACAATTAAAGCAATGGCACTTAGCAGATACTATAAGACATACACTTAATCACACCAAATTCATAATATTCTTAATTACTTCGTCGGTCATTTAGTATACTTGTAAAGATACTGTAAAACATTCTTATAGGTTATATATACAGGGTTATCCAAATTAAGTGTCCACCATTAGTAACTTTGTTATTAGTGAAAATACAAAGTTGTTTGAATTAGCAAACTAGTAGCATTTTTAACGCTGGTAAAAATGAGAAATAAAAAAAAACAATTGAGAGTCGTTATTTTGATTTTTTTCAGTAAAATAACATTTTTTTAAATGGAAACCCCTGTATATTATATTTTTTTCTGTTATAGCATCAAATTTTAAACAAAAAAGCTTACAATAACTTTTCTCCTAGGTTACAAATTGTTGAAGTTATGGCCTCCAATCTGAAACAATTAAATTGTATCGACAAACTTTATTTTCAACATCAACTTATAATCTTACAAAATACAATAACAATTTTTTTTAAAGAAGATGCTCGAAAACACCACCTTGTTCTTCAATACATTTTTGGGCACGTTTTTCAACTGCTCGAACTGTCTTAAGTATGGTCCTACCATCTATCTGGGTTACCTTTTCCCTAACTGCAGTCTTTAACGCGTCAAGGTTATCGTACCTTCGCTTGTAAATTTGGTTCTTTAAGTAACCCCACAAGAAGTAATCAAGTGGGTTTAGATCTGGTGATCTGGGAGGCCACTGTATTGGGCCATTTGTTCCACTGATCATTAAAAGTAGTACTTAGAAAATGATAAGTACCTCTGGAGTTGTGGGCAGGTGCGCCATCTTGCTGAAAATGCAGATGATGTCTACTTATAAGATCCAATTCGTCTAAGAAATTAGTCAGAATTTCTGACATAAATTCCACATATCTTTCACCAGTTAGGGTTCCCTCATAAAAGAACGGGCCAACAATTTTTGAACCAATTATACCGCACCAAACGTTGAAACTGAAACGGACTTGTGGGCCTCTTGGATGTACTAACAAAAGATTTTCTCTTGACCAATAATGGTGGTTTTTTCTATTAAACATTCCAGAATTTGAAAAATTTGATTCATCTGTCCATAAAAGGTAACGAAAGTTATTTACATTTTGGCGACAGAAGCTAAGATACCAATGGCAAAAAACAAGTCTTCTCTCTGGATCCCCTGCCAAAAGCGTTTGAACTGGTCGGTACTTATACGGAATAAATTTGTATTTTTTTAAAATCCTTTGAACAGTACCATAACTGAAATTAGAGTCCTTGAGAATATCTGCTATTGAATTCTCACGATAAGCTTCAAAATATCCAATAACTGCAATTTCCGTGGCCTCGCTTATTAGGAATTCTTTTTTTGCCCTTGTTTTAGCAAAAACATTTTCGTTGCCCCTAAATTTTCGATAAAGTCTCAGAAAATATCGTTCATACGGTTGAATGCGAGCGGGATATAATTCACTGTAGTATTCTCTTGCTCTCAAGGAGGATTTTCTGCACACTAAATAGCATTCTAACATATCACACTTTTCTTCATGGGAGAACATTTTTCTTTAAATTAATGACACAATAAAGCTTATAAACAAGTATTTACACTAATGTTTGACATTATTTGATTTTATCATTGTTTTCCAAAGCCTTCTAGTTGCGAGTATGTCCAGTTTAACAATTTGTCGCTTATCTTAATGCTGTCAAATCGCGAACGCCATGTTGTTTTCATAGCCGTCTTAATATTATAATACTGCAAATAATTAAAAATATTTATCGTTATTTTGACTTTATTTTTGACTTTAGCGGAAAAGTCATTATGAACTTTTTTGTTTAAAATTTGATGCTTTAACAGAAAAAAATATAATATACAGGGGTTTCCATTTAAAAAAATGTTATTTTACTGAAAAAAATCAAAATAACGACTCTCAATTGTTTTTTTTTATTTCTCATTTTTACCAGCGTTAAAAATGCTACTAGTTTGCTAATTCAAACAACTTTGTATTTTCACTAATAACAAAGTTACTAATGGTGGACACTTAATTTGGATAACCCTGTATTTAAGATTACATGTGCCAAACCCGATGCCAAACGTGTGATAAACAACATGGCGAAGTACTTCCTGGGTTATTAATTGAAATACAGCAGTGCAGACCATTCTGAGGTAACAGTATTTGCCTTTTTTACTTATAGATAGGAGTCTTCGGTTATATTAATGAATTTTAAACAGGTACAAGCCCAATGCACCCTTTTTCCTTTAAAAGCTACAATTTGAGAAGGATTACAACGCATTCTCATCGCTTCTGTAAAATATGAAAGTAGCAGTACTATCTTCTTATGACCGCAGTATACATATGGGTTTATTATGAATGTAAACATTTTATCTATAACCTAACGCCGTGTACAGACCCAGATTCCAACGCAAACCAAGGCAAATGTGGTTACAGATTTGGATGTGTTGGAATCGGTGTGTACGCCGCGAGTCAACATAAAGGCCGGCGTTTGCGTTCGATTGTGTTCGCTCCTTGATCGGTACATCAAAGGGATGTTTGATTTGGTCTGGACAGAATTTGTTACGCTTCCAGTATTTAGTCGTTTGTCTATAGCACCGAACTTAACCCAACGCGGTCCAACTCGTAACTAAATTTAGGTGTAGACGACGTGTAGACGAGCGCATTCGCAACTTCCAATAACAACCCAACAACAAACGCCAACGTCACATGTGCTTGGATTCGTTTGCTCAGCGTTGCATATTCGGTCTGCACGCGGCTTAATACTTAACAGCTAACCTGGACACGCCAGTAGAAAAGATCGTGACGAGAGTGATACCAAGAGTAGTGAATCGTAAACAAATCGTATTTGCGAATAGAAAAGATTCTGGCTGTGATCTAGTTCACATTCGTGAAGGTATTTCTTACAAGATTTAGTTATCTAGTGGTTAGACTTGGATTTCTTGGTGGAGTGCACCACATGATGCAAACTTTGAATGCCGTTATCAGATAACAATTATGTTCCTTGATGTATTTTAGTCTAGTTACAAAATGTAAGAAAGCCTCTAAGATCGTTGGCAACATTTGCATCCAAATCAAATGTCTAGTTGTGCAGGTAGGGTAGTTACAAAACGGGACTGTTTATAATGACAAATACAAAGACAATTAGCAGTTTAGACAGCAGGTGATACTAAAAAATGTCCATCAAACTTTGTAGTTGAGAACTTATGACATCTCACACCATTTTAGATTTACTAGGATACCCTCACTGTCTTTTTGGTTTGTTCGTCAAGGTTGGAACGTTAAGTTCCAGAATTTAAGATGTCGCAATGTTAACATAAAAAACCTCATTCTTGTAGGGGATATAGCAGTCTGTCCAAAAAATGGCTGTACTGAAGGTACGTTACCAATATAACAAAGCTTCGTCGCATGTATTGCGTTATGTACACCGCGGATATTTCAGTTTGCAACATGTGCCCGGGACTTTTGCAGTGACAAAATGTCGCAGGTATTGAAGTAAATATCCTGAGGACAAGATGTGCAACATGTTGCAGTACATGTATGGGGTCAAGTGAGCGTACGTTTTAACAACCTACAGGAACATGTTGCGGAATATGCTGGCAACTTTGCTTATACTGCAAAAGTCGGGTAGACAAAAACCTAAATACCAGGGCACCGCAGCTGCTATAAAGACATAAAGACGCCTTGATGATACGATTTTTGAACAAAAAAAACGTCCTTAGCCACACTGTTCCGCAATCTTGATACCCTGAGAACGAGGGAGCGATCGTACCGACCAGTTCAGTACGTGCTAAGTTCGACAGAGTTGGGATGGGAGACAACAGCCTGGCGGTTCCGACTGGTGGGCTCAACGCGCGTGAAGGAAACGTAACCTCATCATTTGAAACCGCGGTTGCGCCACTGGTGACACTTTAGTACGGCATGACAAACGAAGTTTCAGTTTATTCACCTTTTGCCATACGTTTTGTGCGCATTATGACGTTATGACAAATGATACTTCATTACGGAGATTGCTTTTCTTCGCTACGACTTGAGAATACCTATATCTACCATTGGTCAATCTGCAATATGTAAAAAATATCGTAGTAACTACGAATACTTGGGGCACCGTGGGGAGAAATTTTCAGGTTCGGACTTCTTAAGCGGTGCCGGAAACCTTCCAGGAATCAGATCATCTTTAGAGACAGACACCCTCCGCAAAGCGGTCGTTCAAGCCAAATAGATGTCCTAGAGTGTATTGCATTTAAAAAGTACTATTCAAAGCGGTCACAAATACAGAGTGATGAATAACGAACTGTGTGATTTGTTTATTCCAATAATTCAAAATGAAGTAGGTCCAATCTTTTTGTCTCAGTATTTTATCGGTACTTAATTGTCTACGTCGACAATGCGTAGACAATGTATACAATGGTTTAGACAGTATATAGAATAAAATAAGTGAGTATAACTGAGATTAGGTTTAGTCAGGAACGTCAAAACATTAGTAAACTGGCAATTATAGAAGCAATTGGTTAGGTGTGCTAAAAAAACGAAAATCTATGAACTTCATTTTGTTCAAAAATGGAACAAGATATTCCGTCGGGAGCTATATCTTTAAAAAAGTTGTCTGATGCCATGCCATGTTGCTTGAAATCGCACAGGTAGGTGAACTTTTATCGTTTTGCAATATGCGGCTATTGGCGCGCTATTTTAACAATCGCTACTTAACCAACAGAATCACAATTCAAATCAGAAAGTACAATAAGAGAAAATTGCAAGAATGCCTGTGTATTGCTGCTCACAAATCATCGATAACGGCTTTGCCAATCTAAATATTGACGATGCTTATGACGTTGAACGAATTCAGTCGAATGGGTTGATTTTGTTTCATCTCATCTTAGAAATAATCCGAATTCATTTTGATGGTTCTGATTATTTAAAAATCACATTTATAGGCGTTGCATGTATGCAAGCGACCTAACTGAACTAACGTTTGATGTTCATACATTGTCTACATGGATATCAAGACGTATACAATTGCAATTGAAGACTTTGGTACAAAAAGGCGTCAACCCGATTTTTTAGGATATTAAGATTTGCAGTGGAAAAAGGTGTTAAAAGGGTGCTTTTTGTGGTAGTACATCTATCCGGAAAAAGATGGCCCTCAGTTCTCAGATACAGAGATTCATAAAAGTGTTAACTATATCAAACACTTCAATCTGTAAACTTTAAAAGGGTTTAACTCTTGCATTGTAGGTAAAAAGGTGTTAACTCGAGGGTTATTAATATTTATCAATGATTTCAAATTTGGATTTGGTGCTCCAAAGACTGATACATGTACTGTTTGTGAAGTTGAATCAAATCAAGGACATCTTGTAACATATAAGAAAACTTCTGACATAAGCAAATCTGATCGAAGAATAGGTAAAACAAACTAAAAAATTTGATTTATAAAAAATGCTACCCTTGCCAAAAATTTCTACAAGTAATTATATATTTACGACAAGTATAGCTCGACAATCTAGAAATACATTTGATATCAACACAGGAACCAAATAGTAAAGGTTTTTCCACGTCTGGACCGAAGATCAAGGAAATCGTGGTCCACCCGGCGGTTCTCGTAGGCGGAGCCAGAATGTGTGCATGTTGCATGCACACGTGTTCCCTCGCCAGAGTCCGTGTGGCGTCCCCCCTTTCCCATGTATCCCCCATAGCCCCACGGTACCCAATGGGTGCTTAGGCCTTAGGCCTTCGTGGTAGTTGGAGTATAAAAAAAAAAAAAAAAAAAAAAAGAAGAGGTTGGCAGCTCACTTATGGCCTTTTTGGACCAAGGACCAAGGCATGGTTTCCGATCATCTGATTGCATGGAGTGATTCGGCAGGTGGCAAAAAAAAAATTAAATTTGCCTGTCTATGGCACCACGTAGAGTGTTCAAAAAATTGTTACCATAAGTTCCGTGATAGAGGTATTGCAGCTGTAGAAAAGTTCATCAGAAAGCACCAAACAAACCTATACGGTGGATCAATACAGGGTGCGGCAGAGAGGATGGACGGTTTTAAAAAAATCCTAAAATAGTTAATTTTTACTCGAAAACAAATTTATTGATGGAATCAGGTTCACAAGGAAATAGCATTTGAGACAGTCAAGTGTGGAAAATCACATCAAACATGTGGTGGCCGAAATCGTTGATGCAGTGCTGGAGGCGTTCTTGGAAGTTCGTGTAGACTCTCTCCAACATCGCTCTCTCAACTTGGGCGGCTTCCACGCGATCCATATGCAAAATTCGCCTTACCGAACGATCACTAAGGCGAAGTGCAGCAGCATGTTTCCGGGCAGATCGAGTCGGACTGCGAAGAAAGACCTGTCGAACGCGTTCAACATTTTCAGGAGTTCGAACTGTTCGCGGCGCTCCTCTTGGTCTTCTGTTGATTAGTTCACCACGCCTGCGAAGTGATTCAACCCAACGAAGGATGGTGTTTCGAGATGGAACAGCTCTATTCCGATGAATGTTGAAGTGGCGACGAAACTCACGCTGTACGACGATGACCGACTCATTATTTCGGATGAAACAATCATAGATGAAAACGCGGTGGTCCACCGTCCAAGGCTCCATAACGACAACTGGTAAAATAATGCTAGGATCTCACGAGTCAAACGGCACCCTCCCCACCTCTCTCGTAGACGGAGGCGGAGAGTACTACCCATCCCAAAAACGTCCGTCCTCTCTGCCGCAACCTGTATATTTCAATCATGGCAGAAGCCAGGAAAAAACACCACATGTTACAAGAATGGCGGACAAATTTGTTGATATTAAAGAACTTCCAAGAAAACTTGGACTGTTCGATAAAAAAAAATACAACTAATGAGAAATTTTCATTCAGGAGTATAAGATGGATCCAGATTAAAGAATTTGGTGTAACTAAGTACAAATACTCTTTTAATGAAACGGAAAATTGAACTATTGTTTATATAAGAAAACAGCGAAATCTTGATAGAAGAGTAGAAAATGAACCATTATTGAATGCCGATAGAAGCCGACCTATTAGGGCTAAAAAGTTTGATAATATTCGGGAACAAATTCCTTTAATACCAGCAAATTTTGGAGGCTTTTATCAAAAGTAAGAACTGGAAACGATTAGTTACAGTGTGCGGATTATTTTTTTTACTTTTGTTGAGTTTGTAAAAAGAAAACAGAACAATGTTTTTTTCAATAAATAAGAGCATTGAATTAACACTTTCCTGCTATTTTCATTTTCCGGACCAAGCAAATAACAGTTTTTTCAAAAGGTGTTAAGTCAGTAGAAAGTATGATCACATTTCACACAAAATCAAGGAGTGTCATTGGTTAAATATGGAAAGTAGAAGATATATTCATTTAAACACATTCACTTATAAACTTTTGAATGAATGACACTTACTCTTGTGATTCGCTATGCGCTAATTTTTCAGCCCGGTCTTCAGCTCATTCTGCGAACATCAGAGGTAAATTGGCCTTCATAATGCCCCAACATCGAACTGCCTTGTTATGTAGATCTTTTGTCTATAATACTATCAGAGCATACAATTTACTGCCAGAAGAGTTTAGGTTATTGAATATCAATAAATTTAAATATAAATCAAAAAAACAGTACTCGACGGACAGTGAAAATGACACCGCTTCACCATTCGTTTTCCACTCCGTCTTATATTCTACTTTTTTTTCAATTATATTAGGAATCTACTTCTTCAACCAGACTATTAACTTATGCGTGATTACTTTTTGTGTAACATTTATCTACTGTGTCAATTCAGCTTACTAATCGTTTCTCATACATATATATGTACATGTACCAGCCCCCAGAGAAAAAATATAATTTTTTTTTTTAATTTTTCGAGTGTGACCTCGCTGGTGGTCAAGTAGAGCAGCCTGCGGCTAGACTTCGCCACCAGTCTACTTGATTTTTTTTCTATATGTACAGGGTGTTTCAGGACTAAGGGATCAAACTTCTAGGGGTTATTCAGTGTAACAGAAGACAACATTTGAGTATAGGGACCCATATCCGGCAAAGTGTCACTACGGCACTACGGCCCTAAGACGCGTCAAAATTTAGAAAGACGATGATTTGCCTAAATAGGATTTAATGCATTTAATATTTACCTTTTGTACATGATATCATCACAAAAATTGTTCAAGATGTCTTCCTTTAACCTGAATACAACGATTTTAACGTCGGCGGACTTGACTAAAAAATTGATACTCGTTTTGAATCATTCCAAATGCTACTGTAATTCGTCCAATTAAGTCTTGCTCTGTTTCTACTGGAGTTTCGTAAACCAAAGACTTTACATGTCCTCACAGGAAAAAAATTAGCGACGTTAAATCCGGTGACCTAGGACGCCAAGAAACTGCTCCACCTCTGGCAATCCAACGGTGCCCAAACCGCTGAGCCAAATACTCACGTACTTGTACAGAAAAGTGAGCCGGCGCTTCATCATGCTGAAACCACATTAGCTGCAGAACGTTCAATGGAACATTTTCAAGAAGTTCTGGAAGAAGTTCCTCCAAGAAACGCCGGTAAATAGGTCCTGTTAATCGTTCCGGTAGAAGGTATGCCCCAGTCAAATAATCATCAACGTTGACAGACCAACGTTGCTGATGTTTTCCAGGAAAAATTGCATGGGGATTTTCTTTATCCCAAAAGTGGCTATTCCTACTATTAAAAATATGCATGTTGCTCCGTATGCCAAATGCATATCCGCCAATTCTTGATTGGTAAAGTTTTCCATTAGCAACCATTAATTTTTGTTAAATTCTTGCAAAATTCACGAATACGATAGCACGACTAAGACGATATGGAATGCAGCTACAAAAAACAATCTCTGTTATCGTTTTCAAAGATAACAACACACAAGCGCCGGATATGGATCTCTATACTCAAATGTTTTCTACTGTTACATTGAATAACCCCTACAAGTTTGATCCCATAGTTCTGAAACACCCTATATATTTGTATTTTACTATAATAAAAGACTTTTATTATTATGATCATTATTATTATTAAAATTAGATTTTCAACAATCTTCTTCTTCAAATTTGTAAGCATGGGGACACAGATCTTTTGTGAGTATACGCTGTAGAGAGCTTCTTGAAGTTTGCAAATCCTGTTCACGACGCCGAATTGACGTCCCTGGGGTTTACCAACACTTTTACTAACCTTAACCTCTCAGTTTTTTTTCAAGGCTGCTTTCAATTTATTGCAAACATGGCGGCAAGTTCAAAGCTTGTGTTAATTACGGCCACACACTTTATATGCGAATACATTGGTGTATTTTACATGATGCGCCCATCATTGAAGATGGGAGTTATGTATGGAAAGTGTATAAATGCCCGTATCCAGAAACCGCTCAAACCTCGATAGTGCTTGGTTTGTTGGCATCAAGCTTGTTTTTCAAAATGCCTGGAGAAAGGCGACAGGGAGCGTCAGATCTGGTGAGCTTGGAAATCAGATGATATAGCCCAATGGGAAGTTTGGACGCCCTAAGCATATTACTGGTAAAACATTCACCGTTTCTCTAGGTGTGTGACACCTTGCTTCGTTCTGAGGGAAAGATTTCTTGCAAATTGTCGAAACCACAAAATGTTTGGCATATCATAGTAACGCTTCTCAGTGACATTACAGGAATAAGCAAACCTTATTGTCACTTTCCATACGTAACTTTAAATTCTCAATAGAATATTAAGTTAGAAAGTAAATAAAATAGCTGCCTTTCTGGTGGGGAATGAGTGATACTACTATTATATTCCGTATACTTTTGTGCAACGGCACTCTAATCAGGATATTCTCGTTATCTGATTTGCTCCTGGCGAGCATAGGAAGGGCAGGGCAAAAACCGTCGATCAGTCCATAAGGCGTCGGCAGTGTAATGAAAGGGAATGAGCTTATACAATCAACCGTTGAGCCATTCAATGGAAAAAATAATTAATGCACGTTTTTGAAAAAATGATGAATGGAAGGAGGTGAGTGCAGAAGCATTTATGCCATGTGCGTTTCTAGAAAAATATTCGATGGGGCGCATGAGGGAGAGCGGGAATATTTGCTTATTTATTCATATATTTATTTATTAGATACACCTTACAAACACCATTAAGGGCCAATTTCACCAACAACAGTCCGTTATTCTCCACCTATAGGGTAAGAGACCGTCAAATACAACGAATGAGCTTCAAGTTCCAATCAACAAATTTTAGCAACCAATAGCTATGAAATGTTGAAAACAAAATACTGTCAAAATATGAGATGGCAGCTTGTCATTGAAACATCACCAGCTTATTGAATATTAAGAAATTACATAAAATTCAGTCAAAATTTAAAGAAATGTTGGATTTTTGAATAAAATCCATGTTTTAATTACTATTGTTGTTTTTCATGTTTATATTATTTTCTTCAATTGATATGCGATACTGGGTGTTTTTTCCTATAAACCTCTTGCAGCAAACCTAAGACCTACAAAAAACTACAAATTTGCCATATTTTTCTTTTTTCACGAGTACACATTCTAGGTTATATTTATATTAGACATTATTTGAATACAGCTGATTATTGCATTTCAAGGAGTGACACATGTATGGGATCTGTCAACTCTTGGTACCAGTCACAAAACATATACTCTGAAGGTTTAATTCCATGCTATTCAATGACAACACTGACTTGTGTGGTTGTCAGCGGCCATTTTGTGAGGGTGCGACAGGGTTGCCAGATTGTGCATTAATATCCCGTTTCACCTTCCTGGTCCCAGTGGAGTAAGTTCCGCCAACTGTTGAAATATAATCTACTATGCTTTATAAGATTATTCGTGACATTTTTTCCAAAATCATTGCACAACACTTGAAAAAATGCAACTGAAAATTTAAAATTAATTCCAAGACGCCGCAAAATAGGTCCGTCGGTACCTTGGGTTATACATCTTGGTTATACATGTTCGATACGATCGTATATTTAGAAGTATCAATACATTTCACGAGTATCGTCATCTTTCGATCCGGACTGTGTCAGAAAGAGTGACTGCCATTTGGCTGCGACATTACCCTGCCAAATCAGAGATATCTTTCATCATTTTTAAAGAAATTGTACAAAATCTTCAAATTTGTGAAGTTAGCGAGTCACTTCATACGTTGTTACCAGACATGCCCAAATCATCAGTAGCTGCCGTGATATGCATCCCGACCACTGCATCCCATGGCTAGGCGACGATGTTAAATTTGTATTGATATGCGTGTTATGCTATAAATCATATGTCACAGTTTTTGTGCACTGATTGCAACGGTTAGATGATACCAAAAATATTTTCATAAATAGGAGATCTCTCCCAATCCGGAAATTTACATGAAAAATCCTCTGAATGTAGGTATATAAGAGCTTTCTTATATTTGTTCATCAATTTGATGATACAATACATCTGCTAAAAATGATCATAATCAGGATAGTAAACTATGACGAAGGTCCACTGTATGTAAGAATTTTCAGATACTTCATTTGCAATTTGACAACAGACCATGACGGTGTTTACATTTTTCAAATATTCTTCAAGAAGTGTTATCAGTCTAGCTCCAACTATCATAAGTACTATGTTTGTATTCCTACTTTAAATTCAAAAGCAGCAAATGTAAAAGATTTATGGCGCACCCTTCACCACGGGACGTGATCGTCGTTAGACGTGGCAACCCTGCAAGTGACAGATAGATAACCCCACCAGTGAATAAACATTCTTACACATATACTAAGTGACATATAAATCCGAACACCCAGTTTAAATGGTTTTATTTTAATAAAAGTTGGTGAATGTATTTATCTTACTGTAAATAACAAGTGAAAAATTTTTCAGCCTTATCACTTGGACATTCCGGTTTTTATACTGCTTTTTTTAATTCACTAACGCTCTAAAAATGAATATTTCAGCCGCAGTAAAGAATCAACGTTGGCGGATTTTGGTTCTTGACATCCTTTACGATCGGTTACGATGCCTAGAGTACGGAGACCTGTACGATTTCGTCAACTTAGTGAGTTTGATAGGGGCCGAATAGTGGGACTTCGGGAAGCTGGACCTTCTTTTCGGGCAATTGCAGTTAGAGTGCAAAGAAGTGTAGACACTGTGGTTAGGTGTTGTCAGGCATGGCTTCGAGAAGGCCGTACGCAAAGAGCAAGGGGCATTGGACGCCGCCGTAGAACAACAGACCGTGAAGATCGCCGCCTAAGATTATTGGCCTTAAGGGACCGTTTCTCCACTACCAGGTCCATTGCAAATGAATGATTTGCAGAACACGGAAGACCTATTGGCATGCGAAGTGTTTACCGACAAATGAGAAGTTTTGGCTTGTTTTCATACCGGCCACACTGGGTCCTCCCTTCAACTCGAGAACACCGACGTAATCGCCTTGAGTGGTGCAGACAACGGTCACTCTGGGATCAGGAATGGAACAGTATTGTCTTTAGTGACGAGTCTCGATTTTGTTTAGGCATGCACGATGGTCGTGCCAGGGTTAGAAGGCGACGTGGTGAAATGAGGAATCCACAGTTTTTTGTTGAAAGACATGTTCATCACACTGTTGGAGTTATGGTTTGGGGTGCTATAACTTATGGTTCCAGAACTCCATCTTTTACCCTACCTTGACACCCTGGCAGATCCAACTTTCCAACAAGATAATGCCCGACCACATGTTGCAAGAGTCACAATAGACGTCTTTCAACATAATGATGTCACATTGTTACCATGGCCACCAAGATCTCCCGACTTATCCCCAATTGAGCACGTGTGGGATATGATGGGCAGGAGATTGCTCAATTTGCAACGTCCTCCTCAGACTCTAGAAGCACTTCGAGAGGAGTTGGTGGTTGCCTGGAATGAGATACCACAGGAGGACATTGACCACCTGATCAGAAGCATGCCTAGGCGCGTTGGAGAATGCGTAGCACATCAGGGTGGATCCACACATTATTAAAGGTCAAAGGGCTTTAAAGCAGTGCAATCATTTTGACATTTTTATCATTTACTTATTATGCTTCATTAAGTACTTATACAAAATTTTATTAAAATAACACCATTTAAACTGGGTGTTCGGATTTATATGTCACTTAGTATATTATCTGTATTTTAGGATGGAGAGGACAATGTGTTTATTGCTTTGAAGACATTCATTAACCCGTAAATTAGTAAATGATTACTATTAAGATGTAAAGGAAGATGAGGAATTGGATGGAATGTATTTTATATTCTATTTTCTTGCAAAATACAGACAAATCCACACTATTCAACAGGTATGTAATGATAACAGTATATTGAACTTAAATTCGAGATTGCCATGCATTAACAAACGTCCAAATCTGCTGCCAAATTTAACAGCTAGAAAATCGACCTATTATTTGCCGCATTCCCATTGGCTTTTGGGGATAACTGATTGTTAAATGTAAATTTATAACACAAATAAAAATACATGAAAGTTGACCTGTTTTCTCTGTACAAAAGCATCATGTTGGAATCAAGAAGTGGTCTTGTTTATAATACAGTCGAATTTTCACGATTTTATTCAATATTTTAATAGAAATCACTGATATTCTGAGACCTTTGACAGCTTCTGTCAAATTGCATTTCGATAAGGTATTTTCCCATTGGTCCATTATATTAATGTTGGTGAAATTGTAGGGACGACTGACGATACGGGCCTAAGTGTGGTAATTACAAGCAAGGATTGAAGATCTTAACTACTAACTTAGCTACTACTGAAGATCGTCAAAAGTGTCCATTCTGAGATCACATTCACTCCCCCAAAATAAACGCAAGCACTCGACGTTTAAACCTGCGAGGACCAAACGACGCACGGAAATTATGTAAAAAACTTATAAAACGTCAAAGAACCTATAAAATGGCATCTTGCAGACTAGGTAGTTTTTAGGGTACAGTCATTCCACGTTTGCTCACTAGGATCGTTGTGAACGTCCATCTATGGAGGAATGGCTCAAGTAGACGGATATACGCATTGTTAGTTGCATATGTTGAATAGCAAGATCGCATCTGGATGATCGTGTATATTGGTCTGCATGTGTATAAAATCAGTGATATTTGCTGTGTGAGAAAATCATTACTGAAGATGCTGCCAATGAAGCATACATATTAGCTGTGCCGGACGGGTTATTTATATGTTGTCCTTTCTAGAGACAGGTTATATTCAAAAGTTATTAATTAAGATTGTTTCCTTCTTTCTTGTATTTTCAAAAACTTTGACGAGAATTACGGAAAATCACCACGGCGCCCGCGTTGTGTGTAATTACTGTTAGCATGTATATGACTAGTAATTCGACAGTGTACAGTGAATATAATTATTTCTTATCTCTCTTATTTTTGAAATTCAGCAAATTTGCATATATGTAATTGCCAGAATGGATAAGAAAAAGTGGATGCGCAACTAATTTCTAGCTTTGAAGCTCAAGTAAGTGTATTTAAGACAAGAATCCAATGGAATTTTACCATCAACACATATTATTAGCACACAAATCCTCACTACCGTTACCTCCAGTAATGCCACCTGAGAAGCAGATTTTACATCACATCAGAGTCAAACATTGATAACTGAAGCCTCATAACGTTTAGGCAACACATACAACTAAAAAACTAATTCACAATGTATCCATCAGCTAGTGCTAAGTGAACATCTTGTAGAAAAGCCTACATAATGTCACAAAAACTAATATAATGTCAAAAAAAATTGTGGCATAGTGTCACTTTTCAAGATACGTAGTACCGGTGTGGCGGAACATAAATGGCTGAACAGGCAACGACCATAGTAAGTGAGGTATGAACACAAATGAACAAACATTAACCAAGATTAAAGAAATGACTATCCCAAAACAATGCAAAACTATTCACAGTTAGCTAACCTAGCGAAGCTGCTAATTACATACCAACAGATATTATTGAACACGTGTTATAACTTAGGCTGTCAATAAATGCAACTTCGCTACTTTGATCACATTTGGTACCCATACGTCTGCTAATTCATCAGTTTACATATTCAGGATAAGTGAGTATGCTTGACTGGCAGATATTCCTAGTCGAAGAAAGGAAAATTGACAAAATGTTCATATCATCACAGCAACAATTCCTATCACCAAGAATTCAAGCTACTACCTGAATGTTCTGTATACACAGCAGAACTGGTCGCGATCAATCAAGCTATCGGATATGTTTTGAATTCCAGGGAAATAACAATTTTGTCATTTTTACTTAACTGTAGAAGTGAAATATAATTGAATACAATCAACTGCATTCAGGAGCTGAATAGAATCAACAAAACTCTAAACATAGTCTGGATCAAAGGCCACTCTGGTATAAAAGGAAACGAGGAGGTAGATAATTTTGCAAAATGAGCTACAGCTAGAGGCGATTATGTTCCGGGCAAGATAATTCCTTTTACTAACGTACATTTTATAATCAGGGAACGACTAAAGAATAAATGGAATAACCATTATAAAAGCAGTCTAACAGGAAGTAACCTGAAACGGATACAAAAGACTTTCAAGGAATTACCAATTGTTCTTTCATTAGAACCGTTATTAAAATAAGAATTGGATACAACATTGCAGTTGCAGAAATTTAGGAACATTACAGCACCTCATAATAGAATGTCCAAATTCGAGTAGAGAAGATACCAAATTGTATCAAATTTTAGCGAAACACCTACCTTTGCCTCTAAATTTAGACTCAATTCTCAGTTCTGACAACCAGCAAGTTTACGAACTTTTATACAAGTATTGTCCGAAATTAGGAGTAACTTTATAATATGTAAAGAAATTACAGTAAGTTTGCTTGGAAAAATTAATGACAACAAGAAAATAATTGGAAAATCAGTATTAAATTTTATAAAAAAAAAACATAATGAAAAAGACAAGCAGAAAAAGCAATCTTGCAGAGTGGAAAAGAAGAAAAAACGATTAAAGTTAAATAAAGAAATGGATAAAACAAAAAAAAAGGATGTGTTTAAAAAACAACAGTTTCAGTTTATTGTTGCATAACTTTAAGAGTCGATAGAACTTTTAAACTTAATGCATAAAGTCTATATAAACATGGGTCGAAAATGCGTGGCTTCCGAAATACAGGGTGTTTTCTAAAATAGTTTTTTTTAAATATTTCGAACAATATTTGATGTATAACAGTGAAAATTGGTATACAGGGGTTTTTTGGTACGACAAAACGAACCATGGGCATAGTTTTACTGTAGCCGCTAGAGGGCGCTCTCTACTACACATGTAGTGTATTAAAATGACCGAAATTTTTTTAGTGCAATTTTTTGCTTTTTGAATAAAAAAACTGATTCTTCGCACTTTTCAACATAAAAAAGCTCTCTTGTGAATTTTCGTTATAGTTAGCCGTTTTTGAGATATTCCGATTTTTAAGGTTCGATGCATTTTTAATTATTTATGATAAAATAACGTTAAAAAGTCAGTATCTCGATAATTTTTAGAAGTAGGCTGTGCCTGCAAATATTTTTGAAATTGAAAGCAGAATAAGGTTAAACGTCAATTAGTTGACAGTTAGTTTTGTTGTCTGTTGAAACCTGAAACGTTTTTTTGCAATTGTGAATGCACGAAATTTAGTTTCTTTTACCTGTTTTTTTTTTGTAAGTTTTATAAAAATGCCATTTTTATTCTCCAATCAAGAGTTAGCGGATATTCATTTTGTGTATGGCTTTGTAAATGGAAACGCAGCAGAAGCAGCCATAGAATACGCACGAAGATTTCCAAACAGGCGACATCCAACTCGCTCAGTATTTGTAAGAGTGCATCGCCAAATAATTGAAAATGGTTTTGGAAATCTCCAAAGGGATCAAAACATAAATTTACCCATATGATTCTGCGTGAGTTTGATAGAGATCCGACCACAAGTGTTAGGAGAGTTTCTGGTGCCTTGGGAATTTCAGCAAGCCATGTTCACCGTGTTCTTAGAAATGACCATAGACGTCCTTACCATTTGCAACCTGTGCAAGGACTACAGCCAGGGGACGGAGAACGAAGAATCACATTTTGTCAGTGGATTCTTGATAGAACTGATAATAGTAGGGAGTTTTTAAGTAACGTTTTATGGACCGATGAGTCATGCTTCACTAGACGTGGAGTGGTAAATTTTCATTACCAACATATTTGGTCGCATGGAAATCCGCATGCAGTTCGGGAAAGAAATTTTCAGCATGAATTTAGTGTGAACGTGTGGATTGGTATCTACCGTAATCGACTATTTGGACCCTACCTTCTGCCTGCAAGGTTAAATGCTGTGACCTTGGAATTTTTAAAGGCTGAACATGCAAATATGTGGGATGATGTTATGTTAGATTTAAGAAGATTGTCCTGGTTCCAGCTTGATTGTCCAGCTCATTATTCGAGAATAGTTAGAAACTGACTGGACGAAAATTATCCAGAAAGATGGATCGGCCTTGTAGGACCAGTCGCCTGGCCTCCAGATCCCCTGGCCTAAATCCATTAGATTTCTTTGTGTGGGGATTTCTAAAAGAAAAAGTGTACCAGACTCCCGTAACCACAAGAGATATGCTAATAGACAGAATCAGGAATGCATGTGATGAAATAAGGCCTTATTTGAATAATGCTATACCACGTTCGATCATTCGTAGATGTGAATTGTGTATTGAACAATTGGGTTTACATTTCGAGTAACTACTTTAGATTTTGTATGTTTGTCCTAACTATCCAATAGCATTTTAGTTGTAAATAATTAATTTAATTTGTTAAAAATAGTATTGGAAAATTAAACAAATTAATATTCTGCTTTTTTGTGTTTATTTGGAGTTAGGAATTATTGCTGTGTTTAAAAACACAATCTAAACGATCATCTTGATTACTTGTAATGCCCAAATCGAAAATGTAAAAAAAATATAATTTTCCCATAAATAATTAAAAATGCATCGAACCTTAAAAATGGAAATATCTCAAAAACGGCTAACTATAACGAAAACTCACAGGAACGCTTTTTTATGTTGAAAAGTACGAAGAATCAGTTGGTTCGTTTTGTCGTACCAAAAAACCTTTGTATACCAATTTTCACTGTTTTACATCAAATATTGTTCGAAATATTTAAAAAAAAAACTATTTTAGAAAGTAAATTTAAACACCCTGTATTTCGGAAGCTACGCATTTTTCGACCCATGTTTATATGGACTTTATGCATTAATTTTAAAGGTTCTATCGAATCTTAAAGTTATGCAACAATAAACTGAAACACCCTGTATAATTGCGCTCGCATATTCTATGTACTATAATAGGAATATTATAGTGGTAATATTAATGGATGTTTTATTTTCTATCAGAGCATGATATTCAAAATAAGGATCTGGAAAGTTGGTCACCGGTCAATGTCACTAGCAGAACAATAAAAGCTACTGTTTACTGATACAACATTTCGGCCACCACGGTGGCCTTTTTCAAGTACGTATGACAACTCTGATGGCAATGGTAATATATTTTTGCGACAAAAGTTCTGAAGATAGGTTCTCCGAAGACTTTTGGTGCTTCCGAAAGCATGGTTAAGGGTGTTTGGTAGATTGAAAAAAAACACAGCTAACCTCATTCTCTCCTGACGCTTTGCGGGGCTGGATGAATGGATTTTACACGGTACCATCTTAAAACGTCCATAATGGCTTGGCGCGATTTCAGCATGGTGAAAGACCTTCCGGACAGTTGTAGCAACACGCTTCATTGTAACGAAGATGAGAAGAAAACAAATGAACTTCCATCTGATAGACAAAATGTTATCGTCATAAGAATTGTCATTTGTACTTGAAGAAGACCGCGATGGTGGACGCAACGTTGTATCATGAAACAGAATTTCAAACATATACAGGGTGGCCCATCCATGTGTGGAGGGAATATTACCCATAAACAAATACATTTTGGGAAAATCTATTCATGGCATGTTATACATGACATTTGAGGGTACATTTATAAAATATTGGCAATTATACAGGCTGTCCCAATCTTGACCTACATATCAAAGTTGTGATTTTTTACATGGAATGTCTCAAATTTTATGCATATTTGGATTAACCAATTCAGAAGAAGAAGATTGATATAACATACTATGTGGTTTTGGTAATTAGCTACTGAGATGTAAGGTGTTTTGTCCAGAAAAACCGTCCACTTCGGCAACCCTTCAATCCGTCATTTTGAAATTTGGAGTGCTGAATTTTGTAACAAAAAAAACTTACACACGTCAGCTACTATCTTATTTGTTACTTTTTCGAATTTTCATTTTTGCTCATACCGGGTGGTCAGAAACGCGAAATGTACTTTTTCTCAAAAAATTCAAATGCCTTACCCTGTATATTTGTGCAAGTTTGGATTCAATTTTTTATAAGCTTTTTTTGGTATAAGGTTTGATTCAGATAAATTCACTATTTTTTGAGTTATTAAGCTTTTAATAGCACAACCAAAATTAAGGAAAAAATCACATCATCTATGGAAACACAAGACAAACAGTAGGCTAGTTCCATATTGCCACTAAGAATACAAATGTGACGTAAAAACTAATAACAATCAGAACTGTATAAATCAGCTTCAAGCGTAATAGCGAAAAACAACTATAACAACAACATAAACAAACAACTATCACTATGCAAGACCTAATCCACAAAAACTGTTCGAAAACATCTCCACCATGTTGAATACACAGCCGTAGTCTTTGGATAACTGACCGTTGCACATCCCTCAGCATGTGTTCCCTTATGTTCAGAAAAGCATTCTTAATCCTTTCCTTCATATTTTCCGGGGTAGATGGTGGATACCTATAAACCTCTTGCTTAACGTAGCCCCATAGAAAGAAGTCCATCGGTGTCATATCTGGTGATGTAGGAGGCCAAGATATAGACCCATCACGACGGATCCAACGATTGTTACTCCAGGTGTCCAAATAGTTACGCACACGATTATGATAATGCGCTGTTGCGCCGTCATGTTGGAAGTACATATGCATCCGGGTTTGCAGGTGGACATCCTCCAAAAGCAAAGGCAGATGCTCGATCAAAAAATTCAAGTATTCTGTACCTGTTAATCTGTTGCCGAAAAATAGAGGCCCGATAACTTGTCTGCCAATAACTCCTCCCCAAACATTCAAGCTGTATTTATTTTGGAAATCTATTTTCCTAACCCAGTAAGGGTTTTCCGTGGCATAATAGTGCATGATGTGCCTGTTGACAACACCTATGCTGTTAAAAGTTGCCTCATCGTTAAAAAGAAACTTATCCAGGACGGTAGTGTCTTCTCTCACTTTATTTAGCATTATTCTTCTAAACTCCATTCGAGCTGCGAAATCCTGAGGACGAAGTGCTTGATGCAAGAATAGGTGATATGAATGGTACCTATTCTTGTGAATAATCCTTTGGATAGAAGCTCTGCATATATCAGTTCCTGCTCCAATTGGCCGTGCACTTAAATGGGTATTTTCCTGCAACTTTAATAGAACCTCCAACTGATTCGCCTTATTGGTGACACTTGGATTATTTATACATTTTTTACTATATTCCACTGCTCCACTTGATTCAAAACATTCTCGTAGTGTGGAAAATGTTTCCGGCCTTAGATGTCGCATATTATGGTACCGTTGCTTATAAATGCGAGATACTAGGAAACTATTTCTTTGCGCTTCGCCCCCAAAACAAACACCATATTCCCCATTTCTTCTTCAGAAAAATTCATTTTGAAACACGTTTTTCTTATACAGCTCACAAAGCTAATTTTTAGTTTTAGTTTGTAACTAATCAAAAATTTATTTTTTTTCAAGGGTGATGCGATATTTTAGGGAATTAAGCCGTTCCATAAAAGACGTGCTAATTACCGAAAAAATAGCCGTAAAACCCTTATATGTCTAGTATCAAAAAAGCTTATGAAAAGTTGAATCCAAACTTGCAAAAATATACAGGGTGATGCATTTCAAATTTTTGAGAAAAACCACAATTTGCGTTTTTGACCACCTTGTACGAGCAAAAATTAAAATTCGAAAAAGTAACAAACAAAATAAAAGCTGAGGTGTGTTAGTTTTTTGATACAAAATTGAGCACTCCAAATTTTAAAATGGCGGACTGAGGGGTTGTCGAAGTGGGGGGTTTTTCTAGAAAAAACACCTTATATGTTAGTAGCTAATTACCAAAACCCCATAGTATGTTATATCAATTTTCTTCTTTTAATTTGGTTTATTATTATATTTAATATGCAATAAAATTTGAGGCATTCCATTTGAAAAATCACAACTTTGATATGTAGGTCGAAATTGGGACACCCTGTATAATAGCCAATATTTTAGAAATGTGCCCTCAAATGTAATGTATATAACATCCTATAAATAGATTTTCCAAAAATGTAATTGTTTATGAGTAATATTCCGTCCACACATGGATGGGCCACCCTGTATATGGTTTCATTTAGTGGCCAGACAAACATGGAGGATTATCAGCATGGAAGCCACAGGATAAGTTTCAGATGTTATATTTAGTTGGATTTTGGTTCCAATTCTAGTTAGTTAGATGACAGTCCTGAAAACCGCCATACAAGGTTTCTCCGGAAAATACGTATAAAAGTGGAATAATAACTTTGTATTATAAATTGTTCAGGTATTTCAATATGGCCTTCTTCAAAGTACTCCCCCTAAGACAAGATGCACTTCTGCCAATGCCGTTTCCACTGTTAATACGATCGCAGACAGTCTTTCATTGTGAGGCTCTTCATTTGCCGTGTCGTTTTTGCCTTGATGGCTTCCACATCCCCCAAGTGCCGCTCCCGAAGCACCATTTTGCATTTCAGGAACAGAAAGAAGTCGCAAGGGGCTAAATCGGGTAAATAAGGCGGGTGTTCTGTCACGGTGATTGATATTCGGGCCAAAAACTCAGGTACAACGACAGACGTGTGAGCAGGCGCGTTGTCGTGACGAAGAATCCACCTCCCGCCTTGTGCCAAGTCCGGTCGAACTCGGACCACACGAGGTTTAAGACGACTCAAAACCTCGATGTAGCTTTTTGTGCTTGCTGATGCTTGCTTTCAATCCATGCTTTGAGATTGCAGCTCCACATCGAATTCGTAGAACTAGGATTCGTCTCCAGTGATGACCCGGTTGCGAAAGTCATCTCTTTCCTCTGCTTCCAACTAATCCTCACAACAAGTAACCCTCCTTGCTTTCTGTTCTGAGCTTCGGAACGATTTTCGCGCACAATTTTTTCATTTCAAGTTTTTCTGTCAGAATTTCGAGGACGATTATTTTGTTCTTCAGCTATCATTCTGTCAATCGATGGTATTCAAGAGCACAGATCCGACTTTGTTCAATATTTCCCTCAGAGCTCAATGTAGAGGGGCGTCTCGAACGCTGGTCATCTTTCACATCTTCTCAGCCATTCCGAAACCTTTTCAACCACTTGTTGGCGATTGGTTCCTTCAGAGAATTGTCTCCGAAAACTTGTTCCAAACACTCAAAAACCTCATCACCATTCTTACTTAGCTTTGCAAGAAACTTAATGTTGATGCGCTGTTCCTCAATCAGAGAGAGCTCCATGCTGACGGCAGATAAAAAAGTTTACTTCCAACAAGCACACCGGCTCGAACCAGCTAAATGGTGCAACGGCAATTTTATCTTAAAACTCTCTAGTTCGACTGGTCTTATTGGTCGATTTTAACGGCCTGGCGTAACAGCTTCCGTATAAGAGATTCAATGAGCATCTAGATCCAAGTTTTCTTTGTACTCTCACGAGCTGTGAACAGATGCTCATCCTGAATTCCTAAGGCCAGCACATAGCAGGAAGCTAAAACGAGGTGATTATCTTTGGTTTCGGGGAAATTCCTGACGAGGGGATTTTATATTGCGCCCGAGGCGATCCTAATTATGATCTCGTATTTCAGCCAACGGCTACGAATTCAGTTCCTGATCTATTTTAACAACCCTATTTGAGGTCGAGCGTCGTGGTCCGTCATCTTGTCGAGGTCTAGTCGTACAGCAGGGTAGACTGAGGAAGCAGCAATGGCACCCAACAAATATTCAATCCTGCGAGGTGCCGCAAGTCACAGAGGGGACTCGCTCTCAAAGTCATCCTTGGCTTTCCAGAACTGACCCCAAGTTAAGTTTCCAGAGCTATTATTAATAATTCGTAAATTTAGTAAAGTAGTAAAGTTTTTACCGTAGCTGGTGATTTGGTACTCAGATCTAATGGTAGATTGTACTATTTGCGGTTTAACGTGTATGTTATACACTGAGTACCAAATTTGCCTGACGGCTTGAGTTCAATGTGAACGAGAGAGAAGTGTGCATAGGCGCATACATTAGAAAGAGATAGAAGCCGGCTGGATAGGGAAACCCATCACCGCGTTGCCTAGCAACTCTGATGCGGTAATTTGCCGCGTTGAAAATATGTTACACCAATTCCTTGACTTAATATGCGTTAGTTTATTCTTGGCGCTCAAATAATGGTTTTATTTTGAGCGTACACAGTTTTGAATTGTGCATTTCTGTCGAATCCGTTTAGGATCGATTTCGGGTCAGTTCTAACGGCGCTCCATTCTAGGTCGAAATGAAAGGTCAGGATCGACACAAATTCTGCAACATTGCATCATTGGTTCGCATGCAACACCGCATCTTATACATTCCAAGGCAAGGTTTCCACCTCCATGATCATACATGAGCGATTTATGTCAGTAGCCATCTAGCGCTCATTGGGGAGTGTGGTCCTGCTTCGAAATTGTTTTCATCTGCGTACACGCAGACGGTGATATTGTATTGCGTAATTGTATTTGTTACATTTGACGACTGCTCGCTGTGGAGATACGCTCTTCCCGCGCTTCTCTCTCGTACACATTGCTCTCAAGCCGTCAGAATAATTTGGTTTTCCCTGTATAATTGAATATATTATAATTGTCCATGTTTTGAATTTTATTCATTCATAATTAACCCTTGGACAACGAACAAAGGGTCGCTCTCGGCTTCCTTCTGCCCGTCACAATGGTTTTAAAGAAAAATATGGTACGCCTTTTGCCCTCAAAGGCTGCTGCGCGTGTTTGAATCCCGTCCCAAGAGACATTTTTCTCTTGACTATGGATGTTGTGATTGTCTGATGTCTGATGATCTCTGACTGTTGAACTCGGAGGTACCACCCGGCGGATCTCCCCCGTATACCCCCAAAGCCACACGGTACCCCATGGGTGTTTAGGCCTTAGGTTGGAGTATAAAAAAATCATACTTTGCTTCTGAATAAATTTAATTTCATGAATTTCTTTTCGCCGCTATTCACGTAAAAAATAAAAAAAATCCATCTTTTTCTTAGATTGACGGAACTGCCTCTGCAGTAACCTAAATACTGAGAAACCGCGACTGATATAAGGAGCTTAAAGAAATCCTGTTAATCCGATTTTTTAAGTACTCAAGACTAGTGAAACTGCTGAAAGCTGCCTCAGACAGAATATTTCACAATCTCGATATATTAGGAACAAAGGAGTGGTCATACTGGCCAGTTCCGATTGTACGAAACTCGAAAAAGTTAGGATGTGAGGCAGAAACCTGGCGTGTCCGTCTGGCAGGCCCAGCGCGTGGCGACATCATGGAGGGGAGGTCTAAGGAGCAAAGTACGTTAGCTTAGCGAGAAGGGAAGCCAGAACCCGGACCGCCCGTCGGTTTTATAACAAACTACATAATAGCAACATAATGTTACTTCTTTGCGTGAGAACCGTAGGTGGTAGAATGAAAGTCAAGAGATGGGACTTGTTGAGAAATCAACGAGGATTTTAAAAATAATTTTTGTTACGGGAAAAAGCAGTTACATACCACATTTTTTCTTAATTCTGCTCAGTTCGAATCCAGACGGCTACTAGAAGAAATAAAAATAATAGAGGAAGTTCGGTGAATATGGAATAGTCCGGGTTATATGAGATAGCGCTTATTTCAATATTCTACAAGCACTATCTCGATTACGATTCGCCTATTGTTACCCGCATATACTCGGTCAATCAGATTTACCGTCGACGAGCGGTCATTAGCAAAAGTTTGTTCGGCGAGCATGCAGAGTTTCGGTAACGCTGCAAATTTGTTCCCATAGTTTTGAAGTTTTATCAGGAAATTTATTTTGGCGATCAGGTACGTACACTATAGACACCATTGCATGTACTAGCTAATATAAATATTTGGAAAAGTAATTAATATCACCTCAGTATACGAACACATAACCTCTATGTGATGATGATAATATGGAATATCCAATATTAGCCGATATTCCATATTACCTGATATTCCGTATTACCCGAATTCCAGAAGTACTTACAGTGTCAATTTTTGTACAGACTTATAATGGCACCTAAAAAGCTTCTTAAAGCTAAAAGACAAACTTGGAATGTCGATAGTATGCGCAATGCAATAGATGCTGTAAGAACAAAAAGGATGGGTTATTTAGCGGCTTCCAAGAATTTTGGCGTTCCTCGAAGCACACTATTTCGCTGTTGTAAGGAAGGTGGTGATTTTATTAACAAAACATCACTTGGAAGAAAGCCAGTTTTACCACCAGTCCTAGAAAAAGAATTGGTAACTTATCTTATGGAAATGGAGCGGAAATATTTCGGCCTTACACGCCGGGACGTACGTAGAATGGCTTTTCAGCTGGCCACACCTAATAATTTAAAGCATACGTTTTCCCTTCTGAACGAACTCGCGAGCAAGGATTGGCTTTATGCCTTTCTAGAATGACATAAACACACCCTCAGCGTAAGAAAGCCAATAGGAACTTCAGTTGCAAGAGCAGTCGGCATTAATAGGGAAAATGTCACTCAATTCTTTGACTTGTTAGAAAGCCTCATGGAAGAAAATAATTTCACGCCTAATCGTATCTATAACGTCGATGAGACAGGCTTATGCATAGTACAAAGTAGATGTCCGGAGGTTATCGCAATGCGAGGAAAGCGGCAAGTTGGCGCAATTACCTCAGCAGAAAGGGTCCCTTGTTACAGTTGTTCTCTGTATGAGCGCAGGTGGTACTTTCGTCCCCCCTATGATAATTTTTCCTAGAAAGAAATCTAGCGAGCAACTTGAAAAACGGGTTCCACGGGGGTCCCTCTTTGCCTTTCATCCATCTGGGTGGATCCAAACGAGCTTGTTCACCCAATGGCTCGACCATTTCTTAGAGCACACCAAACTCACTCAAGAAAGTCCTATACTACTGTTATTAGATGGGCATCATACTCATACCAGAAATTTAGATGTCATTCTAAAAACTAAGGAACATGTGTTGTGTCGATTATTTGTTTGCCTCCTCATACGACGCACAAAATGCAGCTCTGAAAACTTATAACACTGAAGAAGTTAGAGTTTTTATGACAACGACTAACAGAACGATAACTCATTTCGACGTATGTGAATTATTCGGGAATGCCTAGTTAAAAATCCAGACAGAAGAGAGAGCAGTGAAAGGCTTTAGTGCTACTGGAATTTATCCAGTTAGGCGAAATATATTTTCAGAACAAGACTTCTTAGCAGAAAGTCAGCTTCAAAACGAAGCAAGAATGGAATCAGTCGAGGATCTAAATAATTATAAGGTTGTGAGAAGGTTTGACGATGACACACCAGGACCTAGTGGCATCAGGTCCATGCCCAAGAGAATATGCAAAAGACGAAAGCCAACAACGTCAAGCTCAGAATCACAACATTCATCCGACGACAATTTCCCGCTGTCCAAGTTAGTTGGGAAAAAATCCAGAGCAAGCGATCAAGACTATTCGGACGATGATATTCCCGTAGCCTATTTGGCTTCTAAAGAGCCTAACCCAGATGTGATTTGTATTTTCTGTGAAGAATTATTTTCTAAAAGTAAAAGCCGAGAAATTTGGGTTAAATTTGTCATGTGCGAATTCTGGGCATATGAAGCCTGTACAGGCAACGAGCATGAAACATACATTATGCGACTTTTGTAAATAGTAGTTCTTTAACGTTGCCAAATGAAAAATAAACAACTTTATAATTTTTGTTTTGTATCTATTACTTATGTCGTATCTCATATACCATATTACCAGATAACGCTATTCCATATTACTCGCCAGTTTGCTTGGCGCCAAAAAATGACATATATGACATTAAATATATTTTTGTCATCTTTCGACTACATTTTTTTCGTAAAATGAATGCATTTGGCCACCCATAACCTTATTATTATCAATTGTTACTCTATTGTAGTCATCTATAAGTGCATAATAAAAATAGGTATTCCATATTCACCGAACTTCCTCTAGTATACATCAAAAGTAGCCATGTGCCAAAATTCCATAACAATGTCTAGAATGGTATAGCGTTGTAGTCAACGTTCTTGTCGAATCAAAGTAATACTACCAGTATCTCTTTATACTTACACAGGCAACCTACCCCTGTGTGTGAACGTTTGTTCGGTAAGCTCAAAGACATGCGTTTTTTAGTTGTGTGTCTCCCTCTTGAAAACTTAGTTGTTACGTATGAGTGCCCTTCCATCATATTTGTCAGAGTGACAACGTACTTGACATCGGCGTGCAATTTGCGATGCCTGTTATCCATCTTCAATATAAAATTGTACATTGCCCGGAAACACGATCAATCGAGAAGGCCGACAGCTCGTGCTAAATTTATTAGAGTATTTTCAGGAAGAGAATGAAAACAGCGGTCCCTGTTATCCACTTCAAGCGTACTGGAGCGACTAAAAGATGCGCTAAAGATTGGTCTGCGCAGTGTTAGTGAATAAAATAAAATAATAAGAAGTTTGCCCTTAGTAACACCTGGGGAAACTCACAAAATCAAAGAATGCAAGACGGAAGCTGTAAGTCATGCCGTCAAAAGAGGAATTATGAATACTTTCTACGATATGAGAAGTAAACGACAACATATCATGACCTCTGCGCTCAATCAGGAGCCTAAAAAAAGGTACATATACAACGCCCCGGATTTAAGTTTAAGGCATCTGTTGAAAGCTTGCGGTTTTTCCTACAAGACAGAAGATAACCTCCGACTCTTATGTGAACAAGCAGACATTGTATCCAAACGTATCTACTTTATGAGACATTATATGAATAACCTGTGCTGACTACCACAATTCTATGGACAAAGATTCTTTAAAAAATGGGTATGTGAGAAGATGATACCAGCGTTACAAGAGTTATATTTAGTAATCATGGATAATGCCTCTTATGAAAGTGCCTTAACAGAAAAGGTGCCCAATTCCAGTTGGAGCAATGGCTGCAAGAAAAACAGCTGCATGTTGATGATGATGCTTTTAAACTCGAGCTTTTAAATCTATGGCGCCTTAATAAACCATCGGCTCAATGATATATCATAGACGAAATATTACATCAAGGTTTGCTCTTACCATTGTTAATACAAGCCTATTGAGTTAGTCTGGGGAACAGCCGAACAGTACTATGGTTGTCATATTGGGAAAAATGGCTATGGTGACAAGAAAGTTTTGAAAGTTTGGGACAATGCTCTAGCGAAGGTGACTCCTACAGTTTGGGCCAAGTGTGTGAAACATACCGAGGACTTGATTAAAAACGACTGGGGCAAGCATCAAGCGTTTAATAGGGAGGAGACTAATATAATCATTCACTTGAGAGAAAGTTCAGGTGAATCCAATAATTCATACTTTTATTGAAAAAAAAATTGATTATTTATAATACTAATTTTCTATGTGTGCACCTTAATGTAGATTATTAAATATTTTGATAGATATGGAAGTTACAACCTTGATGTTTATTCAGGCGACATAGATTTAAAAGCTCGAGTTTAAGAGCATCATCAGCAAAATGTATTTTTTGTCTAGCAGTAATTTATTTAGTCGCTTTTCACTCCAGGAAGAATTGAGCATTTGTATTATTGTATATGGTTCTTCTAAAGCTCTCATAAGCTTGTCCCATATCCACAGCTAATGTTAAATGCTCCATCAAGTTAGCAAATAGATGTGTTATTTTGTATTATATTGTAAATTCCGTATGTATTTTTTATTTCAACTTTAAAAAACATCAAATGGCGTGTCATACTCTACCCATGTGTATGTACTAAATTAGATTTTTGAAAATTACGATCAGTAAATAATAATGAATCGGTTTTCCTCAGCTAGAAAATCTAAGAACCGCACATGGTACGGACACATGATCTGTTTACTTGTTTCATATGGCCGTTGATGACGTAACCACCAAGAACGGTGACTACAACTATATCACAGTTATTATAAAAAAATACTTTTTTTGAAATCTTAACCACCCTGTACCCCGAAATTTAAAAGACACGTTCATATAAAGTTTTTTATTGATTCGAGAATTACTCATTCAAATATATAACCTTACTGTTGAAACACCCTTCATATTGTTTAGAATTGTGCACGGGGGATAAGACAATCGTAAGATTGAAGATAGATAAATTCCATCTCTTACATTTACACAAGGTAATTAACTTGCAAGATACACAACTGGAATGACAAAGTATTCAGTTATAGGGCTGTTAGTATAAGCGCAATTCACAAGTCATAAGATAAACCTAACTACAAAGTAACAAAGGAACAGTGTTTTGCTTATAGTCGTGCGCTTTCTGTGTACAGAGTGCCGTAACTTGGAAATGGGTAATGACTCATCGTTTGCTTTTACGTCGTTTCGCTTTTATTAAGAGGTAGTGAATTCTACCAGTTGATTTGATGAGTTGTTAAAGAATGGCATAAAGGTGAATTGCCAGCATTTTAGACATTTGCAGAAGTAGTAATAATGGAAATAATAATACATAGTTCAATCATATTCAACTATTCGTCATTGTTCGTCAGAGCGGTCCGGTGGTCCTTTGCTCTTAGTTAAAAGTCTCTTCGATCTGTTAGTCTGTTAGGTCTGACTACCCAGTCAATGAGATTCACTGTTCCCGCTCTTGTTTTGCATGGCGCTATTTCTTTAACCAGCGAAAAAAAAAAAAGCTATCGACATGCGAAGAGGAAGGACCATGTGCGTCGCCTCGAAGCTGAATGCGAGGAATGATAGTGAACTGGAAGATCTGGTACATGTGGTGACACAGTTTAGAGAGCACATAGGGATGAGTTGTGGATAGGAAAAGTTGCCAAAATCTCGGACGTAAATTGTAAAAGAATGAGAATATCCAGTTATGCGATAGGACATACTGTAGAGCTAGAAACAGATAAGATACAAATACATCGCAGTAGAACAAAATAGTAACATAGAGAATAAAAAAATGAAAGAAATTGTTACCAGAGAATATTATTCTAGAGTAAGGAAGATCTTGAAGACTCAATTCACAGGAAAAAATAAGCTTACTGCTCACTAGAGCGTTAACAAACGTTAGAACAGCCCGTCCTGACTTCGGAATATTGAATTGGAAATATTGAAATAAAGACAATTGATCGCCTAAACGTCCCCAGAAAAAGTGGTGGAGATCTAACAAATATCTATCTAACCTACGAGCTGAAAATCATAGGCCTAGGACAATACTTAAAAAGGAAAAGAGACGACAAATTGGTGAAAATTGCAAAAGAATATGAGAAGGAATTGTTTACTAACAGATTAGTACGTGATGCTGGAAGCTTATTACAAGAAACACTAGGCGGAATGCAATAGGAGCGGACCTAAGTGAAAGACACAGTTGTAGGGACGATAAAAATTTTGGTGCGAAATTGCAAAAAACGTAGAAGAACAGAGAGAAAATAGGTGGTTGGAAAAGATAATGCATGGTCAGTTCGGCAGGCAATGCACCGAAGAAGGTATGGATAGGAATGGTGGTTGAGGAATGGACATCATCCATCAAAAGCACTCTCGGAAGCAGATTATGAGTTTTGACTGCAACACATACACCGTGAATGTCACCAACTGTCCTACATTAATTTATATTTCTTAAACCCAACTGCATATTTCAAATCTAAAGAGGCTGGGTAATGTTATGATCCCATATCTCTTGAATAATTCTTTTTCCACCAGCGTGCGGACGGTACTCACTTTCAACACGCATCTGCGTTCAGAAAGTAGTACTTCTCAGCACGCATAACCTTTCCGCAGAAGTGCTGCTTTCTGTACGCAGATGCGCGTTGAAAGTGGATACTTTCCGCACGCTGATAGAAAAAGTCGTATACCTAACACTTGCGGAAGGTGTATTTTCCGCCCTGGACGGCTCGCCCAAAGAAGTATCACCTTCCGCACTTGTTAGGTAATGAACTATTACACTATTATCAGTATTTTCTCTTGTGCTGAAGTACTCCTGCCCCATAAGCAGATACCATACCATAGTTTGCTGTCCATATGGCCATGGTGAAACAGCAATAACTGATCAAATGTCAAGACCGATCTCAAATTATTTGTTAAGAATGCAGTAAATCAACTTAGAAATCAAATGACTGTAGTGATTACAGTTACATTTTACATTATTACATTAATAATATGAGATGGTTGAACGTTAATAAGTTATTCAAACATTCATTACTACGTACTGTAGTAGTAAGATGAAATTGACTAGAAAATCTTTTTACTACAAAAAGCTCATAAGCTGGTAAGATATTTATATAATTCACCCTACCAGCATCATACGGTGTCCATATTTGTTAACCATGTCTGAACATGAAACAGCATTACTAAATAGGTCTTTTACATTTAATGCAGCATCCTTGTATAAGTCTTTTCCAAACCAAATTAAATACATGTCACTAACAAAATTTCAATGTAATGTTTTTAAAATATCACCTTCTGCACATATAGTAGCATAATTATTTCTGTTTTCTCAATGCTTTTATTGTTTTTGTATATATTGACTTTTTACTAATCTAAATTCGTACTATCATTAAATTTTGCCCTTTTATAACTTATTGTTATGAATAAAGACGTTTATTATTATTATTACTATTCTGATTATTATTTTATTTGTATTATTACTATTATTAATGTTATTATTATTATTATTTTTTTTAGTTTCACAGGTATTCTGTTATTCTTGACTGACAGGAAAATTAATCCCGAGGTCAGCCATAGGCAAAGTTAGTTAAAAAACTTCCTGACTATACTATAGGTACCGAGGATTGCTGCCTTCTGGCATTCTCTTAAATAGTTAAGGTCATGCTTCAAGGCTTTGAGGTTTGTGTGGAAGTTTTTGTGGATGGGGCCGTTGGCAGAAACAATAAATGGCAGTATAAATGTTTGCTTTAATTTGTATAGTTGTTGGACCTCGTGTAAGAGCTGTTCATACTTATTCGTTTTTCCGGTGTAAGTAGACAAAATTGTAATAAATATGAGTCAGTGGACTCAAAAAGGTTTTTCTGTACTGGCAAGATCTAGATGTTTGTTGCTCGACAGGATTACAATGAAAAGTATTAGTAGTGAGTTTGCCTAGCTGAAATTGAATCAAAACAATTAGACTATATCCTTCTCACGAAACTATAAATTCTCTCAATTAGATTATAGTCAGTTCTTATCTAAATATATATGTGCATATGACACTGAATCAAATTTACATGATTACATAACGTTTAGTGTTTTGTAGAAGTTGTCAGAACGAAAGCGCGACAACTTAGCTCCTCCTTAGAAAAAGGTTAACTACGCACATGTCTAACAAAAAAAAAATGTTCCACGTTCATTTGAAGGCTCGAAATCGAATCCTGACTAGATATTTTCACTGAGCTGCGATATACAGGGTGTTCCTTAATGATATGCGAATATTTAAGGGTGTAAATCTACATGAAAAATGAATGTTAGTCTGCTTTATGAACTATGGTTCAACAACGTTTCCTTACAAAAACTCGGGGTGTTGAAGTTTAAGGAAAAAAATGGAAATTAATTAATATTTTCAGAACCACTTCAGATATTTCACTGATATTTAGTACGTAGTGAAAGTTTTTTTTTATACTCCAACTGCCACGAAGGCCTAAGGCCTAAACACCTCATTGAGTACCGTGGGGCTATAGGGGGCTACAGGGGAAAGGGGGAACGCTACACGGACTCTGGCGAGGGAACACGTGTGCATGCAACATGCACACATTCTGGCTCCGCGTACGAGATCCGCCGGGTGGTACCTCCACGTTCGACAGTCAGAGACCGTCTACCACCTACGGACAATCACAACATCCATAGTCAAGAGAAAAATTTCTCCGAAGAGTCTACTACTGCGGCCAACGCTGCTGCCAAGTTCATAAAGTTGCATATTTTTCAATGCAAAAATAATGTTTAGCTTCAACAGTGGCATGCGTACGGGTATTGACTTTGATATTTGTTAATAGAACGTGGTACGCCAACTGTTTTTTGCAAAAAAAAATATTTTTTGTATTCCTCGTTCAATTTAAAACAAATGATCTCTCTTGAATTGTTTTCCTTCGATCCGCCAGTTTTGAGTAAAAAAAACAAGTACCGTTCTATTGTCTAACTTGCAAAATTATTATTAATTTAATTGGAAAAATTAAACACATTAGGGGTAATGAACAACAACAACTGACAACATAAACATAACATTAGAAACAACGAAATGATTACAAAAATTGTTTAAAATGGCCCCCTTCACTTAGTATGCATGCTTCCGCCATCCTTCTCATGGAATTGCCCACTCGTTGAAATATCCCTGGAGTGTTTTTTATTCTATCACAAGCTGGAACTATTCTTTCTCTTAATTCCTCTATAGTGTTAATGGGACTTGTGTACACTATTGCCTTAAGATAGCGCCACAAAAGAAATCTAAACTGTTGAGATCTGGGGACCTTGGTGGCCATTCTTGGGGCCCACCGCGGCCTATCCAACGATTTGGATAAACAGTTTGTAAATAATTACGAACCGCTACACTGAAATACGCTGGTGCACCATCATGAATGTACTACATATTGTTTCTTATTACTAACGAAACATTATCAAGCAGCAAGATGAATGGACCAATAAAGTGGTTGCCAATAATTCCTGCACATACGTTAACCGAAAATTGGTGTTGGAAATGGGTTTCGGTTACGGCATAGGGATTTTTTTCTGCCCACAAATGATTATTGTAGAAATTCTGAATGGCATTTCGAGAAAAATTAGCTTCGTCCGTGAACAGAATCATTGATTCAAATTGCTGATTTTGTGTAGGCCACACGCCTGGGAAAATCAATGAGAAGTAACGTCTGTACTCTTAAATGATAGAACAAAAAATACACTAAAATTATCCAAACAATTCGATGGCAAATATTTAAGTGTCTAGCGATCTTGCTCGTACTCATTTCAGGATGTTCTTCGACATCGTGCAGTACTGGTTCCTCAATTTCAGGTGCTCTCACTCTTAGAGGTCTACCTTCAGATGTCCCTTTTCGAACAGAACCAGTTTCAACAAGACGACGATGAATATAAGAAAAGGTTCGACTATCTGGCAAAGCACGATCGGTATACCTATGATGATAAATCTGTCTGGTTTGCTCTCCATTACCGTCGGCAAGGCCATATACGTAATGCATTTCCGCTATTTATGCATTTGAATAATTCACCACTATTAACGAGATTGTAAAAACTAAATAACGAAAAAGATGTTACAGCGAACAGACTTGAATAATAGAGACTTGTTAGATGTCAAAAGCCAGTGACATGTTCCAGAGCAACTAGATATTTATTGTTAAATTGCATTCTTCAATTATTACATTACTTTTCTCGGACAATAGAATGGCTTTTATTTTTTTACTCAAAAATGGCGCATCGAAGAAAAACAATTCAGAAGAGATCATTTGTTTTAAATTGAACGGGGAATTCAAAAATAATTTTTATTTGACAAAAAACCATTGGGGTACTATTAAGGCAATACCCGTACGCATGCCACTGTTAAAGCTAAAAATTATTTTAGCATTGAAAAATATGCAACTTTATTAACTTTCACTACATACTAATATCAATGAAATATCTAAAGCATTTCTGAAAATATTAATTACTTTCAAAACTTTAACACCCCGAGTTTCTGTACGGAAACATTTTTGGACCATAGTTTATAAAGCAAACTAACATTAATTTTTCATGTAGTTTCACACCCTTGAATATTCCCATATCATTCAGGAACACCCTGTATAATAAATGTTTCATGCTGATGGAATTCCAAGAATGTATAGCTTGAATTCTTATCAATGGTCAGGAATCGAAAACTACGATATACCGCAAAACACCTCAAACTATAAAAGGAAAACCTACCACATTTCTGTCTCAATAGAAAATGTAATATCTAACAGGTAGCATTGCTAGGATAAGAGTCTTCTTATTATGACACAAAAAAGGAAAATCAATGCCTCGTATATTCCTAACACTGCCGCTGCAATTTGCGGAGGTATGCGCGTACTTTTGCAATCAAGGCTAGTCGATTTACTGCTCTCATCAGGCGATCGTACCGGAAGGAAACTAAAGACGTAGGTACATCCGTATTCAGCCAATCGGTGTGATTTGAACTTACCAGCGTCTTAATTTAACATCATATCACATACATTTCTATTGCAGTTTCTTCTTTACCTTTAATCTACATGTATGGACGCAACATTAACAACACCTGCAACTCATGACTTTCTACTGACAATTTTTTTTGTAAAAATGAGTAGTTCTCTCTGAAACTTTAAGAAACGGTAAAGTGATTTTACTTTTATTAATTTATACTCGTAACTCTTCAGCAGCTCGTCATACTTTCAAAACCTATTTAGCTTAGTCGACTTTGATATAATAGCAATCTAAATTTTATGAAAATCCGAGCAGTACTTTCCAGGTTATAAAAGCGCCAATGATCAGCAGACAGCTGATCGACAGATAGACAGAAATGAGTGACGTAGTTTTTCATGCGTCACGGTCAAAAAACGTAATGTCCCATTTTTGAAACTTTTCGCGATTGTAACACTTCCCCGCCAATTGGCGTGGGAACTAATAAAGTTCTCATTAAACACTCGAAACGTCAAAACATACAAAAATAGGAAAAAAATTCTTAATATGGTTAACAATTTTACGTTCGTTCATTTAAATTCTAGGAAATCGAGGTGCATGTATGAGCCCGTTCCATAGTTCTTCCTGGAACAGCACATAGTTCCAATTTTACCGACGAAAGTACACTACATGCAATACAAACTGGCGTACATACCATGAATAAATGACGAAGAACCGCTATGAATGTTTATTTGCAGTGTAAAAGGAGTGTAAAAGTGGAAAAACTGAATCAGAAAATAGTAGGCGCTTGCATTCAGGTGGACAGTGCTGCACTTAGGTGAACGTCGTTAAATAAAAAATAAATGGATCGTTGAGTTATTTACGTTGCCTTTAGAACTCAAAAGCTAAATAACATATCGCTTATCATTTATTATTAATACGCAGTACATTATTTGAGCTATTAACCGTTTTGCATTGGTTCTGTTGCCTCCGTTCATATTTGACAGTTGTCGCTAGACACGATCCAGGGGTGAATTTAACACTTTTCGGGGAATTTTTGAGAAGCAACATTTTCTGAGAAAGCTTTTGGCATTTTATTTCATTTTAAACTTTGTTAAACTGATCACTGTCAATTTCAATCTTTATAGCTTATGGATATATCCTATTCAAATGACATTTAAGCAACGACAAAACAACCAAATATGGGCTATAGATCACATCAGTATTGATCAGTAGACCGGGTGTGATATACTAACACAATAAATGAGCGCAAATATTGCGTAAATAATATTTCAATAGAATGTCGATTCTATTTGACCCTTCTGATAGCAGTCCAGTAATCGCTGTTGAGATATTGCGATACGCTTTCTTTTCTGTCTACAACCTACAGCCGACATCTGGCATCGTGAAAAATATAAATCGATCGTCACCCGTCACATGTAGCCTGCCGCCTACCATTCGCCAATCGTTGCCTACCACCTCGAAGTATACCTGCGGCTTAATATCTGCATTTAACAGTAGGCTGCAACAGTTGTCATCAAAGAATTTCAAAATTTTTAGTTTTTGTTTTAGTTCTCAATGTTATCAATTTTTTCTTAAGCTTTAACATTTTCAGAATATTTCAAAATTTCCAGTCCAAATAATTGATAATTTTGGAAATCTTCTGAATTTTGAAGTCTTTGAAAGCCCCAAACAGTTTTATTTCATGAATTTTTAAAATGGTGAGAATTATGAGAATTTCAAAAATATGGCAAGCTTTAAACATTGGAAAACGCAAAAGATCTCGAAACATTTTGAGAACTTTGAACATTTTGATAATTTTGCATAACTCGGAACCTTGAAAACTTCGATAATTCCCAAAAGATTTCGAGAATTTCGAAAACCTGTGATGACATCTATAACAGCCTGTCGTGCAGTACAAATTTCAAGTTTATTCCATTTGAAAGTTGGCCAAGGGGCATTATAGTGTATCGGTAATAAATCTGAGCCTAAGAAGAAATATTTACCAAGAGGGAGCTTTCTCTATTCACAAGTTAGGGCTCGTATGAAAAGCTTTCCTTAACTTCTTGGTAGCTCTACGGTATTCAGACTTTGCCTTCGCGGTGGCTTGAGTATAAAAAATATTCAATGCTATACAAGGTAAAAGGAAAACGTTTTTTGAAATGTTAATCAGTTGATGCTCTGTCATACGGGATTTTTTTGGAGATACATGCTTACTCGATTAGGCAATCAGATTTAAATGGTTCCTATAAGATCATCGTTGGGACCACGGCGAAAGTAATGCTTTAAGGCAGTGGTCGCCAACCTTTTCATTGTGTTGAGCTACTTTGATAATTTTGGGATAAACAGTGAGCTACCTAGTCGTAAGCAATGTAAACCAACTTAAATGAAATTATACATAGTTGTATGCGACATACATGTGTTTTCCTAATACATACAACAAACTTAAATAAACTAATATTTAATACATTTATCCCTACCCATCGTAGGTGTTATAAAAAATAAACAAAATTTTTCGTCAGCAACAATGGCATGTACTATTTTAAACAAAAACATGTCCAGATAAAAAATTTGATACCGCCATTCGAATATAATTATCTAAATGTTCATCTGTAAGTTGCAGCGATGTCTTGGCTGAAATTCTGCGTATCAGAAGCTGCAAACTGTTGGATGTCAATTTCCATCGAGGGTGAAACAACAAATTGCGCCACTATAACAATTTCTTGAAATCCTTGAAATTGTTTTTGAACTTATGCTTCAAGTTAGAGACTCTTCCTACATGATTTTTACTGTCATATGGTTCTAATGGACTTGAGATGAGATATATTTTCTGAAAGAGCAGGAAAATGCCTGGTATCGCCATCGATTAAGTTTATTTCCAAAAACTAAACCTTTTTGATAAACGCTTGTACAACAGAAATCATTTCTGCTAGTTCATTGTCTCTCTCCTGAAGCTGCAAATTAAGTTCATTTAATTTTTTTGTGATATCCACAAGAAAACCGAAATCTCTAAACCAGACTGAATTTTCCAATTCCGGAATCGGTTCATCCAGTTGTTTGAAAAATTGAACTATGGCAGATATGATATCATTAAAACGTTTCAGCACTCGTCCCCTATTCTTGCTACTAATTTCATAACGTTGGTTAGTTTTAGAAAATTTCTACATAATGCTTGCTAATGGATAATGCAGTGGTAACAGAGAAATTGCGGACATAACCCCACGAGACCCACCGTAGCTGGGCGCCATCGGTTATCAAGCCTACCATTTTCGATATTGGAATTTTCTCAGAAGAAATATTTTTAATAGAAGAAACCAAGTCCTGGCCAGTACTTTGTTCTTTTTAGTGGAATAAACTTCAAAAGTTTTTCTTTATTCGTAAAATCACTAAAAACCATCCTGACGAACACGGCCGTCTGAAAAGGGTCATCGATATCTGTAGATTCATCCAGCTGCAGTGAAAATTTTTGAACTGTAAAACTATATCACTCACTGCTCATTACTTCTGCTCGTCTCATCACTGTATTATCAGAACGTTGCATAGATTTTATAGCAGACACTATCTCGTATTTATTTCAAAAGTTGGCAAATAATGAATCTGCAGCTTCTAAAAACGCCGGCTTATCATTTCCCCGTCTCCATAAGGTTTCTTCTTTTGTGTAATTATCTGGGATACCCAGTACGATGCTTCAGTTGCACCTTACCTTACCCATTGTCGGTCGTCCAATTAACTGATTTTTAAATTGTTTTAGTTTTTCCGATCTGGTTGCAGAACGTAATAGGAATGATTTTTCAAAATTCGAATGTACAATTTTATAGTGCCTCTCAATATTTCCTTTTATAGCAACGGAAACCTATGTATTACGTAACAAACACACATTTTTATATTTTATATTCTGTAAAGAAATATTGTTCTTCCCATTCCGAATGGATAAAATATGTCTTCATCTTCTTACTACTGCTCATAATGTTTTCAATTGGAGGCCAGCTCAAACCCAACCGCTGGATTTTGCGCCGTTCAATTTTAAACTGAGCGCACTGTCGTCACGCCTTGCGTATTTATTCCCTTCAAAGTAATCGAGATCGTTCTCGAACAGATCGCTCACAGCAGTGTTGCTGCTTCTTGTGTTTATTATGAGAATTTACAAAATTTACGGAAGCTTCTGTGATTTTTACACCTTTTTAAAATACGTTGTGAGCCATCAGAATCGCCTTTACGAGCTACCGGTAGCTCGCGATCGACGTGTTGGCGACCACTGCTTTCAAGAATTAGACTACATTTTATACATAGCTTACCATTCTTTATTTTGCAGTTAGCTACCAGTTCGTTGACAAGCTCCTTATTTTTCTGAAACAACAAATATTTTAATTAATTTTTCGTCATATATATTCATATACGTTCGAGGAGAGTTGGATATGGCGTCGAAGAAGGTTGACTCTTTCCGTGTCTCATTGTAATATGATTCTATTCATGCACTCTTAAAAACGTGATTAATGGCGAACTCGTCTGTAAGAAAAGTTGAAGTATGTTGCACACGATGGAAGCAAGGTAAGGTACAATTAGCTGATAAGTGGCATCGATCACTTATCCTTAACGCGTTAATAGCTTCAATAGCGGTACCCGTGCTAAAATCATGTTACTTTCTTTTTACGATTTTGATCACTTGAATTTCTCTTTATTAATAGTAAAGGGCTTATTCCTGGACCTAACCCTTTTTAATGATTTTCTTTTGCCAAGTTCCATAGTTTATTGACTGTTTAATTTTTCACGTATTATATCTTTCTTTCTCAGCGAATCAGTATCGTGTTGGAATCTTTTGGACTCTAATGTTAAAGTATTGTTAACGACTATCTTCGAAATTTTCATAAAATATCATTGGAATCTCGTAGAATTGGTTCTGCCTACAGTCCGCCCATTGGCAGCCAGCGCGCCACCTTCTTTCAGGGGGTTGCGTGCGCAGATGGTCCAGCGCCATTTTCTTTCTCTCTGCTGTAGTTTTGGTTGTGAGTGGGCGTTTTTTTATTAATTTGGGATTAACTGGGATAATAACGCCCCAAACACCGGTTTATGGAGTACATTTTTATTTTGTACCCTACGTTTAGTTGTGTTGGTTTAGGTACTACTACCCGTCCATTTTCTAATGGGATTTTAACCTCCAGCGTGGAAAGCCATTGTGGAGAACCACCTTTCGCGCTCCTCCAGCTTTGTTTTGTAGCTACCTTGTAGCTATTTCGCAGCCGATTTTGTTGGAAGCCATCTCTTCCCCTTGATACAGTTCCGAACGGTTGTGAACCATTCGACCCTCGTGAGCTGCGCTTACGGTACAGTGCGAACTGTCAGAGAACCATTTTTTCAGGGATCGCGGTGACAATTCTGCTGGTTCTAAACTAATGCTGAACTGTCACAGTTCTTGGACTGGCCATAGAATCAATTACCGTCATTTCCAGCGGTCTGCCAGTTTGCTTGTCTGTATGTCGGTCTGTCTGCTATACCTGTACCTTGGAAAGTACTGCACGGTTGTCTCAAATGGTGAAGGTTTTTGTGGATAGCAAAAACATTTTTAGGTGAATAATAACAATTATTTTTGTCGGTAGGTGTTGACCTAGGATACTTATCGACGTTGCGAAAGGTCATGTACCTCAATATTCGACTTTTGCCTGGACAGTTGTGCGATAGTTTTCATTTATTTTATTCCATTTCTTTCCTTGAGCGCTCAGTTCCAATCTAAGGACTGCTGACAAAATTTTGTATCTGACACAATATTGAAAAATATATCATTGTAGACAAACCAAAATGTTTGATGGATACTAAAAAGGGCTAACCAAAACTTTAGCTTTGGGTCTTGTTTACTTGCATTTTAAGTCAAAAAGTTCTCAGGAAGGGTCTCAACTTTCGCGTTATAAATAGTAATCTTCTACTTTCAGTGCTAGGATTTCACGACCTCCCCAAAGAATCTATTAATATCAGACTAGTCACTTCTATTTCTTTACTAGATCAACATAGTGACAATGCTATGTCAGCAGTAATTGCTATTATAATGTTTAACAAGCTTTGGTTCACACACAATATAGGCAGCTATTTACAGAAACTGAATTCAAACAAGGACTCCACTATTGCTGCTGTATGATGACCAACATTTTGCGTATTTTTCACGAGCTGAATCAGAATTGTTCATATTTATTTATTTATAATTCCAAACAGGTTACACCCAATTACAGGAAATGTACCAACAACGAAAATAAATCAATAATTTAACAACAGCGGAACATAAAAAAAAGAAAACAAAAATAAATGTATACAAGTATGCCAGTATTTGAAATATGGAAATAGCTCTTAACATATTGATTCTATATTACACCAAGGTACCAATCTCGGTAACAATCCAATTCAGAGCTTTAGCTCCATCACCAAAAATATCACAAAAGAAACAAGTCGCATTGAAACACTTACACATATAGTTTAACGGTGATGTACACCCGATTCTTGTATGGAGGCGAAATATGGATGAAAAAAAGTTTACGGTAACATTGTTCTTAGATTTCAAGAGAGCACTTGAGACTATTGACAGAGATAAATTGTTAACGAAATTCCGTTGCTATGGATTTCAAGGTTCAGTATTCAACCTATTACAAAATTATTTAATCATTAGAAGTCAAAGAAGTAAAATTGGCAATACGTTATCAAACATGAGAAACATTTCGGTAGGTGTGCCACAAGGTAGCAAATTAGGTCCATTACTATTTATTTTATATATTAACGATATTCCTGGTATTTTACAACACTGCAAAATTCAACTATTTGCTGATGATACATTAATATATATACAGGGTGACTTCGAAGTTGAGTCATTTATTTTAACAGTGAGTAGATGTGATCAAAATAAATGTTTTTTTCCTTTAACATTTTTCTGGTAAAATTAAAGTAACAAAGTTATAGCCCTTTCGAAGTTTGAGTACCGCCCCGTCTCAATAATAATATTATGTGCTCGTGTTTGGCAACAACGGATATAATCCGCCTTATCGGTTGATCGCATCGGAAACAAAAAAACGAATGAATTGAAACGCTTATCACGATGTTTTTGCTACAATTTTATTCAGTTGTATTCAGTCAATGTGTCAGTCCGTAACGCGTGAGTGAATAGTGGGGTTTGTTGCGTGGCTCAAACGAAATAAAAAATGGCACATGTTGATGAAAATGCTGAACTTGTGGACATGATTCTTATTTACGGGAGTCTTTACAAAATGCTGCCGCTCGTGAATAAGGTGACTTAAGACCTCACAGGGGAGGGCATGCCGGTACTCCAAGACCGCACGATCAAATACAGGTCCGCACTAAAATACTTGTCGGGAGGATACTTTATAAAACAAGGTAAATTTTTTTTTATTTTTACACTCATATTTTGGTGAATCTTCCTTCTACAATCATTATCTGAAAATTAATGACTCAACTTCAAAGTCACCCCCCTGTATATACTCGTACTCGTATATAGTAACGGCTCAACTTGAAAGATTCTTAGATTCTTAACAGCGCCGAATGGTCAAAACCTCTTTCAGGGTAATGACCGTGACACAAATAGAAATGTGTTGCAGCATAGGTCTTGGATTGATAGCCACCATATTCTACGTACATGCTAATTTACAGGATATATGACTTTGTGGGAAGCAGTAAATCGTCGGACAAGGCAGCAGATTCGAGCTTAGCTAATAACAAGTAACGATCTATTTGATCAAAGGCTTTTTGAATGTCAGTGTTTAGGACATCTAGATGACCCTAATCATTCAAAACCTCAGCAATTTCTTGCGTCCCATAAGTCAAGTTTGTGACTCTTGACCTCCAAGACATAAACCCATGCTGATTGTCAGAAATAGATCCTCTCATAGAGCCATACAAGATATCGTATATTAGGATTTCAAAAATCTTGCTAATGTTACAATGAACTGCTATCTGCCTAAATTGACAGACATTGCTGACATCACTATTTTTGAAAATCGGACAAACCTTCGCCATTTGCCAGATCGATGGATATGTACATGTTGGTAGCATTAGGTTGAAAATCGCGCATAGAGGTTTGGCCAACACATAAATACAAATCTTCCACTATAAAACTGAGAACACAATCGATCCTGACGTCATTTTGTTTTTAGTTTCCTAGAAGCGCGAATAATATCACCGGACGTAAACTCACTCCACTCTCGGAATGTCCGGGTGGAGGATGGGCTCGAGGGAACAACATCGAAGATAAAATTTGTTTTTCGAACATCTGCGGGATCAACAGCAACATTGATGCTGTTCATCACTACCTGCAATCCAATCGTCCCGCCGCGCTTTTCTTGGCGGAGGCAAAAATCTCAGAGACTGCACCGATTAAACATCTCAACTTCCCAAACTACGAGGTGCACTCCAATCTGAGAAAGAAGGGGAGTTGTGGCTTTTGTCCGCAGCAGTCTTTCCTGCTCCAGGGATCTTTCTTTGGAATCAGACCGGAAGGACATTCTGTGGCTTCGCCTCAGCTCCAAAACATCACCCAAATTTATTTGCTGCCTTTATCGCTCTCCCTCGAACCATAACTGGGATGACCTACTCGAATACCTCGCCGTCCAGATCGACTTCCTGAACATCAATCACCCCGCTTCAGAGGTAGTTCTTCTCGGTGATTTCAATGCCCATAATGAGCTTTGGTTGGGCTCAAATAAGACCGATGCAGCAGGTCGTGCAGTCGAAGCGTTCGCTCTTACTCGAGGGCTGACCCAGCTGGTCACGAGCCTTACTTTTTTCCCCCGCGTCTCGTCACACGCCAGTAGCCTGCTGGATCTCTTTCTGACCACGCATCCTGCCCCTTACAGCACTGCTGTCCTGTCCCCCCTGGGTAACTCAGATCACGGTGTTGTGGAGGTTAGGTTTCGGTCAGAAGCCGCTGTGGCAGCAGAAACTCGCACAGGCCGCAAAACTTGGCATTACGGACATGCCGACTGGGAGGGGCTCAGAGACTTCTTCTCTAGCTTTCCTTGGAGAGATGTCTGTTTCACTGACGCGGATTCGTCGACTGTCTGTTCTTCAATAACCGAAATTATCCACGTCGGAATGGAGGAATACATCCCTCACACAGTGAAAGTTCCTAAACCAGGGTCCAATGGCTGGTTCAACAAATCGTGTGACACTGCTCGCCAGCAGAAGATCAAGGCCCACAGAACCTACTTACAAAACCCCACTGTAGAGAACAGACAAGCCGACGTCGAGTCCAGAAACAAATATAACGAAGCGGTTCGCAATGCCAAAAACCAGCATGATATAAAAGTTAGGCACAGGGTAATGTCGCAGCGCAATGGCAGTCGGTCTTTCTGGACGCTGGCCAAGCAGATTGAAAAGAACTTCTCACACAGTAGCCTTCCACCACTTACGTGTCAGGATGGAACTATTGTATTCGACTCGAAGGCCAAGGCGGAAGTGCTAGCCAAGATCTTTGCTGCCAACTCCACCATGGACGTCCCCACCAACGCCCAAGTGCCGTCAATTCAAAGGGCTCCCCACACTATGCGGGAGGTAACATTCAGGCATAAGACCGTAAGACGAGTGCTCTTGTCGCTCAACATCAACAAAGCTTCTGGTCCGGACTTGATTCCTGCCATTGTACTGAAGAGATGTGCAGCGGAGCTTGCTCCAGTTCTTTCGCGCCTCTTCCAGATATCTTATGAATCCGGCACCTTCCCAGAAAACTGGAAATTTGCTCATGTACAGCCCATCCCAAAAAAAGGATCTAAAACCGACCCTTACAACTACAGGCCTATAGCTCAGCTTTCTGTCATAAGTAAAGTGATGGAGAGGTGCATAAATCGCGAGCTTCTGGACTACCTCGAACGTCACAGCTTGATTAGCGACAGGCAGTACGGTTTCCGGCACCAACGATCCACAGGGGACCTCCTAGCTTACGTCACGCAACTGTGGAGTAAACTCATCCAGTCTCATGGTGAGGCTCATGTCGTTGCTCTTGACATCACGAAAGCGTTCGATCAGCTGTGGCACGCTGCCCTCTTAAGCAAACTTCCATCCTACGGCCTCCCAGAAAAGCTTTGCAGATGGGTGGCTGACTTTATCTCTGGCCGCAAGATATCCGTCGTAATTGACGGATTCTCCTCTTCATCCCACAACGTCAACGCGGGTGTTCCCCAGGGATCGGTCTTGGCTCCAACGCTATTTCTCTTACATATCAACGACCTCCTTTCCTGCACGATCAACCCAATCCACAGCTTCGCTGATGACAGCACTCTACATGCAGGAATTCAGAGTGACAAGCCGATCTCTGCCGCTGAGCTGGAAAAAAGAAGACTAGCGACGACTTCTTCTCTGACAAGAGACCTGGAGGCTATCACTGCTTGGGGACGCAACAATCTTGTACAGTTCAATGCTTCCAAAACACAGTACTGTACTTTGACGAACAAAAAGCGTCCTAGCGCTCATACAGTTTTGATGGACGGTCGAGTTCTACCAAAGAGCCATTCACTCTTTCGCACCGGCGGGTCGTCGGCGATCTAGCTCTTTTCTATCGCTACACCAACGGGCTTTGCTCCTCAGAGCTCTCTTCCATGATGCCGGCGCGTGATGTACCTGCCAGACAGACCCGCCTGACTTCGGCGTCCCATCCTAACCGTGTCAAACTTCGTACATCCAGAACTGGCCGATACGACCGCTCCTTTGTCCCGAGGGTGTCTAGATTGTGGAACAATCTACGGGAGGAAGCTTTTCCCAGTTCTACTAACCTTAGGCAGCTCAAAGATCGCATCAACAAAATTTCTTTGGGATCATCATAGCAGCCGCGGTGTTCCGGCATTTAGGCTTCTGCCTGCGCGGCTGTTTCGATATAAAAAAAAAACCTTCACTAATACTGTAGAATGCAATAGTTGAGCTAGCGGGCTTTAATGATTTGTAGTAAGATGCATCAGATTTTGTGAAAACTGTAGAAAAATGTTCTGGAAAGGTATCAACTATCTCCCTAGACGGGCTTATATTGAATGTCCTTATATAGGGTGTTTCATCTATTGCTTTGTTTTTCAACTTCAATTTTTTGACATATTAAATGTGTCAACTGCCATGTGTTTATCATATATGAACTGTCAAAGGTCTGCCATTTGTTATTATGGATTTTTTGACAACGCAAGAACGCATTTTGGTCGTCCAAAAGTATTTCGAAAACGGGCGACCTTTAAAGAGTACTTTTCGCAAACTTTGTGTTGAATTTGGTCGACATAATCATCCCACATAGCGTGGAATTCGGTGGATTATCAATCGCTTTGAGGAAACTGACTCAGTTAAGGTCGTAGAACATATCAACATGCCCGTATGGTACGTACAGGTGAATCAGTGGCCGCTCTGAGTGTGTGTTGATGAACAGCCATCATCTTCGATAAGACACCGTTCGCAAAAACTGAACATCAGGCCAGCAACATTATGGAGGATTTTGCATGTTGATCTCTACCTACACCCATACAAGATCCAACTAACTCAACAATTGAAGCCAGCAGACCATCAGCAACGGCGTATTTTTTTTTAATAGAATGCTTGAAAAAGGAGAGGGTTTTTCGGCTAAAATCATATTTAGACGAGGAACATTTTTATCTCCGTGGCCACGTAAATAAGCAAAACTGTAGGATTTTGGGTTGGGAAAATCCACACGCGATCCATGAACAACCTCTCCATGATCAAAAAATAACTGTTTGGTGCGGATTATGGGCTGGTTGCATCATTGGACCGTCCTTTTTCGAGGACGAGGAAGAAAAAGCCGTTACGGTCACCGCCGAAAGCTATGCTGGTATGATAACGGATTTTTTTTGGCCGAAATTGGTATTGATGCCGACGATCTTTCTTTCCAGATCGCATTATTTATAGAAAATCCGACGTGAATTGGCCTCTAAGATCGTGTGATTTAACGCCACTGGACTATTTTCGCTGGCGATTTTTGAAGAGTAAAGTGTACGCGACTGCCCTACGTACGATTCAAGACCTTAAGCGCAGCATTAGCACCGAAATTGCGGCCGTGGACCCGCTAATACTGCAAAAAGTCATCTAAAGTTTTGATGTTCGGATAATGACATGTCAATGGAGCCACGGTGGAGATATGTGCGATGTTATATTCCATACATAAATGGCAAAGACTGACCTACAATTTTGAATAAAGAGTTCGGTTTCTAACTTATAAAACGTGTGTTTTTTTAAGATTGAGAGAAGAAGGAATGGATGGGACACCCGATATATTATATTTTCTGGGATTCTGGAATTTTTCGTTCTAGCATTAACAAACGACCAACATTTTGTAGGATCTTGACGAATTCTATCCTCATCTTCCTGAATATAAGCTGAATATGCAATTCTGTACCCTAGAGCTAGACTAGATTAAGTCCATATTTATCAAATATTAGTAAGATTAAGATAATATTGTTTAATTCACATTTGCTACATACATTGGTTCATCTATCTGTAATAATAAGGAAGTTACAGCTTTCTAACTCATGCCAAGTCGTATACAATACAAGATAAATATTTCAAATACAACTATACTAAGTGACATATAAATCCGAACACCCAGTTTAAATGGTTTTATTTTCATAAAAGTTGGTGAATGTATTTATCTTACTGTAAATAACAAGTGAAAAACTTTTCAGCCTTATCAGTTGGACATTCCGGTTTTTATACTGCTTTTTTTTAATTCACTAACGCTCTAAAAATGAATATTTCAGCCGCAGTAAAGAATCAACGTTGGCGGATTTTGGTTCTTGACATCCTTTACGATCGGTTACGATGCCTAGAGTACGGAGACCTGTACGATTTCGTCAACTTAGTGAGTTTGATAGGGGCCGTATAGTGGGACTTCGGGAAGCTGGACTTTCTTTTTGGGCAATTGCAGTTGGTTAGGTGTTGTCAGGCATGGCTTCGAGAAGGCCGTACGCAAAGAGCAAGGGGCACTGGACGCCGCCGTAGAACAACAGACCGTGAAGATCGCCGCCTAAGATTATTGGCCTTAAGGGACCGTTTCTCCACTACCAGGTCCATTGCAAATGAATGGTTTGCAGAACACGGAAGACCTATTGGCATGCGAAGTGTTTACCGACGAATGAGAAGTTTTGTTTTGTTTTCATACCGGCCACACTGGGTCCTCCCTTTAACTCGAGAACACCGACGTAATCGCCTTGAGTGGTGCAGACAACGGTCACTCTGGGATCAGGAATGGAACAGTATTGTCTTTAGTGACGAGTCTCGATTTTGTTTAGGCATGCACGATGGTCGTGCCAGGGTTAGAAGGCGACGTGGTGAAAGGAGGAATCCACAGTTTTCTGTTGAAAGACATGTTCATCACACTGTTGGAGTTATGGTTTGGGGTGCTATAGCTTATGGTTCCAGGTCACCTTTAATTTTCATCAGAGGTAACATGAACGCGCAGCGTTATATCCACGAAGTTCTAGAACCCCATCTTTTACCCTATCTTGACACCCTGGCAGATCCAACTTTCCAACAAGATAATGCCCGACCACATGTTGCAAGAGTCACAATAGACTTCTTTCAACATAATGACGTCACATTGTTACCATGGCCACCAAGATCTCCCGACTTATCCCCAATTGAGCACGTGTGGGATATGATGGGTAGGAGATCTCAATTTGCAACGTCCTCCTCAGACTCTAGAAGCACTTCGAGAGGAGTTGGTGGTTGCCTGGAATGAGATACCACAGGAGGACATTGACCACCTGATCAGAAGCATGCCTAGGCGCGTTGGAGAATGCGTAGCACATCAGGGTGCATCCACACATTATTAAAGGTCAAACGGCTTTAAAGCAGTGCAATCATTTTGAAATTTTTATCATTTACTTATTATGCTTCATTAAGTACTTATACAAAATTTTATTAAAATAAAACCATTTAAACTGGGTGTTCGGATTTATATGTATGTCACTTAGTATATATCAATACTACTTATTTGGACTTAACCTAGTCTGGCTCTGAAGTACAGAATTGTGATTTGATTCTTAATCTCGGCACGGAGCTGTTTAAATTTCTGATAGAGATGACCTCGATCTGGACAATGTCTTCACAGGTTATTTTGAAATCAACATTACTAATGACTAATGACCGCCTGACCTCATGCATGAAAATGGTTTCTGATGTAATATTCGTCATTATTCGTCAGAGCGGTCCGGTGGACCTTTGCTCTTAGTTAAAGGTCTCATCGGTCTGTTAGTCTGTCAGGTCTGGCTACCCGTATACCAAACATGTTTAAGGGGAAAAGGGAAAGAAGGAAAGAAAGAAAGAAAGAAAGGAAGGAAGAAATAGAGCAAAGAAAAGAAGTAAATCATTTGAAATAGCTTAAGCATTATTGCTTTGCCTACTCGAATTATGTTGTAGCTCCCAAAAATAATTTTGATCGGTTTTGTATACTGAAATAATTTTGGCTGGCCTGAATTTACAATTTAATTTTGATCACAGTGCGAGGCGCGGCCTGGAATGTTTGCGAACTTGCTCGACTGTGTAGAGGATTACTGTGCGATTCGGCTTGATTATAACGCCGCCGCGTCTGTTGTTTTACATAATCCCTTAGATATGGGATATCAAGATCTCTGTGAATGGTCTCATTTGACACGTACCAAGGGACGTTACTAATTTTGCGTAGGGTTCTGTTTTTCCGGACTTGCAGTCTCTGCATGTGCGGCTTGGCAAGAAAACACCAAGCCGCGCATGCGTAGGTGATTGCGGGTCCTATGACCATTTTATACAACCGAACCTTGTTGACCAAACTTAATTTTGAAGTTCTGCAGAACAAAGGATAAAGCTGCCGAAAGGTAATTTGGAATTTTGTTTTCAAGATATCAGTATGTTTCTGCCAGGTCTCGTTTTTGATATAAGATATCGAGCTCGACACCAATCGGCTGTCAAAAATGGTGATAGCTAGTTCAATTTATAGATTTGACCTCCAAATGACCTCTGAGGTCAGATAATTGCTTATCTGATACCCTGGATCCGGGAACTTTTCACTGAATTTTTCTAAAAGTTTTCGATTCAACCACTTACGACGGTGACCTCATGTATAAAAATGAAATTGCTCATTTGACTCCCCTAAACCTCCCGCTGAACCTTTTTGTTTAAAAAGAGACATAGTTACCAAGCTCTTGTACGTTTCAGATGTTAGATAAGGCAGGTCATGCTTATTGAATCTTGTATATCTGAACGATTCACATCGTAACGAGAGTACATTTTGTACAATTTTCTACTTGGATAACCTTTACAAAGGAAAATCTATGTACTTTTGGCGACAAACACTGCCATGATAGACTTGGATTCTACTAACCAATTTGAGTTCGTTGGTTAGACTTCTCACATGATGCAGGACGTTTAAAGAACGTGTTCTTTCCGAGAAATGAAATACGAAACTTGAATACCCTTAGCTGATACGTCATATCAGGGGACATTCCACCAAGCATTGTGGAATTCCCCAAAGTACAAAATACAATTTCCAGATAATATATCCTACACTGGTCGACTGAGTTGTCATGCACGCAGCATAGTGGAAACATACGCGTGAGTTCATTCGGCGCAATGTGTGCGTGACTCTATTTCCTTTTCCATACCTTCCTCTACATACGAGCGGATATTTTCCCATGAAATATCGTTATAAATAATGACGGTTGTGTCATGGAGTGGCGCAATGGGATTTTACCATCGGTGATGATGGCTATTAGGTATTATTTAAGGACGTGACTAAGGGTTACATTTATAGACGTTCTTTGAGGAACATTCACAGTAGGCTGTAACCATCTCCATAACATATTTTCACCGATGCTAGAAAGATTGTTCTCTGCCTTTGAGAGGTTTGTTTTTTTTGTAAAATTTTAGTGAATAATTCAAAATAGTAAAGAAAATTGCACCCTTTCGATTTCGTAGTGAATAACAAACCCACAGAGCGGTGCTGAATGAAAAATAGCAACCAGCATTGTAGCTTGCTGTAACGTACTTTGGCACTTTAAACATATTTATACCAACGAATTCTGACCAGGAAGAAGAATCAAGCTCATAATTAGTTTGACAGTTGTTGATACTCTATTCGTCATTTGCTTGTCTGGACCTCTATTCTTACGTTTGAGGAAGTAGAATTTGTGAGAGGAAATGGCAAAAAGTGATTGACTCCTTTCATACAACCACACCCACGAGCTTCTGCACTTTCGATCGCAACAAAGGCAAGAGTAGATATTAAGTTTTAGTCATTCTAAAACAGTATCCTTTAAACTATGATTGAATTTTCCCTGGTGCATTTGGAGGTACTCTCGGAGAAATTCAATCATTTTGTCTTTTGTTCATTTGTAATGTGCTTTTTTTAAGTTTTCGGCTCCATAGATAAAATTATAAGGAGGAAATCTTGACCAAAGTCTTTGGTTAGTTTTTGACTGTCAAAATGATTGGCTTAACACATTTACTTAAACCTGGCAATCCCGTATCTTGATTTTCTTTCTCCATTCTATCGAGTCCTTTCAAGAATACAGTATTTTCGAGTCGATAGAAAACTGGGGGAGTAGAAAAAGAGAGCGAGTGTGATTTTCTATTAGTGTCAAGAATAGGGGCACTGGCCGATCCATAGGACCTTTGCCCATTAGTCACTGTCTAATGTACATTAGTCAAATCTGTCAGTCCTGGTTGCCCAGAAACTAGACAGTGCCATGGAAAAAGAAAAGAAAAAAGGAGATCAGCAAAGAAAAACGGATGTGTATTAGTTCAAGAGGAAACACCTAGGCTTTTTGACTTAGTACACGGATTAATTTTGAGGTGAACTCAAAACAAATTTTGATTCAGGTATTGTTAGAGTGTAATTTTGAGTTTTAAAGTTCGCGCCAATTTTTGACCACTGTGCGAGCCGTGGCCTTGAATATTTTCAATTTGTAATGTGATCCACTGAGTCACACAACAGAGGGTTGCTGTGGACAGTTGTTGACATTTCACAATAAATTCGTACTTCCATACAACACTAGTGTTCCAAACAATTGTCGAAAATGGTGAAGCCTTCTGTTGATTGCAAAAAGCGGTTTAAACTCAATAAGACGCACTTGTGAGGTAAATTTCACTTAGTTCATTTCACTTCTTGTTTCAATGAGCACTCAGTCCCAATCTAAGGTTTGTTAACAGAATTGCAACATTCCAAAAAAAGCAAAATATTGGAGATAAAGCAGATTTTTTCATGGATACTGAAAAGGGCCAATCGAAACTTTAATCTAACTAAACTAAACTAAATATAACTTTATGTATGTTAATGTTGAATAAAAAAGTTCTTAGGAAAGTACGCCCAAAAAAATCATGAATATCAAATTCATTAAGATACTTCCAAATATTTAAGTTGAGTAAATATAGTGACAATGATGAAGCAGCAGGAATTTACATATTATTCTCAATGAAGGAAAGTTTACCTTATATTGGAATAGACCCTGATAACGCCACCCCAAGAAACGCATATTTTTCAGGCATTGTATGAAAAATGGCAACATGGAACATGTTGGGGAGCAACCATATAAGTACTGTTTGAATTTATTCTGGTAGGTGCATATTCAGCTATTGTTTTATAGATTATGTAACTTAACCTGTATGTTTTTCGAAATATAATAGGAAATGCATGGCATTTGTTCCTAATATCGCCATATATGGTATACGTAACATACCCCTAAAATAGTTCACAGGAGGCCCATTCTTGGTTTTGTTACCTATTTAGTGGGTGCCAAAAAGAAGATGCGCTTATCTATAGCTTGTAACCGATATGTTCATGAAGCTTGCGTAGGTTTGACCAAAGGAGATGAGGAAATATTCACTAGTCCCTGTTGTAAGTGAACATTTCTTGTACCTGCCATCTTCCTCTCCGTTTTTGAGTTTTAATTTTTATTTTATGTTATTTTTCATTATTTTGGTAATCTTACTGAATATTTTTAATATCTATACAATGTGGCAATAATAGGAACACCGGTAAGCTTAATATTGTCATCAGATATTGTAATAAGAAATTACGATAAGTACATTTGCATTCATCCTCTTGGAATGCCTGAAACATATTTTATAGAAAATATATATTCCTCTATATATACGTATACGAGGGGCACGCTGTATATTTTGAGATGCGCATTAACCATACTAGTTAAAACCGGTAACAGTGCAATATTAGAAGCCCTTTAGTAAGTCACCGCATTCAGTTCATTTGCAAGCATATTACAGTGCACGTGGTGTAAACAAATTTAAGAGGAAACATGGAGTTGACTCGAGAGAGTTATGGCACTATGATATACCATGAATCGGTTTAACTGAACATCAATGAATCGAACGGTTACAACAGGCATCTGGTAATAAAGCCCCGCCCCGGGCAAGTGTATTTCGCTGGTATGGTGAATTTAAACGAAGGCGTCGTTCATTGGCTGATGAAGAACGTAGTGGTATTCCATGTTCTAGTGTGACTCCAGAGAACATTGCTAAAACTCAGTGGCTAAATGAAGAAGATTCTCGCTGTACATATGCGACTATAGAGGCAACTCTTGGGGTACGATCCGCAACAGCGTACACCATTTTGCATGATCATCTTCATTCAAAAAAAGTTGTTGCAGAGGTACAATCCTGCATGACGACAATGCCTCTAGCCACATTGTCCAACTAACTGTAGACGTTACGCCAGCGCTACATCAAAATGCTAGAACATCCGCCTTATTCGTCAGATTTGGCAATGTGTGACTAGCTGTTCAAGAATTTCAACAAAAATCTGCGTGGTCGAAAATTTTCAGCCGAAGAGGAAATCGATCAAGCAACTAATCAGTCTGTTGAAGTCAATTCAAGAACTGCCTGGCTAGAAGCATTTCATTTGTGGAATTTTAGGTTACAGAAGTGCATTGATGGTGGAGGAGAATACATAAACTAGTTTTCGAAAAATAGTTTTATAGTTTTCGTGTATCTCAAAATATATAGCGTCGCCCTCGTATCCCAGTTTTTATTTCGATACTGTAAAAAATGAGAATTATTTATGGCAATAATTCTTAAAGGTGGCAGTACTTGGTAAACCTACCTTAGGTATTTGCTTTTAGCCGATACTCTGCTCGGATCACGACATCTGTTGAAAGAAATCGAGTAGAATACCTGTAAGCCATGAGGTGTCCCATTATTTTCAATATCAGATGTTCCACCCTTGTCGCTGTTAGTAATATGATGGAAATAGTGTTTCGTATTGTTCATCTTCCGACATGACAAATCATATGGCGTACGGTCAATAAATCTTTACTTTCGTTGCTTTGCTTTATTTAATTTATCCCGGTTTATTGACATGAACTGAGCGATTTATATTGCAAGACAGATCGTATTTCTGCTTTGCCCTATGTAAGTACACTCAGTACGAATAGCTACTTGAATATCCTTGCCAGAGAAAAGAATTTACGTCGATGTATTGGCTTCCCATTTTGGTAGGCAAATTTGATAGAAGTATGCTCTAAAATTACACAATTTTGGCGTCAAACAATGCATTGTAAACGTCTAGGCTTGATTTCCTCTAATCTATTCAAATTCATTGATTTAGCTTAAAAAGCATTTTACTCACAATCTGTGAATTGATCGACGGTTTTCCATAATAAAGCTGCTAAAGATCTCCAGATACTAGACAACTTGGAAGAAACAGTGGAAACGAAAATAAAATAGGTAACTCCTCTATCTAAAACAGCCGTACCTGTGATAAGATTAGAAGGATATATAATGAGAATAACAGAGTGAAGAGAACATGCAATAAATTATGAAAAAACAAGTGGAGCACCTATATAAGCGCTGGGCAAATATGAGGTTCTTTTGGTAACGCTATTTCTGAGCGTATGATAACAGTATTTTTTTCTTCTTTGGAGAATTTCATTTAAATCCACTGTATCCATTATTAAATACCGTCGATTGAATTGCAGATTGCGAGTAGAATAAAATTCTAGCTGTGTATCCACGCTCAAACGGTTAAAGGTACTTAACTAAGAGCTGCAATGCTGGTAGTCTGTATTTATTCAGCTTTTCTCTGTGAGTTTGTTTTACGCTGTACAATTGAAAGAGCGTCAAATTTTCATTACTATTTTGCATTAGCAACTAAGGTTTAGCACAAAAGGGCCGTTCCCTTCGAAATTTGTCCTCGATGACAACCTGTAATGACAACTATTATAGCTCTAAGAAATGCAAATGTCGTACCTATATTCTTTGAACGTTTCTCAAGGAAGTGTTATTGCTTGTTTGATTGACTATTAAAAGCCGCGCATGAGCAGTAATATAGGCGAATGGTCACAGCTTAAGCACGTACACTTGTGGACAAAATCACATGTGAATCTCTGATGTGCATATAAAAAAATAATGTCACAGGTTCCTCTAAAAAATGTCCAACGGAGCTCCCCTACGCAGCTACAGGTATCTAAAGGACGCTGCTCTAAGCCGTTTTTTCTTAAATAATCTTTGAATGACTCTTTCGAATATATACCGTTACTCGCCTTCCATTTAAATAGTTGCAATAATTGATGAAGTTACGCAGTGAAAAAATCGGTAACGGACAGAATGATAGAGGTAAGTGGCTCTACATAATGAAGACGTCACGAATGATCCAAAAATATTAATTCTGCTTATTTATTCGTGGCAGTAAAAAACTGATTGACTTTAGAATGGTATTTCTGATCATAGATAATAATTAGGGAAATATCTCTAAGTGAAATAATGTATGCTGACACGTTAACAGCGTATGTAGCATGAGAAGCAATAAGCAACAAGAGCATTTATAATTCTTGGTTACCAGTTTAGCCGTTAAAAGGGAGAATGTTATTACCTGTGACCTTAATGTTAAATATCTGGTAAGCTGTTGACTATAAGGTCAAAGTGTATAGGATTAAAATCATAGAGAATTTGGTTTTGTACAAAAATGATTTCATCATTTTTATACGTTAAATTGGTAGTTTGAGAGATAATTCGATGTACGTGTTCATCAAAATGGCAGCTGTAACTCCGGCCTCATAATTATGCCAATTTGGCTTTATTAATACTCAACAGTATTCAAAGGATATCGATATAAAATCCGCGTTGCAGCCTTCGTAAGAGAAAATTATCTACTATCTGCAATATATAAACTAGTTAGTAAATTATTACTATCTATACTTTGTTTACTCATGAACCGTAATCATGACTTTTATGAGTTAACAGAAAATGAGTGATGGCATGGATGTATGTTGGTGTTTGTCAATGATAGCATTACAATTAACAATGTAGTTGACGAGAATAACATAGATTGCACAGAGATAATGTACAAAAACAGTCAGACTAACTTTTCGCCTAATAACATATTTACGTCAGTGTAGTTTTTCATAGCTACTCTTGAACCTTGAAAACAACAAACAATATTATTACATTTCCCAGAATCATCGTCGGTTCTTCTAGGAAAAATGATTAAACATTTGGACAAGTTGGACTGAATAAAGTGTGGTAAATCCTTTCAGGAGACAGAATATCAATTTTATCCACAGTAAATATAAGAGATACTACTAATGCTTCGTTACATTTAAAGGCTATTGGTAAACGACCACATCTTTGCAAAAATGCCTTCTTGATTTCAACGGAAATCTGTAAGAGGCATAACTATTTTCGTTATTCAAAATCAGTTCAAATGAGCAAGAAGTTTCTGAGTATCAACTGCTATCAACTAGACTCATCAAAACAAATAAACACCGTAACACAGTATATTTACATGTTGAACTGTTCTGCTCGATTGTAAAAAACTATTTGATACTGTCAGAAACTGTTATTGAATAAAACCGTATGCGTATGTGGGTATGTATTGCCTCTCTGAATCAATGGAAAACCAACATAAATTCCTCTATATTTCAATAATTACATTGTCAATATATTAAATAACCGTTAGGTAAATATTTCGTGATTGTAGATGTCCATTTCAATCACTGACCATTGATTTCAGTTTTTGTATAAAATACGTTGCTGTAATGAAGGAAGTTTAAATAGTCTTTTGCAATACAACCGCAAAATTTGTAAAATTGATATCTATGATGTAATGAATAAATTCTATGTTCACCAGCAGCTTTCAGGAGAAGAAAAAGCAATATTAGCGTATCTATTGGGTTCTGGAACTACATGTTAGTAGATTAAGTAGTTTTTTCTACATTAATATGATTACCAAATAGAGAATGACTGATATGTACTCACATAACTGTCTAAAAAATGATAACTATATGGTTTCTCTATATGAAAATATCATTAAAAAAAGATTAATTGCTGTCAGTATCAGGATTTAACAGCACCTTCTTAGCACTTCGTTTCTCCTGACTATATGGGCTATTAAAATATATTTTTACCTATGACCTAAACAAACTTTATCAGTACAGTTGCCTTGGTGGAAAAAAGCGATCTCTCCATATAGGGTGTCCCAAAAGTAATGGATCGAACGAAACGGTGTGATAGGCGCGTCATTTAAATCAGAAAAAGCATATATGGTATGCCTTTACCCGATTGTGCGGTTTTTGAGTTATCGTCATTTTTTATATAAGTATCATATCAGGAAGTTTTTCATAACGATGTTCACTTTATCTGCCCACTAAATGATTGTATACGTACAGGTCTTGTTGAATATGCTGTAATACTTTTGAAAGCAGATAAAATGAATAGAGTAATTTTTCACTAGTAGTTATTTTTCAAAGGCATCATCATTTCAGAATATAATCTTGGAGGCTAATTGCGAAATAGCGGAAGACAACTTAAAAAAATAGTACAGTCTCAAAAGTAGCGATTTTCTAAAAATCTTTAAAAATGAAGGATGTTTCTTTTTTCTGATTGGAAATGGCTCCCCCTATCAATTTCTTTCGTTTGATCCATGACTTTTCGGACACCCTGTATGAATGTGAATGTTTGTCCAGTCTATCAGCATCACGTCTGATGTACACTTAGTGATTGATACATGAGAAAGGTTATAGCCATGGTTTTATCTCTGCAATAACTCCTTTACATTTCTTTTTCATGACATGATAATAAATACTAGATACTAGTATAGTTGCATCATCTGCATACAGTGTGAATGATGCACCATCAAAGGGAGTCACACAGCAACTGAAAAGTAGTCTTATGACCAGATTGGAAAACATGTCCTCGGGTGTTGTAGTTTTCTCCTGGCAAACCTCTACTTTTACATGGCGTCAGGGAAATAAGTTCAGAGGCGTTAGAGCCGCAGATCTCGTGGGCCATTTGCCACAAATTTTTCCTAGTAGTTGAACTTTAGTAAAAGAGGTGGATCGTTCCATAAAAACAGAATGTATATTTCACCTGATAGTTCTCTTTGGAGAAAGTGTGGTTCAATAATTGTCGCGCCACGGCGCAAAAACGGCAGTCACCCAGGAAAACGTCGAGGCTATGCGCAAACTCATCATTAAAGATAGACATGCGACATATCGCGAGATTGAGGCGTCCTTGAAGATCTCAAAGACCTCAATTCAAAAAATTGTACATGAAGAATTAGGAGTAAGAACATTAGGTTCTCGTTGGGTACCCTGACTGAAGAGCAGAAAGCAGCCAGGGTTAATTGGTGTCAAAAACGCTTGACCGTTTCAATTCCGGAAACTCAAAAAATGTGTACAGCATTTTTAGTGGTGACGAATCGTGGATTTACTGTTATGAATCAGAAAATAAACGACAGTCGGCTGTGAAGAAAAGCCAACAAAAGTCATCCGTTCTCGAAGTGTTTCGAAAAAGATGGTCGCGATATTTGTATCAAAAGCGGGCCATATTGCAACAATTACTCTTAATGAGCAAAGAACTGTTACTGCGGATTGGTATACCACCATTTGTTTGCCAAAAGTCATCAGCGAGCTTCGAAAAATCAACTCCGAAAGAAGACTCATCCTCCACCAAGACAATGCAAGCTCGCACACAGCCCAAAAAACAAGGCAGTATTTAACGGAAGAAAACGTGGAATTATTGGACCATCCTCCATATAGTCCCGATCTAAGACATAACGATTTCTTTACTTTCCCAAAAATTAAAAACAGACTGCGTGGTCAAAGGTTCCAGTCACCAGAAGAAGTAGTTGACGCATTCAAAAATGCCGTTTTGGATCTGCCAGCAGACGAGTGGCATAAGTGCTTCGAAAATTGGTTCGAGCGCATGCAGATGTGTATTAATCTTCATGGGGAATACTTCGAAAAACAATAAAATCATTTAAAACTACCTACCGTGTTGTTTTATTTCCATATGCAAAACTTAAAAGACATCCCTCGTAATCACTGGCGTATATTTCTTTTGTCACAAATATTCATTCAGATCCCGCTCGAGACGCCACTGGATTTAATAAATTTAATCAACTTAGGGCGACATTAGCTCCTTAATGTTATAAATACCACCGCCAAATTAGGTAAGGGATATTTAAGAAACTTACGAAACGTCATATTTTTGTTAAACTTTAACACCCTGTATTTTCAGAACGAAGAATTTGTGAACCTATGTTTACATGAACTTTTTGTGTTACAATTTCTCAAAGAATCGTCTGTTGACTATATTGTACATACTCATACTAAATTAGTTTTAAAATATACACTAGTAACATATCAAAACAAAACAGATGTTTGACATCTTTTCCAGGTTGCTCAGAAAACTACTTCCCATTTTTGTTGGGACACCCTGTGAACAGTCTCAATCTCACTGATATAAAAAAATAATTAATATAGACCCTAGGATTGACCCTTGTGGAACACACTTAACAACATGCACTTGATGCGTCTCTACAGTTGTTGACTTAGGCAAGAAAAAAATTAAACATGTTTACCTCCCAGATGAGCCGGAAATCGTGCTGTTCGACCCTGAGTAGCTCACAACTGGTGTGGGTGATAACGGTGCTGTCCCTGGGCAGATCCTGCAGGATTGATTCCCCGAACGTGGCACCGATCCCCAGAGTACACAAAGTCGTCGAGCTCTGGAAGAAAAAAATCGCCGTTGGATTATGATGCTTGAGGGATGTTTTCGCAGGCTGAGCCGTCGGGGCTGGAGACGCGACAAACATATAAATTGATCGGTTGAGAATGAACAAGGCAAAATGTTTCTTTCATATGACGGTTTATGGAGCTTGCTTTTTGTTGATTTACATTATACAACTACGAGCCCCTTCACACTTTAGTTGGCCCAACTATTGAAATCTTAGTTTTTGTCTTATCAAACACAAATAATAAAAATGTAGCAGGGTGTTATACGATTAATGAATATTTTCATAATATATAGTAGAAAACACCAACTTTATCACTCCCTAATCAAATTTGCAGCATAAAAATAACACATTGTGCAATTACAGCATATCAACCTATTTTTATTTCAATGCAAAATAAGTCTATAACGCATAGGTGGCTGTGAAAAATAAAAGCCATGACAATTGTTTTTATTAATCACAGCTGTCAGAATACGTTTAAAATAGTTTTGGGTAGTTAAGGTTTTCAAAATGGGTAGAGGAAAGGTTATTAGTGAGAAAATTCGGTTACTGATAATTAAATTTTTCAATTCTGGGAAATCAAACTCAGAAATTGCAACTTAGTTAGACTTATCACGGTACAGTGTGAAAAATATTGTTAGAAGATATAACGTAACAGGTTCAGTTAATATTAAGCCGCCATATGTGAAAAAAAGTAATATCACAAATGCCGACCGAAGAGCATTAAGAATCGTGAAAAACGGTCGTGCCAATTATTTACAATTAAGTGCTCTGTGGAGTGACGCTGTTGGAAGGAGAATTTCGAGGTCCACCACTCATAGAGAGGCCAACAAACTGGGATTTAGCACTTGCAAGGTAAGTTTTCTTATAAAAAAGTGAAGTAAAAACCCGTAAAGTATCAAAACTTGTTTATAGGCCAAAGAAAAGCCCCTCTTAACTTCACTGCAAAAGAAAAATCGGCTTAGATGGGCTAAAGAACATAGACAATGGACACCTCAACAATTGTGTGCAATACAATGGAGTGATGAGGCCCGATTTGAAGTTTGTATTGGTGACAGTCGCAGTAGAGTTATACGCAAAAAAAATGAAGCATTCGATGTTGACTGTCTGAAGAGAAAAGTGAAATTTAACATCCATTATGGTGTGGGGCAGTATGTCATCAAAAGGAGTAGGAAAACTTCATTTTATTGATGGAAATGAGGATACAAACAGATATTTGGCAATGTTAGAAGAATCGCTTTTACCAGTGATGGCAGAATGTTTGACATCCGGCCAAGATTTTGTGTTTCAGCAAGATGGTGCAGCGTGCCACACCTCAAAAAAGGCTATAAAGTGGATGGAAGAAAATAATGTACCACTTTTGAAATGGGTTTCTAGCAGTCTAGATCTGTCACCTTTTGAAACTTTGTGGCACGAGATGAAAAAGGTTCTACGACAACATCCAGCTCGTACAATCACCGAACTGAGACATAAGCTTCAAGAAATATGGGATTGTTTTACACCAAATCAAAACTTGGTTAACACTATGCCCCAAAGAATTTCAGCCGTAATAAAAAATAAACGTGATGTTACCCATTGGTAATCTTTCAATTGTTGCTTTGTTAACTTCGCGCATTTATTCGCACATTGTTTATTTGTTCAGATGTTCTATTAGTTATAGGTCTAAGTGATTTCAAATATGTATTTTTTACGACTATAGTGTATCTAAAATGTTTTTGAGAAAATAAATTGTTTTAGAAGTAAAAAGTTTCATCATGTTTACTTTATAAATGCATATTTTGGTACAAATCTTGAAGTGGGCCAACCGAAGTGGGAAGGAGCTCGTATGTAGCAACATTTTCGAAATAAAACCTATACGTACATGTTTAGCTAAAGGTTTGCATGGAAAGTATTTATTGAATATTACTTCAATTAAAGATAAGTGTGGAGTCATCCAGGTATGACGTGACTTACGTCCTTGTTTTTGCTCCAATTTATAACAGATTTTTTATTACCGAGAATGTAGACTTCGTAGTTCCGGTGGTCGCCGACACATGGCGGTGCTGGCGCGGTAGTTCTTACAACCGGCAATAGATGCGAATTTTGAGGCTCCCAACGTTATAGCCCGAAAATATAAGACCACCACCTTTAAAGATGGTGAACTGACAGGTTGTCAAAGACGAACGTTTTTATATATTGAGCCGCTTATAACTAAACAATCAATCATCAAGAAGCTATAGTATGTCATATCAGTCTTCTCTTCAAAGAGTCTACAGAAATATGTAATAAAATATTCTATTTGAAAAAAACTCAAAATCTATTAAACTTTCTAAACCGATTGTTCCAAATTTTATTGCACATTTAGATAGACTCTTCCTTAATATGACGAACTGGCGATTTTAAAAGATAGCGGGTTAATATTCTAGCGTCATGAAGAACTCAAAATGATGTATCGTAAGCTCCCCAGTTCCATTTAAAAAAATGTTTTATAATGGCGGCCAGCCGCCAACTTTAAATTTTCAACAGCCACTTTTACGCTAAAGTATAATACCCATTCATTAACTTCACTGGCCCGAATTTTAGTTTTCTAATGGCCGTATCGTCATTCGTTCCTACAATAATTGTACGGCGCCTTTATGGCTTCCTTGATTTTCAAAGTATTTTCCCTCCTTTAGAAAGGCTGGGATATTTCCAGATCTCTACAGTTCTGTGTCAGTGTCAGCGCTCCCCAATTGTCAGGCTATGTTTTTCTTCTTAAATCGTAGGAAAATTTAGGCTGTATAACAGACGATATAAATAAAAAGCATGAAGAATTTGATGCAAATCGAAATTTGTAACTTGACTTCAGACTTCAGAAAATAAGTACGGAGAAACTTTTTGGGAAGCGCCGTATATCATTTCTTATACATAACCTCTATCAATAAAATGAGGATAAAGATCTCGGTTATGAACTTGCTACCTTGTAGCTCGTATGTCAACGGCACAAGGAATTTAGATGGCCAGTCAAGGATTTGTTTTTCTCCGTATTCTCATACTCTGTAATGAGGATCAAACTGCACCTCACATAAGTCAATTTTTCGATAGTTCTGTCTCTAGATTCGTAGATATGGCGTTATTATTATTTAAAATTGCGAGTGTTTACAGATAATTGTGGTGGTAGACGGTCTCAAACCGTGTTACTTATATAATTTGTAAAGAGCAGTACAAGTCTGATGAGGGCAGATGTTTCCACCAGTAAGTATTACTATTATGTTGATAAAATGCCGGCACTTTGGCAGGCATTAGTAGATAGACTTTGCCGTTTTGGCGACAAGCAATGCAATGTAAAAGTAGGTCTGTCAGCTCTGATCCAGGTACCAGACATTGTTATGATGCTTCTGAACCGAAAATACGTTTACTGCATTATCTAGCTGCAACTGACTAGCTAGCACAGTATTCTTAGAATGGCCAAGCTATATTGCTACACATGTTTGACATTTACGACCTAATTTCATATTTACTGACAAAAAAAGGTAAACAACTACGTATGTTTATTAGAATTCAATAATTTTATACATATCGATTTATCTTGTCATGAACAACAAGTGATAAAGTTGCTCAAAATGGCTAGTGTGTAAAAAATCGTGGATCCTCAAAACATTACTGAACCAGCGTCTGATATCAGTTGAATGAAGCTGAAAATTTAATCATTTTACTAGTAAGGAACACTGAACATATATGCCAAAAATTATTAAAATCGGATAAGCATACATAGATGTTTACCTTTTTTTGTATACATTGCTATCGGAATCCTACTCAATACGTCAGCCGTCCATAAACGCTAGTCTCAGGCTGCCACAACACCGCTGATCAATCTGGATCAGTACGTCAGGGTTATTAAATAAAAAACCTATATAATGTAAAAAAATGTCAACTTTTTGTTGGCTAGTGTGCAAATAATTCATTCCGCGCTTGCTACAAGCGAGCATGAAGTGAACGACAGCTAGTTCCAAGTTGACGTCTTGTACATGTCACAAATGACATAATATCCAGAAAATCGACACAATTTCAAAAGAAAACCGGCATAGTGTCACTTTTCAAGTTACGTAACACCCCTGCGGGTCTCTTCTTCGATGGCTGGAATGCTCCGTAATATGCTAAGTGACATATAAATCCGAACACCCAGTTTAAATGGTTTTATTTTAATAAAATTTTGTATAAGTACTTAATGAAGCATAATAAGTAAATGATAAACATTTCAAAATGATTGCACTGCTTTAAAGCCCTTTGACCTTTAAGAATGTGTGGATGCACCCTGATGTGCTACGCATTCTCCAACGCGCCTAGGCATGCTTCTGATCAGGTGGTCAATGTCGTCCTGTTTGAGGAGGACGTTGCAAATTGAGCAATCTCCTATCCATCATATCCCACACGTGCTCAATTGGGGATAAGTCGGGAGATCTTGGTGGCCATGGTAACAATGTGACATCATTATGTTGAAAGAAGTCTATTGTGACTCTTGCAACATGTGGTCGGGCATTATCTTGTTGGAAAGTTGGATCTGCCAGGGTGTCAAGATAAGGTAAAAGATGGGGTTCTAGAACTTCGTGGATATAACGCTGCGCGTTCATGTTACCTCTAACGAAAATTAAAGGTGACCTGGAACCATAAGCTATAGCACCCCAAACCATAACTCCAACAGTGTGATGAACATTTCTTTCAACAAAAAACTGTGGATTCCTCCTTTCACCACGTCGCCTTCTAACCCTGGCACGACCATCGTGCATGCCTAAACAAAATCGAGACTCATCACTAAAGACAATACTGTCCCATTCCTGATCCCAGAGTGACCGTTGTCTGCACCACTCAAGGCGATTACGTCGGTGTTCTCGAGTTAAAGGGAGGACCCAGTGTGGCCGGTATGAAAACAAGCCAAAACGTCTCATTCATCGGTAAACACTTCGCATGCCAATAGGTCTTCCGTGTTCTGCAAACCATTCATTTGCAATGGACCTGGTAGTGGAGAAACGGTCCCTTAAGCCCAATAATCTTAGGCGGCGATCTTCCCGGTCTGTTGTTCTACGGCGGCGTTCAGTGCCCCTTGCTCTTTGCGTACGGCCTTCTCGAAGCCATGCCTGACAACACCTAACCACAGTGTCTACACTTCTTTGCACTCTAACTGCAATTGTCCGAAAAGAAAGTCCAGCTTCCCGAAGTCCCACTATACGGCCCCTATCAAACTCACTAAATTGACGAAATCGTACAGGTCTCCGTACTCTAGGCATCGTAACCGATCGTAAAGGATGTCAAGAACCAAAATCCGCCAACGTTGATTCTTTACTGCGGCTGAAATATTCATTTTTAGAGCGTTAGTGAACTAAGAAAAAGCAGTATAAAAACCGGAATGTCCAACTTATAAGGCTGAAAATTTTTTCACTTGTTATTTACAGTAAGATAAATATGTACATTCACCAACTTTTATTAAAATAAAACCATTTAAACTGGCTGTTCGGATTTATATGTCACTTAGTATATAATCTGAATATTGTAACCTGGCGCGACGCATGCAATTTCAATAGTCATTCTTGCCTGATTTTGTAGCTCTTCAGATGAAAAATTCTGACAAGTGTATGAGTCTACACCTCCTGCGATATGGTCGTGAAAGAATGGGGTGGAAACAAGGATAACAGCAAATAGCAATAAGATATAGTGTTTTAGGAAAGAAGGCGATTGGGTATTATTCAAATTATTCGACCTATTTTGGCCAAATGTAACTAGCAAATTGATCTTTCAGTATGTTCCCGTGAAAGAGGACTATCTTGATCAGTGTATGCTTTGAGAGTTCATATAAGCAATTTTGTACAGACAGGTGTGTAAATTCAAGTAGTTGCTACATCACTTACCATAGTACTATGGTATGGTAATAGCAGAATTCGGAATAGGTTATATACAGATGGTGAGCAGGTATTACACAGCCTTGAATAATTCGTGTGTAGCACTGCACTTGCGTGTGATACAAAGCCATGAACAATGCATAATAAAGTGGGGAGATTGCTCTTGATAGAGCTCCGGATTACTAGCCAGCTGGATATTACGCAGCCTCATGTTGCAGAATATTAACAGGGTGGAATGCTCTCATACTAGTAGAGGAATGTCTTTTAAGTTTTGCATATGGAAATAAAACAACACGGTAGGTAGTTTTAAATGACTTTATTGTTTTTCCAAGTATTCTCCAATTTTCGAAGCACTTATTCCACTCGTTTGCTGGCAGATCCAAAACGGCATTTTTGAATGCGTCAACTGCTTCTTCTGGTAACTGGAACCTTTGACCACGCAGTCTGTTTTTAATTTTCGGGGAAGTAAAGAAATCGTTAGGACTTAGACCGGGACTATATGGAAGATGGTCCAATAATTCCACGTTTTCTTCCGTTAAATGATGTCTTGTTTTTTGGGCCGTGTGAGAGCTTGCATTATCTTGGTGGAGGATGATTCTTCTTTCGGGGTTGATTTTTCGAAGCTCGGTGATGACTTTTGGCAAACAAATGGTGGTATACCAATCCGCAGTAACAGTTCTTTGCTGTAGTGAGAACACTGTATTGTTGTGAAACTTTGAATTTAGGTTTAATAAAGAGTGAGGTTAAGATTCAGTACTGACGTTCGATCCGCGCGGCCTACTATGTTTCTATATGCAAAACTTAAAAGACATTCCTCGTATATGAGTGATCTAGGCCTTCCTTTTTTGTTAAAAAGTAAGCACTTCTTTGACCAGATAAGAAACAAGCAACCAGCCAGAATGTATAATGCAAATATTTTTTGGAAATGGACACCTTATGATGTTTTTACTTCCTACGCCACTGGGAGAGGAAGTAGCTAGGTATTCTAATGGAGAAAAAATTCGAATATGATGTGATATATGTTCATCCCGAAAAACCATGTCACTCATTTATGTAAGTCTGTGTCTGTCAGTCTGTCGGTTCGCTTATTCGCTATAACTTGGAAAGTACTACGTGGATTTGGGAAAATTTTTCAAACAAGGTTACTGCTACGCCAAGGACGAAAAAGCTTTGCAGATTCTGAAACTCGGTCCAGTGGAGCAGAGCTAGGGGCAAAAATACGGAAAAAATAAAAATCGGCCTCTGTATTTCTAAGAGGGACTAATTTGTTCCGAATATAATCCTTTATGAATTGGTGTCAGCGTTACATAGGAAGTGCGGGGTCAACCTACTTTAAAAACAATTTTTAGGCATCGAGTGATGTCTAAAGAAAAAGAGGTTTAGAGGCAATTCAGGGAGATCGGATGTAGTGCAGGGATATTTTTTATCCTGTTGAGAGATCCATTTTGAATAGTAGTGATTTTACACTTTTGGGTTATCAGGTGCTTATGAGGAGCTTTAAAATGAAATATCATATAACCCCTGGCGCCATTTTGAAATTTTCAGTTTCATGCTAAAATATAGTATTTAATCTTGAAATAAGTTTATCACCGAGAATTTCAACCTGTTAAGTAGACTTTTCAAATAATAGAACAAGGTGCGGCCCTTTTTAAAAACGCTGTATAAAGAGATCCGATGAAATCCAAGGAAATATGAAGGGATCCAAGGAGATCTAAGGATATGCTGGATTGCCAAGGACATTCACAGAAATCTGAGCGGAGAAACCTTTTATTTCTTGGTTAGCCTTTTGACAGACCGTATTATGTCTGAACACCAAGCAACAGTGGATATAATAGGCCCGTTACCACCAAGACCAATCTAGCCCAGCAATCTCGTAGATGGCATCACTTTCCACGCAAGTATCCGAAGTGGCGGTTAAACGTGGCATGTATGGACAGTCTGAGGAGCATTTCATGAAAATTACACAATCAATACTGAGTATGGTGAGCACCAACAAGGAGAATTCTAAGCAAAATATTAATATTCGAAGTTTGTGTTGGTGACAGTCGCAGTAGAGTTATTCGCAAAAAAATGAAGCATTCCATGTTGACTGTCTGAAGAGAAAAGTGAAATTTCCAGCATCCATTACGGTCTGGGGCAGTATGTCATCAAAAGGAGTAGGAAAACCTCATTTTATTGATGGAAATGTGGATACAATCAAATATTTGGCAATTTTAGAAGAATCGCTTTTACCAGTGATGGAAGAATGTTTGACATCCGGCCAAGATTTTGTGTTTCAGCAAGATGGTGAAGCGTGCCATACCTCAAAAAGGCTATAAAATGGATAGAAGAAAAATAATGTACCACTTTTGAAATGGGTTTCTAGCAGTCCAGATCTGTCAACTATTGAAACTTTGTGGCACGAGATGAAAAAAGGCTCTACGACAACATCCTGCTCGTACAATCACCGAACTGAGACAAAAGCTTCAAGAAATATGGGATTGTTTTACACCAAATGTTTGGCAAAACTTGGTTAACACTATGCCCCAAAGAATTTTAGCCGTAATAAAAAATAAAGGTGATGTTACCCAATGGTAATCTTTCAATTGTTGCTTTGTTAACTTCGCGCATTTATTCGCACATTGTTTATTTGTTCAGATGTTCTATTAGTTACAGATCTAAGTGATTTCAAATATGTATTTTTTACGACTAGAGTGTATCTAAAATGTTTTTGAGAAAACTAATTGTTTTAGCAGTAAATAGTTTCGTCATGTTTAGTTTATAAAGGCATATTTTGGTACAAATCTTGAAGTGGGCCAACTGAGGTGGGAAGGGGCTCGTACTAGATAACGTATTTGGACTCAAAATAGCCTGGAATATGGTACGGACTGTTCAGCTTGCATGACCTTTATCTCGGAAATCACTAGTAGAAAAGCCTTGGATCCAAGAACAATTCTGTTCTACAACACACAAGTCTTATTAAAAAATAGTCGTAACTGTATGGCTATTATGTAAAAAACCTATTAAACGCATATAATCTTGCCGGCTAGGTAGTTTTTAGGGTGCAAATAGTTCATTCCACGTTTGCTCGCTATGATCGCGTCCATCTATAGAGGAATGATTGAACTGCATGCATTGTTGGTTCCAAAAAGCAACCATACGTTTTGTTAAGTCGAGGAGTCCGTAGTGCTTATCTCTGATAAGATGTGAAAGGAGAAAAGTTGGTTGAGTAGCAAGATCACATCTGGATGATTATGTGTATTGGTCTGCATGTGTATAAAATCAGTGACATTTGCTATGTGAGACAATTATTATCGAATATGCTGCTAATGAAGTATATCTATTAGCTGTGTCCGACGAGGTATTTATATGTTGATCTTTCTGAAGTTATTTTTCCCGTTTTTTTGTGAGCTTTAAGAAAAATCGACACCGCGCTCGCGTTGTGTGCAATTAAGCCACATTGACATTGCAAAATAAATTTCTATAAAATTTAAATGACTGGAAATAAGAAATAATGTAATAACCTTTTCACTTTCATAAATATTCCTATCGGTAGCATATTTTCTCACATGTTACTTCACCAACCAGGAACTTTCTTTTCTTATTTTAGTCATTTTTGGAATTCAGCAAATTTGCATATGTAATAATAATAATATATATTACCATCATTAATCAGTATATAAAAGTTTACAAACAAAAAGCCTTAAGAGAATAAAGGGCTACATAAGCTTACCCCTTAAAGAAGCAGCTGCCACAGCGAAAAAAAAACAAACAAATTTAAACAATTCTATAATAATGCAAATGACTATCAAGAGATTGATAATGAATAAAGTTCTGATATTAAGAAATACAGCGCAGTAGAGTAAGTAGAGAAATGGAAATTTAGAGCGAGAAAGAGAAAGCGAGAATAGGGGAAGAGGAGGCGAGAAAAGGGGGAGCAGGAGATATATTTTCATGATACCTAAGACAGTAAATCTCTTTTAAGGTTCCTCTTCAATGTAGCTACCGAGAGATAAAAATCTTACTTTTGAATTTATTTACCAAAAAGGCAGTTTGCTATGAGAATGATTTCTTAGATGATTCTTTATTGTGTGATGGTATTGTAATCAAATTCAATCAGCTAATGTTTAGATTATGTATATCAGTCCGATAACTGATTTTTAGGTGAAGATAAGGGGGGATTTTATATTTTATAATCTTGTAAAAAAAGGAAGTAGAGTATAAGGTACGCCTCTGAACCATATTCAACCATCCCAGTTCAAGTAGGTTGTGGGATACTCTTTGTCTACCTCTTATGCCAAATATCAGTCTTAGACAAGAACTCTGAGCTTTTTGAACCCGTTTTAGTTCGACACTATCAAGAAATGGGCCATATACCATATCAGCAAAGTTGAAGAGAGACAACACTAAAGCTTCGCAGAGCGTGGTCTTAGTATTTTGTGATAGGTAATGTCTATGGGGGTAAATTATTTTTAACATTGAATATGCATGTACTTTCCAAAATGACGAAGAACGCGCAGCTAATTTCTAGCTTTAAATCTAAAGTAAGTGTATTTGGGACAAGAAACCAATGGAATTATCATCAACACATATTATTAGCACACAGATCCTCACTATGCAACTAAGCACTCCCGTTTTCTTCCAGCTATAGTCTATAATATGCAACTTACAGCTTAGACTAGCTAATGAACCGACATAATGTCACATTCGAAGATACAGAATACCCGCGCCGAAGGAGGTGCAACATAAACCCATATTGACAGTGAAAATAACCTTTGCTGTATCATGTTCCTCCCAAGATCCTAGGATCTCTGCCTTTATTGGTTAATGAGACCATATCACCGTTTCATATCACATGATAAAGCTAACCTATCTCTCAGCCTCTGAAAACTTGAACGAAAGAGCACACATGTGAATGTGTACGTTATTCCGTCTTCCCCGCAGGTGACTTTCCATATATCTGAGTACCCTATTTGCGTATACAGAGGGCAGAAATCCAATTTGCATCTGCGTACACAGAAAGCATTCGAATTGGAAAACCCACCCTCGTCCCCTAAGCCTCCACCCTCTCAGTGTGATTTCTCTTTCCTGTCAAGACATTTGCCTTTGACGCTACCCCTTCTTTCTGGAGGTGCTGCATTCAATCGGATATTTGGATCGTTGTTACCAGACCAGAGAGGCTTTTTGTAGATAACAAATATTTGATGAGATCAGCTGGTTTTCGGTTCAACATGATGGACGTTCTAAAGCGCAGTTAATTTAATCCAATGACCTAGATATGGGTTTCATAAAAGACGGGTCTACGTGACTCACCTGGGCTTGCCTTATACTTGCTCTTTGAAAAAGGTCTGACAGCAATACCCGGGCAGTAACTAATTATATTCTCATGAATAACTGTGAATTTAGATTGATGTTCAGGCACATCATGTTCGGACAGTGTCGAGAACTTCTTAGTATTCATGAAACTTACTACAAGTCCTAACTGCAAGTGTATTTTTAGAATCATAGGGACCATTTCAAGATCCAGAAAAATATAAGTTAGACGATATAGATAAGAAATTATGAGGGCAAGTTCTTAGCTTTTTTTCATCCATGTTTGCTCAGAAGGGTACTTCCTTTCAAATAAACATAAAGCATATACAGGGTGTCGCAGAAATAACACGTCAGAGTGACACAGGAGGTAGATTGGCTTCCGGTCAATCGGATAAAATCAACATGATCTTAGTAAAAGTTTTCTAACTTTCCAGATATTGCCACTTTTAAGTTTTTTCAAAAAATACCTACTTTTTGCTTCTATTTTGCTTGTTATGGCTATAAAGAACTTCTAACTTATGATTTTTGTCCTGGGCTACCATTGATAATTGGTTGAGACAACCGAGTATTAATTTCTTTGAAAACCAGCATCCTATGCTAAAAAAATTATTACATTTTGTTTCAATGCGGAAACTTTTACTGAAGTTTGACTAATTACTGTGAAAAAATATACCAGACTGATTGGCCCATTCAAGCTTCCTGCGACACCTAATTGCGGAAATTTACTTAGGTTTTTTGCAATATCATCTACCCATTCTTTTGGAAGATGTGCCTCTTGAGACAATAAGGATGTCATTACAGAATGATGGGTACCTACCCAGCGCACTATGCTACTGCACTAAGGAGCCAAGATACTCCCTAGAAGATGAATTGATCGGCTAGGACCAATTTTGTGACCCCACGCTCTCCAGACCTGAACATTCTAGATTTTTTAACTGGATATGTTTGAAAGATAATGTCTATAGAAAACCAGTTCGATCAGCCAATCAACTGCGTCATCGAATCCGTCAAACAGCACGATTCAAGTTTGAGACGATTAAGAGGACAATTTTTAAGGCATTTTGAAAATCTGTTGTGAAAATAATATTGATAATAATTATTTATTTCAGGCAATATTTACATTACAAGATGTTAACTTAATTTTCGTTCAGTTAATTTAAGATGTTAATAATGCTTTCTAATTCTTTATCTGATTTGAATGTTGTAAAAATCAATGGAAATAAAAAAATACAACCTAATATTCTGTTCATTATTTTCATGCATGCATACAACAATGAATAAAAGAGGATGATGGATAAGCTGCTTTAGCAAATACAGCAACTACAAAGTTGTAATTTGGACAGAAAAGCCAGCTGCACCTATTATTTTTTATTTGTAGTACGACTTCAATGACAAAACTTGGAATTATTCAGTTTTTAGTAAAAAAAACCTACAAATGTTGTACTATTTTTGAAAGAGCATTAAATATCTAGTTTTCAAGGTCATTTGCTGATCCAGTCTAGTACATTTTTTCTCACAAAAATTAGTAGCCCAGGAAAAAATCATAAGTTAGACTCTTTATAACCGTAACAGGCAAAAAGGAGCAAAAAGTAGTGAGTTTTTGAAAAAACTCAAAACTGGCAATATCTTGAAAACCATAAAACTCTTACTGATGTCATGCTGATTGTGCTGAAGCTAATCTACCTCCCGTGTCACCCTGGCGCCTTATTCCTGGCAATATATGCATTTCATTTTCATTTTCCGTCTATAATTTTTATCAGGTAAACTCATTTTATGTTTATTAATAAATGAGCAGTGTCTGTAGATTATGATTAATTACCTTTTATAATGAGGCGAACTTATTTACAGTTCTTTTTTTCGGTAATTATTTTCGACCTCCATTCCATATAAGCTCCTGATACTTTTTCATGTGATGTGTATTGCCAAAAGAAAATTGTTCCTTATTACTTCTCTTTCCAGATTACCTCAGAAAGAAAAGAGTATAATTTTATTAGTAATTACTTGTTCATTTCTTTTGTGATATTAAGTCGATTTTGTCAATTTTTGTATTCTTAAATACCAAGCTGTTCAAATTAATAAAAAAATTTGACAATGATTACGATGTTTTGTAATGAATGGTATCTATTTATGGCCAATAGCTTATAGCTATTCTGCCCTTAGCGAAAACAAATTAACATCAAAAATACATATGTGAATACAGTAATAGATTGTAATATTGTGTACATATTACTTAAATCCAACTATGATATCATTCATTATGTTTTAAAAGGACATGTATAGTTCATGTTCATACTTTAGATAAATGAGTTAATGATTCTCTGTAAAATTGACTTTCAAAAATGATTTAACTTGTTTTTTGAAATCGTTTGAGTTCAGAAACTGCGTAGACGGTGGTAAAGCATCGTATAGTATTTGTATTATGGCATTATAAGTAAAGCACTTATAGAAGAATGATGTCCTGTGAAGAGCCATCGCTGACGTATTCACAAAATAAATATTTCTTAAGGGGGGTACACCCACGGAATATTAGCTTGTCTTTTAAAAATGGAGAACATAATTTTGCGTGTTAAAAAAATCAAGTACTTGCCTTTTGATATACGTATATAACTGACGTAGGACATCTTTTAGTAATATAATTTAATGAACTTAAGGTTCTCGTCAAAAAATGTTTTGCTGATTATTCAATCTAAATCTAATATTTAATCTTCTGCTAAAATTAGTTTTAATATGACTTTCAAGTCCTTTAGGAGACAAAATCAATACTTTAGGCTTAGGTGGATGAACTGACATCTGAACTTCAGCAGTATTTATATTACTGTGATCAAAGCTAAAATATAGTTGAGAATCATCCGCAAACAATTAAATATTGCAGTACTTTACAATCTTGTTTAAATCAGATATATAAAGGAAACAGAAGCGGTATAAGTACTGAGCCTCCTGGTACTTCTTAAGCCGTCAGACATTCAGGCGAAGAATCTGTGTCAATACCCGGCTCTTTGAGACCTATTTGTGAAAAAGCTATTAATCAGTTTCAATGAGCTATAATATTTACATTTAGCTGTCAGAAGTTTGTGGTTTACCGTATCAATTGCTTTGGTGAATAATAAAAATAAATAATGGTGACCCTTGTTGATGGTCTCAAGATTTAACAGTGTTTCTATAGAAAAATCATTGATTTGAATATACACTGCTTTTCCAGATAAAAAGATTAATGACTTGTGACGTCTTGATTCTGCACAAATGTCCGTGAATTTTCAAGCTCTTTTTCAGCGTCAGTAATGTCAGCCTTATATAAGGCACGCAATGTACCATTTTCTCCTTTATGCTATTAGTCTTGGGTTGTACATTTTGACTCAATCACCTTTGTCACACCTCGACAGGTGTATTTTTAATATTGTCTAGGTGTAATCCAAATTGGCTGGCTCTCTTGCTTTGCACTGCTTCCGTCCCTTGTTCACAAAGGGGTCACCCTCCGCCCACAATCTTATTACCCCGAAAAATATGTTCGAAACATCGGCACTTTCACTAACGAAACCAATATCCGCTTCCGGCAATCCTCCAGAGGCTGGTTTGTGTCTCCGTCCAATCAAGATGCAAATGTCAATGTACGATATTTGAATGAGACGAGCACTGTTTACTCCCAAACCCCAACAGGCTTTATTTATGTGCCTGTCGACGTTCCCTCAGCTGGTAGGATCTTTTGGGAGGTAGCCGAGAGCGGATAGAAAGTTGGAGGTCTGCCTATACAGTTTGTTACTGCGAATGTTATACAACTCAAGCATCATAGGTACAGGCAGTGTTGCCATCTGTATACAATAGTTGACCAATAATTCAAAAAAGGATATCAATATTCTAGGGTTCATTGAGAAGAAAAAGAAGAAATCATCATATCATCACGAGTCCTAAAATCCGCCTTCCTCCCATATCCAGGATGTAGAAATTATAATTTCAAAATTGAGAAAAAAATATATGTACGTATATCCAGAGTGGACCTCTAAGATAATTTAATTACTTTTATACTTAATCAGTTATAATTTAGGTGATTAAAAATATGAAGCATGCTATTTTCATCTATACTATTTCAAGCTACTCGCACCAAATTTGTATTTATATGAAAAAATCGATTAATAAAAAATCGATTTTAAAAAGAAAAATAATCGATTTTCCTGGAAGAATAGTTTTTTTCTGTCAGTTGACAAACCGCTTGCGTCTCTGCATGTTAATAATGAAATTATGAAATCAACACAGTTGATCAAAATAAACATAATGAGTAAAAAACGATAACATTCTGGTTTCAAAACTCTACTTTTTATTTTAATCAAAAAAATTTAAAAACAGTGAGTATAACAAATAAAACATTAAAAAGCCTAAGATACATAAATATTTTTTGATATTAAGAATAATTATCGTCTCAGTGCCATTTAATGAGGATAAAACCAAAAATATTATGGTCTCAAAACTATGATTCCATATTTTAAGTTTAAACCATAAAAAACTAAAATTATTGTTACCATAGATTTTCAGTTATTGAGTTTAAGAATAATAATTTTGGTAATCTTTTTAACCAGTTTCAATTTGCCTAAGCATTTTTTTAACGATTTCTTTGTCCGCACATTTTTTTTCAGGCTTACTGGATCATTCTGCACAAAAACTAACTAGTAACTTTTCTTCTAAATTTGACCATTTTTGAGTTAAAGTCTGACACTCCAATGATCAAAAATTCGGGTAAAGGTTATAATTTTTGAGCTCGCAAAGTACAAAAATTGAAGTTTAGGCCCTGCTCGATAAGAGCCCAAAGAGTACTTTGAGATTAGTTTATTTTAGTGCGATTTTTGCCTTGTCTGTTGGGACAAAATTGGCGAACTTTCGAGTTTCACAGACACTACCTATTGCGCTTTACATAGTTACATAATGTTTGAAACTGTAATTATTTATGGGTAATTTGGAGTAAAATTATTTCCTATTTTGGGTCATTATAGAATGATATCCAAGTTATAACCTGTCTTTTCGATCGGTTATCAGATACACTGACGTGGGATATGCACAAAATACCGCTTAGTCACCTAATTTGTGAGGCGATTGCAATTAAACCACCCGTCAGTTTTACGTATTTAGCTTATCGTATGGGCTTTTTATCTTTTTAATGACAGTTAAGCTTATTTGCAAAAAATATATCTTCGGCGTTCATTATCCAGTCGCATAGTTTGCTTGTCGGTTTCCAAAGTTGTAGGTGCAGACTCAAAATGAACGCTAAGGTGATTTTTGCTCTGGGATGTTTCATCTCAGTTCTACAGGTATAATATTCTTTCATTATTTATTATTATTATGCTTTAAATTATTATATTATCACTATCTATTCAATTGTTTATACAAAAAGATCCAGATGAGCATATGTTTTTCCATTATTCGTCAAAGTGGTTGTTTTGGAAGTCAGGAAGTATCGTAATTTCGAAAATAATCGATGTTCGATATGGCATGTGCATCACAAAAAACCATGCCACTTATTTCCGTCGGACTGGAAAATACCGGTACATTTTGATGAAATATTCACCCGGATAACTTCTATGCCAAGAAGAAAAAAGCTTTGCAGTTTTTGAAAGCCGGTCTAGTGATGTCGACGCAAAGGGCAAAAACGAAAAAGAAAAATTTCCCAAACTTTGTTTTTTTTTGACGTTTCAGAAGCTCCTGATGATTTTCAGAATTAAGTAAGTAGGGGTTGGAAATCGGAGGTTGGGAGTTGTAGTAGTGGGGAATGGAATATCTCATTTATTCACACATCATAGATTGTTAATTCTAAAAAGTATCTATATAATTTGAATTTTGTTGTTTTAGTTTTCCATATAATTATGTATCGTCATTCGCTGCACAGTATTAACCCAGTTTTAATTTTCGTTTAAATTTTTTTGAATATAAATAATCATAGAGTTACAACAATAAGACTGTAATTATGTAGGTGTGAAATAATGAATAAAGATATTTTTTGGAACGAAAGATCTCACCTATCTTTCGTACCTTTTCCTCAAGCAAATAATACCGGGGTCTACGAAAGTTATCCTTGGTTATTAAAAAACATGAACTCACAATACTTTTTCTTCGATAATATTTATCATATGACGTGACCTTGCCGATCAAAAGTAGAACTACCATAACATAAGATACTATACATCATGCGTATTCAAATCTCATATTTTGAATTGTTTACAAATAAAAAATGCTGCTTCCATAAGCAGCTTGGAGACACTTCCTTAATCCGATTTTTGATCTGCTTAAGCTTAACAGAACTGAGAAGAGTCTCCTCACGCAGATTGACCTACAATCTTGTCACAGGAGAAGCGGTCGTAGCTACCAGTTCCGAATGTACCATATTTGACAGAGTTAGGATAAGCCTGATGCGTCCATCTAGCAGGCTCAACGCGTGTCGGCACCGTGAAAGCAAACTATAAGGACCAAAGCCTGTTATATCGTTCGAAGAGAGTCAGATCGCCAATCGCCTAGCGATGCGAAAGGGTCCCGAGACTGTACATTAGAAAAATTTCATCTGTCACTCGGTCAGCCTCGAAACACCGAGTATAGACAATGTAGTTGGGGTCACAATACCAGAAACATGTGAACAGTACTCGAGGCAAAGAAATAATGGGGATGTCCCAACATCTTAACTCAGGAAGATCAGACAGTCAAACACTTGCTTTCCATTTTGGGGGAATGATGGCCTTCCATGGTCAAAATAAGCTTCATTGAGTTGTACCTTTTTCAATAGCTCGAGGAGGTGATGATCTAGAACTAAGTAATGCTTGGGGGCAACATTCAGTGTGAGTCTAATCCTGTGACCTTGGCTGATTACCATTCCTACCATACATAATACAGATCGTTTCGGACGAAAAAGTGACATTACAACTAATTGCGTGACTAGGCCTAACAAGGCTGAAATATCAGGTCCTTGAAGTCAAGAACCCAAATAAGGAGTGCTACCTACATATTGCTCCACAAAATATAGTGTCTTAAATGACAATTTTTGAACATTTTAATTTGGAAGCCATACAATAAGCAACAGAAATATTTTCTTTTCTTCATACTAAAGATACTATTGAGGTCAAGTTTAATTTCCAAGTGAGACCAGATTAGAAGGCATCATCTAACAGTTGATTGCAATAGAAATGCAAATCAATACCCTCCCCATCTGGAGCATGATTTCGAAAAATATTACCGCTTGGATATATACTAAGTGACACATAAATCCGAACACCCAGTTTAAATGGTTTTATTTTAATAAAAGTTGGTGAACGTATTTATCTTACTGTAAATAACAAGTGAAAAAATTTTCAGCCTTATCAGTTGGACACTGCTTTTTTTTTAATTCACTAACGTTCTAAAAATAAATATTTCAGCCGCAGTAAAGAATCAACGTTGGCGGATTTTGGTTCTTGACATCCTTTACGATCGGTTACGATGCCTAGAGTACGGAGACCTGTACGATTTCGTCAACTTAGTGAGTTTGATAGGGGCCGTATAGTGGGACTTCGGGAAGCTGGACTTTCTTTTCGGACAATTGCAGTTAGAGTGCAAAGAAGTGTAGACACTGTGGTTAGGTGTTGTCAGGCATGGCTTCGAGAAGGCCGTACGCAAAGAGCAAGGGGCACTGGACGCCGCCGTAGAACAACAGACCGTGAAGATCGCCGCCTAAGATTATTGGCCTTGCATTCTTATTAACCTAGATTGATTATCTATTACTTGTTCCTTTGTATTTTCTTTACCTAACATAAAGCCCCTGAAAAAGATTTTTTGTGCCGTGATTACTTACTAAATTACTTTCCAAAAAGGATGGTAACAGAGTTCAAGGATTCCAAGAATATTTGACTGCTTTAAGTTCTGTTCAATATCCTGATAAACTTTATAGAGAAATTCTTGCTCTAAGCTTAAGTTCGTTTCTCCACTACCAGGTCCATTGCAAATGAATGGTTTGCAGAACACGGAAGACCTATTGGCATGCGAAGTGTTTACCGACGAATGACAAGTTTTGGCTTGTTTTCATACCGGCCACACTGGGTCCTCCCTTTAACTCGAGAACACCGACGTAATCGCCTTGAGTGGTGCAGACAACGGTCGCTCTGGGATCAGGAATGGAACAGAATTGTCTTTAGTGACGAGTCTCGATTTTGTTTAGGCATGCACGATGGTCGTGCCAGGGTTAGAAGGCGACGTGGTGAAAGGAGGAATCCACAGTTTTTTGTTGAAAGACATGTTCATCACACTGTTGGAGTTATGGTTTGGGGTGCTATAGCTTATGGTTCCAGGTCACCTTTAATCTTCATCAGCAGCGTTATATCCACGAAGGTCTAGAACCCCATCTTTTACCCTATCTTGACACCCTGGCAGATCCAACTTTCCAACAATATAATGCCCGACCACATGTTGCAAGAGTCGCAATAGACTTCTTTCAACATAATAATGTCACATTGTTACCATGGCCACCAAGATCTCCCGACTTATCCCCAATTGAGCACGTGTGGGATATGATGGGTAGGAGATTGCTCAATTTGCAACGTCCTCCTCAGACTCTAGAAGCACTTTGAGAGGAGTTGGTGGTTGCCTGGAATGAGATACCACAGGAGGACATTGACCATCTGATCAGAAGCATGCCTAGGCACGTTGGAGAATGCGTAGCACCTCAGGGTGCATCCACACATTATTAAAGGTCAAAGGGCTTTAAAGCAGTGCAATCATTTTGAAATTTTTATCATTTACTTATTATGCTTCATTAAGTACTTATACAAAATTTTATTAAAATAAAACCATTTAAACTGGGTGTTCAGATTTATATGTCACTTAGTATAGAAATATCTTTCTTTACTTTATCTCTCGAAAAATATGTAGAATTTTGAAAACCCATAGCACAAGAAATGTACTGTAGAAACAGTACTGCTCGTCAGTCACGTTCAAATTCGATGGACCAATCTGGTTAAATCTCAGTGAAAAATTAATGTACCGAGATTAAAAAAGAAGCAAAATATTCCTAAAAATTCCTATTTTCTGGCCGCCAAAAGAAATCACACATATGAAAATTACTCTTACTGACGTTTCGGCTACCCCGGTAGCCCTTTTTCATTCTAAAAATCTGTTTTCCAGTACATAATCAACTGCTGTCGGGTAGTCTAAATATCTGGTTCACCACGTACGCATAATATATTTAAACTAGTTTTGTAATAGTGTACGTCACTGATAATGCATTTTTTTTTTCAGGTATCTTATCAAAAACCGGATCAGCGATTGAAGCAATGTTCGCAAAAGCTTCTACAACAGATTAACGCCCTAAACTGGAAGCAACCACCTAAGTGTTTGAATCAGGACAAGTTGAAGGCTTTATTCCAATCCGTCGATACCTTTAAGGTAAGAGAACATATCAGCTATTCAGTTCACATGCAACGTACACAAAATATAAGGACGTGAATAGCCAATGGGTTAAAAGAACGTAACCGTAGGTCCGCATTGGACTGTTCGCATAAAGCGGATTAATAAGTAGTAGTGAGTGCGTTTCACTCGCAGCGATAGGATTGCAAACGAGGCTACTCGCAATCTTATTCACAGAGTAGCATTTGGGTTTACAATCAAAACGAACCCATGCAATCGGTGAGGCATTCATGTCTAAGTCATCAAGCTGAAATTTGGCTTATTAAATGATTCGTGGACATTAGACCTAAACGTGGAAACGACAGTTGAAAATTTCAGGCGCCATCTTTGACCATTTTTGGAATGAGTCATATGATATCTCATCTTAAAGCTTCTTACCACTATTTCATAACACTATAGCGCACAGATCATAGTATGAGTTTACCATCTTTCAACATGGCGAACAGGCGGGTTGTCAAGGTTGAGCATTATTGTACCTCAACAGTTAATCGACATACTAGTATACTTTTACTCTGAAATGGTCTGTCTGAATGTGCAATTGAATAGGGCTAAGAAAATGGACAAAGTGTAACATATATTTTAAGTGAAATGCTCTATATCTTAATATATATTCGTATACCTCCTTCCAAGAGAAGAATGGTGATATAACATACGTGTTGATAATTGGCGATTAAGTTATAAGGAAATGTGTAAAAACACTCGAGTCTGACAATCTATCCTATTCCAGAAGGATTTCATCACCCCCAAACTCCGCTTGCTAACGTGATCGGCAGACTAGGTAGTTTTTAGTGTGCAAATAGTTCATGTTTGCCCCTTATGGTTGTTGTATACTGACGTTTAAGCAACACGTACAGCTAGAAAACGACTTCACAACAAGTGTACACCCAACTAACAATTATCACTCCTATTAGAGTTGCAAGAATGATTATACAGTATTCCTTACACAGCATTGTATACTGTAAGAACATTGGCAAAACCCTCTTAGAACAGCTATACAACCGGAATGGGCACACCTAATAGGACACTTCAGGTTGTATAAGGGCTGCAGGTAACAGTTATACAACAAAAGTGTAAGCCCCTCGCAGCCGCTATAGCACATTTGCGTCAATGCAAGATTCAGTTTTTGTCAACTATACAACTATTCTGTTACGTGATTCTACTTTATCGCAACCAAACTATTTCTTATGTATTGCATAGACGAAGTGAAGAATATATAACTAACACATTACAGTCATCTTGTTTACTTACATATCGGCCATTGTGAATTTCATACACAGGTATATGATAAACTTCTACACTGTGATATAGGGCTATTGAATTACTTACGCAGCAAATTTTATTGTGATTATCGGGCAAAGTAGTTAGGCAATTTCTACGGGCTTCTTATTTGATGCATATTTTGAGAATGATCAAAAGTATGTCTAGATTTTTAGGATGGAAAACTGAACTTATCTGCGTCAAATCTTCCACAAATCCTATATTTAGACACAATTACACTGATGTCTATCACTTCATATCTGTAATTTTGAACTGAAACAAAATTATTTAATATTAAATAGAGGAATAAATGTTTGCCCAATATGGCTGGTGGTTGTGTATAATCATGGCATCGTCCAGTTTATTAGAATATTTTGGTGTTGCCTGCAGGTGTTATACAACAATTTGACAAATGTCTGAAATGAAATACCGACAGAGTCGAATGATTTACCCAGAATTTGTACCAGATCTATATCTTCTGTTTGAACAGCTCTTTTGAACCAATATGCATGCGTTGTTTGTCTTAAATCATTGGTTATGGCATTTTAACAAAAATATGACAGCAGAAAGTTAGGTTATGGTGAAGTTGTATACCAACATATTTAGCATATGTACAGCCTTTAACAGTTACTAATCAACAGTTGTATAAGTGCTTCCGTTGGGAGCAACTTGTTGGCTAAAGTAGTAATATGCACAGCAAAACAACAAGGCTCGGGTTTGTTTTATAAACGTTACCATGGATGCCACAACACAACCATTTTGAGTAACGTGCAGATATGCCGTATAAAATAGTTGTATAAACGTTTATGCAACAGTTAAAAACTTGTCCTATAAGGTGTTGTATAACTATGCCAAAGAATATTTTAAACAAGTCATTTTAGAGCAAATATGTTGCAGAAAGCAAATTTGCATTCCACATAACATTAAGCCAGCATTTTGGTGTTCAGGCAACAACAATAGAGAGCTCTCATGGCTGAACGGTTCTTTTACAAAAGCTTATAGCACTACTTTGCTAGTTGGACAATAGCTTGTGCTAAGTTAACATCTTGTAGAAAAACCTATATTATGTCACGAAAAACCTACGAAATGTCAAAAAACCAACGAAATATCATTTCATAAGTTTTTTGTGACATAACGTGAGTTTTTCTACAAGATGTCAATTTCGCACTAGCTGATGTAGGTACACTTGTTTTCAACTCGTTGTGTAGCTGTACGTGTTGCCTAAACGTGATGACGCTTCAGCTATCAATGTTTGGCTCTGATGATGATGATGATGATGCAAATTTGCTGAATTTCAAAAGTGAAGAATATTACAAGTAACAGGTGGAAAAATACGCTACAGACAGGAATATTTTTGAAACGTAAAAATAACCCCTCGGGCACAGCCACTAGGTATACTTCATTGGCAGCATATTCAGTAATAATTTTACAACTTAGAAAATATCACTGATTTTATACACATGCAGACCAATACAAATAATCCTCCAGATGCGATCTTGCTAATCAACCAACCTTCTTTCTTTTACATCTTCTCAGAGATAAATACTACTATTTGGTTTTCGGCAACTAACAATGCATGTCGTGTCGTTGAGTCATTTTTCCATAGACGAACGGTTTTGATGGCGCTCACAGCGGCCATAGCGAGAACACGTGAACTGAACTATTTGCACACTCAAAACTACCTAGTCCGGGTTGTCATTTTTTAGATTTTTTACATAACACTCCCGCAGGACATACAATACACAGTTCTTTATGCAACAAAAATGACGAATCGTTAAGCTTTCCGTTACGTTATTTTTGACAGCGTCAGCAAATATCGAATGTCGACCAAGCAAGAGCTTTTATTATAAATAAAGTGAACTGTGGTGATTTGACAGTACTGACTACTGGCATTCATGATAAGCTGCTTATGTTTTTCGATTTTGACGTAAAGATAATCCCAAAATTTCAAAATCTTGTTGATTTTTTTCATTGACGAGTGTCGTTCATATTTGTGTACAAATCGGACAAAAATGAATAGGTTTAGAATTATGGAACGACATAGCACACACAAAACCAGACTACAATAAATATAACAAAAATCAGGACAATTCAATTCAATTACTGCAACACTGCCTATTTCTTGGACTTATTTTCATCTGTGAACTAAAATTCACATTTCTGTTATGTATCAACTAACGCGTTTTCATAACTTGAAATTGATTTAATTAAGCTTACCCAGCTCTACGTATATACAGGGTGTCCGCAAAGTTGGGGTTTTCCTTTTCAGAGACAACTACCCTTGAAATAACAAAGGTAATGTGTAATGAAACGAGGGAGACTAATTGAAAAAAAATAAAGGAAAAAGTACTCACTCTCCAGTTGACGAGAAGGGCTAAGTACGTCTCTGCCCGAAATCATACCGCTCCAACAGAAAATGAAATCAGCTGATGCGCTACCGAGCAGACGCAGAAACCACATTGAATGTCTTACACTTAATGGCACATCTTCTAACAAGGAAGGCAAAATGTTGCGTAAAAAGTCTAGCTATTGCATCCCGTCCAATCGATTTGGGAGAATAAATGGTGCAATGAGCATACCGTTCACCATGCCAGCCCAAACATTCACCGAAAATGTTTGTTGAAAATGTGCCCCACGGACAGCGTGCGGATTTTCTACTGACCAAACATGAGTGTTGCGAAAGTTATTCACCCCATTACGCCTGAACGTAGATTCGTCTGTCACCAATATGCACTTCAAAAAGTCCGGATTATTGTCATGTTGATGCAATAACCACTCACAAAACCGCACTCTTGTTGGAAAATCGTCAGGTTGAAGGGCTTGTACACGTTGGACGTGAAACGGATACAGTCCCTCTTCACGCAGCGTTTGACACACTTTAGTTTTTGATACTTGCACTTCTCTAGCCACGTCTCTAGTGCTTGTTGAGGGATTCTCGTCTACGCGATTACCTCTACACGCGTGACCGTAACCATCGGTTGAAGGTTGCATACTGACCTGACACACTGACCCCGACCCAGTTCTGTCGTCGGATTGAGCCAGTGACCTTGTACTAGTCGGTGATGTCGCGACTACAGGACGGTATTCAGATATTTTTGATGTTGCAGAGCCCTTTATCTCGGTTCCCTTAAGACATTGGTGTATATGGTACTAAGAAAAATTGCTTATGTTTTCAAAATCTACACGTCGTGTAAAGGAAAACCCCAACTTTGCGGACACCCTGTATATTCTCCGTAGCTAACGGAGCTTTCTTATCTGGATAAGGGATCACGAACGCTTGACCTGCTACTGTACAAAATTATAATAAGGAAGTTCATAACGAAGCAGCATAACAAGAATACTAAAGATACTCTAATAAGTATAGGGGCATTCATGAAAATCATTGTATATGACGCCAATAATTTCGCTTTCGAAAAATGAAATCTTATCAAGATTTGCGGCGCGATGTGTAATCCGTCCGATGCGGAACAGTGGACACATTTATATTTTACAACATGCAAACAATTTTTTGATAAGCTTAGTGCATTCCTTGATCTACAACAAATATCAATCTCGCCCTTGTTTCTAAGTTTAAGCAGAACATTATTTTACCACAGGTACAAGAAAAGTAATGATTTTCTCCATTTTTTTTGCTTTAACCTTTATAGAAGTGAAAGTCCTAAACTCTGTTTGAATTTTATATTTCATGTCTAGTAAGTATGTTGAATCTGCCTCTTTTTGCCAAAGCCTATGTAGCTCTGTTAGTTCAAATCCCAGTTACCTCGGGACACTTCAATCCTTTTAACATTTCACGCCAATTGGTAGGAAGTTTTGTCATCGCGAAGAATGTGTCACTCATTTCTGTAGGTGTGTTCGCTAATCCTTGACCGAAATGACCGCGAGAGCCAGATTTTGAGTGTACCCAGAACAAAACAGCGTTGTAGATTTTAAAAATTTGATGACGGCGGATCTATGGACTAAAAACGAGGAAAATTTCATTTTCAGAATTTTTTGGAGTGGTTGAAAATTGAGGGTTAGCCGTTGTAGATCTTAGATTGTTGTAAATTATAAGCTTCTTATCACGGTGACACTACATGCATTTGCTACTGAGATTTAGAGGCTTACGATGTACCCTCGAAACTCCTGGTCTATTTTTGGTTCTATTTGAGTCATTTGAATATAATGCTCATTCAGAATCCGCAACGGCAACTCTTTTTGTTCCTGTCCAGCAAGATTGCAGGTTTTCAGGGAACATAGAAACCTTGCACTGTCGTGTATTAAACATGAAAAAATGGCGTATCTTGCTCACTTGGAAAAAGGGCGTGATCAGAAAAAATTGTGGTATGAATTGAAAAATATGAAAGCACAGACATCTGATAAGCCACGTATTCCAAACCATCTTGCAGATTCGTTCCTTGCAAATAATTATTTCATATCAGTTTTTGATTCCACAAATACTACTGATCACGTTTTAAGGTATTGTAACGAAAATGTTCCTCATATTAATAAATTTTCTTTCAGGCTTCTAGAGCCTCATGAAGTAGTTGTAATAATTTCTAGTTTTAAGTCCAATGCAAACGGTACTGATGGGTTGAGCTTGTCTATGATTAAACTCAGCCTGCCTGTTACTCTCATCTACACCACCCACCTTGTTAATAGTTGCCTTGAAAGAGGTTATTGCCCTGAAACGTGGAAGCGAGCGATTGTGGTACCAGTTCCAAAAAAATCAAATCCAGATGAGTTTGCTGATCTAAGACCTATAAGCCTATTTCCTTGTTTATCGAAGGTAGTTGAAAAGGCAGTCCACATACAACTAATGGATTATGCAGAGGAACATATCATCCCATCTAATCAGTCTGCTTTTAGGAAATCTTTCAGTACTACTACTTCCCTCTTAAACTTGGTGGATAATATTATTAGAGCACTTGATAAAAAAATGGTCGTAGCAGTGATGTCAATCGATTACTCCAAGGCATTTGACAAAATAAATCATGAGTTTTTAATAGCAAAGTTGAAGTATTATGGCATAGATCCAATTGCATTTATATTATACATCAAATCGATCGCAGTGTGTATCAATTGAAAACAATAAATCTAGTTTTCTAGAAATCTCGTCTGGATTACCGCATGGGTCTGTTTTGGGTCCCTTGTTGTTTTTGATATATATTGATGATCTGCCTAAGGCTGTGAGTTTTTGTGAACTCCAGTCTTTTGCGGATGATACTCAACTGGTCCATTATTTTGATACTGATGATATGGAAATGGCACAGACATCAATAAACCATGATATTCAAAAAGTGTATGACTTCTCAAATAACACAACCTGTCAATAAATCCTGGTAAATCCAGCCTGTTATTTTTTGTTCGGATCGTAGGAGAGACGAAATTAAAAGTCGATTAACTATTAAAATTGGATCTCAAAGACTGTACCCGGTTGACGAGGTTAAAATTCTTGGCGTGGTAATCGATTTCAAACTTAGATTCACCAGTCATGTTAAACATCTTTTGAAGAAAACCTACTTGAGACTGAGATCACTATATGCCAATAAAGCAATTTTCAATTATAAGCTAAGGAAAAACCTGTGTTCATCTTTGGTTATGCCGATTTTCAACTACTGTGATATTTTATATTATCCGTGTCTCAATGTTGTTACTAGAAATCGGATTTAAATTGTGCAAAACAATTGTGGTAGGTTCATCTGCGGTTTCACGAGCTTTGACCATGTTTCTGGTAGACTTATTGAATTAAACTGGATGATAACAAAAAATATTGTCAAATATCATTACCTTGTTTTTATTCATAAACTAATACTTATGTCAAAACCTATATACTTAAGGGAAAAGCTTATCTTTAGGCGTAATATTCATCATAGACATATTAGATTTCCAGATTTGATAACTACACCTATTCACTCCACAACTTTATTCCAGCGTTCTTTCACGTACAGTGCTTCAGTGTTATACAATGCCTTTAGTCCTGAATTCAAAACCATGTCCTTAAATTGCTTCAAGAAAGCTGTCAAATCTCATATTTGCTTGGATCCATAGTCTTAATTAGATTGCTATAGATATATTGTTAGATGTTTCTTCACTTCCCTTGTGTACATGTAGCAAACCTTGGTGCAACATGTATGTATGTGTGTATATGTATGTATGTATGTATGTACATATGTATGTATATATGTATGTATGTACATGTGTATGTATATATGTATATTTTGTTTGATATCTGCCACTTAACAACTTTTTTTTTTGCATGGGTGGTTAAGTGTAAGAGTAGCGTGTTGCTAAACTTCTCCACCATATGCAAGTCTTGTTTCTCTGTATGAAATTGTACAGTTTAAATAAAGAGGATTATTATTATTATTATTATTATTATTATTATTATTAAATAGTTTTGATTAACGTATTCAACCTGAAGATGGCCATCAAAATAGGCGTTAGAGGAAAAGGGGAAGCAGAACTCAACAGTAACTCTTTTCAAGGTAGCCTGTTCATTTTTACACTCTGATGCTGTTTCATAATTGTCGCTAGCATATTCCGGATTCCCTTTGTGGACGCCGGAAAACAGTATATGGTTGGTATCTTCGGGTAGAATACGTTAGCCTGTGATAATAGTAAGTGGCTATATCTTACAACATTTTTCTTTTCAGGGCTTCTTTGATGGTTTGCCACGTAAATGCAAGACGACGAAGGTGAAGAAACAAGACGCAGCATACTGCGTGCAAGCAGCTACCGGTCAACTAAAGTCGAAGGGCAACGATTTGAAGGCAGCCGTCATGAGCGCAATTCACTCTTTATATGCGGCTTCCAGCGGATGCATCAAAGAGGCCGCTTCTGCCTTCAACAATTTAGATAAATACGTATTGAAGGGATGCCAATAGTTTCGTAAAAAGCTTTGTACAAAAAGTCTATAGAATATGTATGATCCAGCTTTCCTACTCTCCTTATTCTGCTCATGTTCAATGGGCCTATAGAGCGCCTATTGCCCTCTGTTTATTATCGGTTAATGGTTGAAGCATGCTAGTGTCTAACCTATTTTATTCCATATACTACGACAGAAAATCCGTACTTGCGTTGAATTCTGTAGCTATTTGTGCTGGTATCAATAAATTGTGGAAAACTGAAGAAGTCTGTCTTTCTCTCGCAGCTGGGTTAATTGGTCATCAAGTAACAGACTAAAATGTTGCTCATACTTTCTATAACTTTAGGCTTATTTATTCTGGAGACAAACGCATCGGTAATTTATGAAGAAGTTGAAGGCAACTAATTGATCGACTCGGTAGAACCAGCAGTTCGATCTGGTTATGAACACAAGATGGAGGAGGGCTTATTTGAGCGCCTGTTTAAAAACCAATTATTATGGGTTAGAAAAAGCTATACCATATTCGTAGTCCATTTACGTCCCGGAACAACAAGTGTTGCAATAGCTATTGGTAATTCGGCCATAAAACTACGAACAAGCGCAGGATACGACAGGATAGAACTCAGGCTCGGGGTATCGCCGGCACGCCGACGACGGCAGTTGCTGTTCATAGATAGCGTGTGTTTATTCGTTAGCATGTCATCTACGGATACAGCAGATGAAACTGAGAATATTTCTCCCAATGCTTACTTCAGCCAAGCTTCCTCTTCAGTGATGTCTCCTTCCTGAAAGCTCGACAAGAAGGGACATTTGAATATTCATGCAAAAGAAATTGACCTTAACGTTCATAGAAGCGGAATTTTAGAGCATCCTGAAATGAAAATTCATGATATTGAAAGACGTGTGGCGAACGAAACAGGCTTATGTCCTAAGACAATTTTCAAAATTGTTAAGGAGTATAAAAAAACAAAAAATTGGCTCCCCCACACAAGAGGCTGCATTACACGAAGCCGTTGGATACAGTTGATAACTTTGATCGGAATGCCATCAGATGCAAAGTACATACATTTTTTGATATGCAGGAACTTTCCACCATAGAAAAAGTAGTACAGGAGGTTAATAGTGTTGAAAAGTTACCTACTTTCAGAAGGACCACATTGTATAGTTTCCTTAAAGAACTTCATTTTGAGTATAGAAAGCAGGGCAGAAATAGTTTTTTGATGGACAGCCAAGAGGTTATTTTATGGAGAAGAAATTATTGGAAATCAATAAGGAAATACCGCGTATAGGGTAGGAAGATTTATTACTTGGATAAATGCAGAATATACAAAACCTAAAGTATGGGCTGACTCTACAATTAAATCAGAATGACAAGTATTAGATGGACTAACCACTGGCCTAAAGAATCCGTCAGGCACGTCAATCTAATCAATTCGTCATTTGTGTTGTAAAAACGATGTCAAGTAGACTAAATCTACGAGCCCGCGCTGGAAAGTTAGCTACACTTCACTTATATCTGGTGAATTTGGAACCAACACCTGTTAGATACTCTGGTTGTATTATTAGTTTTCTTGAATACCTCAGGGTTTGTCCGGAAATTAATATTACTGAGTCGATGTAAAAAAACTATTGAGCCAATCGTTACAATTCTTTAAAAACTTTCAAAATAGGCTCCTTCTGCGTCGATGCAGCACTGCCAGCGCGATTTCCAAGCATTGAAGGCGTTACTGAAGGCATTCTCCGGCATAGCCTTGAGAGCCGCGGTGCGTGCTGCTTGGATCCCCTTGGTCGTCTCAAAATGCTTGCCTTTCATCGGCCTTTTTAGGCGAGGAAACAAAAAAAGTCTGGGGGGGGGCACATCTGGACTGTAGGGCGGCTGCGGAAGCGTTGCCGGCCTTGGTCAGGTAGCTGTTCACAAGAAATTCGGTGTGAGCCGGGGTGTTGTCGTGGTGAAACTTCCAGTCGGATGCGATGTCTTGTCGGACCCGACTGACCCTTCGTTTGAGTCCCTTGAGCACTTCCACGTAAAACTTGGCGCTGACAGCTTGTCCAGGAGGAACAAATTCATGGTTGACGATGCCTTTGATGTCAAAAAAGACAATGAGCATCGTTTTCACTTTGGATTTGCTCATTCTTCCCTTTTTTGGGCGAGGAGACGCCGTCGTGTGCCACTCGGAAGATTGCCTCTTTGTCTCGGGATCATACTCAAAGATCCACGACTCGTGACTAGTGACCTGTGATTACGTTATTCAAAAATTGGGGGTCACTTTCACACATGTTCAAATTTTCTTGGCACACTTCCACTCGCCGCAATTTCTGGTCGTCAGTGAGCACTTTTGGGGCCATCTTCGCGCACACCTTGCGCATGTTCAAATGCTGTGTCGCAATGTCATGAACCACAGATTTTGGTAAATTTAACATCTGGGGGCAATTAAACGAATACTTAGTCGACGATCTGAGTTCAAGACTTTCTGCACACGAGTCACATTATCGGTGTTTGTCGAAGTCGAAGGTCTTCCAGCACAGTCTTCATCAGCGACCTCTTTCCGGCCCTCCAAAAAGACATGGTGCCACCGAAACACACCACTTCTTGCTAAAGCAACACCTGGGTAAGCCTGCTTGATCATATCAAACGTCTCTGTCGCAGATTTACCGAGATTCACACAGAATTTAATCGCGTACCTCTGCCCTAACGAACGCTGCATTTTCGGCTTGCACCACTCGCAGAAACACGTCGCGCGAGAATGCCTGTCCTGACTCTCCAAGTGCTCGGAGACAACTGACCAGCCGCTCATTCGTTAGCTAGGTACGCCCTCTAGAAGAAGAAAATGAGTCCTATTACTTTCCGGACAAACCCTGTATGTGAAATAATTATTTCCAGGAAAAGAAAAACGATTTGTTATCTGTCATATTGGCAGTGAAGATCGCTTTGTGCCCACTGGCCATGAAGAAATGGTCGAAAGTTCATTTGAAGGATGGTTTAAAGAAACGCTCCCAGAGCTTGACGACAATGACGTCACTGTGCTGCATAGCACACTAGAAAACTAGAAAAAATTCCCACAATGTCCACAAGATTGGCAGAAATTCAACAATGGCTCCTATCAAACGACATTAGTTTCAATGAAAATATGGTCAAAACAGAACTTTTATCCATCTAGTCAGGCAGCACAAATATAAATATAATCTTAACGTTATTGACGAAATGGCTAAAAACCAAAATAAGACCGTCTTATCACTGCGAATTAAATCCCATTGAAACGATTTGGGCAAATATAGAAAACTATGTGACTTCAAACAACAGAACATTCAAATTTTTTGATGTGAAAAATTTGTTTTATGAAGCTGTCAACAGAGTGACCGCAAACTATTGGAAACATTGCATCCGTCACGTTCAAGAGGCAATCGAAACAAAGATGTGGGATCTTGACATTCGGAAGATGATTCAAGCACTTTCAGAGAATAAAGAATTGTGAAAAATATGTGCACTTCCTTCTATAAAAATAATCATTTATTTTGTCGGATTATTCCAAGACCATTGAGGAAAATACGGACCTGTACAATCTCACTTTTGGGCATGTTGTGTTTTGTCTGGGCGTAAATGGACTAGGAATGGAGTATAAACCTCCATATTTACAGGGCAATGTTTGTCACCAAAATTACTTAGACCTAGTGCGTACTTATGAGTGGATTTGCCTACTAAATTGTTTAAGCTGTACATCGGTGTACAATGCCTTCTTTGGGAAGGATATTTCAGAAGCTAAATGCACTGGGTATACTTTCGTACAGCAGGACAAAATTACTACAGGTATTTGTGCTGCAATATGAATCATCTAGTAATAGTTAAAAAGGGATAAATAAAATAAGGCAAAGAAACGAAAGCAAATGTCTAATTCATAATTCTGGGAGGCTATAATATAAAATATATTTCTCCATCAACCAGCAGCGATGGCGGAATACATGATTTTGGGAATTCCAGGTATGAAGTTTTGTTAGTAAGCCTCATATTGGGATTTAGCAGCCAAAAAAAAAACTGGAATAACTACTCTTACTTCCTACGCCCCGAGTAAGTACTGTAATCACAAAACCATGGAAAATGAGATATCCGTCGGTCTGTCTGTCCGTTAATCATTGTCCCGTATATAACTGGGAAAGTACTGGTACGATGTTGATGAAATTTCCACGAAGGCTTAGTACTATATTAGGAACGAAAAGCATTGGTAGATTTTGAAAATCGGTGTAAAAGCGGCGGAGCTAAGCACAAAAGACGATAACAATAAAAATCACTCAAACCTCAGAAACTGCTGACCTTATTTTTTTTTTGGTGAGGTTGAAACTGGTGGTTGGGGGTGCAAATATGTATCGGAATCTTGCCTCTGAAATCAGGTTTCATAAACAATCATCCTACCCGTTGCTAGTCTATAGCCGCCCACATAAAAATAAAAAGCATTAGCTTACCATGATGTGACAGTCGATATCGATGCTTTATTTTTGTGACTTATTAGAACAGGTGATGCGGCATGGACGGATATATACTAGGTGGGCGCGATTTTTTCTTTATGCAGGGTATCCCACTTAGAGTTGCCGCGATCGAGTACTAAAAAGTTGACGTAATTCTCTACAAATAGGCGGTCAAACCAATGTATGTCAAATATTCGTATTCGAAATGAGACATGCATCTAGTTTTGTGCCCCTGAGTTTGTCATCTTTTAAAGGAAACGTAGGTCTCAGCACTTTTGCAGCATTCTCCATGAGCTAAAAAAATGTACAGTATATCGAATTTTATATACTAAGTGACATATAAATCCGAACACCCAGTTTAAATGGTTTTATTTTAATAAAAGTTGGTGAATGTGTTTATCTTACTGTAAATAACAAGTGAAAAAATGTTCAGCCTTATCAGTTGGACATTCCGCTTTTTATACTGTTTTTTTTAATTCACTAACGCTCTAATGAATATTTCAGCCGCAGTAAAGAATCAACGTTGGCGGATTTTGTTTCTTGACATCCTTTACGATCGGTTACGATGCCTAGAGTACGTAGACCTGTACGATTTCGTCAACTTAGTGAGTTTCATAGGGGCCGTATAGTGGGACTTCGGGAAGCTGGACTTTCTTTTCGGGCAATTGCAGTTAGAGTGCAAAGAAGTGTAGACACTGTGGTTAGGTGTTGTCAGGCATGGCTTCTAGAAGGCCGTACGCAAAGAGCAAGGGGCACTGGACGCCGCCGTAGAACAACAGACCGTGAAGATCGCCGTCTAAGATTATTGGCCTTAAGGGACCGTTTCTCCACTACCAGGTCCATTGCAAATGAATGGTTTGCAGAACACGGAAGACCTATTGGCATGCGAAGTGTTTACCGACGAATGAGAAGTTTTGGCTTGTTTTCATACCGGCCACACTGGGTCCTCCCTTTAACTCGAGAACACCGACGTAATCGCCTTGAGTGGTGCAGACAACGGTCACTCTGGGATCAGGAATGGAACAGTATTGTCTTTAGAGACGAGTCTCGATTTTGTTTAGGCATGGACGATGGTCGTGCCATGGTTAGAAGGCGACGTGGTGAAAGGAGGAATCCACAGTTTTTTGTTGAAAGACATGTTCATCACACTGTTGGAGTTATGGTTTGGGGTGCTATAGCTTATGGTTCCAGGTCACCTTTAATCTTCATCAGAGGTAACATGAACGCGCAGCGTTATATCCACGAAGTTCTAGAACCCCATCTTTTACCCTACCTTGACACCCTGGCAGATCCAACTTTCCAACAAGATAATGCCCGACCACATGTTGCAAGAGTCACAATAGACTTCTTTCAACATAATGATGTCACATTGTTACCATGGCCACCAAGATCTCCCGACTTATCCCCAATTGAGCACGTGTGGGATATGATGGGTAGGAGATTGCTCAATTTGCAACGTCTTCCTCAGACTCTAGAAGCACTTCGAGAGGAGTTGGTGGTTGCCTGGAATAAGATACCACCGGAGGACATTGACCACCTGATCAGAAGCTTGCCTAGGCGCGTTGGAGAATGCGTAGCACATCAGGATGCATCCGCACATTATTAAAGGTCAAAGGGCTTTAAAGCAGTGCAATCATTTTGAAATTTTTATCATTTACTTATTATGCTTCATTAAGTACTTATACAAAATTTTATTAAAATAAAACTATTTAAACTGGGTGTTCGGATTTATATGTCACTTAGTATACAACTTCACTACTGTCTGTACTATGCGTTTTAGATATGTGGCTTATTGGAAGCTTCAAAATTTCCTTTTGTGGCTGCTGAGACCCGCAAAACCTTGTCATTGCTTTAAAATCGCCAAATGTTCTACACCTTTGTGACTTAAAATAATTCGATTTATTAGTACAGTCTCTTCAGCTCATCGGAAATAAGCCAGAATAACTAAAGGCCACTTCAACCTCAGTGACGATAAGTGCAGAAGCTAAAAACTAAGTACAAATCTCATTCCCAAGAAATAGTTATTGAAGTTATCATTTAACTGAACAATTGCTATCTAAGCTTATTTGGTTTCTCTATTTGTACAAAATTAGACGCACCCATACTGATGTTAAACCCCATATTGGACAGTCGACAATACGGGCAAGTTTGAGTTAGACACAAATTCGTTCTTAGGAAAACTGAAAACGAAAAATATACTGTCCTTTAGAATAACTGTCATTTTATTTTGGATAGAATTTTCGCACCTCTTATGATTACATTCACTACAAAAACCAATCGTCTCACCCATATTTCAAATAGTTTTTTTATTATTTAGACCGGAATGTCCAATTTCGGGGTGTTGTTGAATAATTTCAAATTGAAATTGGAATTTATCGCACTTTAGGCCCCTATCACGCCCTAAAAGTTATACCGCCGATTAGCGGCAATCCTGTATAAATAGACCATAAGTACTTTTTTTTTGAAAAGTGTTCGTACCAATACTCCGTCCTAGCTCGGTTGAGATACCCTATGCAGTCCAACCTCAAACCATACAATTTTATAGCTAAGCTTTTCTACTGAGAATGTAGCTCTAGAATTTCGTCCAATATGAAAACAAATCATTCTTCCACTGCTATTGGAGTTTTCCATTTTTGGTGAATGTGGTATATTGACAGTCAAAATCAAGGCGAAAGTGCACGATTACAAACGGCCTTAGTTTAACGCATTCTAGCCGAAGATAGCGAACCATGTATTTCGGCTCATGTAGTTGGTAATAACGCCATCGGAGGGACAATAACTTTTTCAAAGTAGATTTCTAATTAGTGCGGAGAGGGGAACATATAGCTGTGACAAATTCTGAGAGATGACGCTATGTAGGGTGTCACATTTCATCTCAGGTAATTTCTTGGACGCGCGAATATAGCATTATGTGGAACACGTTGATAAATGCAATTAGTTCGAATGTATTGTTAAAACTAAGAAGCTCCTTGAGGGAGTTACAAATTTGTGCAAATCACTTTTCGTCCAAAACATACACATCAACCTCAACTCACTCTTAACTGAGTTATAGAAATTCGAACAATACCAATGTATTTCTGAAGAAGAGTCGACCAGTGCAAGTAAAGTGGTAGCTCGACTGGAAAAAATTAGGGTCAAGATCTATCAAAACTAACATTATTGTTTTACAATGTATTACTTAGATATTTAAAAAGGTTGTTAATTATTCTTTGAATAGGTCAAGTTAGGAACCTGAAATTTGTAGTGGCAATGCATAACTTTAAGCTTAATTTTTCAAGATGGTCGCTAATCACCATTTCCATCTGTCACATTTACACCAAAATATAGCATTAGAGCATCGATTTCATCTCTCCAAATTTCAGCTTGACACTTATAGGGCAGATGTATAAATATGGTGAAGGAGCTGATTTTAAGTTAATACCTTAGGAGATTGCTCAGCCAGCTTTTTATCCTATAGACGCGCAGGAAAATGAAAATAGACTGAAACAGCTATCTAATAAAGTACCCGTTCATCGTTATCTAAATGACTTTATGAAACTTTTCTCGATCATTTTAATCGCATTATCAAATTCAAATTTCTACGAAGGCCCGTGTTCACTTTAAATCGAGCTACAAACTTTCGAGAAGTTTTTAATTTCAAATTAACCTTTCACGTAGTTTAATTAGGAAGTTTAGAACAAAATGAAGGTGTGGTCGGTATTTCGGAATGAGGTAGCACTAGGTAATGGCCAGCACTAAGATTATATGGCATTACTTTACTTTTGACAATGGACACAAGTATGAACTAAGAAAATGGCACCCTGCTGGAAAGTTAGAGTTCAAGCGTTTGTAGATTTCCAATGTAAAAAACTATATGGGATCATGATCTCTAACCGTGAAAAAGTCATGCTTTGAGTTGTTGCATATTTTTAATCTACGTTAGAAAATATACTGTTAATTGTAGTTGAAGAGGGTCAACGTTAGGACCTAAGCGTCGTACAATAAAAATTAATTCTAAGTATATGCGGTTTAACTTGGACAGACAAATATGAAGGTTGATAAAAACTTTGTCATAGAATCTCTCTCTGTTATATCGAAGTTTTATGACAATATGTAGGTTTTCCTCCGAAATGTCACCTTTGAACTAGCTGATCTTTACTTCATACTCACTTGTAGTAGCCGCGGAATAGACTAACGGCACACTAGGGCTACATAGTGCACAAGTTAACATTTTTTAACATCATTATCTAGCTACAATAGAGTAGCAATCTTTTTAATGTGGCCCGACTGCGTTGCTACACATATTTGGCTTTTAACATATATTGCTCTTAAAATCCTGCAATATAAATGTAAGCTGCCGCGATGCCCGAAAATTCTTTCTTGCCAAATTTTGTATCGCACCTGATGAGAAATTCTCACCAGTGTAACTCTCTGATAGAATTATACGCATGAGAAAACAACAATCCTGTCTTACAAGCATATATAGCTCTACCCTTTCATTTTTATTACGCGGGTAGTACATAAACAACTTAAGAGCGCTTTTATGTCAGAATAATTTCAAAGCTACTTACTTAGTGGCGTAACGACAGGGGTGTTGCCATTCCTTGACGAGAGGTAGGATAAAACTGGGGTGTCGGGGCCAGGCCTATTTTTGTGGAAAACGTTTTGAGTAGTTCCCATATTCTACCGACTCATGACATTCACAACTCTACGGTCTATCCATTATGTTAATCAGCCGTCCTGATACTGATCATAAAACAATACAATGATGGCCATGATTTTCTCAATTACACCATCAGATATCTAAACACCCCACACCACCACGGACAAACAGTAGCATCCTATCGCATGGAAGTCATGCCGCGTCAATGATCAGTCAAACGGTAGCTTCCTGCCGTATGGAACTCACGCCTGATATAGATACCTTAATAATCTCTAGTACTCAGACAGATATTCCAAGTTTATTGATTGTTAAAAAAACCTCCGACGTTTTCCCTGTTCCAGAGAAAATCAAGCATCATAGACACTTTAATATAACAATCCCTATCCATACATATATCGCCACGATTCCTCCAGAATGTCACGTCGCTTGGTCACAAGCTGTTCTGTCAACATCCAAAACCCTCCGAAATTTTCTCTGATAGAGGAAACCGAGCAGTAATTAACCGCCCTTGCTAATCTAGCTCTGTAAGTCTCATAACAACCTGCAGGAACTGGGGGCATCACACCTCTGTAGATATTTGAAACCAACTTACATCTAACTTCATTTTCTATCTATTGGTACACAGTAAAATTCTCATCGATTAATTGATCGAACCTTGACCTAAACTCGATATGGACATTATTCACAAAATCGTGACATAGGCAATTCGACCTTTTAATTGTTCGAACAATATTCTGATGAACCAGGGTCGTAAGTAGTTGTTGCAATGTGTATATCAGCAGTGCCTTTTGTATAATTCCAAGTGTCGAGTAATACTTTAAAAAGGTGCCTCAAATGCAGAAGAGTGCCTTAACTATTGTGTATGCTTACATTATCCAATTCAATGTAATGTAAGCAGCCGCGATGCTTGCAGGTTTGTCAGTCACTCTTACCTAATTTTGTATCGCTACCGATAAGAAATTCTCACAAGCGTAGTTGTCTACAAATTGCAGACGATATTGACAGTATATAACCGAGGTATGGTTGACATAGCCGAAATATGTAGCCGGACCATATGGCATAATGTGCTCATGATAGGTGCAATAGTTGTAGCGACATGTTGCAACAAAGTATTGCTCTTTCAGAGACTCCATCTCACTCGAGGATCTCCAGAATGTCACGTCGCTTGGTCACAAGCTGTTCTGTCAACATCCAAAACCCTCCGAAATTTTCTCTGATAGAGGAAACCGAGCAGTAATTAACCGCCCTTGCTAATCTAGCTCTGTAAGTCTCATAACAACCTGCAGGAACTGGGGGCATCACACCTCTGTAGATATTTGAAACCAACTTACATCTAACTTCATTTTCTATCTATTGGTACACAGTAAAATTCTCATCGATTAATTGATCGAACCTTGACCTAAACTCGATATGGACATTATTCACAAAATCGTGACATAGGCAATTCGACCTTTTAATTGTTCGAACAATATTCTGATGAACCAGGGTCGTAAGTAGTTGTTGCAATGTGTATATCAGCAGTGCCTTTTGTATAATTCCAAGTGTCGAGTAATACTTTAAAAAGGTGCCTCAAATGCCTTAACTATTGTGTATGCTTACATTATCCAATTCAATGTAATGTAAGCAGCCGCGATGCTTGCAGGTTTGTCAGTCACTCTTACCTAATTTTGTATCGCTACCGATAAGAAATTCTCACAAGCGTAGTTGTCTACAAATTGCAGACGATATTGACAGTATATAACCGAGGTATGGTTGACATAGCCGAAATATGTAGCCGGACCATATGGCATAATGTGCTCATGATAGGTGCAATAGTTGTAGCGACATGTTGCAACAAAGTATTGCTCTTTCAGAGACTCCATCTCACTCGAGGATCGCAGTAGAAGCTCAAAATATATAAGACGCTTCGTAAACTATATATTTCATCTACTATTTGACAGATGTTTGTATCATAGCTAAGAACTATCTGGATTGTAATGTCTTTTAAATACTAGACAAGATTAAAATTGCATATTATAACATTAAGGAGACAATGTGCCTTAGAGTAACTTATCACAGAGATCACAGATGGAGAGAAAAATACCACGATTCGAAATCATTCTAATATTTTTCAAAGGGATTAAAACTTGTAAATCTCTATATACAGGGCGTTCCGTACTTAAATGGACATAGTCAAATGGTTGGTAGTATGAACCAAGTCCTTTCCATATCTGAAAATTCCATACCCGAAGTTCTAAATTCATTTTACATGGATGTACGGGATGATTTATGTAAGCACATCAAATCTGAAATACCATATATCTCGGGCACTATTGAACGGATTTTGTTCAAATTCTGCACAGTTACAAAATTACCTTGGAGTAACGTAAGACTATAAGGATGGTTGAAAAAGTCAGACCTGGACTCGATTTTTGGCAATTTCTAGTTTTTTATCAAAATCAGCACCTTTCAAGCTGATGATTGGAATGTTTGACGATCTGACAGCACTCTACATGCAGGAATTCAGAGTAACAAGCCGGTCTGCCGCTGAGCTGGAAAAAGAAGGCTAGTGACGACATCCTATCTGAAAAGAGACCTGGTGGCTATCACTGCTTGGGGACGCAACAATCTTGTACAGTACAATGCTTCCAAAACACAGTACTGTACTTTGACGAACAAAAATCGTCCTAGCAGTCCGACTGATCGAATTGATTTCTCTTCTCTAACAGACAGTCTCGGAACTCTTTCGCACTGGCGGGCCGTCGGCGATCTAGCACTTGTCTACCGCTACACCAGCGGGCTTTGTTCCTTAGAGCTCTCTTCCATCATGCCGCCGCGCGATGTGCCTGCCAGACAGACCCGCCTAACTTTGGCGCCTCATCCTAACCGTGTCGAGCTTCGTACATCCAGAGCTGGGCGATACGACCGCTTCTTTGTCCCGAAAGTGTCGAGACTGTGGAACAATCTATAAGAGAAAGCTTTTCCCAGTTCTACTAACTTTAGGCAGTTCAAAAATCGTATTAAATTTGGCACGGTGTTCCGGCATTTAGGCTTCTGCCTGCCTGCGCGGTAGCTTCGATATAAAAAAATCTACAAAAAAGCCAATGAATTGTGCTTATGTGTTTTTTGGTTAAAACTTTTTATTCATTGAAATATTTTACTTTCTGCAGCCTATGTGATATGAAACTGAAACATTTCTAGGGCTAACAACTTGGTTTCATCAGTATTTCACAAAATAATGCTAAAAATTGATGTTTTAGAAGGTAAAAATTTCGAAGCTGGGTTCAGTTTTTTATTGCCTCGTATCTTACTAAGTGCAACGCTCTGTAGGTTATACTTTGAATTAATAATTATTTCACAGAAGAAAGAGTACAATATTTATTTATTACTAAGTAATCAAATTTCTCAAGCATGCAAGTTGGCGGTCAATTTACTAAAGCCATCAACGATACAAATCGCGATCGGAAGTTATAACATTGCTTAAAGACATTGATTTATGTTAGAAACACTTTTAAGTGTACGAAGTCGCGGGTAATAGCTATCACAAAATAATACGTCTGTGTCACTTGAAGGTCACAGATTGAGTGGTGCAATAGCAGGTCGCGCTGTTGCCGGCTTGACGCTGACGGTGGACAGAATTCACGGATAAAACCATCTATAACGTTCCTTGGGTGTCAATTAGTAATTTTTGTGTCTATCCGTATTGTGGTTCAGTCGTAATGCTGACAGACTGAACATACATTCACATTTACAATGGGTGTTCCGTACCTAAAAAGACATGGTGTAATAGTAGGTAGTATGTACCGAGACCTTTTCATATGTGAAAATGAAAAAATTATAAATTTAGTACTTACGGATACGTGACATTCTGATCTATTGCGTGTCAACTTTAAAAACGAAAAAAAAAGAGCAATAAAGAAAAGTTATTTGCAGGAGGTGTTAGGGACACATTTCCTGAGCTAGAATAAGCTTCAGATGAGAAATAATATTTGGCTTGAAATATGAGGTGATATATGTTATTTTAGTCTTGCTTCGCTTTGTTGAGTAAATTGAACATATTTACCTTGTTATATAAGCACAGTAATAAAATGACACGACTTCTTAAATATTGTACGTTGTTTAAATGAATTTCTAAGCTTCGTAGATGGTCACACTTTACTTTAAAACGCTTTCATTCGTAGACTGTATTTTAGAACACGTGCATGAAAAATTGTCGTTTCATACTCCTAACTGGAAGTCGTACTTAAATAAATAATAGAAGCATGTTTCACGGTTGTGCATCCAACGGCAACATGATTTCAAAATTCTATAGTACGCTTGGCTAAGGAATTTTCTGGCTCTGAATCGAGAAACGACAGCTCGACCATGATTGGTCGATTTAAACGGCTGGACATTACAGCTTCCGTGTAAGAGAGTGAATGGGCACTCAGATCCCAGTGTTCGTTGTGCTCTCACGAGAGATGCACAATAGCTCAGCCTAAATCCTCAAGGCCAATAAATAGCAGGAACCTTAATGAAGTAGTACTATTGGTTTTGGAGATGTACCTGAGGAAGGAGGTTTTATATTGCGCCTGGGGTGATCCTAGGATCTCATTGCTTAGCCAACGAGCTTTCGATTGAATTGCTGATTTGACAATTGATTCAGACTAGGTAGAAGGCGCATGTCAAGTATTTATTTGTCTCCCAATCTTCATAGACCGTAGTGAGGATCAAAGTGTACTTGACATAAGTCATTTTTTTGACAGATCTGGCATTAAATTCATATTTTGGTGTTATTGTTTAAAAGTGCGAGTATTCGCAGATAATAATAAGACACGATACCTCTTACACAACTTGCAAAGAGCGGCACAAGCCTAATGAAGGTAGATATTATTATTATTATTTTTTATGTTGATATGACGCTGTCGCTTTGGTAGGCATTGACAGTCAAATTAGTTACAATTCTGCATTAAAACTACGCAATACTGGAGACAAACAATGCAGTGTAAGCATATAGGCTTGGATCCTTCTAATCTATTCGAACTCGGTGATCGTAGGTGCTCTTCGCCTCGAAGGCTCGAAGGTTCGGTTCGCAGACGTGGTTTGTTCCGGAGGGGGGAGGGGGTAGTCTGCGATTAGGTATCAGCAAGATAAAAGTTTTTGTATATTATGATTATGTATCATTTCCGCAAATTTCAGAAAAGCGGGGAGTAGGGAATTTTCTCAGGCAGAAGCAAATCTTAAAAATATTGAATTCGATACACAAAACAAGATAGATATTTAAATTTTAGTGGACTTTCAGATTCTTAGGGGGGTCATGACCTGGAGCAGAATACTAATTGTATGGCTACAGTTGACTGACTTGACCTATTGAATCCTTTGCTATATATGTTCGTATTCAAGTACTTTGTAAGATTGGCTAACTTACTCAGAGCAAAATCTCTTATGAACTGCTCGGAAAGCGCAGAGACAACATATTTGACGCCGTTTTCTGAAACCTAAATCCTCATCTGGTTCATTAATTATATTTAAGTTGTTTCCTGACGAAAAGCTTCACGTAGTAAAAAGAAGCAGGCAGTGTTGTGAGAACAGTAAAGTTTTATGTTGTAGCATACCACAGTGTTTTATGGTTTAAATAAAGCGATGTTATGCAGCCGTTTTTGGATGCAATGAACATTTTCTGTTAAACGGGGCCTGGGTTTATTTGTTCTGGTCTTAATTTACATGCAGATCCTTTAATTAGGGGAAATGAGAGATACCGGAGGGAAAACAGGCACATACAGCTGTATAAATATTGCTCATTTTAAGTAAATATATGCATGGTAAATATTGCAGCAAAGCGGTTGTTGTTTCAACCATTAATTCACTCATAATAGTCACTCGGAAGTTTCAGGATGCAAAATTTACGATTTTTAGCAGTCTTAAAAATGAACCAGAGTGAGCTTCTTTATATAAATCGTCTATTGAATATTTTGGAGTAGTTAGAAGAGACGAGAGGAAGATGGATAAAACTAGCAATTAGTATATAGACCGATGATTTTTTTTAAAACTCAAACAGCTTTTTAGTTAGATATTAAATAGTCAGATATCGTTTACTCCTTTGAAGATGTATGAGATATACTCAATCTGATACTTGGGATCGTTCTGCTAAGTTACCAATAAATGACAGGTCGAGGCTGTATCTGTTGCATGAGCCTGCTGATAACCTCACCAAATACGATGGACACTAGAAAAGAAATCTACCTAGGCATGAAAAAAAAACAGTTGAAACGCACAAGCATAATGTGACCAATAGTGGCATGATTTATAAAGTGAATTGAGAGGAAAAACGAGTGAATCAAAGATAGAGTATCACAGTGTCATACAATTTCTGACCGAGAGGGACATCAGCCCAAAACAATTCATGACAGAATGGTTGCATTTGTATGTCGCCATGTGAAGGTCTCTGTCATTAGCATGGCATTGAATATGTTGGAACCCAGCGTAATAACGAATGTCCTATACGTTTCGGCACAAAATTCATTGGCTTTAATTTCAACAAACGCAAAATAATATCAAGTTGCCTTTGGCAACAAAAGCTTGTTCACTTACGTTACTGGCAATTGACATTTATTTATTTTGAAGTTTTCGCTTTAAGATGTCATATAAGTTAGAAATAAGAAAAAGTATCTAAAAGTTGTTTGGGCGGGTACTCGAAGCTTTTCCAGAATGAAAACATTTTACGCAGAACCATTTATCGAACAATAGTGATGTGCGAGCATGCATGTCTGAATCTCTCAAAAAGTGAAGGACCACGTGCATTTACTGAACAGAGGTCAGATTGGTGAGAACTTGAGAAGTGCAAAAAAAGGTTGGAATGTCAACAAGGAGACTGGATCGTCAATACTTATTCCTAAACCTAGTTTTAATGGCAGGAGATTTTTTAAAGGAAAGTTTATAGAGTCAAGATATATTTGTACCAGCCTGTGTTCTTGTGCGCAACGTAATAAAAATTGTTTTTGTTCCTCATCAGTGATTAAGCCATGGAAGCGTTGCATTAACTTGACTGCCCTTTCTGCCGTATCGTGAACTCAGTGTGGCCATGAAGTTGGACACTCGTCGAGAAAACTGTCACAAATTTTGAATTGACTGAACAAGGACTTGCTTTTGATTGAAACAAATATACTTTTCTGTTAAGTGACAAAGCGAAAAATATCTACCATCTAAACATACAGTCAACCACGGACAGATGTATTGTCTTTTTGGATCAGCAGCATCGTCTAGGCTTGGCTTCAGATCAGGGGCCTGATTCCAAATGAGTCGATCATTGAAATTGATTTCGAGCTGTCAGACTTTCAAACATTGGAATGTCAGGGTTTGTAGTCACCGAAAGTTATCATTCCCCGATTGCAATAATATTTATTTTTGGGATTAGAGTCAAATTGAAAGATATTAGAGGATATGTGTTTGAAAAAAAGAATTTTAATTTTTTCGGAACACTCTAGTATACAGGGTGTTCCTTAATGATATGCGAATATTTAAGGGTGCGAATCTACATAAAAAATTTGTGTTAGTTTGCTTTATAAGCTATGGTCTAAAAAAGTTTCCTTACAAAAACTCGGGATGTTGAAGTTTTAGGAAAGAAATTGACATTAACTAATATTTTCAGAACCGCTTCAGATATTTCACTGATATTTAGTACGTAGTGGAAGTTAATAAAGTTGCATATTTTTCAATGCAAAAATAATGTTTAGCTTTAACAGTGGCGCGCGTACGGGTATTGACTTCGATATTTTTAAGAAAAAAATGGTACGCCAATGGTTTCTTTGCCAAATAAAAATTATTTTAGAATTCCCCGTTCAATTTGAAACAAATGATCTTTCTTGAATTGTTTTCCTTTGATGTGCCATTTTTGAGAAAAAAAAATAAAAACAAGTTTATTGTCCAAGAAAATTAATGTAATAATTGAAGAATGCAATTTAGCAATAAATATCTAGTTGCTCTGGAATATGTCACTGGCTTTTGACATTTGACAAGTCTCTGTCATTCAAATCTGTTCGCTGTGACAACTTTTTCATTATTTAGTTTTTACAATCTTGATAATAATGGTGAATTAATCAAATGCCTCTGACATAGAAAATAACTCTTGTATCCTTAGGGTACAGCCTAAGAGTGATTAAAATATTAAATCTAATTTACACATAAACAATTTATTGTTAAATAACAAAATCAATTCTTCTTTTTTGTCTTCCTGCGAATCGATTAATATTAATACTTACCATGTCCTTTGAATCCAGTGCAACAACTTTTTTGTGGATTTGTCCGTCATAGTGGCGGATTTAAGTAATGGCAAAATGAACATTGCCGCCTGGGCCCCCCAGCAAAAATCAGCTCTAGTGTCTATATTGTTCAGCGTGTCTGAATGTAAAATTAATAACAAGAAATCAGAGTGTTACATTCTTTTAATGACCATCTGCGTAATGTTTATGAAACAGCGCGTTAGTATTCAGTTTGAATAAGATAATTTCCCTTTCAATTTTTAAGAAATTTTTTGAAAAATGCCTACCTATTTCATTTCTAAAAAATGACCGAATGACCCTTTTATTTCTCAAGGAGTGGAGGAGTAATTTTTTATTTTGTGCTTGCAGTGATATATCATTAGATGGCATAAAATGTTCAGTAAATAAATATCTTCGTGGTATGAATCAGCCCCTTTCAGTCTAATAAAGACTCTAATGCGTATATTAAAGTCTTTTTTCCTATTCATTAAATTTTCTTTTAAAATTTTATCTTTAGTATCCAGAAATTCGAAAATAGTCTCAAAAAGTGCAAAAAATCTTGTCAAACTTAAGACTTTCGACAGCCAGCGTGTTCGTCATTTTCTTCACACAACTGCGCAAATAACCGCGTATTCAACGCGTTGCCTCTGATTCGGTTTACTGTATCAATGACTAAATGAAGTGATTCATGCAATCTAACACTCAAATTTTTAGCAACCAAATGTTGTCGATGGATGACGCAATGTATTGCTAACACCCCTAACACATTTTGTTTTAAATAGTTTATAAATCCACGATAACGTCCAACCATGGCAGGTGCTCCATCTGTAGCTACTGATATTATATTTGATAAAGGAATTGCTTTTTCAATGAATTAATCCTTCGAAACATAAAACATTGATTCACCTTTATTGTCGGTTATCAAAGTTCTTGCGAAGAGCAGTTTCATCGTGGATTTCATGATTCATAATAAAACGAACATACGCCAATAATAATGCTGCATTATCAGGTAAAGTTGACTCGTCCAGTTGTATAGAGAAATGGGTCGTTTGCAAATAATTACATAAGAAGCTTTCAATATCAGAACTCATTTCATCAATACGTCACTATTGTGGACACCCATATTCATTTCATGGACCCCCAAATTTGTTTTCGCTGACGTGGACCCCTTGCAGGTTGTCATAAACCCCTAGGGGTCGATATAGACCACTTTGGGAATCAATGGTCTAGACGCATCTGCTAGCTTGCGGAGATGCGGGGCGCGGGAAGAAGGTGGAGGCCAGCAGTTCAAGTTGCTCTCTTTATAGCGCAGTCAAATTACGTGAATTTATTGCTATCTCCGGATAAAAAAATGCGATTCATTTTAGATACGAAATTATAGGGAACTATTCGTGCTGTTTAAGTTATTACACACCGCTCAATTGTAGAATTCATACAGGTGAACCAGCTCAAATTATTATTTGGACCTGTACCATATAATGGTCACACTATACGCCTGTCGGTGTCATGAAGAATGAAGAAACAGAAAATGTAAAGAGACACTATACGTATGTCGTGAATTATATCAGTTTCATTGGCTGTAGGCCTGTACCACCCTGTATCCTTACAATGCTACCTGGATACAACTATCTGCTATAAAATCATAAAGATATTACAATATCTCCAACTTATTGATCACTGCATAATGATAACGTGTTCCGAGGTGGAAGCGGAAGCCTAAGGTAGCAAGCAATTTGAATTGCAAACGAAAAATTGCGATTCTCCACCGCCACAGCACCGGCCAGAGAATTCTCAACTAATTTAGATGGAAATTACACATCGACCAGCAAAAATACAGCTCCAACATACCGGTTGAAAGCTATATGCAAATGTTATACGAGATATACCCTACAAAGCTGATCATTTTTGTTTGTTGGTAAACTTGTGTTTTTTGATGTTACTGTTACCGCGTGTTCTTTGATTTGACGTTATTTCACTGACGCACATTTTGGCTTAGAAGCTTTGTGTTCTCTATTCGCTGGGTGCGCGATGACAGCGCAACCTAGCGTATGTCGGACATAAATATTTGTGCTTGACAGGTACAATATATAAATAAACGGATATTATATTTTATATTATACCAGGAGAAGCGACAGAAATGCTCTTCTTGCTATAAAATCGACCTCGAAACTTGTCGCCAGAGCTGCTTTCCAGATTGATTAGTTTGAGATTGATATGCTCCTGAACTGCTGTAGAAATAACGCAGTGGAACAGTATTGGTACTGAGCACTACTGAGTTACTCAGAGCTATTCCAAGTAACTCAAATGAGTCACTGGAAAGTTGCTCTGGAGTACCAAATTTGGGGGATTATTACTTGTGAAATTTAGTATGCATATAATGTTCTGGCGGATATCACACATTTCGGGGATAGAAAGCTTTCCGCTCTTTGAAGCATTACTTAACTGTGATTTGGGAGACTTTTTATGAGTAAGTAGCAATTTTCGGGGATTTTTATGCTGGTCCTGAGGAAGTTCTGACATATCCGCGATATGAACACCAACAAAGGGATTACCGTTTAGCTCATTGTACACTAACTCACCTATTTTTGCTTATTTCTTGTAAATCCTTGGTGTAAATTGTTGGAAACTGTTGTATAGCTATTTGTGGAGAATTGTTGAAAAGCCTTTCTTTGCGCGATGATGGATTTTTAACAACGGGGAGCAGTAATATGTCCATTGTTTGGAATTCCTGCTATTCCCCAAAATGTTGTCGAAAACGTAATGCTTTGTTCAAAGACCGACCAGATTCATGGATTAAGTTATTGAAGGTGGCCCTTGATAGAAGAATAACCAAAATATGCAAGAATATTTTCCAGGTGTTTTAGAAAAGGTCTTGAGAAACAGAATTGGTGAAACTAAACGAGTATTTTATAGGAGCTCCAGCAGATTCCGAAGACAAGGATGATCCTGATTGGATTCCTAGTTAGAATATGGGATACTAGAAAACCTATTCCTGAAAGATACTTATAATAGCTAGGGGCAACTTTTATATTTGACGAATAACTTTTGTTCCCATAAAAGTTGAGAAAAGTCACCCGCACGGGTATTATGTAACAAACCTACAAAACGTCAAAAAACCTCTAAAATGTCGTCTTGCAGTCTATGTAGTATTTAGGGTGCAAACTGCCATTCCACATTTGCTCACTAGGATCGTTGTGAGTGTCCATCCTCGTATGGATGAATTATTCAACTAAACTACACGGATTGTTGGTTGCACAGGTTTTGAGAAGCCGAGTGGTCTGTAGTTTTTATCTCTGAGAAGAAATTTGCTTGAATAGCAAGATCTCATCTGGATGATTATGTGTATTGGCCTGCATGTGTATAAAGTCAGTGATATTTACTGAGTGAGAAAATCATTATTGAATATGCTGCCAATGAAGTATATCTATTGGCAGTATGTATATGGGTTGTCATTCGACAGTGTACAGATAATTATTTCTTATCTCACTAATTTTTGAAATTCAGAAAATTTGCATAAATAATTTCCAGAATAGACAAGAAAAAGTGGTTGCGCAACTAATTTATAGTTTCTAGTGTATTTGAGACAAGAATGCAATGGAATTATCATCAATACATACAAACATTGATAACTGAAGCCTCATGATTTTAGGCAACACGTACAACTGAGTGCTAAGTTGACATCTTATAGAAAAACCTACATAATGTAAAAAAACCGATATAACGTCACTTTATACAAGATAGGTAGGTAAAAGTTATTTGCAAAACATGTAGGTTTGAACCCAGCTGATTAGCTTTCACAGTCTTACGCGAGAGATTTTACGGTTTAGTTTGGTATCAAACAGTGTTATTAGTACAAGTTATGCGTAGCAAGTGGCTACTGGTTTTAGGGTCGTTTATTTGTCATATCGCCGATAATCCTGATATACCTATAGACACCATGCTAACAGATATTTAGTCGGTTTGAGGTTTTGAAGAATTTCAAACTGATAATTCTCTTTTGGTCTGATAAATGATGACAGCAAAACATTTGCATCATTACCAGGCTTCAGTTGGTCCCGGTAACACAGAATTCGCTATACAGACGTATATTCCGCTACCAGGCGGGGTTGATTTTCTTGTCCACCACGTGCGCCGGGATCCCCAGTATGCACTTCGCTCCTGGCGAACATAACGCGTGCATTTAAGAGAAGTAGTACTTTGAAGGTGAGAAATAAGAGAGCCGAGAGCTAATGTTATGCCGTAACTGTCTTCTGGTTTATCGGAGCGGCGGCTGACTCGACTAAATCCACAGGGGTACCATTCTAGTTCTCATCGAAACCTACCGATTACCGACAGCTGTGTACTGATAGATTTAATTCGACATATCTACAGCTTGGAATAGAATTGAACTGCACTGCACGATCAATAGTGTTACTTCAGTACATAATATCTTAGCAGATTTTTAAATAGACAAACTATTAAGGTTGTGCGGTTTCAATTTGTGGATTAAAATGTGGGGCATAGTAATAAGACACCAAAACTAAAACACAACTTAATGGCATAATAATACAATGCACTTAACTGGCAGAATTGGAGAACTAGTTTCGTATGTCCAGTGATTTCTGTTCGTTTTAGAGTAACGGTCATCGCGATGTCAGTGGCATAAATGACAAATATATAGCATATCGCATATACGAGTATACGTAGCGAGTACCATTCAAAAGATGAGGAGGTTATATTTCACAACAAACGGTGGGGAGTTCAAGCCCTAATGACACAATCAACATCGATTATCTACGAGCGGGCGGTAAATTGTGCTTTCTGGATAGGCCTTTTGGGCGTTAAATCTCACTTTCGAACCCACGAACCCCACGGGCAGTCATCGCATCATATTAGTTGATAACGCCATTTTCAAACCTTAATGTCATATTAGTGCTTTTGATGTAACTTTTAAATTAAATTTTGGCAACTAAATGGTTGCCCAATAGGGACGCAGGAAAGTAAACGTCAATTTGACATAGACGCCATCTTTGTTTTCTGTCACCGACATGTCATTTTGTTAGTTGAACGTTTACCATTGATCGCTATGGAGTCGTATTCGATTGAAGACCGCATTAAAGTTATTCAAAAGCACTACAAAAATGGTGCAAAAATAAAAAACAAGTTTCGCGCGCTTCGTGAACATTTCCCATCGGTCGTCTGGTGCGTAAATTCGAGGCAACAGGTTCTATGGCAAATCTGCCAGGCTCTGGCCGGCCAAGGAGCGTTCGCACACCGGAAAATATTGCTGTTGTGAAGGAGAGTGTGAGAAACGATCCGAAACAATCAATAACGCGTCGATCCCAAGAATTGGGCATTCCGAGAACCAGTTTGCTCCGCATTTTCCACAAGGATTTGAATGTACACGCCTACAAGATCCATCTGACGCAAGAGCTGCGTCGGGCCGACCATTTTTCGCGCCGAACGTTCTCAGATTGGCTCCTTGAACACCGCCAACTTGATGCCAATTTTTCATCAAAAATCATGTTCAGCCACGAAGCGCATTTCACTTTGAATGGGACGGTAAACAAGCAAAACTGCCGCATCTGGGAGAACGAAAATCCCCATGAGTATCAAGAGCAGCCGATGCATCCTCAAAAAGTGACTGTGTGGTGTGCATTGTGGTCAAAAGGCATCATCGGACCTTACTTTTTCGAAAATGCGGCCGGGGACGCCGTTACCGTCAATTCTGAGCGATATCACGTGATGATAGAGGACTTTTTTTTGCCGCAACTTGAAGGAATGGATATGGACGATGTTTATTTCCAACAAGACGGTGCAACATGCCACACAACCAACGTCAATCCATCGATTGCAGTCCTTCTTCGGTGATCGCGTGGCCACCAAGATCGTGCGATTTGACTCGCTTGGACTTCTTTTTATGGGGATATTTGAAAAGCAAAGTCTACGTCAACAAACCAGCCACCCTCCAAGAACTCAAAAACAACATCATTGCCGAGATAAATGCCATAGAACCGACCATGTTGCAAAATGTCATTGAAAATTTCGACCATCGCGTGGACGTTTGTAAAGCCAGTTGTGGTGAACATTTGAGCGATATTATTTTTCATACATAAATGGTATAAATGAACCTTCAAAATAAAGTACCCAACTTGATCTGAATATCAATCTTTCTTGTTTTAATATGCGTTTACTTTCCTTCGTCCGTTTTGGACAACCCCATAGAAACCATTGGCAGTGGCTGAAGTGTAAAAAATGCAGCTTATGAAGAATTTTGTACCGGTGTCTTTGTCTTTGTATCCGAAAATTAAAAGAATTAGTGGAAATATGTGTTTCTTCTACCATTCTTCATATGTTGTATATAAGAAAACATACGGGCAATATACAATTTACAATGCACATGTTTAGGTAAGAATATTTTTTTGTTTTGTGAAAGTTAATTCGTTATAATCTTTAAACAATATGAATTGGTTTCATAATTTAGAAAAAAATTCTTCTTTCTTGTCGTGTATTACACTTAGTGGACCTTGCACACGACATGGAAGTGACGTTTTTGGTAATTTTAAATAATATTTCAAATATTTTCTTGAATTTTGTATATGACGTAGACAAAACTAACAATTTAAATTCCTTTGATGAATTGGAAATTAAGTGAATAATAAAAGTATTTGAGTTTTTAATGCACATGCATAAAGAAAATCGCAAAATTGAGAAATACTTCCGAACTGTAAGAATAGAAGACTTTGTAGCTTTATTGCTGAATTTACTTAAAAGACCAAAACAGTCATCTACATACAGAACCTGTTCGATCCATAATGTAATCAAGCTCTTTAATGCTAAAAGTGCAAAATCCAGCACAGCTAACAATGTCAGCTGCTGCTTCAGAAGCAAGCGCGTCGACAGCTCGGGTTGTGTTCATGCTCTATGTGCTGAGAACATGTGCCCTACTCGTCTGACAAATATAAGCTAGCGTGATCTTACTGACCCTATACTGTGGTCTCGTTTTAACGCAATTTGGGATTTATTATGGGATGGAAGAGTATATTGGTTGAGCTGGAAAGTTTACGTAGTTACGTAATCATACAGCTATTCAAACCACGGAGTCGATAATTTACATCACTCTGGTACACTATTTATATGGGGCATGCCATGAGGCTACACAACTCGTAACAGTCGTTGTTTGCCACACCTTAAACTCTTCAAGTAAATTACACGTTCTCTAGGCTTTACACGACTTCACGTAAACAAGGGAAGTTAATTAATTACTAAGTATTATGTCACAGGAGGTTTCTTGCTGAAAACGTTAGGTGTGTAATATAAAACAGCTAATAGCTAATACATTTCTAATTATCGAATGAATAAATAATAAAATCACGCTGATGTTTTATATCAAACTTATCTGACCCGTCAGACGTTGTCCTGTCCTAGCTATGAACTGAAATAAATAATGAGTAATAAAAGGGTATATATATATAACTTGAGACGTGGTCATTGTCGTCTAGACCAGTTAGGTGAAAAATTAAAGCTTCCGCCTTTTGTTGGGTACTTCGACAAAATTTAAGCAAAGAGAACTCTTTATACTTTTTTTAATTCTCTCTAGCTTTTAATGGACTTTGCCATCATCATCAGGAGCTGCAATTACAATGATAACAGTAGAAACAAAAGTGTAAAATGAATTTAAATTGAATTAACTTACAGTAGTATGTGAGGATGTTGCTAATTGTTGTTTTCGTATAGGATGAGGAAAACGTCCAGTAACATGGTGAGAGCTGGATACATGGTACAATGGTTAAAATTATATAAAATATGACAAGACAAGTTAAAGACAGATTAAAAATTATCTAGAAAACATTAGAGCATTACGTCGTGAAGCCACTTGATGATTGCACAAAATGGTGGTCATGGAATAATGAGTGAGATGAACCTTTGACAGAAGGCCGAAGGATGTCAATGTCAACGCCCACAGTTCGTTCCATCTTTCAACACAGACATTGACAACCTTCGGCCTTCTGTCAAAGGTTCATCTCACTCATTATTCCATGACCACCACTTTGTGCAATCATCAAGTGGCTTCACGACGTAATGCTCTAATGTTTTCTAAATAATTTTTAATCTGTCTTTAACTTGTCTTGTCATATTTTATATAATTTTAACCATTGTACCATGTATCCAGCTCTCACCATGTTACTGGACGTTTCCCTCATCCTATACGAAAACAACAATTAGCAACATCCTCACATACTACTGTAAGTTAATTCAATTTAAATTCATTTTACACTTGCAGCTCCTGATGATGATGGCAAAGTCCATTGAAAGCTAGAGAGAATTAAAAAAAGTATAAAGAGTCCTCTTTGCTTAAATTTTGTCGAAGTACCCAACAAAAGGCGGAAGCTTTAATTTTTCACCTATATATATATACAGGGTAGTCCATAAGTCCTTTGAAATTTCAAATTTGAATAAAATTTAACGGGTGAGCGTGAGCGGCGCGGGCGAGGTGGGGGCAGTATCTTCAGTGTCTGGGAATTCAGTCGCCATGGAGTGTTTCACTGGAGCGGATCGTGCTTTTTGTGTGCGCGCGTTTTATCAAAATAATGATTCGGCAACCATTGCGCGGCGTAAATATCGAGAATACTACAATTTTACAAAGTGTCCAACAGCTCAAACGATTAAGAACTGGGTTGCTAAGTTCGAAGAGACCGGTTCGACGTTAGATAAACAGCGGTGGGGTCAACCAAGGACAACTCGTATTGAAGAAAACATCAACATTGTGGCACAGTCTGTTCGTCAAAATCCTACCCAGTCTACTCGTAAGCGTTCCAGTGCAATAAACGTACCCAGAACATCTTTACAGCGGATTTTAAGGAAAGATTTACGTCTGCACGCTTACAAAATTCAGTTAGTGCAGGAATTAAAAGATAATGACGCTATTCAGAGACTAAACTTTGCGAATGAAAAGTTGAATCGATTTTCTTCGCTCAATAATGTGTTGTTCTCGGACGAGGCTCAATTCCATTTAAACGAGCATGTAAATAAACAAAATTGCCGTTATTGGAGTCCCGAAAATCCAAGGCGTAAGCATCAGAAGCCCTTACACAGCCCTAAAGTTACAGTTTGGGCTGCTATGTCAGCGCATGGCATCGTAGGCCCTTATTTTTTTGAGGACGACAGAGGTCGCGCATTAACTGTTACTTCGGAGCGGTATGTAGCAATGATAGAAGAGTTTTTGACACCAGCGTTGTAGAATTTTCCAGGCTATAATATGCAGACCTGGTTTCAACAGAACGGAGCAACTGACCACACCTCCAACACTTCTATGCCCGTCGTCTGTCAACTTTTTCCCAGCAAAGTAATTTCTCGAAGAGGAGACATTTCCTGGCCACCACGTAGTCCAGATTTGACCCCAATGGACTTCTTTTTATGGGGCTACCTCAAGAGTAAAGTGTACGACACCACTCCGCGATCAGGTGATGTCCTGAAAGAAAATATCCGAAGAGAAATGGCAAGCATTACAGTGTTGACTTGCCGCGCAGTCATCGACAATTTTAGACGTCGTTTATATGAGTGCCGTGATCGTAATGGATTGCATTTAGACGATGTGATTTTTAAAACATAATTCCCATTCAATAAAGATGATAACAAAATATAATAATTCTTCATAATGTAACTAGTTTGGTTTTATTCCTTTTTTTCCAGCTCAAAGGACTTATGGGCCACCCTGTATATATATATATATGGGATATAGGTAACTGTATAGCGAAGTGTTTGTGCCGCCATGTGGGTAGCAAGATACATTGCCAGCACTGTCATTCCCCCATCAACTTACCTTGAAAGTAGGCAGTAAATTATGTGGAATAAATTTTGTTGCGCCAAATGACGTCATTTGAAAGCAATCATTGTAGTGCTGGATGTGAGTCAACACATGTATAGAATCTGGCCCATTTCTGGAAACCAATGAATCTAGTGGATCTGGTGGTGATACCAATGGAGTCAATTTGATCTTTCCACTGCCGCAACATAATCCAGGGGCTTCATTTTCAAACTTGAAAGCCTTGCAACGTGCATTGGTCCAAAAGCAACGATTTGTTGTGAACTATAATCGATTGCCACGTCATAATAGAATGCAGCTCGATTGGGATTAAACGCGACACTTCTACGTTGTCCGTCTAATTTCGTCGTTTTTTTCCTCTCCATCTTCGTTTCCTCAGGTTACACCCGTATCTGGATGTGTGAGCATGTGTATCTACTTTTGTAGTTGCATACGTGCATTCATTTCGGGCCTGATAAAGCCAACCAGCAGAAATACGTATCGCTCGGGTTACCTACCCTATGTTCTGCTCGAATCCACCTTCCCCCTTTTTGCGGATTTTGCCCATTGTTTTCCTACTTTTTTTATATACCTTTCTCCGCATGATCATTTTGTCTTTATATGTATATATATATAGGTATATATAGGTATATATATATATATATATATATAACTTGAGACGTGGTCATTGTCGTCTAGACCAGTTAGGTGAAAAATTAAAGCTTCCGCCTTTGTTGGGTACTTCGACAAAATTTAAGCAAGGAGGACTCTTTATACTTTTTTTTATTCTCTCTAGCTTTCAATGATCTTTGCCATCATCATCAGGAGAGTAGTATGTGAGGATGTTGCTAATTGTTGTTTACGTTCAGGATGAGGGAAACACCCAGTAACATGGTGAAAGCTGGATAAATGGTACAATGGTCAAAATTATATAAAATACACACAGCTGTATGATAAGAACAAGTTAAACACAGATTAAAAATTTTTAGAACATCAAAGCATTACATCGTGAAGCCACTTGATGATTGCACACCTAGGTGTGGCAAAGACCATTGAAAGCTAGAGAGAATAAAAAAAGTATAAAGAGTCCTCCTTGTTTAAATTTTGTCGAAGTACCCAACAAAAGGCGGAAGCTTTAATTTTTCACCTATATATATATATATATATATCTATATATATAGATTATGGTTTGAATAGATGATGCTAAGAACAACTTACAATTCGATTTCGGTAAGCCCTTTTCAGAACCTATCATTGTTATCTGCAATATTTTGAATTTTTCAATGTTGTGTTACCTCAAGGGAAAAAGAATTGAAATGAAAGAAATCAAAATTACCTTACGAATGTCCATGTAACAGTCCAGTGTCAATTTACATGCCCTTTGACAACGTCGATGACCATAGTAACACTTTTCGGTGGGATGAAAATATCTGTTTTTATTACAAGCTTTTATTTAACATGATCTGTTTGTTTTTATGTATTATGTACGGGTGAGACAAATCTTGTAACCAGTGAAGCTTAACCAATTGAGATGAAATTTCGAACACACGATTGATTTGTGTGACAGTACAAAACGAATTAGCTGCCGTCGTTTTGAATCCAATATGGCGGATGCTTCAAAATTGCGATTCATCATTTCATAGTAACCCCTATGATATTGGTATTAAATGAAAGGGCTTGATGAGAGAAATACAATGCACAATGTGGTCGCATTCTAAATTCAATGTGACGGCCACCGCAAAACGGCAGTTTACATTTTTCACAGTTACCTCTATGATATGGATATCAAATAGAAGGGCCTGATAGGAGAAACGTGATAAGTAAAGTGACGGCATTCTAAATCCAACATGACAGCAACCGCAAATGGCGATACTATGGGAATCAAATGAAAAGGCTTCATCCAATATGGTGACCGCAACTAAATGACAATTTATGATTTTCATGATCAGCGTTATGAAAAACACACGATGAGCAAATAACATCATTCTAAATTCCATATGGCTTTCGCCGCAAAATATCGATTCAACATTTTATAATACAAATGAAGTAAGAAGTTTTAAAGAGTCCTTTTAATAAAACATATAAAAGTTATATATAAATTACCGAACTAGTTATTTTACATCATACATACTAAAAAGTGAAAAATAAATAGGAATACATTTCTAAAAACAAGCTTTCATTTAGCTGGGCATAAGAGGAACTAAAAACATTTTCCGGTTGGAAACTCATGTGCTTTCATATGCTTTTGCAAAAAAGGCGAATTTAATGCGAAATGTCAACACTTGTCAAACTGTCGGATTGAGCATGATGGACTTGTATTATTAGTCTAGTCTAAAACATCCCTGGTTTGCGAAATAATTCTGAAGTCTGGTTTTATTTCTGCAAGTTGTTCAAGATGGTATTCAAAACATGGACCCATAAAATTTTTGTGGGAAAACTTTTTATCCAACAACAAAGGATGAGAAAACGTTTTTTTGGGGATTCAAACGAAAGTGCTGGCAGGAACGAAATAACTTCAATTTTCGTAGGATTCGTACTTCTAAATAACCACAACAAAATTGGAGTAATTGGTCAAGTAGTTTTTGACAACTTCTAATTTTTATTGAGCAATATACAGGGTTAGTCAAGGGCATTTTATAGCAAAATACACCAGTTTACCTTGCCGATATAAATCGCAAGCTAATCCGGAAGATAAATGTCATTTTCAAGCAGAAAATGATGGGTTACGTTTTTTTTCTAAACAAATTGAAGCATTTAGTATTTGTGAGTAATTCTTAACAAAAGATGATAGACACATCCGCTTTGTTTTGAAATATGTATAGTAACGTATGTTTTTCGAATATCGTAGCGCATTTGTTCAATTACTCACAAATACGTAATGTTTGAACTTGTTTAGAAGAAAAATAAGATTTATCTTTCGGAATGGTTTGTAATTCATATCGGCAAGGCAAACACGTTTATTTTGCTATTAAATGCTCTTAAATGAACCCTGTATATTGCTCAATAAGCTAGTAATGATGGCCGGAAAACAGGTGTCTTGGGATAAACAATTAGAAATTCTCGAAAACTACTTGACCAATATACATATGTAATTCAATTTTGTTGTTGTTATTTAGTATGAATCCTACGGATTTGAAGAATTCCATGTAGTTGCGTGAAATTACCGACAAGTGCCAAAACCTGCATTTTGCTTCGTTTTTCGGCCATAACATTTCTGCTATTAGCCAGATCTTTTTACGTGTAGTCTTATTTTCTGGGTGTCATAAATACCTAAAAGTGTTTTCGTCCTGTCAACACATTCGATTAAATCTCAAAAACACGAGTTATCATTCTTTGTTGTCAAATAAAAAGTTTTCCCACAAAAATTGGTGTACCTATTTTAAGCGTCCATGTTTTAAATACCCCATTCAACAACTTGCACCAATAAAACTAGTCATTACAATTATTTCGGGGTTTGCTAATATGATTAGATTATATGTACTTATCAGGTTGACTGCCATGAAAAATCGCAGTAAATGTCTCTGATGCCAACTTGAAAAAAGTGAAGCTTTTTGCAACAGATGCTATTCATAATCATTATTATCTCCACTCTCGCTTGTAAACTAGACCGAAAACCGCTATTCTGTCATAATAATTATGTGCCTATCAACGACCGCTGGCACAGCATAAATGAATTTTGAAGGCAAGTGTGGAGCGGTCGCATACGACCGCCATGCCATGTTGGGGTTATTTGCAGGAGGACGTATGCGACCGCCATTACGTTCAATCTGTTAACTGAATCGGGAGAATTCCCAGATGATTCTAAAGTAGGAGTAGTAAAACTCATCCACAATTCCGGTGAAAAAACAGATAAACAATTACAGGCCTATAACTCTAATATCCAACTTTGCAAAAATTATTGAGAAAATTATAAAGATACGACTTCTAAATTTAATTATTTACAACTAAATGCTATTGGATAGTTAGGACAAACATACAAAATCTAAAGTAGTTGCTCGAAATGTAAACGCAATTGTTCAATACACAATTCGCATCTACGAATGATCGAACGTGGTATAGCATTATTCAAATAAGGCCTTATTTCATCACATGCATTCCTGATTCTGTCTATTAGCATATCTCTTGTGGTTACGGGAGTCTGGTACACTATTTCTTTTAGAAATCCCCACACAAAGAAATCTAATGGATTTAGGTCTGGGGATCGTGGAGGCCAGGCGACTGGTCATAAAACTTTACTTAAAAACTCCCTATTACTATCAAGAATCCACTGACAAAATGTGATTCTTCGTTCTCCGTCCCCTGGCTGTAGTCCTTGCATAGGTTGCAAATGGTAAGGACGTCTATGGTCATTTCTAAGAACACGGTGAACATGGCTTGCTGAAATTCCCAAGGCACCAGAAACTCTCCTAACACTTGTGGTCGGATCTCTATCAAACTCACGCAGAATCATACGGGTAAATCTGCGCTGACGAACATTTATGTTTTGATCCCTTTGGAGATTTCCAAAACCATTTTCAATTATATGGCGATGCACTCTTACAAATACTGAGCGAGTTGGATGTCGTCTGTTTGGAAATCTTCGTGCGTATTCTTTGGCTGCTTCTGCTGCGTTTCCATTTACAAAGCCATACACAAAATGAATATCCGCTAACTCCGGATTGGCGAATAAAAATGGCATTTTTATAAAACTTCCAAAAAAAAACCAGGTAAAAGAAACTAAATTTTGTGCATTCACAATTGCAAAAAAACGTTTCAGGTTTCAACAGACAACAAAACTAACTGTCAACTAATTGACGTTTAACCTTATTCTGCTTTCAATTTCAAACATATTTGCAGGCACAGCCTACTTCTAAAAATTATCGAGATACTGACTTTTTAACGTTATCATAAATTAAAAATGCATCGAACCTTAAAAATCGAAGTATCTCAAAAACGGCTAACTATAACGAAAACTCACAAGAGAGCTTTTTTATGTTGAAAAGTGCGAAGAATCAGTTTTTTTATTCAAAAAGCAAAAAATTGCACTAAGAAAACATTTTCGGTCATTTTAATACACTACAGGTACAGTAGAGAGCGCCCTCTAGCGGCTACAGTAAAACTATGCCCATGATTCGTTTTGTCGTATCAAAAAACCCTTGTATACCAATTTTCACTGTTATGCATCAAATATTGTTCGAAATATTTAAAAAAAAACTATTTTAGAAAGTAAATTTAAATCTTGAAGTTATGCAACAATAAACTGAAACACCCTGTATATTGACTACTGACTACGATTCCGTGGATCGAATCAAGTCGCATGCTAGCTCCTTCTACCAAAAGTAGCACAGTTGCCAGCTTCGCCTCTCCAGCAAACTCCTTGAAGGCAGTCTGTCAGGACATTTGTGTAGCAATTTGTTACATGATTTCAAGCGTTACACACAACATCGTGAAACAGAATACATGTTCTGTGATACCCTATACAGGGTGTCCAATAAGTAGAGTAAAGTTGGTAAATGTGGAATAGGCAGGTAGAGCGGAATATTCAGATATCTCCAAAACCAGGAGCGACACCTGCATTTCGATGGTATTATTTAGTCTTGTATCAGTAGCGTAACTATCTGATACAAGCTGTTTTATCGATTAAGGCGCATAACCTCAAAAAAGTTGGTGAAACCGGTAAACGTGAATAGTGAAACACTGGACTGGTTGCCATTTTTTGTATTTCTAGGAAAAGTACAACTTTGTTCTAATTATTACTATTTGTTGTTAGGCCTCAGATACATGCATTATCAAATTATGTGTGAATTAATTATTAAATCTATGATTATAGATTCTATCTATAAACTTGAGATTAAGTGAGGGTGGAATGGTATTGTGGAATATTTCAAAATATCAACCATACGAGTGTTCCACATTACCGGGCCTACTGAATAAGGGTCTTGAAATTGTTTATGTTTTGGACTATATTGTGACATTTTATTTCAGAAAATACCTTCCAAAGAAATAAAAGGACACAATTGGTCAGAAAATAATATGTTACTCTACTATTCAGTAGCATTCCACATTACCATACTAATTTTCCATGGCTACATATTACACGCTTCGCATAATTTCATTTTTGCAAATGCATTGACTCAAAATGTGCGACCTAAATTACTCCAGCGATTTGACAGAACCTCACAGATATCGGAACTACTTGATTTACTTGAATGCCTCAAATTAGTATCGAATTATAGGCTGCAAATGAAAAGTATTCCACATTCACCAACTTTACTCTACCATGACAAACTCAACGAGAAGGTAGGCTTTGGACTGATCTCCCAAATAACAAAAACTTACATACATATATAAAAGTGTCACCGATCTTGAGATATTGAGTTTTTTTCTTAAATTTAAAAAAAAAACGAACCCTTTCATCTGTGGTCTTTAGCTGCATGTACAAATAAGGTTATACTTTGTTCGTCTTTTTCTATAAAATATTTCTAGATAGTTGCTTTATCACATACAAATGCAATGTAGTTAAAAGATATTGAGGAACCATGATCAAATAAGGACTATTTTGGGATTTATAACCTTCTGATATTTTTTCCTCAACTTTGACCATCTGTGGTGAAACATCAATATGCTGGGGCTGTCTTAAGGATAAAATTTATTCAAAACCAGTTCTAAAAGAAGAACATTTGCGAGAACAAATACATCAAGCTGCTGCTGAGATAGCCCAATTGAAACTGAGAACTCTAAAAGCGTCTTTTCTTAAGAGATGCCGGGCTTGTATTAGTAGGAGGTCACCAATTTGAGCATATTTTGAGCCGTTGTACACACAAGAAAATTACTCCGAAAATTATGGTCATAATTATGCTGAAAAATTTTGCTGTCGTATTACACGTAAAAGAATTCTTATGAACATTTTCATGGTAAAAATATAAAACCCGTTCTATAGAATATGCGCGAGAATCGGCGCAGAGGGTTATTTCCGTGCATGTCATTATCAAATGTCAACGTCAACAACATAACCTCACTTAACATTTGTGGGTGTGGTGTGTGGTCCTGTTCGAGTCGTACGAAGAAGCGTTCATTGTTATTGCTTATTCATAATGTCGTGGAATCGGGAAGAAGTTACACTGTTGTTGGAGGAGTACCAAACATGTACAAGATGAAGTCACCCAAGATCTCGATTTCAAAAATAAATTTACGTCTGCTGTCTTTCCGATTACTATATATTGGACGTCATACCCGTTAAGGTTATGTCCATTCGAAAATATTACTATAATGTGCAGGCGTATCATATGAATTACACGGAAGTTTTGTTTGCTTGTGTCATACAGGTTGTAGAGAAAATCTTCAATATTTTTTCCATGCAAATTTTCGGCATAATTATGACCATAATTTTCGGAGTTATTCTCTTGTGTGTAAAACGGCTCTTTGTCAATAAATGAATACATTTTTTCACAAACAATTTGTGCTTTATTTCACGATAACTCGTTCTTTACAAAAATAATTCCTTTGTAGGTATTGTTACTGGCCTGTATACATTGTAGGAGACATACCTCTAACACAATTACCTTTTGTTCTCGTTTCAATCTGTAAAATCCCCTCTGTGCTCGGACATTCAGGCATTCCATCGCTCCACTTCACCTCGCAGAGCCATTAGTGTTTTCTCTGCATCAGGTCGCATCCTCGTCATCGCCAAATTCGCAAACGCTAACCGGTTTTTCGCGCGGCGACACAAAAGTTTTTCACTGCACTTTTCCGACACGTCGCGTTCGATTTCAGTTAGCTTCCCATTGTTTTCAGTATTATTTCTGTTATCTCTATACACATGCGATGATTCATCAGTCGCGTCTCAGTTTACTACAATTATTTATTGTTTGTAATGCAATAAAAGATCCTAACAGATAAATGTAAAATAGACGATACGAGTACGTTAAAAAAATGTTACAAATTGGTCTCTTGGGAGATTCAAGGGACCCAGTGCCAAATTGACGTTGGATTGGTAATTTCCGTTTTTGCCAGGAAGCAACCACTCGCTTTTGTTACAAATCATCACTCCATACCATTAACAGCATGTCTAAAAAAAAAACTTTTCGGGAGGCACTTCCAAAGCTTTGTATTTAGTTTGGATTGAAGGTAGATGAAATGTACAAGGTGATTCAATGAAACGGCACGATTTGGCAACGCTTCTGGTGGAAAAATAGAGAAACCGCAGCTTTCGACGTGAACGATGTGAATTTAGAGAGTTGGAAGTTTAGTTATCATGGAGAAGTGGTCACATTTGATGTGTAAACTGGTGAAAGTTTTGTGCGTGTATAACGAGCGTTTCGTTTACACTACCATTTGCCGCCCCGCGCTACAGTTCTTTGGGGGTATCGTAAGTCGAAAGTAGTTCTAAGTAACCCTCCAAGAACTATCGAGGCTTTGAAAGAACACATACGCGAAGAAGTGGTAGTAATACCTCAAGAAATGTTACTCAATGTCGTAAACAGCTTTGCTTCCTAAGCTGAACATTTCTTCACTTACACATTAATTTGCATCTGTGTAGTATACGTTTTTTTATTTACTTTAAATTTAATAAAATGATATTTTTTCAGTTTTTTTTGTTTATTTGAAATTTTTCATTTCATTGAATCATCTTGTATTACAGTGATCCTAGCAATTTGCTTTACGGGGTTCAGGCTGACTATATTTTATATGATTCTAGCTTCAGCATATTTTTATTTATTTGTGTTTTTATTATTTTAGGTTTGAATGAGATACGCCCCTTGGCTGCATAGCAAACAAAAAAAACACACCTCATATATCCAAGCGATACAATTTTAATGACAATGCATACAATTACATCTTATATTAAAAGAAATCTAAGTTTCAGGTATAGCAATATTTCAAAGAAAATCCACATACAATAAAGTCAAGTAACAAAGTACATGAGAAACCAAAATTGAATAAAATCAAAATCCTTTGGACTAGCCTGGCTGTACTATCAAAACAAAAACCATATAAATCTAAACATTTCTGTTAGTATTTAAAAAAACGAACAACTCTCATTCAGGGTGTTGATTTGAAAACTTCCCACCACGGATTTATCAAAAACCACTGATTTAAAGAACAAACGCCGTGACACGTCGAGAGATTTGTCAAGGGGGACAATTTTTTAACCAAAAACTACTTCTTCTCCTTTCACCATCGGCCCCCCTGGGTCATTCCCTTAATAATTTCAAATAGAGGTATCGAGTAACAGCCTGTTTGAAAGGTCTATCGAAGTACTTCATTTTGACGTTTGATTTTTTAAAATCAGTCGATTCGTTCTCGAGAAAATGCCAAATATACTATTCGTTTATAATTTAAAATGGAAGCTTCCAACATAAACAGCAATTCGTAAGATTAGACGTGGCAACAACCAAATAACGACCCGATTTTTTTTCCGTATTCTTTTCATCAACACCGAATAGCTGGGCGAACTGTATTTATTGTTATACCTGTTTGGTTATTTGTTGCTAAGGGAAAGAAATAATTTAATTTGATGTCAGTTACCTTTGTGACAATTTTGGGATAGTGAAAATTAATTTATTGATTCAGATTTTACTTCCAAAATGGTTTACGCACTATCCGAAAGAGTGGAAATGATACTAATTTTATGGTGAATGTGCTCGGCAAACTGCCATTACGTTTAACGCCAGACATCCGGGAAAGATAACTTCGGATAGGTATGTTTTGGACCGTGTTACTAAATTTACTCAAACTGGATCTGTTGCAAATAAAAAACCTGATCATCGGAGTGTTTTGGATGAAGCTGCTCAAGTTGAAGCTTTGTGTCATTTTGGAATAAATCCTAATACTTCATTACGCAAAATTGTTGCTGCGACTGGTATTTCATTAGGCTCTGTACACACAGTTACATAAATTTATTCCATTGAAAATGAAAATATTGCAAGAGTTAACCGAGGATGATTTCGATAGGCAAGTTGAGTTTTCTGAACAAATGACTGCAGCGATTCCATTCATCTGAAGAATATCTGCTAAATGGATTTGTTAATAAGCATAACTTCAGGTGTTGGAGCAATGATAATCCTCATGCTTTTGTAGAAGGCCATACCCAGTACCCACAAAAAAATAATGTATGGGCAGGCATTTTAGGAAGCAAAGTGATTGGGCCATTGTTTATTAATGGAAATTGGAAAGGAGACATTTATTTTTATTATTTATTTATACTTGATGAGGCTGAAATATATTTCCTCCTCCTCACTATGGTCTTCCGTTTCGGCAGTGGCTAGACGACGAGTTTCCAAATAAATGGATAGGGCGAAGAGGGCCTATAGAATGGCCTGGCTAGATCTCCTGATTTGACGCCATTAGTCTTTTTTCTATGGGACTATTCGAAATTTATTGTGTTTACTCCCAAACATGAAAGTATGGATGAGCTTCGTCAACGCATCATCGAAAGCTGAAATGATATGCCACAGCATGTTTGGCAATAACTTATTGAAATAAAAAGTGATATTTTCATGTGTTTTAGTTTTCTATCTGAATAAATCAATATAAATAAATATTTTTCTAATTTTTTCGGAAACGAATCGACCGATTTTGAAAAATCACGTCAAAATAAATGACCTCGAAAGACTTTCAAACAGGTTATTACTCGATACCTCTGGTCATTCAATATTTTAATGGGGATGACCCTGGGGGCAGAGGGTGAAATGGGGTGAAGTAGTTTTTTGAAGTATCTCGGCGTTTTTTCATTTAATCAGCGTTTTTCGGGAAATCTGTGCTGGGAAGTTTTCAAATGAATACCCTGTATATCTTTTGACAAGTGACAAAGTAAACACTTGGGAAAAAAATTAGAATCCACTTATCCAATCCATCAAGAATCCTTGTATATCAAATTTTAAGGAAAACACAAACAACGCTTTTACACTATTTTGAAAATAACAACTAAAAGACAAGGAAGCAAATCAGAACAAAATTGAAATCCTGCTAGTAATAATCTAACAGGAAAACTTATACAAAAAAATATCCTGATTATTTTTGTCATAATCTAGATTTCTGAAAAATGCTGCATGCTCTGAATTAACTGCGAGAATTTCTCCACATAGGTAAAGTAGATCAATATGCTTTACCGAAAATATTTTTTGTGCCTACGGAGAATTCAAACATGGACGAGTGAGTCTTAGCGACAATTCCAGGGTGGGTGCACCAAAAACGGCAGTCACCCAGGAAAACGTCGATGCTGTGCGCAAACTCATCATTGAAGATAAACATGTGACATATCGCGAGATTGAGGCGTCCTTGAAGATCTCAAAGACCTCAATTCAGAAAATTTTTCATAAAGAATTAGGAGTAAGAAAATTAGTTTCTCGTTGGATACCCCACCTGTTGACTGAAGAGCAGAAAGCAGCCAGGGTTAATTGGTGTCAAAAAACGCTTGACCGTTTCAATTCCGGAAACTCAAAAAATGTGTACAGCATTGTTAGTGGTGATTAATCGCGGATTTACTCTTATGAACCAGAAAATAAACGACAGTCGGCTGTTTGGGTGTTCCAAGGTGACGAAAAGCCAACAAAAGTCATCCGTTCTCGATGTGTTTCGAAAAAGATGCTCGCGACATTTGTGTCAAAAGCGGGTCATATTGCAACAATTCCTCTTAATGAGTAAAGAACTATTACTGCGGATTGCTATACCAGCATTTATTTGCCAAAAGTCATCACCGACCTTCGAAAAATCAACCCCGGAAGAAGAATCATCCTCCACCAAGACAATGGAAGCTCGCACACAGCCCAAAAAACAAGGCAGCATTTAACGGAAGAAAACGTGGAATTATTGGACCATCCTCCATATAGTCCCGATCTAAGTCCTAATGATTTCTTTATTTTTCCGAAAATTAAAAACAGACTGCGTGGTCAAAGGTTCCAATCACCAGAAGAAGCAGTTGACGCATTCAAAAATGCCGTTTTGGATCTGCCAGCAAACGAGTGGAATAAGTGCTTCGAAAATTGGTTCGAGCGCATGCAGATGTGTATTAATCTTCGTGGAGAATACTTCGAAAAACAATAAAGTCATTTAAAACTACATACCGTGTTGTTTTATTTCCATATGCAAAACTTAAAAGACATCCCTCGTATTGCACGCTTCTTGCGCTTCTCTCTTGTACACTTTACGACGTCAGCCAAATTTGAACCTCATCGTACATGCGCTTATTTCATAGGCTATACGGATTGTTATATGCTTGGAATTTATGTTTCCAATTAGCTCAGAAGTGAAATTGAGACTGTTGATTTCTCTAATTTGTTTTGATACATTTTAATTCATTTGATAAGCCATTTACGTAAATGCCTTTTTTGTTTTTTCGTTGGTACTTTATCAATCAAACAATTAAGAAATCAATCAACACATTTCGCACAATTCTACCGAAAACATATTGTCTGGAGCTTCTGGCAGAATTCACATCAGTCGTGTATACAAAAAGAAAGATGCTGATCACATCAAAACGCGTCGGCAAGCTCGCATTCACAAACCAAAACGAAAACAAACTAATTCTTAACGACTTACTCCGCAACTCAACTTTTCCATGGTGGCAAAGTATGTCAATTATGACTGCGACCCTGTTGAATGTAAGTATGCCTACTATTTAAAGTGTGCAAAAGGGGGCAACCCCAACTGTAAGAGGTTAAGACAATTTACAAATTGTGTTATGTACGGCACAGTTACTTTGAAAGCGTTTTCATGATTTAGTTGCAAGAAGATCAATGAAGGTGTACTCTCGTATCTTGTATAACGCAGAATTCTCATAAACGAGAATTTTGGGATACCGATGAGACGTCCTAGCAACATCGACGCTTAAGCAACCAGAATTACGAGACCGTGTAGAATGGACGAGAAAGCAAGCGCCCACCACATGTAAGCAGATGACGCTGAGTTCTCGTTGGAAGAGTTCCTCGGAGCTCACCTCGGAAACGGCAAGGCTCGTTTTGGCGTGACCACGGAAATACAAGAGGACTTGTTTTCGATGCATCGGGCATACTGCGTGGCCGAGTACTAGAGCACTTCAAGGAACAAGATATCGAAGAGGCGACCTCGTAACCTCGACGCTTATGCAACCAGAATAACGCAGCCACGCAGCGCATTTGCGTTCACGAGCGATCGCGGCACCATCGCGAAAATTTGACATACTTCAAGGGGAATCGACCGACAACTACCAGCTTCTAAGAAGAATCAAGGGCTATCTACAAAACGCGGGAGTGCACCCGGAACCGTCGAATCACCGTGTTTTCGTTATAATGCCAATAAAGGTAATTAGCGAGATGTTCTTGATATAGCGATACAGTATGTTCGCTGGCTATCGGAGATGCTTGGAGACGAGGATGTTCCTTAGGCGCCTGATTCTTAAGTCCTGGTCAACCTTTTCATGAGACAAATGACAGTTTTAGAGACAGAGACAGATTTAAAGCTACGGCAAGCCTTTTGTACTGCCTATAGTAGTCTCTGCTTAAACATGTTTCTCTAAACCCCTGTGTGTTCAGTCAGATAGTCTAATGATCAATTGAAAGATCGTTTTCTGCCTCTTACAAGAACTTTTTTCGGAATAAATACACGTAATTGCGAAATAACGTGGTCGGCTATTAGTAAACGGGAATACAATATTAATGTTTTGTTTAAACAGAAGAACAACTACAAAGCATTTAAATTTCGAACAGCTGGTAGGCATACAGTAATTATTTTGTTAACGCAAACGCCTCTCAATCACTCGCTTTGGGGAAACATACAATCTAAGCCTGTTAACCTATACATAATGTTCAACAGCGCAAATATTGATTTTAAGCAGTAAACGTTCGTCATTTGATGAATTCCCGATGGAATGCATTGGGTTGCGATTAGTACGGTGTACATACTATAATTATTTGTTAAATGGTATGAATATAAAGCTTGGCCCAGTGTTGGATTCAGACTCTTGTATGAGGATGAGCTTGGCGTTCTTCAAAAGATTCTTAGCCTAGTGAGAAGATCAAGTCACGTTTTTTTTTACTGTGATTATCTGGTCTAACGCCCCCACAACTATTTAGGCATATTCCATCTAGCAGAAAAATATGACACGAAAACTTTTATTCCATGTAATTAGTAGCTAGTATGTGACCGTGACGACCAGAAGTTGAAAAATATTAGCTATGGCTGCACGACATCTTTTGAACCATCATCACCACCGCCTCGTCAGGCTTATACATCTACCCGCCCTCAGGCCCAAACATCACCGCCCCGTCAAGCTTGGAGATCACCTACCCATCTAACTTTGATATCATCTCTCCCCCTCCAGCTTCAACATCATTGTTTCAGCAATCGCCAGTGTCCCCGCAGATTCAGACATACTACTTTTCTTCTTCGGAATCCGAACCTTTTCAGGATTTCGGCGATTCCTATAAGCCCTCAGAATCCGACAGTGAGGGTGTTAGAAGTAGCTTAGCCGGCGATGATGAAATTGGAGACCATCCCTCATCGGACAAGAATGAAATGCTCGCTGTACCCGATTTAGCTGACGTTTGGGGATCTTGTAAAGACATTCTAAGGAACTTTCCATTTTCTGAACCACATGGCTTGAAAGTGGACCACTTGGATCTTTCTCAACCTTATGAAATATATAAACAGTTTTTAACCGATGAGATTTTGGACAAAATAGTTGTGGAGGCAGATCTATTTGTCAACTTCCGCGTCGATCCTTGTTGCACAAGTGGACTAATATCAATAAAGCAGAGATTAAACGTTTTATTGCAGAGTTGATAACGGGTATCAACAAGCTACCTCAAATGCGTTTGTACTGGTCCAGTAATGACATGTACAGTAACGAATGAGTAAAAAAGACAATGACTCGCAACAGATTTGATCTGCTTTTCATTGTTCGGACAGCTCCATCCCTAAAGCTGGGAATGACAGGCTCTTCAAGATAAGGGATGTAATTGAAATGTGTTGTAAACAGTTTCAGGAGATATTGGAGCCAGCTAAAGAACTTGGGATTGACGAGAGCATGGTCCCTTGGCGAGGTAGACTGCTCTTCAGACAACATCTTCCAGCAAAGTCACACAAATATGGAGTGAAGCTTTACAAAGTTTGCGCATCTGAAGGCTATACTTATGACGTGAAGTTTATCCAGGAAAAAGGTAGTAAACAGCGGCAGAATCATATATACAAGTGTAAAATTGGGCAAAGATCTAGAACGCCAAATATACATTTGCGGGAAGGGGGTAATCCAAGGGACGTTTGCTCGAGAAAACTAAAAAAAGGAAAATCCTTCGGCCTACAGAACAAAGACGGTATTCGAGTTACAAAATGGCTTGATAAACGCCCTGTAATAATGAAAATTTCGGTACCTACCCATACCGACCAGTTAGTGGCAACTGGCACTAAACACAATGGAAATGACGTAATGAAACCATCCGCCGTTATTGCATACAATAAAGCCAAAAAGGGTGTAGATATATCGGATCAGATGTCATCGTATTATACTAGACAACCCTAAGGAAAAGCATTAAATGGTATAAAAAGGTTGCATTTGAGATTTTGAGCATTGTAAACTCTTTAGCTGTTTATAGCTGCAATAGTAAAGGCAAAAATAAGCCAATTGATATGTTTGCTTTTCGGAAGAAAAAAATAATAGAAAGATTTTTAAATGATGCTCAAGAAACAGACGGAGAAGTGAAAAATGCAGAGGATAATGAGCAAAAAAGAGAAAAGGCGCGTGGAAAGAGCAGTCATCGGATTGGAAAACATGAAGGCACAGCTAGGAGTAGCAGAACACGTTGCACAGTATGTTATAAGAGAATTCAGAAGGAGAAAGGAAGTAAACAAGCAAGAGTGAAAGCGTCAAAAGTGTTAACATTTTGTGAAGATTGCGATGGAGCTCCAACCATGTGTATTCCTTGTTTCAAAAGTGTCCATGAATAATATTTCTTAGATTGTAAGTTTTTTATCTCCATCATGATCTGTTATAGGATATACCGTTTAATGCATTTACATAGGAAATGAAAAGATTTTTAGTTTATAGTACCTTATGTAAGTTTCGAGAAAGTTTATTTTTTTGGTTCGTATTTCGTTTCTTGTTGTTTTTTCGAGCAACTGTGTAATAATTTACACTATATCTATTATACATTAACATAACAAATAAAATGTTATAAGTAATTAAGATTTTTGTTCATTATTGACTGAATAGAATTACAAAAAAGTGTATTTATTTTGCTTAGTAGCCTAGGTGGGTTACTGACGCTCACCAGAAAAACTTCGCGTGACCCACATGTGGGTCACGGTGTCGCGAACGTGTTAACTTTCTCAGGTGACGACATGCTGCCTCTGTAATTACGTACCCTTTTGGAAAGTGTGTATATATACAGGGTGAGTCACACGTCGTAACCAAAAATGAATCATCATACACAGGTCCGCATTTTAAGAGGGGTCTTTTTTGTTACATTTTTGCCTCGAGGCTCCATTAAAAAGATACGGGGTGTTGAAGTTTAAAGTTAAAAAACAATTTTCTCAATATCTTCAAAACCGCCCACTGGAGTTAACTAAAATTTGGTGTGTGGATTTACCTAAGTCTTGTCCACATTCAAAACCCTTCAATAAAAATTAACGTGCCTCGCCATTGGAGATACAAGGGATTAGTGGCATTATTTTTACAAATAAAAATAGTACGCCACTGTTTTTTCTTTTGAAGCGCGCAATTTTTCACATTTTACCTTCAATTTGCTACAAATAATTACTCTTTTGCTTTTTTCTTATAGTGCATTGTTTTCGAAAAAATAAAGAAAAGAAATTAGATAATTAAGGCATTATTTCAATAAATGTTCAGAAATACCACCATTCTGACGGATACAAGTGCGGCATCTTCTTAATAACGAAAAACGTATTTCCACAAAATTTGTTGTGGCTTGAATTTTTAATTAAATTGTTCAGCATACACTAGTTTAATAGCGCCACACAAAAAGAAATCTAGGGGGTTCAAATCAGGAGACCTCACAGGCCAATGTACGGGTCCGTTTCTGCTAATCCATCGCTGTCTTATATGATTTTTTCAACCATACGGTTATGCCACGACGAACATGCGGTGGGGCACCGTCGTGCTGATACCACATTCATACCCCCTTTGTTAACGGAACATCATCTAACATGTATGTAATTCTCTAGAAAAGCTAAGTATGAGTTTGCATTTAAACGTTATGGCAACACGTGCATAAGCAGTTGGCCATTGAAAATTCCACACCAGACATTTCTAGAAAATCTGTGTTGAAACGAGTGGATTCTTACAGAACAGGGATTTCCTAACAACTAAATATGTTCATTATGAGAATTAAGATTTCACTCCTCGTAAAAAGCGATTCATCTGACCACAAAACCAAATCAATAAAATCTGCATTTTGATTATGCATTTAAAGTAACTACTCACAAAAATTTCGCCGTTGCACTACCTCGCCGGGTTGCAGACATGCACATTTTGCCGATGGTAAGGGTGTAAAACTTCCCGATTTAGAATTCTCCACGCAAGACTTTGAGAACATGGTAACTGGGCTACAATCCACCTAGTACTTGTACTAGAATCATTCAACCCCAAATTAATCATTTTCAGTTTCTCTTGAACAGTATGCCGAAAACTATGGCCTCTAACTCTGGGAAGTTTGGCGATTTCATATTGCCAAAGTCTTAGAAATGTACGCGTAAAAACCTTTGTGGTAGGTTGGCGACTATTAGAAAATCTACGGTGACACTCCCGAGAAGCTTCTAAAGCATTTCCATTACAAAACCCGTTCACAATAATAATATCGACGTACTCATCATTGCTAAATTCCATTTGACAATACTCAAAAAGGTATTTAGCTCATATTCAGATTATGTTATCGCCTAAAGGTAAAAAAGTGAGAATTTTGATGTAGTTTCTATTTTGAAATCCCATCGCAAAGTCTTTTGAAAAAATGGTTTCTATCATCTATCTAGGAATTGCAAAACTCTCTACTAGTTCTTTATTTACCTAAGTGCGCAACTTTGGCTCCATTTGACCAACTTCGTATCTCTTACCGCTTCCGAGAGCCCAACAGTGAGAGAGTCGAATTTGAAACACTCGGTATATAGGGTTAGCGATCTCTTTCTTGAAACCTCATAAGCCTGTCGTTGCCTACGTGACGTGAATGTCCTTGCCGTCACCCTTAAAGCCGCGTTCTCATTAGTCAATCTTATTGATCAATAATAATGAATCTATGCTATGGAAGTGAAATAGTCTAATGTGAACATCCGTTCACCATATTGCTCTATCGATTTGCGTTTTAATGAAAAGTGAAACTCATTTATACTTGTCGTGGCTCTGCGGGACGGATTCAAGCAAAATGAACAGTGGTTGACCGTAATAAGAATACGAACGCCAGAACGCACAATTTTTTGCTTTGGAGCCATTTTCAAACCAACATTATAGAGTGAATATTCAATATTTACGAATCAGTGTTATGAAATGTGCCATTCAATTCTATGTTCAATGGCATAGATTGATTCATTATTATTGATCAATACGATTGACTAATGAGAACCCGCCTTAAGTTGGCCAGTACGTTCAGTTGCTCTTAGCAATTCCAAATCATTGCAGATGTCACTGTAGGGCTCTTTGATTTCTGACTGCCATATGTGGCAATTCTTTCAATTCCATACGTTCTTTCTTTCCAATGTCTGCTACCAGACTATCAAAGCTCTTCTCGCCTATCAGCTGGGAAGGAAGAAGGGTATAGAAAAGAAGAATCTGCACCCGTAGATGTGATTACGTCTTCCTTCCGAACTGTTTATTTGTTTTTGCCTTGCTCACGCAACACTACCGCTAACGACGTGTTTCCTGTCGATAATAACTGTTATTTTTGCATGTATTCTGCCTCGTGAGCAATTAAAATGGAGTCACTCCCATGAATTATGCAACACGCGATCATTGTGAAATATCTACCATTGGAATAAGCTGGTTATGACGGTACAGTTAGATGCATAATCTCGTTGTGACCCTTACTGTACATGAATCAAGCGGGTGTACTTACGGTATCAACTGAAAGGTCGCTGAAACTTCAAAAAATTATTCAACTAGCATTTTATAATTCATCATTCGAGGATCTAAAGCGGGGCAGAGGTGTGTTGATTTCCTTGTCACACCACGGCTATCTTTGCCAGAAGCTTTTCCTATAGTGCTGCTAAGCTATACAACTCCTTGCAAGATGTCCTCAAAGACCTGTCACTTGTCAACCTTAAGAAAAGGTTGAACTACTTGCTGAACAATTAGTTGATGTCTTAGTTACTTAGTCTCTGGCTATGAATCAGGTTTATGACTTGGTTTATCATGCTTTATGCTTATTTACTTTGTTTCATTCGTTGAAACATTTCTCATTCAAATTATAAAATATCATTAGATTACTATCATATATATATATATATAACTTGAGACGTGGTCATTGTCGTCTAGACCAGTTAGGTGAAAAATTAAAGCTTCCGCATTTTGTTGGGTACTTCGACAAAATTTAAGCAAAGAGGACTCTTTATACTTTTTTAATTCTCTCTAGCTTTCAATGGACTTTGCCATCATCATCAGGAGCTGCAATTACAATGATAACAGTAGCAACAAAAGTGTAAAATGAATTTAAATTGACTCAACTTACAGTAGTATGTGAGGATGTTGCTAATTGTTGTTTACGTATAGGATGAGGGAAACGTCCAGTAACATGGTGAGAGCTGGATAGATGGTACAATGGTCAAAATTATATAAAATATGACAAGAACAAGTTAAAAACAGATTAAAAATTATTTAAAAACATTAGAGCGTTACATCGTTAAGCCACTTGATGATTGCACAAAATGGTGGTCATGGAATAATGAGTGAGATGAACCCTTTGACAGAAGGCCGAAGGTTGTCAATGTCTGTGTTGAAAGATGGAACGAATTGTGGGCGTGTGCCAAACGTTGCCAAATCACTACAGATGATGTGATTTTCAGAATGTTATGTAAGAAATTGTTAAACCGAACAGAGGCATTTGAATAAACTATATTTTAATTAATGGGAATTTAAATTAACAATTATTAATAAATCGTGAGAAGAGAATTATTAGATATTGAGTGGAATGAAATTTACTGGTGGAATCGGCCAAAACACAGATTCTATTTATGGTTGTGAAGAGTCGAAATTTGGGGAGATAAAAGTTCTCCAATTTTTCGCAGTTTAGCAAATATGAGTAAATGACACTCAGTTGTTTAACATCTCATCAATTTTGGCAGAATATGTCATGGATGATCTGCTTGATACTGTTATTCCGACACTACCCTATAACCTCTTCTTCATAAAAAAATACGTAGATGACATTATTTTATGCCTCCCCTCCATAGGTCTGGATGGTGTTGTCAGAGAATTCAACAGCTATGACCCCTACATCCAATTTACCATTGAAAAAGAAGATGAGAACCTGTCTGTCCCCTTTCTAGACACAAGACTCATCCGCACCAACAACAACAGTTTATTGGTAGACTGGTACCAGAAACCTATGGCCTCAGGTCGGTTTCTCAATTTTAGGTCATACCATAAGCTAGGGATTAAAATCAATTTGGTAAAACAGATGAAAACAAGGGTAATCAGCATCTCAGATAATACTTTCCACACCTCAAATTTACGTAAACTATCAAAACTGTTCATCAATAATGGTTATCCGAAGTGTCTGATTAACAAGATCTTATTTAGTTCACCTTCCAATATTTTGCCGAACTCTGGTGATGCAGGTAATAGTCGCACAACCCCTAATAACGGAACTGATGTAATTCCCAATAATAGCATCAATCCAAACAGTACAAGCACCAACCCGGACTCCAGACCTGGTTTTGCTGTCCTGCCCTATATCAAGGAACTGACCCCTAAGCTGATCAGATTGTGCAGTTCTTTGAACTTTCGAATTGCTTGCAAATCCGTCCTTACTATAAACTGCATTTTTTCAAAAATGAAAGACAAAGTCCTGCTGCTTGGCTTAACCAACACAGTCTACTCCATCAATTGCAACAACTGCAACCAAATATACATAGGTCAGACCTCCAGATCTCTTAAAGGAAGGATTACATCACACAAAAGTGATGCTAGGCTTCATCCTGAAAGATGCGCTCTAGCATCTCATGTTAACACAACAGGGCATTCTATGAATTACACAAGTATCAAAGTTCTTGATAGAGAAAACACCTTTCCAAACGTTTATTCCTGGAAATGTCCCACATTTTCATGAATAACAACTGTATCAACAAAAAGACAGATGTTAAACAACTGAGTGTCATTTACTCATATTTGCTAAACTGCGAAAAATTGGAGAACTTACATATCTCCCCAAATTTCTACTCTTCACAACCATAAATAGAATCTGTGTTTTGGCCGATTCCACCAGTAAATTTCATTCCACTCAGAATCTAATAATTCTCTTCTCACGATTTATTAATAATTGTTAATTTAAATTCCCATTAATTAAAATATAGTTTATTCATCTGTAGTGATTTGGCAACGTTTGGCACACGCCCACAATTCATTCCATCTTTCAACACAGACATTGACAACCTTCGGCCTTCTGTCAAAGGGTTCATCTCACTCATTATTCCATGACCACCATTTTGTGCAATCATCAAGTGGCTTCACGATGTAATGCTCTAATGTTTTTAAATAATTTTTAATCTGTTTTTAACTTGTTCTTGTCATATTTTATATAATTTTGACCATTGTACCATCTATCCAGCTCTCACCATGTTACTGGACGTTTCCCTCATCCTATATGTAAACAACAATTAGTAACATCCTCACATACTACTGTAAGTTGAGTCAATTTAAATTCATTTTACACTTTTGTTGCTACTGTTATCATTGTAATTGCAGCTCCTGATGATGATGGCAAAGTCCATTGAAAGCTAGAGAGAATTAAAAAAGTATAAAGAGTCCTCTTTGCTTAAATTTTGTCGAAGTACCCAACAAAAGGCGGAAGCTTTAATTTTTTATATATATATATATATATATATAGTATTCCTAACTAATTGCCTTAACTGTTAGGAGAAGATATCCTTTGATTTCTTTGTGTAGAAGGCAAAGTATTGCAAAAGTAAACTCTTAAATAACTTAAACTCTCAAGCTTTCGAAGATCTATGTCCTCATCGTCTGGAGCTGGAAACAATTAATAACAATAGCAACAAATAGCAATTATGAAAAAAATATTTACTTACTAAGTCGGCGAGATTGTTGCTGAAATTGTTTTTAAAACAACACATAGTCAACGAATAAAAAACTGGACTGATGAAGTTCGATTAGGACGGAATTATATTATTATTAAATGGCAAATCATTTTGAGAGGTTTTTTTAAGACAAAGTGTTGATTGATTTTGGAAGAAATTTGGAGAGTTTAAAACTATCAACTATTGAAAATTCCCTCGAGATTTCATCACTTTTTCCACTGATAACCTCCACATTATCCAACACGTGCCGGCCGACTGACATTCTACAGCGGCGTATGAAGTGTGACATTGAAAATTATTGGAAGGTCACCCATTATGTCGTCCTGTAAAGTGTGTTGCCTAATAGTAGGGCGTTTTGTAATATATAGTGCAAGAGGTTGCGGATGAAGTACGAAGATATTCTCAAGCAACTTCTATCAGCTATATATATATATATATAACTTGAGACGTGGTTATTATCGTTTAGACCAGTTAGGTGGAAAAATAAAGCTTCCGCCTTTTGTTGGGTACTTCGACAAAATTCAAGCAAAGAGGACTCTTTATACTTTATTAATCTCTAGCTTTCAATGGACTTTGCCATCTTCATCCGGAGATGCAATAACATTGAGAAGAAATAGCAACTATTGTGGAAAATGATTTTAAATTAACTTACAGTCGTATGTGATATATATATATATATATTTTGTATTGTTTGCTTTTTTGTAGATTATGGTGTATACTTGAGCAAATGTTTAATCTTGATGTTGTTTACCTGGGTTAAGTTGAAAATTAGCTATGTTGACACTTCGCCTTTTTACCTGTGCAACACTGTACTGGGTAAATAGAGTCCTGTTATTATTATTATTATTATTATTATTGTTATTATTCTGAACTTGACCACATCACTGGAGGCGAATTATTTTTATAATTTTAATGATTCTGCTGCGGTAGTTTATGCTGCATCTGAAACCAAATTACAGCTGAAGGTGAATATAGTGCTCCGAGAGTTTGCTAACTGGTGTAACCTAAGCAATCTAATGATTAATCACGGTAAACTAGTATCCATGAATATTAGATCTGTGAGAAAGCAGTCCTGTAACTTGTCTCTTAATAGCCACAACCCATATCGACAGTCTAGAGACAGGCCTGAACTATCGACAGAACCTTCATCCCGCAAAAAAAGAATCATTAGAAAGGAACTATTTCAATAAATATCAACTTTGCTAGAACTATTAACCTATACTCTTAAAAACAAATTTATGAAGGGTACAGGCAAATAATAGCGAATGTCACAATATTTATTTTTTTAGTTTTCTATTGGAAGCAAATGTCAATTGTCTGTATTTTAATTGTCGATCGTAGCCTTTAAAATAAGTAAACATAGGGCGCCAAAGGACATTTTTGTTTATGGCCGAAACGAAAACAACTGTCATACCGGCCAAGAAGAACGATTATCCAAAATGAGGTTAGAATTTATATGAAGTATGCGCTATAATAATAAGTTAAATATGGTTTTTGATTCAGATGAGGGTAGCCCGAGTATTATTAACAAATCGAAAAAAAAAAGAAAGAAGGCTGGTAGAACCGTAGAAGTAATGAAAAAGTCGCGACTTTTTTCTCATGAAGTGTTTTGAAAATATAAATGAAAATAATCAAAGATATATTATTAAATATTTAATTTCATTGGGTAGGGTCAGTGAGCAGAACTTATATTTCACAAGGCTTATAAATGTTTATAATGTGAAACGAAGAAGAAGTAGGAAGTTTGAAGATGAGACTAATTGTCATATAGCCTGTTAAGCATAAATTGCACTCCATGGGATTAGAAAAGGAAAGGTTCAATATATACAAAAAAGCTTAAAATCAAAGAGGAGAAAATCATGAAAAATTGCATCAGAGTTTAAAGAAAAAGTTTTTAATCACATTAACTCGTTTAAAGGAAGATGAAGTTATTACAGTTTAAAGAGAAGTAGGAAACTAAAATATGATTCAAAATCCAAAGATTCTGATAACTGAATTGGAAATTCCTTGTTTTTTGTTCAATTTAACTATGTTTAATACCCAAAAGGTCCAATGTCAACGACAAAATTATATTAGATATAAAACGCGTAATTACTTCTGAGTAAAAGTTACTGCATACTTTGATCTCAATAAAATAATATATTTTTAAACTTTCGATTGCGTTTTTCTCAAAATCAGTCCATTAGGACATTCCCGGTTATTTGCCAGTACCCTTCATATATTTTGGAAAAACTCACACTGCCACGATTTTAATACCATGATTTAAAAACCAATTTTGCTTAGACAAGTATAACTTAAACACTCACGAAAAGTCGTCTAGATATAATTATTTACCAGAACCAATTAAACAAATACATAACGTTATACCGTTTAAAAAGCACCTGAAGGCACTGCACTTATCTAATACTTTCCATGTTGTAGATGACTTTTTTGGTATTCACATGTAGGTTGTAATAATTTTTCTGTATTCAGTTTGTTTTCGTTTTTTTAGTTGGTCTATTATTTCGCCTTTGTCGAAATATTGTATGTTATACATATGACATGTTCCTGTCTATAGTTATGTACGTATATAAGAGGAATTTCTATTTGATTTAAATTCTGGTGAACTCGAATTCTATCTATCCCTGTGAGCATAACTAAGTATATACAACGTTGTTTCATGCTTTTTGGCGATTATGAGTACGGTATATAGGTCTACTGATAAGCTCAGTGATGTAGTGTGCACAAAACTAAGGTGACACATTACAATTCTGGATTTTTCCGTGCACCCATATTGAATTGTCTGCTTTCTGTTATCTGTCTCCAAATGACTAGACCTGCACCGTATTCATGATTGCTCAAAAGCATGAAACAATATTGTATATGGTCGTTTATAGACGCAAATAAGAAAAGCAGACAGATCCGAATTAGACAAAGAATTACTTCAAACGTAAAACAAAATAAGAACGTTTTGCTAATCTTTTAGGTTTCATCAGAGCATTAAGTCCTGACAAGCTCTAATTTAAGTGCAAAAGATGCACAAATTCTAAGTTGGGACAATATTCTCTTAGGCTTTTGCTGAAGTAGTATCTTTCTATCGCATCAACGTATGTCCCAAAAGTTTTGGCACAAAATTCATTGGCTATAATTGTAATAAACAAAAAATACATAATGTACATATACAAGTTGCGCTTGGAAACTAAAGTTTGTTCACTTACTTTAGGAGACTGGTTCGTCAATAAAGTTCCTCGAAGAGTACGATATCGTTGGATTTAAGGGGGAATGGTCGTAAATATCGAAAGACACTTGAGTAATTCTGAAATGAAGGGAAATGACGGATTTTATACGGACAACTTAGATTAATGCCCTGGAAATATTAGTAACAAGTCTAAAGCGAAGTTTGTAGATAAAATACTTGTCTGACATTTTCTAAAAGGGATGTATCCCAATCTTTTCTGGGAAGAGTGAGGGGTGAAGCTTTGAATAGTCAGAGCTATATTGATAACAGACTTTCCAAACTGCTTCAGTTTGTCCACAAATATCATGGTAATGACCATGTCATGTCTTGGCCATACCTAGCATCATGCCATTACTCAAGAGATACCCAAAACTGGTTTCGACAACCCAACATACCTTTGGTTCCCAAAAACGACAATCCTCCAATCTCCAATCATGAGAGACATTTGAAGAAAGTTGCGTCTGGTAGAGGAGAATAGGCCACTCTATATAATTCGACAGTATAGTTGATCTACATATTGAGTTAAAAAAAATCCGATATTTTGTGCCAAAACTTTTAGGACATACGTTATATAGTAGGAATAATTGAGCTGACTTAACAGCCGATTCTTGTTCGCAATGCGCATTACACTGCTCAGATCCAGCAATCTGTAGTACAGCCTCCGTCTGACTAAAATATCGCGGCCCTTTATCGGTTCCTTAGCAATTATTATAACCACCACAAAACATGAATTGTTCCAAAACACTATCACTATCAATCACGAATCACAAAAGATTGAAGGAACTCGCGCAACGCACGGAATCGCTTCTTTCGTTACGTTCGGTAGCTGCTGAGAAGTCGGACATACTGACTGTATGCACTTAAGGAATTTACGCATACCCGTACTAGCCCAGGTAAACTAGATTTCATCTTAGCTGATGCATTAGTTTTCTACTTCCCCAAGTAGCAGTGCTCTTAGACGTACAACATCCTATCCACGCACCCAAGTTATACCGAAGGCTTAACGTCGCATGTTTCTCTTGTTCCTGTTGGGAAGAGGATGTTAATCCTCTTCGTCTGATTGTTTCATGGTGTGTATAGAGATGCTAAAAAACAATGTTATTAATTTCTTTTTTGTGCATTTTTTATGGATTTTTTCTTCAATCGTAACAAATAATAGTACAGGTCAAAATTGTTTGTGGATATTCTTCCTTTATGGAAGAATTGAAAGGTTCATTACTATTTCCTTATCACTTTCTGTCTGCAGAAGTTCTGCTTTTCTTGAAAACACAATTTAATATTACAAATGAGGTTCCAAAAAATATTTTTCGAAAAGTGATCGAGTAAAAGTAATCTCCCTCTCAATTCTACTATAAAAGTGAAGTTTCAACATACAATTTCAGAGCTGTTCTAATATTTGTTTCCAAGTTACGTGAAGGAAAATGCACAAAAAATGCATTGTTTAACAAAAAATTGATATTACTGTTTTTCAAGCAGCTCTATACACACTATGAGATGATCAGATGAAGGACTCAGAATACTGCTTTAAACAGGCAGCTGAAAAAAAGAGACATGCGACCTTAAGCATCGGGGTGACGATGCGAGTGCTGTAAATGAATTAAGGGAAACCCAAGGGAGTAAGTGTCATACTTATAGACGTTCTTTGAGTGCTATATGTCACAGTAGGCTGTAACCGGTTGTAAAAATTTGGAGTATACAAAATTTTTATCGTCTTCGAAAATTTTGAAGATCTTGAAGATCTTGTAAATTTGAACAAAAATGTTTTCTGAAAATTTAAATTTATGAAAAATCTTGAAAATCTGAAGATTTTGTAAAATTTTGGAGTACCTATTTTTTTAAATTCTGTAAATTTTGAAAATGCGACAATTTTTAACATTCTGATAATTCTATATATCTGATATTCTTAAAATTTTCATTAGTTTTGAAAATTTTGAAAATGTCGATAATCATGCAAATTTAAAAATCGTGAACATAAAAAACATAAAGCTAGATTCGATTGCCAAAAATTTTAGAGCTTTTTGGCCCTTATCGTAGTGGCAGCCTATTTTAGAAATGTATTAGTCCTTTCTAAGTTATGAGATATAGCGGAAATATACCTATTTGAACCAGAGCAATAATTCTAAAATATCTAAAAAACATATAGATTTCTTGTTGCTTCACACGGTGTCCCATTTTAATCTCCTCACCTAAATATTTCAAAAACTTTTAGAACAAAATTTTTGAAAAAGCTTTGGTGTTTAGGGTCCTTAGGTCATTTTGGTCGTGACCATCACAATTGTCAACCAGGCCATTTCAAGGTCAAATAAATATATCGGAAACAACTTGTTCTAGCAAAAATGTTCGTCAGCTCAGTTTTGAGCTTTGTTAGGATCATTCACAGCTGGCCTTAAACATGACCTTCAAGATCAGGTAAAAATTTACAAGGGAAACATCTCACTTTTATACTGTAAATGGAATAAACAGAAAATATTACGCACGAATGTGACCTTGACCAAGGTCGTGTCAATCTTAAATGTTATTTGAAGCCAAGCTCACATTCGTACGTGCTTTTTCCATATACATTGTTTCCGTTGGAAACATCGACTTGACCTAGGGTTTAAATGTCAAGGTCATTGTCAACGTCAATGCCATGTTCAAGGTCACCTTTGGGTGCTCCCCGCTAAGCTCACAACTGTGCCGTTGAACATTTTTGCTAGAACAAATTGTTTTCAATGTCTTGATTAGACCTTGATGGCAATGGTCAAAGTCATAGACAAGATAATGTGTGAGCGTGAAATTTGCCGCTCTTTTCAATTCTTATAGGAATGAAAAAGTCGAAGTTTCATTTCTAAAATTTTTTTTAACCTTGTAATAGCCTTGAACATCGTAGTCAAAGTCACCATTTTTTGAATTCTCGAAGCCCTACAGCCTTTGGTTGAAGGTTTTTTTTAGAATGCGCAATTTTTGGAATATTTGGGCGGGGAGATTAAAATGGGACCCACTGAATGAGTATCACTAAGAGATTTACGGAAATTGGAGTGCAAGAGTATGCGAATGCAGTTATCGTGGTGTGTGTACGTCATTAAACACAAAATAAAAAAAATTAATATTCGAAACCGTTTGGTATGTGAAGTAACAAATAACAAATTGTGCATTTTTCGCGTCGCCTAAAGTGAGAGACCTAAAAATACTATGGAGAGTGACTGAACTATAATATAAAGCATAATAACCACGTTTGTTGTTGTATGAAAGTGTGTATGCTAGCGGATGTAATCTCGATTAGCAATGGCTGGCGCTGTTAAGGACAGGATTAAGGAAGACAGGAAGTGAGTTATTATGGTCTCCAGTCACGCGTTTGTGTACAGCTCAAATGTGTCGTCCTGTAAGGATACTGGAGCGATCACTTATTACGTAGGATATGCGGTAACTATGCTAATGTTTGATAGTATGGTACTCGTAGATAGAGGTTTTTAACTAGATTATGCTTAGATTTGTTAAATATGAAGTATTAAAAGTTCATGGAAGGTGCAGAAATAGGCAAAAAGCCAAATAGTACATTACATACGGTTACCGTTGTGACCGAAACAGATTGGCAAGACAGACACGGGAGATTACGAGCTCTCACAAATTCATCATGATGGTACGAAAGAGTTTAAAGAAACTCCAACCGTGGTGTTAAGCTTCTTAAAGTTATCAAGGATGCTTATAGTCGTTCGAAGAACGTTGATGCATCATCAAAAGGTATAGGAATACTATTGTCATTGATTAACAAGTTCTACATTTTTTTGTAATGAAGCGTACGTAGAAACCTAACTACCAGGTTTTAAGCTATCTAAGGTTAGCAGAACGGGAAATAATGGACTGTTCAACAACCCCGATATACTAGAATCGAAGGAGCGGTCTTACCAGCCAGTTCTCGATGTCTGGCAGGGTCAACGCGCAGCATCATCGAGGAGAGCTCTGAAGGATAAAGTCTGTTGACAAAGCGGTAGAAGAGATCAAGAGCGCCGACAGCTCGCCGGTGCGAAAAAGTTCCTCGCGAGAGAAGTGTTATTGATCAGTCGAACAGCCCCTCTGGACAGCGTCGAATATGGACAATATAGTGGGGGCGGCAGAATACCACGAAGGCCTAGGGCCTAAGTACCCATGGGGTGCCGTGGAGCTAAAGGGGAAACAAGGTACGACACACGGACTCTGGCGAGGCAACACGTGTTCTCGCCTCGGCTACGAGATCTGCCCGGTCGTACCTCCGCGTTCGACAGCCAGAGACAGTTTACCACCTACGGACAATCACAACATCCATAGACAAGAGAACAATTTCTTTTAGGACGGGATTTGAACCCGCGTAGCGCACATCGACTGATCTGCTTGGTCTATGACTAGACAAAATAGCTCTCTGGCAGAGCTCGGCCACCCATCGAAGGGCATTTCTTGTTAGTCAAGGTACAGTATTGTATTTTGGATCATTGAACTGTATCAGATAGTTGCGAGCCGAAGCGCTCATAATTTTCAGGTCTCTCGTCAGAGAGAACGTCATTATAAGCACGAGTGTACGTCTCTCCAACTCATCAGCAGAGATCGGCTTGTCACAATTTTTGCGTGCTGTCATCGGTAAAGCTATGGATGGGATTGATCGTATAGGGGAGGAGGTTGTTGATATGTAATATAAACAATGTTGGAGCCAATGCCAAACCCTGGGGAGCATCAGCATTGGTATTGTGTGAAAAAGACGAGAAGCCGTCAATTACTGTGGATATCTTGAGGCAGGAGAGGAAGTCAGCCACCGATCTGCAAAGCTTTTCTGGAAGGCCATAAGATCGAAGCATGCCACAGCGGATCTAAAGTATTCGTGATATCAAGAGCAACTGCATAAGCCTCATCAGGAGGATGGATGGGTTCATTCCACAGTTGTGTGACGTAAATCATGTTTCCTGTTCCATCACTTTTAGGATAACAGAAAGCAGGCTTAAAGATAGCCAGCCACGTACTGTAGTCTGGCGCTCATAAATTGATGTGAAGGATACTGAGGCCATTTATGAGACAGCCAGAGAACATAAACTTCATTTATATCTGTCGAAAATAGTAGTGACGTTTGGTTTTGTTTCCCTCTCGTAGATGAAGCTGGATTTCCAATACTTTTTTGGATTTTCTTTAAAGCCTATTTCAATTGGATTTCTTCGCGTGAAATACGTCCATGCCTGACGATACCCAATTGGGTAGATATTAGTGTGGCATCAAAACAGGGAATGAAGATCGTAGCACCAGTCTCTTTTCAAAGTAAATTTCTAAGTTCATGTGTATGTCCTGTTAATGTATCATAGATGGCGCTAGTATGTTTTTTGATTCCGGAATACAGCATATGTTTGGCTAATAATTGAATTCAAATAATGGAGAGGCAAACCGGTCACCACGAGGAGCTGGCGCACACTAGCGAAGTTGAGTAGAACCCTGAGCTCCAGCACCCTAAGACCCTGGCGATCCAAAGTGATGGACTCCAGTAGAGTCCGCCTGTAGAAAATCACAGCTTCGCAGCGACACAGACCATACGCCGGAGACTCTTCCTCTACCCCGCAGCGCTCACACGATGGTTATGCAGCCACCCCCATCACATGCAGGTGGCGCCTCATCCTGTCATGGCCAGACAAGAGTCCCACCAACATTCTTAGGTTGACTCTATCCAAAGATACGCAGAAACAGTGGGCCCTGAGATGAGCTCCCGGGCCTGACGGAGGAGTGTAGAGGTAAGTTACATCTAGCCAATAAGCTGAAGGGAGAATATACACAAAAAATGCCAAAGTCGAAATTGAAGGGCAAGAAGGTCAATTAAGTAACAATAGCAAGCTGATTGCTTTGTAGACTATGTTAGCAGTATCGGCAAAACTCTGCCCCGCTGCTAAGCGATTCCTGCATTGTAACACAAGGCTCGAAGTAACCTTGCAGGCACATAGTGCCTTCATTGGAGCCTGGCTGTCTATCGAGAGGCTGTGAGAGCGTAGTTATAGGGCCAAAGATCCCGGCGCTAGCCTTTTTCGGTAAGCGTGCCGTCCGTGAACCAGGCTTGCTCACGTTCTTCAGAACTCTTCCGACTTCCGGAATCCCACTCCACCCTCGGTGGATACTGCACATTAAGCTTACAGTTAAAGCAATACATAGTAGTGATCAGATCACCCCTGCTCAGAAGGATGGTGTGACCGTTGACAGAATTCATGAAGGCCCAGCTGCCTGACTCCACAGTGTTATTTCTAGATCCAATGGTGGGCGATCCAGCAGACACTCCATTGCATTCAATGTTTTGCTATCTTTTGGTAGGATACGTTAAACAATGCTATTGTGAAGATCGTTGGCGAAATTCCAGAGCAGAGGGCGGTGTGCACCCTCATCAGCAATCACTTATCGGCATTCTTTCGTGCTCGTTCATTCCAAATGTTCGAAGCGTCCCCCGCTCAAACACAGAAAATAACAATAAAATGCAAACAAAGGTCCTCTTAAAGCCATTGTTCTAGACGAAGCTGCCCCTAAGCAGCCCTTTACGATACTGACAGTTGTGCGTGCACAGATATCATCGGAATAATTGTTCTCGAGAGGAACATCCTACGTTTACGAAACAGTTCTTATTCTCCGCTGCTCTGCGAGGGAGAAGTGAGTTATGTAGCATATTTTTACGATTCTTTTTAGACGTTGCGATGTTTCTGGAGTCTAGAGGTATGATTTACCTATACATACTTTATTAATATACCCCATTCGTGGCCCATTTACGCCCAGACAAAACACAAAAGTATCAAAAGCGAGATTGTACAGGTCCGTATTTTCCTCAATGGTTTTATAACAATCTAACAAAATAAACGATTTTTATAAAAAGAAGTACACATAATTTTCACAATTCTATATTCGCCGGAAGTACTTGAATCGCCGAATGGTTAAAATTAATTATTACAGGTTCAATTTGAATATCAATCATATTGTCCAGATCCCACATCTTTGTTTCGATTTTCTCTTGAACGTGACGGATGCAATCTTTCCAGTCGTTTGCTATCACTCTGTTCACAGATTCATTAAATTTTTCACGTGATAAGCTTTTAATGTTTTATTGTTTGAAGCCTCATAGCTTTTTATATTTGCTCAAATAATTTCAATGGGATTTATTGCGCAATGATAAGGGGGTAGCCTTAAAACGACATGATTTTGATTTTTAGCAATTTCGTCAATAACATTAAGATTATATTTATATTTGTGCTGCTTGACTAGATGGATAAGTTCTGCTCTGACGATATTTTCATTGAAACTAATGTCTTTTGATAGGAGCCATTGTTGAATTTCTGCCTTTCTTCTGGACATTGTGGGAATTTTTTCTAGTTTTCTAGAGAGGTATGCAGCATTATCAAGTACAATGACGGCATTGTCGACAAGCTTTTGGAAGCAGTTCTTCAAGCCATCGTTCCAGTGAACTCGCGCCCATTTCTTCATGATAGTCGGTCATTTTCTTTGACTCAAATGCCCATAGGGCAGTGGGCACAAAGCCATCTTCACTGCCAACAGACAACAAATCGTTTTCCTTTTCCTGGAAATGATTATTTCATATAGTATTCAAGAAAACTAATAATAGTACAAGCAGAGAATCTAACAGGTGTTCGTTCCAAATCTACCAAATATAGCTAAGTTTAGTGTAGCTAAGTTTTCAGCGTGGGCTCATAGATTCACTCTACTTGACACCATTTTTACAATACAAATGACGAATTGGTTAGATACACGTACCTGACAGATTCTTTACGCCAATTGTTAGTCCATCTAAGAAGGCTTGTGTTGCTGGTTTAATTGTAGAGTCAGCCCATACTCTAGGTTTTTTATGTCCTGCATTTATCCAGGTTTCTTCCAAGTAATGAATCTTGCTGCCCTGGTCGCGGAATCCCTTTATTGATTTTAAATAATTTCTTCTTCATAAAATAATCTCTTGGCTGTCTATTAAAATACTATTTCTGGCACCTCTCCTATACTCAAAATGAAGTTCTTTGAGTAAACCATAGAAAGTGGTTGGACCTTTTGAAAGTAGGTAAGTCTTCATCACTATTAACCTGCTGTAATGCTTTGTGTATGATGGGAAGTTCCTGCCTTTCAGTAAATTGATGGACTGCGTCTGATCGCATTCAGATCAAAGTTATCAACAGTATCCAACAGTTTCGTGTAATGCAGCCTCTTGAGTGATGTTGACAATTCTTTTGTATTTTTTTTATATTCTTTAGCAATGTTGAAAGTTATCTTAGGACATAAGCCTGTTTTATTCGCCAAAAGTCTTTCAATATCATGAATTTTCATTTCAGGATGCTCTAAAATTTCACTCTTATAAACGGATAATCTCTTTTGCATGAATATTCAAATGTCGCTTCTTGTCACGCTTTCGGGGAGGAGACATCAATGAAGTGGAAGCATGAGTGAAGGAGGCATTGGAAGAAATATTCACAGTCGCTTTTGCTGTATCCGTAGATGACATGCTAATGTGTAAACACACGCTATGTATGCACCGAATATGAACACAATCTGCCGGCGTGGTAGTTTTATAGCCGAATGACCAATAGCTATTGCAACGCTCAGGTGGCTGCCGCTTTGCCGCGCTGCATCTTTGTTGTGCCGGGGCGGGGCGTAAATGGACTACGAATAGGGTACGATGACAATGAACATTGGAAACAGGCTGTATTTTTTGCCAAATAAATATATCGCTCCACGATTGGGACATATTTAGTTAATCGCTAAGACGCATTTCTGGAAAGTTGAATGGGTTCAAGGGCGAATTCAGGATTCCGTCTAGGGGGGGGGGGGGGGGAAACGATATTTGGCTCTGGTAATTTTTCTACCTTAGTGGAACTCATCCTGTTGTTGTGTTCTATCTGTTCAATTCCAACTTGAAAAAAAAATATGGAAAGTGCTTAGAAATCCTCAGAAAGGCAATATCTTATTATATGAGAACAAAAGAATTACGTGGCATTTATAATTAACTAGTGTAATAATATTAAGGATTAAAACATAAGAAACTTCATTGCTCTATTAACCAAAAAAGATATTTTGAGGGACTCCGAGACATATCCTAGCCATTCCACACAAAACAATGACTTTGATGGCGAAAACGAACATGAGACCGAAAAATTCACATTATCGTATGGACGCTAGATGAGACAAAGAAGGATATCTATAGACCATCTATAGATCGTGTCTTGAGATCGTATTGAGATCGTCTTCAGACTGGCTATAGACAAATTATGCAACGGGGTCTACTAGTGTGTACTAAGCTGAAGGATTAATACTCTTAACTACCCGTTAAACAAATCAAGTAATTGGTGTAAGTACTGACACAATCAAACAATTTTATTATATTAGCAGGTGATATAAATATCAATAGGTATAGTCAATTATTTTTTGAAATTCAATATAGATGTTTCAGTTATTCTTCAGACTTTGGTTGTGGAACTTAGATTTCCGGCATAGTTGTTGTTTTCTCAGTTTTCGAATCGGTGTCGATCGCGTGTAAAAATGTTGGATATCTTTGGATACATATCTTAGATCGTAATTATTTTGATTATGTATGTCTGTACGAAACAATAACAGAAATACAGTGTTGTACATATTCACGTGTAGTGCAGAAGCTGTGTGACTTAAACGAATTACAATATAGCGACATAAATAGAAACATACGCGGGAAGAAATGCGGGACGTGTGGTATTGACCTTGAGCATCGATCGACGCATTTTCTGGACAGGCTACAGGCGCACCGCTAAGCAAATCTCATAAATGTATATTTCCAATGTAGCCGTTCATCTAACATATTATATTCTAATCATATTAGCAAATTTCTCCGAAGTAATTGTAAATTCCGGTTTTATTGGTACAAGTTGTTCAAGGGCGCATTTTAAACCTGGACGCATAAAATGGTTACACCAATTTTTGTGGGAAAACTTTTTATTTGACAACAAAGAATAAGAAAACGTGTTTATTGAGATTCAATCGAAAGTGTTGACAGGAACGAAAAAACTTTTTATGAAACATTTTTAGGTATTTATGAGACCTACAGAATGAGGCCCCAGGTGAAAAGATCCGACTAATAGCAAAAATGTTATGGCCGAAAAACCAGGCAAAATGCAGGTTTTGGCACTTGTTGGTAATGCGACGATAAAATTACGCAACTACTTGAAATTCTTCAAGTCCGCAGGATTCATACTTCTGAATAACAGCACCAAAATTAGGGTATAATGGTCAAGTAGTTTTTTGAGAATTTCTAATTGTTTATCCCAAAACACCTGTTTTCTGGACTTCACTACTAGTTTATTGAGCTATATACAGGATTAGTTCAAAGAGCATTTAACATCAAAATACACTAATCTACCTTGCCGATATGAATTACAAACCATTCATAAAGATAAATGTTCGTTTTATGCGGAAAACAAAGGTTACGTTTTTTTCGTCAAAGCAAATTCAGACATTTCGTATTTGTGAGTAATTGAGCAAATGCGCTACGATATTCGAAATACATACGTTACTATACACATTTTAAAAAAATGCGGATGTGTCTATCGTCCTTTGTTGCGAGTTACTCACAAATACGAAATGTTTGAATTTGTTTAGAAGAAAAACGTAACCCATTCTCTTTTTGCATAAAAATAACATTTATCTTCCGGAATAGTTTTCGATTCATATCGGTAAGGTATTTTGCTATAAAATGCCGTTTGAACTCACCCATGTACATGTATATTGCTCAAAAAAACTAGTAGTGATGGCCGGAAAACAGATGTCTTGGGATAAACAAGTAGAAATTCTCATAAACTAGGTACTTGACCAATCTACTCCAATTTCGTTGTGGTTATTTAGAATTACCAATCCTACGAATTTGAAGAATTTCAAATATCAGCGAGAAACTGTTGTCGCATTACCAACACGTGCCAAGACCTGCAGTTTGCTTCGGCATTAACTTTTTTTGCTATTAGTCGGATCTTTTTACGTGTGGTCTCATTTTGTAGGTCAAATAAATACTTACAAATCTTATGAGGAGAGTTTTTTCGTCCCTGCCAATTATTTACATTGAATACCAGAAACACGTTTTCTCATTCATCCCAAAAAATACGTTTTTTCATTCTTTGTTGTCGGATAAAAAGTTTTCCCACAATAATTGGTGTACCCATTTCACGCGTCCATGTTTTGAATTCCCCCTTGAGCAACTTGCAGCAATAAAACCAGACTTTAGAATTATTTCGCAAACCAGGGGAATTTTCGTCTAATATGATTAAACTACTAGTGCTTCGCTGCAATACCAACCACGAACAAAATCAGTCAAACTTTACACATTTTTCAAATTACTATCGAGCAACAAACAGAACATAAATAATTTTTTAAGTGCAATCTGTATAGCTAATATATTTCTTAGATTTTTCACAAGTCACAATACTCGTATATACGTATAAATCGTGTAAGAATTGTGCTGTAAACGTAAGTGATGTCGAAGAGGGACAGCGTTTGGAATACCAAAGGATACCAAAAATCGCAATGCTCAGTTCTTATAGCTGTAACTTATAGTTAGTATGCCTCTGTCGCCATGATGTGCCAGAAAGCAATACAATGGTATTAGATTACAAAAGCAAGTGTCAGACGATTAAGGGGGGGCACGCCCCCCTCTAAATCCGCCACTGAATGGGTTATCTTTCCCTTCCGGCTTAACCGGAAGTGACCTTGACGTTTTTCAAATGGAAACTTGTATATTTTCCTCCATTGTGATACTCTATGCAAAATTCCTTTTCCAACGATGTGCACAAGTGACATTTTCGTTTTGAAATCGCTGCGCTATGAAGGAATTTGTGAATAATCTAAGATCCGTCATATTGCTTGTCCTTCTTTGTCATTTGCATTCTACAGTTGCAACTTAAAATTATTGATCCACGTACAGGCAATGCCTTCTATTGGGCCTGTTTTGATTTTATATTTATTTACTCATGTTGTTTGTTCTCTTTGTACATTGAGTGAATAAATATTATTATTGTTATTATTATTATTTTATTATGTTCGTACGTTCCCAATTGCCTAAGAGTAGCAGGTTTTCGCATAGTGCTTTCCGTGCCTTTTCTGACTCATTGCGATTAGATAAATAAAACGAAAAGATAATAATTATTTCATCTGAATTCATTTTTTCTAATTATTATGTTACCTTCTAGTCTATCATAAAATTCATCATCCCATAAACCAACAAAAGCACTTGACGGTTTTATCTCTCCCGTCTTTTAAATTATACTAGACATCATTCCACCGCCTTCACTAAAGTTTTATGAATAAAAATCTAATGACCCTACAGTGGAACGTAATTGGGCCCTATCTGATACGAACTGGCAGAATAAAGAATTATTTCAGGGAGTGGTTATGATTATAAAACTCCGCAGTGAAAAATTTTTATAAGGATTTCATGGCAGCGCGAACTTTTGCCGAATTAAGCTAAAAGGTTATCGGTGTCAAGGCGTTTAAATATCGCTGGTAAAAGGCTAATCAATAGGGACTGAAGAAGGTGAAAGCAAACAAAATTAGTAATATCAGATGACCGAGTTATCTACTAATATTGTACCGTTTGCAGTAAAAAACAAAAACCATTAAATTCAGGTCGACTGCATGGGTTTCCCAGACGGTGAAATGCGTCCAAAATACTGATTACTAAACTATTCGTCCTGCGCACTTTACAAATTTCAATTTTTTTTATTTTTTCTATTTTATTTGCTATGAATATACAGGTTTATGGCATACTAGCTAGGAGATCTCATTAAACTGATCAAAGCGATTAATGTAAACTTACCTCTATGTATTTTGCGCAGTCGTTACTAAGATGCAGGGTGTTCAAGTTCATTCCCTGGGTATTGGTATTTCTATTTTTCTAAACTACTTGGGCGATTCAGATGGAATTCTATGATACGACGTTAGACTTTAAGGGACTTAATCTCTATTCGTTATATCAAACTTAATTATCTCAGCGACTATTAAATTTTAAGTCTTTTAGGCATCTAACCATAGGCACGCCACTGCTTCAATGTCTGTGCAGTTATTAGACTTTGAAACTTCATACAAATCAAAATTTGCGAGTCTTCTCGACTTCAAGAGGTAAGTGGATATTTTGGATTGTAGAAACTGAAATACACAGTCTAAATTTGATAGTGCCGGTACTTTGATAATACATTGAGACATATCCAGTAAAAATTAAGTCCCCGTTGATTCACATATTTTCATCTGAATCAATAAAGTGACTTACAAGGAATTAAAAATATCAATATTAGGAAAATATACTTAAAACAGCCAGTATCTCAGTATGGAAGCCGTAAAATACATTAATCGACAAGAATTTTTCTGTTCGGTCTAATTACAGTCAACCAAAACTTCAAAGACGAGTTTAAGGGTAACTGATAGCTTAGTTCGAAGTAATAGTTACCTATCCTAAAACCTAACCTGAAAAGCGACCCTTGGAGGGTTGAGTTGTGTAGTCCTTCTGATAACGTACCGTGTAAAGCCATGAGTTGTGTGTTGATTAATGACGCCTCCCTCCTCTATCGTCATACAGGATAGAAGAAGTAGGTACGTTGATTACTAACAGGAACGATGTTACCTGTATTGCATTTCTCGAGACCCATAGCGATGTACGGGTATGCTTTTCGGTCGCTTGCTTATCTCCAACCCTTTAATCTCCTAACGACATACAGCGTCATGCACTGATCCAAGCCGTGTAATATCGAACACTGCACGTGTTTCGCAGATTACATTGGCGTCGTGAGACACATTAAGGTGCACGCCCATTGAGGTCGCGTGACAAAGTAATTCGACAATGCTTGATATCTCACTCTAAGATGCCAATAACGTTGACAGGTAATGTCTTGTTAAATGCTTGCCAGCGAGTCATGCCTGATAATGGGAAAGACATTTGAAAACTCATAATATAAATCTGTATATTTCACACTTCAAGGAAAAATCCGCTTTGGTCTATCGGAGATTAAGAGATGTACCCAAGGTTTGGTTTTTGGCGACGATAATGAAGTTATTACACTGCCACTGTCACCTGACACATAAACGGTGCAACTGATGTCCAGGAGACGGTAGGTACGTACATAGAATTAGGGTTTCTAACTCAAAGCATTAACTTTCTGATGTACATTACAATTTAATATAACTGCTTAAATACTACTTCAAGAAATAAGACGACAATTTAGCGAAGTTAAACTTTTATTGAAAAATAACAAAAATTGTATAATGCTTTGCAAATTAACAAAAGACTCAGTTTATTTTCTAAACAAACATTTGATTTGATTTTTAGTCTTTATATCTGAATCTCTGGTACATTTTAACTTAGTTTCCATTAAAACTTTTAATTATGCACCTTATGGCACAAGTCAGTTTCATATTCTCCACAAACAGGCTTTTTGCACTTCTTGCATGGTAAGTGACTGATTTTGGATGAACAATATGAGTAGTAGTAGTGGTGGTGGGGGAGCGAGCCCTAGCCCACCTTCGACCGTTTTGTCGACCCCTTTTACCAATATTGTACTACCCTACATGCTTATCTACTGGTTACTGAAAAATGACGCTCCAGCGATGCGATCGTCCTATTTGATCTTGCATCATTCAGTGCATGCATGTATAGACGAATACAAATTTCATTGCTCGAACTGTAACTTTTGAGGTCGGGAGCCGATTTGTTAGCAGCTCGATGCTAGAACACAATGTCTTATTTTTTGCAGGCGGCACTGTTTGCATTATCATTTCATCATCATTTGGAACAGGATTTAATGGAATTTCAGCTTCTTCGACCAATTTATCTTCAGTAGTACTCTGCACGTTATCTCCTGAGACGTTAACTTCAACTTCACTTCCACATTCTGATGACGAAACTTCTTCATTTTTATTCAGAAATACTTCAATTTGAGTACTATTTAGTACCATTCGATTCGCTACTAAGATAAATAATAATAAGTAACCGTGAATAATAAATGAGCAATCTCTCCAAACAACTTTCAGACGTTTCATAAAAGGTAATCATATGTTTCGCGTTTCTCTACTAGACATCGCAAAATACATTTCTATGACATTTACATGACTGGAAACAAAAAACAATGGAAAATGTAATAACCTTCTCACGTTTCATGAATATTCCTATTTTCTCACCTGTCAGTTGTAATACACTTCACCAAGCAGGGACTTTTATTTTTGATCTCACTCATGTCTTTTATTCAGCAAATTTGCGTATGTAATTTCCCGGATGAAGTCTACATCTCAAGTACTTATCAACACAGATTTCTTGTACAAAAATCGTCAATAAGCACATATACACTGTGTTTCCTTCCAATTATAGTATACAACTTAAAGCTTAGACCTCGAATAATGCCATTCATGAGCCATATATAACGTGATATCAAGTAACATCTTGTAGAAAAACCTACATAATTTTACAAAAAAAACCAGATAATGTCAAAAACGACGTAATGTCACTTTTCTAGTTAAGCAATACCCTTGCCGCACAGGTATCCCGTATCTTGAAAAGTGACTTTATGCCGAGTTTTTTGACAGTATGCTGTTTTTTTGACATTATGTAGGTTATTCTACAAGATGTTAACTTAGCAGTTAGTTGTACGTATTGCCTAAACGTGATGATGCTTGCTATCAATCTTTGGCTCTGATGTGATGTAAAATCTGCTTCTGAGATGGCCTTACTGGAGGTCTAAGCTGTAAGTTGTATGTGTTGATGATAATTCTATTGGGTTCATGTCTCAAATACACTTAATTGAGATTCAAAGCTAGAAGTTAGTTGCGCATCCTTTTTTTCTTATCCATTCTGGAAATTACATATACAAATTTGCTGAATTTCAAAAATGAGAGAGATAAGAAATAATTATAATCACTGTACACTGTCGAATTACAAGCCATATACATGCTAACAGTAAATACACACAATGTGGGCGCGGTGATGATTTCCCGTAATTCTCCTCAGTTTTTCATAATTTATAACTTTGAACAAAACCTCTCTTCAGAAAGCACAACATATAAATAGCCCGTCATATTCGGCATATTCAGTAATAGCAGCAAATATCACTGATTTTATACACATGCAGACCAATACACATGATTATCCAGATGCGATCTTGCTATTCAACCAACTTCCTTCTCAGAGGTAGAAACTACAGACCCGGATCACTCAGCCTCACAAAACCATGCAACCAATAAGGCGTAGTTTAGTTGATCCTAGTGAGCAAACGTGCAATGACTGTTTGCGCCCTAGTCTGCAAGTTGACATCTTATAGGTTTTTTTTAAGTTTTATAGGTTTTTTACATGATACCCTTGCCGGTCAGGGAGAACTCTAAAGGCACGAGATACTCTGTGATGATCAGTGGCGCCTCCCTCCTCCACCCTTATACAGGAGGGAGACAGTAGGTACGTTAATTACTAGCAGGGACGATGGTACCTGAAACGCATTGCTCGAGCTTCACAGTGATTTATGCCTTCCAGTTGTATGCTTATCTATAACCCTTTAATTCCCTAACTACATACAGCGTCGTGGAAGCCGCGTAATAGCGAACAATGCACGTATATCCGAGACCATATTGCTGCCGTGGAAGGTATTAGAATTATCAAAGTATATAAGAGGTCAATTTTTTCTATTTCGCGTCTGTTGACCCGCGCTTGTATTATGTAAAAAATATACAAAACGTCAAAAAAAAAAACCTATAGGATGTCATCTTGCAGACCAGGTAGTCTTTAGGACGCAAACAGTCATTCCACGTATGCTCACTAGGACCGTTGTGAACGTCCATCTGTGGAGAAATCACTCAACTAAGCTACACGCATTATTGGTTGTATATGTTTTGTGAGGCCGAGTGGTCCGTGACTATAGTTTTTATCTCTGAGAAAAAAGTTGGTTGAGTAGCAAGATCGGATCTGGATGATTATATGTACTGGTCTGCATGTGCATAAAATCAGTGATATTTGCTGTGTGAGAAAATCATTACTGAATATGCTTAATATGACGGGTTATTTATATGTTGTGCGTTCTGAAGAGAGGTTATGTTCAAAGTTATAAATTACGAAAAACTGAGGAGAATTACGTGAAACCATCACCGCGCCCGCGTTGTGTGTAATTACTGTTAGAATGTAGATGGTCTGTAATTCGACAGTGTACAGTGAATATAATTATTTCTTATCTCTCTCATTTTTGAAATTCAGCAAATTGTATATGTAATTTCCAGAATGAATAAGAAAAAATGGCTGCGCAACTAATTTTTAGCTTTGAATCTCAACTAAGTGTATTTGAGACAAGTATCCAAAGGAATTATCATCAACACATACAACTTACAGCTTAGACGTCCAGTAATGCCATCTCTGAAGCAGATTTTACATCACATCAGAGCCAAACAGTGATAACTGAATCCTCATGACGTTAAGGCTTTTCGACAAGATGTTAACTTAGAATTACCTCATCGACACTTGTCAAGAACTCGTTTGTAGTTGTACGTGTTGCCTAAACATCATGATATTTCATTGCTTGGCTCTGATGTGATGTAAAATCTGCTTCAGTGATGGCATTACTGGAGGTCTAAGCTGAGCCACAGTGAGGATTTGTGGGCTAATAATGTGTGTTGATGATAATTCCATTGGATTCTTCTTTCAAATACACTTAGTTGAGATTCAAGGCTAGAAACTAGTACCGCATCCACTTTTCCTTATCCATTCTGGAAATTACTTATGCAAATCTGCTGAATTTAAAAAATGAGAGCTATATTCACTGGCAGTCGCGGTAGCGATTTTTTGTAATTTTTCTCAGAGTTTTTGAAAACGCAGAAGAAAGAAAACGGAAAAACTCGTAAAGTATAACTTTGAACATAACGTCGCTTCAGAAAGTACAACTCAAATAACGCGTCTGGCAAAGCTAATAGATATACTTCAGTGGCAGCATAGTCAGTAATAATTTTCTCACCTAGCAAATATCACAGATTTTATACACATGCAGACCAATACAATCATTCAGATGCAGTCTTGCTTCTCAACCAAACTTTCGTTCTTTCACATTATAAACACTACAATTTATCTACAAAGAGACTGTCTGCAACCAACAATGTATACTTGGAAATAGACGAGCATTCCTCCATAGATGGACGCTTGCGATCGCGTTCACAACGATCCTAGTGAGCAAACGTGGAATGACAGTTTGCACCCTAAAAGCTAACTAGTCTGCAAGATGACATCTTATAAGTTTTCTTGACGTTTTATAGGTATTTTAAATAATACCCATGCCGAAGGGGTATTACGTAATTTGACATTCTGTTGGTTCTTTGAGATTATGTAGGTTTTCCACAGGACATCAACTTGCAACTAGCTGTTGTTCACTTCATTTTCACTTGTAGCAAGCGTGGTATGATCTATTTACACATAAGCCTACTTAGTCAACAATTTGACATTTTTAAGGTTTTTTGACATTATATAGGCTTTGACGTAATAATCTTGCCGTGCTGGCGACTCTGACATGCCTTTAACGTTGCTAATGAAACGCGTTGATAGGCAAAGCCTTTTTAAATGCTTGTCAGTGAGTCATATCCAACAAATATAGGCATACAAAGCAAGTCTTTATATTTATTTGTCACCAAAATCTGATATTCTGTAGTCAGGATGAAAGTTCAGGCTTGACCAACCACTTTGAAAGTTGTTGACATTGGTATTCAATTCTGATACCTATTGAATGAGACACGAAAAATTTGTCGTTATCGTTGATACGAAACAAGTATCCCTTTGGTCAACTATGAAAATACAGAATACGGCAAAAACAAAGTGACGCTCTTGATCTTTTGTATTTATGTCCTTTATTTTCATAGTTGACCTAAAGGGTGATTGTTTCACTTGGGCCGTGTTTTGAGTGTCTTTATGAAGAAAACATTTTTAGCTTGTGGGAGTCTGAATTTTAATATAACTTTTAATATGTACGCAGGTTTATTGTCATCGTTTTTGTTTGTTTTAGAGTTTTTTATATCCTTGTGTATTTTTTCAGTGAATTCTTTATCGTATTTCTTCACTTCATTCCTGCATTCAAAATGTTGTCACATCTTTTGTAGCCCTGAGGAAGGCGTAAAATAAACGCCGACGCGTTTGCAATTTGATTAAAAGCACTTTTCAGCAGCTGTTGGGTTATCGCAAGAATCTAAAGAAATTGAGAGCACATAACAAATACTGGGATAAGAAGTTATTTCTTTTGTTGGCATTCTACATGAAATTTGTATTTTTCTGCGAAACATAAGCGTGGGTGGTTCCAGAAGGTACTGGCGTTCCAGACAATTGTTGAACATTGTTAGGGTCTCTATGGAGCACAAAAAGCTATTTAAAGTGAATAGTCGATTGATATGTGTTAATGCAAGGTAGTCCCCGACAGCGGAAAGTTTTGATAATGTTGTTATTTCGTGACTATGCATAGTTTGCTATGGATTGTTTTTTGGAATTATCTGTCACTGTATGCCATTTAGTAATCATGGAGCAGTGGTCTGGTGAGCAACTGTGTGGTTGCCGCTCAGCGACATTTCCGACTTTCCAAGTTGGTCGATATGGCAGAGTTCCCTCGGATCATGCTATAAAATAATGGGTTCATAAATTTGAACAAATAAATGTGAAAACACCGATCGTGTAAGAATATCTGTGGAATGCCGTCCAAACCGTTCAACCCGAATTCTTCTTGCTGGGACGACTTGACGGACAGACTTACCTCAATTTTCGTCCGTTAGTAATAAGAAACAGTATGTGGTACATGCATGATGGTGCACCAGCGCAAGGTCCCCAGATCTCAACAGTTTAGATTTCTTTTTGTGGGACTATCTTACGACACTAGTGTACACAAATTCCATCAACACTGTAGAGGAATTAAGAGAAAGAATAGTTGCAGCTTGTGATAGAATAAAAAACACTCCAGGGATATTTCAACGAGTGCGCAATTCCATGAGCAGGAGGGCGGAAGCATACATACTAAGTTACATTTTCAAAAAATTTTTGTAATCATTTCGTTGGTTTTAGTGTTATGTTTATGCTGTCAGTTGTTTTTGTTCATTACTCTTAATGTGTTTAATTTTTCCAATTAAATTAATAATAATTTTGCAAGTTAGACAATAGAACGGTCTTTATTTTTTACTCAAAAATGGCGCATCGAAAGAAAACAATCCACGAGAAATTATTTGTTTTAAATTGAACGGGGAATTCAAAAATAATTTTTATTTCGCAAAAACCCATTGGCGTACCATTTCTTTCTTAAAAAAATATCGAAGTCAATACCCGTACACACGCCACTGTTAAAGCTAAGAATTATTTTTGCATTAAAAAATATGCAATTTTGTTAACTCTCACTACGTACTAGATATCAGTGAAATATTCTGAAGCGGTTTTGAAAATATTAATTAATTTCCATTTTTTTCCTAAAACTTCAACACCCCGAGTTTTTGTAACGAAACATTTTTGGACCATAGTTTATAAAACAAACTAAGATCAATTTTTCATGTAGATTCACACCCTTAAATATTCGCATATCATTAAGGAACACCCTGTATATAATTATCGACCACAGTGCAGCTGTACACTGCTGATCAGTACCCATCACTATCCCACTGTGACAGCCCATGACGCGACTACACTCATAACCTTACTTTTTAATTACAGTGTTTATGAAGTGTCCCTGTAATTGTTTTGTTTTTTGGATCTGATTTATATAAAATTCAGCACTAACTCAAAAACAAGTCAGTATCATATGCAAATAAGCTCGCACTGACCGTAGCGCCACTTGTAATAACAAAATCTTCTAAATAAGGTACCAAGTATTTTCCTCCAAGCCGCATCCAGGAGCGAGATGTCATTTTTCGTACGTTGTGAGATCGAACTATCGAACTAGATCTATGCACAACAACCACAGATTTCTCTCATGCTTATAAGAAATTAAGACACCAAGTTCCAGTGTAAATACTGTGCATTAATTATTGACCCGCATCCCCCCAGCCCCATCTATATCTAGTATTAGTTTTCTCTACAGTTAAAAGTTGCTACATATTTGTAGTGGATGAAGCTAATAACATTAATTTATTTTTGTTTTTAATAAATATATGACTGCCAATACTTTGCATAAATATCATGCCAAACAATTTTGAAAATATATCCTTTTTCCTAAAATTATCTCTCTCAGGTAAATGATATGGTTTTCTTCAGTAATAATTATTGATGTCATATCAATCCAGGCGTTATATCAGATTTGATTCACGATTCGGGCAGAGATTAAATGCTCCCCTCCGATTGGTTAATTTTCGAGGCAATTTTACGAAAACACTTTTTGATTAGTCATTGTTGATCCGAATCATAGGATTTAATTTCAGCTGGAGAAATATATTTTTGTAGCTATACCAGGTGATTTATAAAGAATTTCTTGTTTTAATATGGGATTGGCGGCCGTTCTTACACAAGTCGTATATTTTTTCGGTAGTTTGAGAGATATTTTTCCAGGAACTCGACATTCACAAATTCCTACTAAAGTGACAAATCCCAAAAACTGTCAAAATATTATCTTAGATTATTAACGGATTCAATTAGAATTCAAGCTTTATTATCGTCGTTGCTTGACTAAAAAGAGATACGCTCTTTAGCGTTGGATGGGATTTACCGTACTGGCAAATAATAAATACCTACTTTATCCCCTAGTTACATGCACTGTTCAAGAAAAACATTTCACATCACCAGAGGCGATTCGTTAGCAGTCGCGTCTGACAAACACGATTTCCGCTTTTTGTCAACTGGCAACCGCCCACACGAGCTCCGTTGACCTGAGTACGAGCCAAAAACATCAAAGCGTTTATCTTCTAAATGGAGCAGCGCCGCGATAATCAGCGAAGCTATATATTATTACATAGAGGGTCAGTGCTTCAGCACTTAAGTGAATATCTAAAGTGGAGGCTGCTGCAACGCACGTGTCGCAGAAAGTTAAAAACTATGTATAGCGACTTTTACTTGAGACCGTTTGCCGCATCCTAAGCCCCAGTTCCTTTTATCTCTCCAGGAATCTTCTGCGAGATGGCATTTTCTATTGCTATCCTTATTTTGTCCTTCCATTTGCTTATAGATGTATCTTCTTTTCTTCTTCTTTGTGGACTCCATTCAGAAACTTTCACTGGTAATCTTTCCTGTGTCATCAGTTTCGTTTGGCCGTATCAAGATTTCTTTTCGTCTGTTACTGTATTTTCTACTTTCATTAGTGGGCGAAGTATATCGGTTGGTGACATCACAACATCTTCTGTAGTACCTATTCTCTACAGTTCGATTTCGCAGTCTGGCATTGAGGGTCCAAACTTCGCAGTCATAAAGAAAACAGCTATGTACTGATGACTTAATCATATGGCCTTTCGTGCGGTTGCTGATTTTGTTCCTTAAAACCTGCTTCTTTTTCGTCGTTAGTATTTGTGTCTCCCAAATATTTATACTTATTTATTATTTTGCCATCTATTACCAAATCCATCCCTTCACGTCCAACCGCTATATAGTGAGCCTTCCCTAGATTTATCGCCAAACCTCAGCCACTATATACCTTCACAAGCTTTCTCAAGCGTAACCAATGCCTTCTGCAAGAACCATTCAGCCGCCAGCGAATAATAAAGTGTTAATAGTTCTCTCCCTATGCGGACACCCGCATTCCTACATTTCTTTGTCCATCCTTTGGTATTAAGATATACAGGATCCGGCACAAACGTCGGACGGTTTTTAAAAAATCACAAAATCAGTAAGTTTTACTGAAAAACAAATTTATTGACGGATTTGGTTTCGAAATGAAATAGCGTTTGTCACGATAAAGTGTGGAAAATGACATCAGTCATGTGGAGACCGTTTTTGAAGATGCATTGCTGGAGGCGTTCTTGACAGTTCGCGCAGACTCTCTCCAACATCATTCTCTCAACCTGGATGACTTCCACGGGAATCGCCCTCTTCAACTCGTCCAGAGCGGGGCTCGTGCTCGTATGCACGCGCTTTGTCTGTGATCTTTTTTTTTACAAGAAACATATCGGACTCCTAGTCTTTATACAACTTAGGTAATCTTCATAGATCTTTTTTACGGCATTGATATGAGGATCCACCTACATGCATTTCATTGCGGACCTATATACGTATTTACTAAAATACTATCATATTTTATGGTTTCTTTAAATCTATGAAAACAAGATGTCTCATCCATCAATTGTTTTAAGCAGAATAAGCTATTAATTAACACAAGAGTCTACAGTATATTCAGATAAGAGATAGACCGGACATAAACAAGACCACGTGATCATCGAACGCTGTAAGATTCGGTAGGGACGTATTAAGAGTCACGCAGTACATATTTTAGATAGTAGATGCTGCTTTGCGTAACTTTGTAGTAAATTAGCACAATTCGATGTGTATACGATTGGTGATGGATATAGGATCATGTGGGGGTGGGGTAAGAAATATATAATGATGTAAATATACATAAGGGTTTCAACATTTTCGCTTCGATTTCCAGCTTCGGATGCCGCCTGATGTTTGGTGAAATACAGTCGAATATAATCTCAAAATGGCGTTTAAATTAGCCTAAATTAAAAATAATCGTATATCTCTTAAAATTGCTTTTAGAATATTGATTAGTATATTTTTTGATTTCTAGGTAAATATGTAACCAAATTAAAACGTTCAAAACGTAAAAAAATGTGCATGGTTGAACATTGTCAGAAAGTAGATTCTTGAATAGGTTTTGCCAAAATGGGTTCAAAAATGTCAATAATTAATTAAAAAATACAGTAGCTTTATAATTACTTATAACTTATAACTATAACCGAATTTGATGAACGACATCTTTTATTGGAAAGATGAGCTTTATGAGCTTTCATCATCTCTACTGCCTGAAGCACCAACGTCAATAATGAATGGCTCGACTTGTTCCTCTAAAATATTGTCCAGTTCCCACATTCTCTTTTCAACTTTGTCTTTCAAGTGCTTAATACAGTTTTCCCATTTTTCCGCTGTTATTAATTCTAGTGCTTCTTTGAAAAGTCCTTTGAGGTCACAAAATTTAAAAGTTGTATTGTGCTTAGCTAAATAATTTTTAACCTCTGCCCATATGAGCTCAATGGGATTGAGCTCGCAATGGTATGGAGGTAACGGAGCACAGTTTTATTTTGACTTGCTGCCATTTCGTCAATGGCGTATTTTTGATATTCCGCCTTGTGATCCTTGACAATTCTTAATAATTGTACTTTCAGCATTTCTTCTTCAAAGTTGATATTTTTCGAGCGGAGCCAATTTTGAGCATCAACTTTCCTTGAAGCCGTTGTTGGGACCTTCTCCATTCTTCGAGAACGATAAGGCGCATTATCCAACACAATTACTGCGTTTTCCTCTAAGTTCGGTAAAATTTTTGAAAACCACTGTTCAAACGATTCGCCATTCATTTCCTCGTGGTAATCTCCAGTTTTCTTAGACTCAAAGCACCACAGACCGTCAACAACAAATCCATCCTCACTGCCAATATGGCAGATAATGAGCCTTTTCCCTTTACCTGGAAATCGAAGTACTAACTGGTGTAGATTTATTTCAATAAGCGAACCTTTTTCAAATGTTTTCATCACATTCAGCGAAAAAACATTGAGACATGAGTATCAGATTGCTATAATTGGGATTATTTAGTCATATTGAAAGAAAGAATATTGAACGTCGTATGATTACTCAGCGCTTCACAATTTAATTTAAAGTTATAAACCTTTAAATAATGAATGATCAGGAACCTGAAATACGCGCAAATATTAATATTTACAAATTATAACTTTATAAAGCTTAAAGTATGAATTAAAATGATTAGAAATATTAGGAACGGTACACAATATAAAACTTAGTAACTTTTTTTAAGTTTATAATATTCGACATATTTTAAGATTATATTAAAAAATTATTGAAATATCGAAAACACATAAAAACATGGCTTGAAAAAGTTCTAACAAATGAAAATGACAATAAAACATCCACCCATTTTATCGAAAGTTATAAAAGTTTTGTTACTTGTAATATGTTTCATCTGCCCCTGGAATTAATGTTTAGAACCTTGTTCCCAAGGTTTGAAAAACATCCGATTGTTGTCTATTACTCGTATTTACCTGCTGGATTTTTTAATCCGGTGGACAGTCCATGTAGAAAGGCCCTCCTGGATGAAGTTACAGAATCATCAACCCATACTTTACTTGTAGTGTGTCCTGCGTTTACCCACGTTTCATCAAGGTAATAAATCTTCCTGTTTTGATTTCTATATTTCCCAATTTTTGTTAAATAATCCCTCCTCCATAGCACAATTTCTTCTCTATCCAGTAGTAAACTATTACGACCCCGTTTTTTCCATTTGAAATTTAAATGCTTCAGTAACGCATGGAAAGTTGATCGTTTGAAATTTGGCAACGTTGTATCATCTCCATTTACCTCCTGCAGTACTTTATCTATAGTAGGTATTTCATTCCTAAAGAAGAATTCATGCACTTTCCTCCTAATCGCATGCTTATCAGCTTCATCCAATGATTTAACAATACTTTTGCGATGTTTACTGGTCATTGGCTCAGAAAAGGTGTGATTTTTTTTTGTATTGTCTTAACACATTAAACACTGATTGATGCGCGACACACCCCAACTTTGTGAGAAACCTTCACAACAATTTCTTTGATGGTTGATGCCTCGTTCTCCTCGCGCTCGATCTTATACGTATATATATATACAGGGTGACTTCGAAGTTGAGTCATTTATTTTAACAGTGAGTAGATCTGATCAAAAGAAATGTTTTTTTCCTTTACCATTTTCCTGGTAAAATTAAAGTAACAAAGTTATAGCCCTTTGGAAGTTTGAGTACCGCCCTGTCTCAATAACAATATTATGTGGTCGTGTTTGGCGACAATGGATATAATCCGCCGTATCGGTTCATCGCATCGGAAACAAAAAAGCGAAAGAATTTGGAACGATGTTTTTACAGGTATCTCATTCATTTGTATACAGTTAGTGTCAGTGAATAGTGGTATGTGTTGCGTGGCTCAAACGAAATAAAAAATGGCACATGTTTATGCGGATCGGTTTCCCAATCGAGTGCAACCAACCCCTCGTGCCTTGGTTAATGTAGTACAACGGGCTTGTGAATCAGGTGACTTAAGACCTCACAGGGGACCTCACGATCAAATACAGGTCCGCACTGAAATACTTGTCGGGAGGATACTTTATAAAACAAGGTAAAAATTTTTTTTTATTTTTTTTTTATTTTTACACACATATTTTGGTTTATCTTCCTTCTACAATCATTATCTGAAAATTAATGACTCAACTTCAAAGTCACCCTGTATATTCAAAATGACCTCTTTCATTTCTGCACTCAGGTGTCTTTTTTTAGAGCGTTTCCTAGGTGGACTACAGGAGTTTACAACTTCATCGGCAGTATCTGTACTACTGGGCATTTTGCGCAAGCAGTTGATAACAATAACAATCAATAACAAGGTATAACACTAACAACGACAAACTCAACAACTTAATAAGATAAGAAACGAAAACGTCCAAAGAAATATCAAATTGCAATGATGCACACGACATACGTAACACGTCTGAACCTGAATGTGACTCTGCCTTGATACGACTGCTCTGCCGCTCGGCATAGGCATTTAATTGCGAATTGACCAATGAGGGCTCCTGTTTTACGTCGAGACGGCGGCGTTAGCGTGAAAATCACCCGAACCTTTTGTTTACATCCGGTCTATCTCTTATCTGAATATACTGTAAAGGTATTATTTTTTCGTTTCTTTTATTTCTGTTGCAATTCTTTACAATCTGCATATGGAAGCTATTACACTTAAACCTCTATACTTTGAACAACGTTTTTTGTTGCCTTTCATTATGGGTGATTTTTTAAGACGTATAAGATTTGATTTTAAAAAAAACACAAAAAATTTGGAAAAACGATTAAATCTTTATTTGAGTCGATAGAACGGTCGATATAATTTAATGTTTAAAGATTATTTCATGTAAATGTTGGCCGCGGCTCCGCTTTAGATGGCCCATGCGCAAGGTCCAATTTTGACACACTCTCTAAACATATCGGCCGGTATCTCACGAATAAATGCTTCAATATTGGCTTCCAGTGCGTCAATTGTTGCTGGTTTATCCCTGTAGACATTAGCCTTAAGATGGCCCCACAAGAAATAGTCCAACGGCGTTAAATCACACGATCTAGGCGGCCAATTGACGAGCCCCAAACGTGAGATAAACTGTTCACCGAACTCGCCTCTCAATAGGGCCATTGTTTCGTGTGCGGGTGTGGCATGTGGCACTGTCTTGTTGAAACCACATGTCAGCCAAGTCCAGCTCTTCCATTTTGGGCAAAAAAAAGTTTGTTATCATCGCACGGTAGCGCTCGCCATTCACAGTTACGTTCCGGCCATTGTCGTCTTTGAAGAAGTACGGCCCGATGATGCCACCGGCCCATAATCCACACCAAACAGTGATTTTTTCGGGATGCATTGGTAGCTCTTGCAATGCTTCTGGCTGGTCTTCACTCCAGATGCGGCAATTTTGCTTGTTAACGTACCCATTCAACCAGAAAAGAGCTTCGTCGCTGAACACAATTTTTCGATAAAAATGTGGTTCTCCCTCCAACATTGCCAGCGCCCATTCACCAAATGGGAAATTTTGTGGGAGGTCGTGGGGCTTCAATTCTTCCACCAGCTGTATCTTATAAGGTTTTACACCCAAATCCTGTCGCAAAATTTTCCACGTAGTGGAGTAACAGAGGCCCAGTTGCTGCGAACGGCGGCGAATCGACATTTCACGGTCATCACTAACACTGGCGGATACAGCCGCAATATTTTCTTCAGTCCTCACTCTACGTCTGCGTGTTGGTGGTTTAATGTCCAATAATATAAACTGGGCTCGAAATTTAGCCACAAGCTTCCGAATAGCTCCCTCAGTAGGCCGACCAAATTGCCCATAAATTGGAAGCAGTGCTCGATGCACTCTCTTAACCGAGCATGAATTTTGAGAGTAAAATTCAATAATTTGCAAGCGTTGTTCGTTCGTAGGTCGATTCATGGTTAATATAGACCAAACTGAACAAGTTTGACAATGGCACAAGACACCATTCACCCGTCATCTGTCAAAAACAGTGTTGCCAAAAAGATACTAGTAAAAAATTATACCCATTATAATGAGTTCAACACTTCTTTCCAAAAGACCATCTTGCATACACCTGATTATGCCTCGATGTAGTCTACCAGAATTACCCGCATATCAAGAAGATTCTACCGCCATTCAAGAAACATCGACCGCCATCCAGCAAGCTTCGATAAAGACTCGAATTTGATCCAGAGAATGCTAGAAGGCTTCTGGTTATATAAGCGTGCAGACAGTGAGCAGGCAAGGTGGACAACGGACGATGAGTCAGCAACAGCGCGGAGTCAACATGGAAGTCCAGTTGTCCTGGTTGTAAAATAACAAGTTTGTTGGAAAGTGTAAGTTCAGTATGCACTTCCCACACAACGCTGCCATCACTTCAAAAAGAATTATTATCGACAAAACACGTACAACAAGAAAAGTAAAGGGGTCAAGTCACCCAAACAAACCCATATACAATTAGTACATACTCCATAGTCTCCGTCCTTACGTTAACGCTAGTTTCTTGATTGTCCTAAGTATCGACCATCTGGCAACGCTGTTATACCACACCAGTCGAACACGTCATAAGCGTCGGCCACGATACTATAACATTTATACCGGCGATGCTGTCCAATGCAAGGCAAGGCTAGGCGTATGAGAGTCGCCGTTGCATCATATCGTTCCGACCGACCGCGAATCTCGTCTATAAATATTTCTCTCTAAGTTATAATGGTAAATCTACGGTGAAATATTTGATATGTTAAATAGGTGCGTAAAATTTCAGCTGCTTCGGATTAAAAAAGTAAGATCAGATATACCTTACCCAACTCTTTACAACCCCCAGCCCCCGATTCTTAAACCATAACAATTTTTTTTGCAAATGATCTCTGAAACGGTAAAACGACTTTCGAACGATTTTTATTTATTTTTTTCTGGTACTGGCCCTTTAACTTTGTCGCCACTGGACCGTTTATACAAACGACAAAGGTTTTTCGTTCTTGGCATAGTAGTATCCTTGTGAGGAAATTTCATCCAAATCCGAGCAGCACTTCCCATGTTAGTGGCAGCCCAAGGATTAGCGAACAGACGGACAGACCGACGGAAAGAGTGACATGGTTTCTCGTCATATGCATGACATATAACATCCAAAAAACATCTCTCATTTTCGAAATGTTTCGCGATAACAATACTCGCAGGAGTGGGAAGTAAACCACAGTGTTTTCGTTACAATGTCGTGGCAAGCTAAGCGCTTGTATGGCTACTAGCATCTTTTTTACTACCCGAATCGGATAGCCAAAGACTTAGACAAAACAGATTTCATGAGGTTGGAACATCAGCTTGTTAGACCGCTATGACAATTAGACGACGTAGCTCTAGCATGTTTGCACATGTTTCAGAATTACGTTCCAACATTTCCAGGGTAGAAAGTACATCAAATATAGCAAAAAAAGTTGACAGATTGATACTGACTTATAATTTAAGACGTTTAGTCACCCAGCCCAAACTAAAGCATGGGCGTAGAAATTGGGGTATCTATCGCCGTAATAGAAAATATATTCTACGCTACTGGCATTTTTGAAGAAAAGAAGGTAAGACTATACTTTAGCGCATATCGAAAATATTGCATTTCTTATTTTAAAATGAAAGATTCGGTTGTAACTTTCACGAAAGTATCATCTTTTCTTTAAGGAATCCTCTGCTTGTTATTTTATAAAACTTCAAAGTTGCATTTTTGGTGGTAATAATCTAGAATAGAATACTGTTTTATATGCTGTTTTTTTGGCGTTTTGCACAAAAGGATGCTCGAAATTGTAAGAATATAACATAAACTATTTAGTACTAAGGAAAGTGGAAGTGATAAAAATCGTTGTTCCAAATACATACCTCAAATGATGGTTTCTTCTGGGTAAACTGTTTAGAGGTGTAGTGTTAAAAGTTCGAAATGTTTTCTTGAAGCCTCTTAACTTTTTTTTCAAGTTTATTCAAAAACATTGTAGTTTTTGCGTTTATAATAAACGTTTAAAGGTAGAAACAATTCTCAACTGCCATTTTATAACTTTGATTTCTTGACAGATAAGAGAAATGTTGCCTTCTGCAAAGTACCATTTAGTGTTCCATAACTTTGTGTCCAAAGAGATTTTTGTTAGATCACTAGTAATGGAGATATTTAGGTATACATAGTTTGAGGTCAAATCCAAAAATATCCTTATGAGTGAAATTTTAGCCTCCCCTATATTGAAAACACCGTGAAGCTTAATATTGGAAACACTATATGGCGTTGGCATTTCATCATTATTTGAATAATATAACGGCCTTATCCTCAATCAGTAGCGTAGAAGCTTACCATTCATTAAACCTTGTCTTTGCACGCCACTGGCTTAGATGGTATACTTCTCCTGGTATGACCCGTGTTAGAGTCTTCTCTTTGTTTAAAATCACAACTAATTGTGGAACCAATTTGAGCGAAATCTTTATTATTTTAATTCTGAAATTATCGGCCTCTTTTCTCAAAATTCTTTAGCATTTCGGATTAAGTGAGCTCAACAAAGACGATATCACAAATGGTTAGCAACCTCGGACACTAAGTATGAGGACGAAGTAAACAGAAGGCTTTCAACACTGTTTGTACTACGCCAGGCATTTTCCAAAGAGTCAGGAAGTCTTTGTGGAGTAGAGCAAGGGCTTATGTTGAATCCAATGGTTTGGAACTGAAAAGGCCTATTAGGAGTCCAGGTACCCTAGTTTCTATGTCCCTGGCTTAGCTTGGACGGCGAAACTCTACTTATGATAAGCTCACTGAACGCCTGAAATCTTAACCCAGTATCTTTACCCGCTCTGCAGATATAATTTTTTTCAATTTCGTGAATAAAACTTCTCCGCTCTATATCTTGAAAGGAGAGCATTCTTAGACCCATAGTTATGGTAACTTTTTCTGGTGTTTTTGGATCTACTTTCTACCCTAGGAATATCTTCACGTATTTCTGAAACACCCTGTATTCACTCCGGTGTGAACGCGGCTAATGTCCTGTAGTTGCTTGGATCGATCTAAAGGTACCTTCGAGCCATATAGGTATGTGTAATTCATGTATGACTCGCATATTAATTGCCTATTTTTGAAACAGCTTTTGCATTTCAGCAGCATGTGATGTCCCGTAGGTATACGTGTGTTTTTATGAAAAATCAATATCCTATTTTCGAGAGCGGTCACGGCCAGAATCAATTGCCAAATTTCAATTGTCGGTCGTTTCTCTTTATTTCGGTCTAATCGTAACATGAATATATGGCTTTTAATTGGTGTTTGTGGAGAAAATTTGCCTCCCAAATTCGTAACTGTATATGTCATCAAGTTTTCAGTTACTGTAATATTGCTGCGAAATAGGAATACGTAATAGCACAGAAGCTTCCTATGTACCTATTGCCATTTTAGAACAACTATATTTAAAAAAAATATACAGAGTTCTTCCAAAACATAGGGAACAAATTTAAGGAATGATTCTTTTGAGGTCGCATGACGATGTTGGACCACTGGAAATGGGTGTTACTTGAAAACTTCTTGAACAACATCGGAATGATAAATGAAAGTTTACCTTTTTGGTAAGTAGATAGTTTCCAGGAAAAACAGCCAACTCATTGGGTTCGATAGCGACAAACTAGCCCTAAGGAATTATTGCTGTCTTTTTAACCCTGTATTATAAATAACACAGCAATGGTAAAACCACTCGCTAAAACCTCGAATCCTTTGTCATTTGACGACCTACGACCGATAAGACTTTTGCCTCTTCTATCCAAAATACTGGAACGCGCAGCTTATATCCAGATTTACGAGTACTTAGACAAAAAAATATTATAAGTGTTCATCAATCGGGTTTTAAAAAAAATCATAGCACTACTACGGCTTTAGTGGACTTGATCGATGGCATAATTTCCGCGCTTGACAATACAAAACTTGTATGCTCTTGTCCTTTTAGATTTCTCGAAGGCATTTGATACATTGAATCACAAACTGCTTGTAGCCAAATGTCATTACTATGGCTTTGATGATCTTGCTTGTAAGCTCATCAAGTCATATTTAAGTGATCGGTCGCAAGTGGCTGTGGTTGATGGTCAGATGTCTTTGCCGAATAAAGTTCAGTCCGGAGTACCTCAAGGCTCCGTATTAGCTCCACTGCCTTATTTGTTATACACCGCGGATCTTCAAGATACTGTCAAGCACTGTCATGTGCAATTCTTTGCCGATAACACTCAGGTAAAGTATGATTTTCCAGCCTCACGCTACTCTGAAGCGCTAGACCAAATCAATGAAGATTTGTCAAGTATTAGCCGCTATTGCAAGTTACATAACCTCAAGCTCAACCCATCGAAGTGTAAAGCCTTGCTATTTGGTAATATCAAAATAAGAGCAAATACCTTCGATCACAGTTTTGTTGGTTTAAAACAAACCGATTTAAATGTACGTACCATAGTAATCCATTTCTATGTAATTTCGTATAAATTATCAAAACGGGGTTAGGTGGAAGAATAGCTCACGCTAAACCTTGCCCCTCGTAATGTACTAAATGTTTTGTGCAATAAAGACCCTTTATTATTATTATTATAATGACACAAGAGTAATATATTCTCCAAGGTGGCTCACCCCTATAACCTTTTTACTATTGAAGATATAAAATGAAATTTGGGAGCTGCGTATTGTAGATGAATTTAAATTTTTTCTCATATTCACTTGCTTTGGCGTATTTCCCGTGTTACCAGAATCAAATCAGACTTTTGATTTTTATATGGGAAACCTTATATAATTTTACTTACTTCGATCGAAAATGACATTCTGAACGCGACAACGCCCCACTTGCCAATATTTGACAAATCAAGCCATTTTTATTTCAACTTTTATTTTGCGTTCTAGAATGCCGTCGATCCTGTAAGCCGCTTCATTTTTGATCAAGTAACATGTGGCGTTTTCAAATAGCTAGTCGGCTTTCTCTAAAAGACCAAGTTCTTACGAATAATTTGACGCTACACACTCTTATTTTATTTTCACTATTCTACTGAATAATTGCAAGAAACGATCATACATAACAACATAAATGTAATACTTATCTGCAATCGGTATACCTGTGCTCTAAGTCCTATTATTTTAGCTATCCGTGACAAACAATTGAAGGTGTTGCTAGGGTTACTTCAACAAATACCAAATCTAGGTTATTGAAAACACTGTCAGTTTTAAAAATTCATTTGTTACGCAGTCAATTTACAATGGAAAACTATACTAGAAACGCGAAAATTGATATGCTGTAGATTTACGGGAAAGCAAGAAAAATGCAACTGGAGCAGTTCGAATTTATCTTGGAGAATCACCCGGTAGAGTATATAAGATGAAAAGTTGGATCCGTTATCTGAAAAACAAACTACGGGAAAAAGTGGCTGGCCTCAATACGGCTCCTACGAATTTAAAATGGTGTAAAAAATGTTGAACTAAAGTCTAGATCTTGATAAAGTGATCTGAAAATGTATATCCGGGGTTTCTTCGGGTCGCTGATTACAAATCTGCGCGCTCAAAATTACTGTGTTCTCAAAATAGAGGAAGTTATATTGGAATCAGTATCTTTTATCGAAAAACGTCACCTCATTTTTTCAGGTAAAAGTTGAGACATTACATTTGATCCATTACCTAGATCTACAAAATAAAAAGTGGTATATGCAGGTGGGCTTCACTATATCTTTTCTATGTATTTTTTCTCGCTGAATGCGAATCTGAAATCAGAATTGGTGTTCGATGGACAAATATTAGAGAAAACGCATATAAACGATAAAAATCATATCACAGGTCCACAAAAGAATAAAAAGCGGTGTGTTCTGGGAATCTTTTTCGCTATGTATTTTTTCCGCTAAACACGAGTCTTAAGTCGAAATTGGGGGTCGTTGGACAAATATGAAGGTGATTTAGACATCAGAATTACAAATTGTTATATTTCTGGTGGATGCGCATCACTCATATCTTTGAAGAGCTACAAAATACCAAAATATGTGGTGATAATGTGTGTCATATTCATCTAGCGACCCTCAATTCTGACTTTAGATTCATTTTCAGCGGGTAAAAATTGATAGGAAAAGTATAGTGAGATCCCCAGTACACACCACTTCTTTTTTTTTGTGGACCTAGTTTTTATGCGTGAACTCTAAAATTTGTCCAGCGATCCCCAATTCTGATTTCAGATTCGTGTTCCTCAAAAAAATAGATGGGTAAAATATAGTTAGCCACGGCATACCAATATTTTATTTGGGCCTGTGTAGTTTTGAATAATTTCGTATAATCCAATGAAATTTTAAATGTTTGATAACTAGATCAAGCTGCACATGGAAAATAGTTAACTCATTTAGTTCGCTAGGGACAGGCTAGCCTTAGTGTTATATTTGTATTGTTCTACACCCTGTATATAGAGGCTCAAGGGTAATATTTTTCCTTAATTTGAAAAATGTGTGGGCCTGTGTTATCATCCATGCTATAAAAATATTTGCAATGTCCCTGACAAAACTAATGACCTAACTATTTTCTATGGACATCAACATGCGCGACCTGAAATAGGTACGAAATATACATATTTCACTGGGCTCTGCGAAACAAATAATCTTTTTGCTACATGTCTTGGAAGCATCCTGTATACTTCATGCGGTGAGACTGATGATCTTGATGAAGATAATCAAAGGCATGGTTACCATATTTTCACAAGCATTTCCAGAAAAGTCCCCATTGTCTAAAATGTTTCTGAAGCTGTCTGCTATTTTTATTTTCTTTATAAATACACCAAGTAATACAATAATTGTTACTCCTAACAATAAAAAAAAATGACGCCAAGTAGGTTGATTCTGCACTCACCACGCAACGCTGTCATTAGTTCATAACATATTACGTTGACCGTAATTTAGACCCACTGAATAAAAAGTTAGCTACGAGCATGTAAAGCAGAAATCAAACGAATCACGCCAGTCAAACAGGCCCATAGGATTACTCCATATACTGCCGCGCCAATAGTACCGTCCATGTGCCAACGTCTTCCTTCCCCCATACCTGACGCTAGACGTATCTACTCATCAGACTCGGCAGCATGGCAGTGACGAAACAACACTCATGGAGGATACGGTAATGTTGGTAAGCCCAGAAAGAGATGCGCGTCGAAGATACTTTGTTATCCGGCGAAAACTTAATGAGCCCTTAGAGTGAGGTTCTTTGTACTTTGGTTTTTGGATGCCAATGGATGTGGTAGACAAACATTTATTGACCAAAAGAGATGAAAAATATTTGAAAGTAGTCCTGGAGGGCAAGCAAAGAAAGTTATTTTGTACTACCCCATCCCCCACAGCTGAATGGTTTCCATTAAAAAAAAGAAAATAAAAAAAAACTTTAGCAGGTGCCTGGCTATCACAGGAAGGCAACCGAGGGCAGGAAGTCCCAGATGTAACTCGATACCCGAAGGTAGAACCGGTAGATAGAACCCTAAATAGAAAAAAATTACTTGTTAAAACAATAACCCGAAAGAACGATTTGACTAGTAATCCCCCCTTTTAATTTGCTTCTAAGAATTAAAATTTTAAATTTAACATGAGATACCTGTAAAAAACATAAGGACCCGGAGGTAAAATATTCCATGTCCTCCATCAGCTTATAAGTAAAGCAATTAAAATGTTATTTGAGAACAGTAATATTTTAATTCGTGAGCATGGCTCACTCAAATTTCAGTAAATATGCAACCAAAATCAGAAGCTACAGCAATATAAAAGTAACACTATATTATTCTCAGTGTACGTACTATGATACAGAACAATATATAAATGTTACCAATGAGAAATCCAAAACATTTCTCTCTTTTTACTACGAAATAAGTTGATGTATTAATAACTTTTGTAATTCAACATTGACCTAAACAATGGATAAGTAAATGGTTAAACAATCCTAATGTTACAAAAGAACTCCTAAACTGGCACAAATAAAATTACTGATAGTTTTATGCTTAATTTTTGAACGAAGTGGTTCTGCTTACAATTTATACGACTTTAAGAAAGGCCTAGCAAAGTAAAAAGAAAATCATAATTACATCGAACAATGAGCGTTCAAAGAAATGACAAAACTCATAATCCTACTTAAATTCGCATCGGATTATCACTGCAGAATTAGAAATCATGTTGAGGAAATGAACACGTGGCTTGGAGAAAATGGTCACCAGCTTGGTGGTTGAGTGTAGTTATGTCTACGGCTGAATCCTCAAGAGGTTAAGAAAAAGGACTCCGACAACAGACTCACTAATGGAGGCCGATTTCTATTAAAATCTCTAAGACCCGATACAGCCGCAGCACTGCGTGTGAAACTTGTCGCAAAATCGGGTAGTGGGCCGCTGAATTCCTACATGAGAGCACGGGAAATAGCACAAGTCACCTTCCGTTCTCGTATTTACGAAGAAATTATAGAAAATGACCTTTAACGAGAGAGAGAGTAGAGTATGATTTTATACCGTACAATTATTAAACCAAGATAAGTGTTTTGTTATAAAAATAAACTTCGATATTTTTAAGAACTGCTATAAAGTTATTATTCTAAATAAGGAAGACGTTGTAATGATTCACTATCAGGATATAGTTAATTTTTAGTTGACCATAAAAAGAAACTGCAACAACTTCTGCATCATTCTTGAGGTTTTTAGGGTAAATGTACGGGTCAATCCATGATGTGTGGAATACGACTAATAGGTGCGAAAAATTACTGGGGTTGGGAGCGTATAAGTATACTGCAGTCAAAAACATAAGTAATAGCCTCCTCCACGACTCCCAAACCTCCATTTTAAGAATTTTCAAATTTTTTGTATTCGTAATGATCAGGTACCTCTGAAACCTCAAAATGAACATTGAGCGATTTTTAGTTTCTTCGTTTTTAGCTCTCAACTCCGCCGTCACTACAAATCTCTTTCGTCCTTTAAAACTGTAACTTTATGTGGAAATTTTATATAAATCAGAGTTATTGACTGGCCAATGATTAGCGGACAGACAGCCAGACGGAATTGAGTGACATAGTTTTTCGTAATGTATATGCCATATAATGTCTGAAAAACATAATATTTCATTTTCTAATCTTTTCTAGACAGCAATACTTCCTCGACAGTTACATGATACAGCATTCACAGAATTGTCCCAGCAAAAAGGGAGCTTTCACACACATTGTATAATCAGTGCGGTAGCAGTGTTTGAAAAACTCGCATCCTATGCAACATTACGAAAACCTAATGAGTAGCGTCCGGCAGATACGGAGTGTGTTAGAGAAGCTTCATGCACTATGCATAAGCCGCAATTTATCTGGACTTGCCTTTTAGCTTGATTACAGTAGAGCAAAACATGACGAGTAAAAAAAACGACGTCTGTCATAAAACGGTGGTTATTTTTTATCGTGTGCTATCACAGTATAGACACAAAAATTTGCTTTAGCGGAGTCAACTCGATTTACGAAAGTTTTGAGGACAAAGAACGCAGATTTTTCAATGTGCACAACGGCCTGACTACCATGCGGGGCCATTGGATACCTTAGAGTTTCACTCGTATTTCATATACTGGGGAAACACGGCGACAACTATAAAGATTTTTTAGCTATAAAACTCAAGAAAAACTGGGAAGATGTGACGTTATTGACGCAGATTTGGTTTACTAAAATACGTTTCGTCTTAGGTAATATTACTAATAGTGTTGGCAGCCTTTCTTAAACGGTTCTCTATTTTACTCCAGTAGTAGTGAATTCATAATTTTATAAAATCCGTTCTTGATCAGGCAATTAACTTAATTCAGCAAACACTCATAAATTCAAAATAAAGTAAAAATAATTAGGATATTCTGGATTTATAAGGATCCTCCATGATGCCGCCGCGCGATGTACCTGCCAGACAGACCCGCCCGACTTCAAACTCCCATCTTAACGGTGTCGAACTTGGCACATCCAGAACTGGCCGATACGATCGCTCCTTTGCCTGTCTCTCTTTGTTTTACTGACCTTAGGCAGATCAAAAATAGAATTAACAAGGTTTCCTTAAGCTCTCATAGGAGCCGCGAGGCCCTGTCATTTAGGCTTCTACCTGCGCCGCTGCGCCGGTGTAAAAAATGATAAAATCTCGGATCAGTTTTTCTTAAATTTCCACTGACCAATGAAATAATCAAGCTCTCAGATGACAATATTCTTATTAACTCTGTTAGTTCATCCTCTAATAACCATTCAATAATTTCATCACAAAGCTTAACGAATACAACTTACTGCCGGATAAAATAAAATGAAATAATAAAGAGGTGTTCTCCAGATTTTCATTGCAAATTAGTTCTGTAATAAATTTGATTGCGGCCGGTCGATCTATTTGAATTGCAGAGCACAAAAAAAACCAAATGAATAGGGTTTCAACGCTAACAGGGACAATTTAACCGAATTATTGTTTGGGTAGTGGAAAATCGATGTGCATGAAACAGGAGGGTGCTCGAATGACTAGAACTCACATTTATGCTAAATTTAATGTTTGACTGGTCGGAGGCCAGATCAACGAGGACTTGATCTGGCACTAACGCATCTCGTCAAACATGGAAAAAACTTAGCTATTTGTAGAAGCACTTCTCTCCGCATAACCTATTCACTCTGTAAGAGGCCGCGATAAGACCTAGCCTCGAGTACACCTCACGTGTTTGGGATGCTGCCGACCAGGCTTCATTATCCATGTTCAATGCTCTGCAGAGGAGGGCTGTCCGACTGATTAATGAGTCTTCTCTAACGAACAGTTTCAGGTCCCTTTCGCACCGGACAGCCGTCACCGATCTGGCTTTCCTGTCCTATCCGTGTCGAACTGTGTACATCCATAACTGGCCGGTCAGACCGCTCATTTCTGCCTAGGGTTTGGAGATTGTAGAACAATCTGCCTGAGCAGCCTTTTTTTAGTTCTAGCAACCTTAGTTATTTCAAAAATCGGGCCAACAAAGTGACCTTTAGCTCCGACGGAAAGATCAGAAAACTTCACGCTTTAAAACGACTTTCATGGTATTGTACTGAGATAGTGCCAATAAGCATGAAACAGCTGTACATGGTTGGTCGGACGGACGAAAGCAGTATTTTAATTGATTGTGACCCAGTTTATTATTTTGCCTTTACAAGTCACCTTTTTAGATTTTAATAATAATAATTTAAATTTGAATTTAACTGAAACACACCAGCGCTTCTTGTTCCTTCAGGCATGTTGGTCCGCTATTACTTATTTTTATCAAAGCCGACGATGAAAACTAATCAGCCTAAGGAGCTTCGCTGGCTCGCTGTTTTCCTTTGAATTTTTCATGTTGATGCTTAATCACGCTATAAATCAATCGAAAAGCTACACCTTCGCGACCTCCTGAAACTAAGCTCGTAAGATATATAGCGGCAATTAACTTGCAAAAACCTCCTGTGTCACACAATATGAATTTTTCAAGAGACATAAAAAACTATATCATTGACAAATAAAGTGTCAAACTGATCTAGAGATATGCCATTTTTCAGCATCCGTAAAAAATCAATTTTAACCGAAAATTTAAATCACGCCAACTTGATGGATTTTGTGGTGACACTGGGTATACCAAAATTTCATAAAACTAAAATGACAGATTTCAAAACTTTGATATTTATATTTGACGGGCTGCAGGCCAAACGGCAGATAGATTTTGACATTTGAGGTGTCGTCTTGACAGTAGAATTAATAATTCATCATTTTCGATGTACTTTATAGATATAGTTTTATCAACTAATATCCTGCAAGTATTGATCCCACAGTAAAAATATTCATCACATAGTTTCAGTATGTTCATCTGCACACCTCAAAGGCTCTATCAAACGTGCAAACTACATGTATTATTTGGTCTGATCCACGATTTTCAACGAAATTATGTTTAACTAATACCTTTGGATCAGCTGTGTCGGATCTGCTGACGCGCACTTCGACGCTGCCTGACATCACCGCATACCAGCATTTTCCTTTGTCACCTTGCCGAAAAACTGGAACAAATTAAAGAAAAGTTAGTAAAAGGTTGCTTAAAACTGCCTAAAACAATGTTGTCGCCTGGACTTGTTTTATTAGCAGGACAGAAAAAAAGGAACTAAATGGATCAAGTCAGTCAAACTGACCTATACCAATTCCATCTTGCATACAATTTTGTGATGTATGAGCGCTCAAAAGGTTCGTCTTCTATTTTCGTTACATCTTCGTTACTCCTACTTGATGCCAACAAAATACGTCATCGCGTATCGTGGTAATATTTATATCACTGCCTTAAGGACAAATGTTCGGGGAAATCTATGCTTGAGATATATTAAATAAGTAAGAATAATCACTGGGATTGGAAGCATATAAAACGATTGAAATATGCCCTCCCTCACCTCCTGCAGCCTCCCACATCTTTAACCTCCAACATTTTTTCCAAAAATAGCAGGATTCAAACAACGAAGTTTGAGCCATTTCTTCGCTGTTTGCCTGTTGATATGCAGTCACTGAACCAATTTTTAAAAAACACCTATGAGCTTGACATAGTAGTAATCTAGTGTCACAAATGGAAAAAAGAGCAGTATTTTCAAAGTAATAGAAGGACCAGGGGTAAGCGGACAGACAGACAGATCAATGGAACTGAGTCACATGGTTTTAGGTAACACATAAAAAACATATTATCTTTTTCGCGATTATAATGCGTTCTCGCTAGTTTGCGGGGTATGAAAAGGCGGTTTTTAATAAATGGACTAATCCGGTATCAAAGTGACGATATGGGTCTAGGTGTATCCGTGTCATGAATGGTGTCACTCGGTACTGTTCCAATGCCAAAGATATCCGCCTTTTACCGACAGCTCCAGGCGATAGGAAATCCAGAATCACGGTCCTGAGCAAAATATTTATTTGGGTGTTCCTCAGGATAGTGTACTTGGGCCGTTAATGTTTTAGGTGATATCCATGGTGGATACTAGTGTAGTTTTGCACTGAACCTAGGTAGTAGGTAGGACTAGAGAAAACGTATTTAGGGGGTCAATTCTTGAAAAGGGAGTATTTTACTGCATTGATATAATTATTTGATAATCTTCAAAACGGACGTCTAAAGTTGGCAGTTCCTACTAGTTATTGACGTTGCTTATGTTTTTCCTCTTAAATTTAGATGGCAATAAAGATTATTATTATTATTATTATAGTTATTCTACTTCCTCGTTTAAAACAACGGGTCAATGTTCTTCTCCACTTGTATGGAAATTTGCCTCTGACGCTTAAGCGGGGATGTAATGTGATCGTTAATTTTTTCTTCAGATAACAAGTTTTTTAGATACTCTACGATGCCTACATGGAAATTTTCGTCACTGCGTACAACAAAAAGCTCCAATCCAAGGGGTCCACACAAATTAATAATGCACGATCCAGTCTAAGTGGCTTCCTACAAAAACTTTAATTTTGCCAGGGGTGGGAGGAAGAGAGGTAGGTAGGGACGCAGACATAGGAATTTCTGGTTGTAAAAAGGTCATAAGAGGCCATAAAATGGATACTTACACTAATGATTTAAGGCTGGAAGCTTTCCTTATGCGGGGTGAGAGTAGCAATGATTTTACTGCAGAAAAGTTCTTATGAACATTGGTATCCCCAGATGTAGAGTATCGATGTTCTACTACTAGATCGGCGAAAAATTAGTATATGGTATGAAATTGTATTGACTGAGTCAACTGTATTAACAGCAATGGACTGAAAACTGTAATAATATAAGCTATATAAACTATAGTTTCTACGTGTCTGAACTCTTTTAAAGATGTATACCGACATCCATAATACGTAACTTGAACGGTGACATTATATCGACTTTTAGTCACATTAGGTAGGTTTTCCGAGACAAAATGTCACTTTGGAACTGTCATTCAGTTCATATTCAGTTGTAGTAGCTGCGCGTGTTGACTAAACGTTATGACACTTGAGCTATACGATTTGGATCTTATGTGATGTAACATCTGCTTTAGAAATGGCGATATTTCAGCAACTTATAGCTCCTATGGCCTAAGTTGTTAGTTTTATACTATGGCTGGAAGGAAACACTGCAGCTTACAGTGATGGATAAATTAACAAAGCATGCTAGTGAAATGCGAGTTGCAGCATCTTAGGCAACATGGTCGTTGATTCTTGATAGGTGGCGCTCACAGAGGGTGGGCGCGACATTGGCTAGCGACTATTTAGCTTAGAAGTTGACATTATACAGATTTTTAATGACATTATATCGATTTTCTACATAACATCCCTGTAGTATTGTGTAGTGTTAGGTTATATCAAGCAACCTCAATGTGGTTACTCATAAGTGTTTGGAAAACACGTACGGAGATTTTAAAAAAATGCTATACATATAGCAGACCATATGTATCCAGACCTGAATATTCTTGGGTCATTCGGGACACGACCTTGGTTTATTAGATTGTGGAATGAGAAATATAACATGTGATCTTTGCTAGTTCTTTTAAAAATCTTGTCCGCCCTATATCTTCAGAAAAAGGCGGTTTCCATAAATCGATGTAAGGGAAAACAGCTTGCGTTCTTGCTCCATGGGTAATACATACCAGTATATAATAAAATCCAACTTATTTTTTCATTGTTATGATACATAAATTCAACAGTCAATATACCTCCTCCTCCTATTTAATCATGTGCTACAACTACAGGATGTGATTTAACAAAACTTTTTATGAAGAAACGTTTATAAGAACATATGCCGACAACGAGTATTGAATTTTCAAGAAACGTTCGGAAGTTCTTTAGTCATTATCTTTATTTTTGACTTGTTATAATAGTTTACAAAATGACATATTTTAGTGTATACTGTTGCACTACCAGTGGCGTCCCAGCAGACGTATCTTGTGACATTTTCCTCTAAAAAAAATTGGTACGCTACTGATATAGGTACTGAGAAAGTGAATATCCTTTTCTAGGAAGCTTGATAATTTTCACATAAGAACCGTCTCCTATTGTTATATCCTCAGTTGCAACGCTTTTGATTAAAATGACAGAATGGTAGCTGCCAATCATCATTGGCGTATCAGTTTTTTTAAGGAAAATATATCACAATTCACGCTTGCAGAACATCATTACAATTCAATATCGTTAAATACTAAGATATTTCATTTTACATCTTCATTCAATTTAATTAAAAATATTATTCAAAGTAGTTCTGGATATAAAAACGGGTTCAAGTAGGTCGACTCTGCACTTCTACCGCAACGTCTTTATCAGATTATCCCTTATGAACAAACTAGACCTTCTTAGAATGAAGTCAGTCAAACAGGTCCATACAATTAGTCCATGGATATTTTTTCCCAGCGCTATCGGTAGTCCATCTGGCAACGTCGCCTCTTCCCGATAGCTAACCCGGTCAGACGGTGCAGCGCGGCCACAGCATAGTGTTTCCTATGCTGTGGTGTAGCAGTAATACTTTGCCAATGCCGGCGGCATGCCGTCAGTAGCAGACGCAGGCGCAACCGGTAGGTACGGGATTTGTCTGCTGTAGATATTTAAAGAAAATCTATGATGTGTGAAATATAATGATAATAATAATTATGGTAATAATAATAAAATTCGTGTTTATTTGGAAATACACTAACTGATTGGCTTAGCATGCGTTACTCTTACTCTTAACCAATCAGTTAGCGATTGGTAACAGAAGTTTATGTCCTATCTTGAAGAAAAAAAAAACAGACAAAAGCAAGACACTGAAAATGCTTAAATCAAGAATTACAATACATCATGAAGCATAGAAATGATAAGATTAAGTGAATAGTGAATTTATAAACAGTTTAATTTTGTTGCGGAAGGTAGACAAATAATATGACTTATACACTTCAGGTGTCTAATAGGTACATAGAAGGATGGGCGCGTAAAGATATAATAGCATAAAAATTGGGATATACTCTCCCCACCTCTCTAAAACCACCACACCCATTTTTTACTTGTAATTTTTTTTTCAAAAGTAATAATCTGAAAAGACAGTTTGAGCGTTTGTTATTGTTACCATGTTTGGCCTTTTTCTCCGCCGCGATCGGACTGTTTTTGTCCTTGGCATAGTTGTGACATTGTGTGAAAATTTTAGCAAAATCCGAGAGATACTTCTCAAGTTATAGACTGTTTTAGGATAAGCAGACAGACAGACGGATGTCATGACATATAACATCTAAAAAACATATCTCATTTTCGAAACATTGCGCGATTACAATCCGTAGGCGTGGGAAGTAAAAAAAAAACAATTTCTTTCTTAACATTTCAACACAACGTAGTGGAAGATTTTAGCCACAGCGAACTGTTCACATAAATATATCCTAGTATACGAGGGTCACGCTATATATTTTGAGATACACGAAAACTAAAAACTATTTTTCAAAAACTAGTTTAGTATTCTCCTCCAGCATCAATGCACTTCTTTAACCGGACCTTCCACAAATGAAATGCTTCTAGCCAGTCAGTCTTTGGGATGCCTTCAAAAAACTGATTAACTGCTTGATCAATTTGCTCTTCGGACGAAAATTCTCGACCACGCAGATTTTTTTTCAAAATGTTGAAGAGCCAGAAGTCACACGTTGCCAAATCTGGCAAATAAGGCGGATGTTCTATCATTTTGATGTGGCGCTGGTGTAAAAAGTCTTCAGTTAGTTGGGCACTCTGCAACAACTTTTGTTGAATCAAGATGATCATGCAAATGGTGTGCACTGTTGCGGATACCACAGAGTTGCCTCTATAGTCGCATATGTTCTTCAATTAGCCGCTGAACTTTAGCAATCTTTTCTGGAGTCACACTAGAACATGACGCTCTTCATCAGCCAATGAAACAGATAGATTCGGCATACCAGCAAAGCACACTTGCCCGGGATGGAGCTTCATTACCAAATGCCTCTTGTAACCGTTCGATTCATTGATTTTCAGTTTAACCGGCTTTAAGCGCGATAACTCTCTCGAGACAGCTCCATGTTCCGCCTTAAATTTGTTTACACCACGTGCACTGTAAGTCGCTTGCAAATGAAGTGAATGCGGCGACTTACTAATAAAGGACTGCTTTTCTAATAGTGGACTGTTGCCGGTCTTAACTAGTATAGTTAATGCGCATCTCAAAATATACAGCGTGCCCGTCGTATTAGCACGTCATCAAGAAGCAAATTTCAACACGTGAGTCGAGACGACAAAAGACTCGCTCTAACAAACGATGACGTCACTCTGCAGTTAATTGGCTATTTGCAAAGTGGTCCCTTCTTTGTCTCAACCTTTCGTCTCGGGCAAAAGACAAGTGACTGTATTTTCAAGCCCATATCACACGTGGTTACCTCCTTCAGTTGTGTGTCTCCTAATTACGGAGAACAAAGGCTTATCCCTGAAGATTCTCAAGGGATGAACTGCAGATAGGGGCCAAGGGCTGTCCCAAGACAGTCCACGCAAAATGCCTTGCGGTGCCGTTGTGAGGGATGGTGGAATGATGAGGGACTAGGTGCAAAAGGGCAATAGGGTAGAAAGTGAAACGGGATCGATTAGGATAACAATATTATAAATATCTGGAAAAATGTCACGGTAGATTGAAATTTTGGAAGGAAACATGCGATATTTCTATTATAGCATTCACTTTGAGGGATTCAGTGTAAATGGGGTCTCGTGTATAGAACAATGAAGCAAAACAATTTATCTGAAGATAATGTAAGAAATTAACGGGTTGAATTTGTACGCAGACGAGATTAGGCCTAGGATGGTGTCATTTTTAATTTATCGGTCATAATCAATGAATTCGAATAGGTTAGGGGCCAAGCCTGTAGATTATGTCTATATGGCGTCACGTACTTCTGATGTGAGTGAACCTTACATTTTTTTGTTTCGGTGGTGTTTCGTGATGTCGTCGTCCATTTTGTACATTTGAACCTTTTTTGATATTATTGACTTCTTTTATGCTTGTTTCCAACAAACCTTCATATAAATCATCCCGAATTATTGCATTACTGTTGCGCATCACAACACTACAACACAAAGGCATTTTAATAGTCCAAACATTGAATCCATAGCAACAAATCCACAAATACTAATTTTCACCTTAAATAAATGTATAGGTTATGTATATTCCACAAGTGTCAAGTGTGGACATCACCTACATGTTTACAAGGCAGTGATTGTCGCTAGAGGGCCGTATCGTCAGTCGTTCCTACAATTGTGAAACGCTTTTACGGCCTCCTTGATTTTCATAGTCTTTCCTCTTTTTCAGAAAGGCCGGGGTATTTCTAGGTTACACCTGTTCCGTATCAGAGTCAGCTCTCTCCTATTGTGAGTTTATGTTTTCTTTTTAAACGAAGATGAACAATTTGATGCAAACAGATATTTGTGACATAACTTAAAACTGAAGGGCTGACACGGAACAGTAGAAAACTATGAAAATCAAGGAGGCCATAAGGGCGTCCTACAAATCTGGGCACCACTACATCCTCGTAGAGGTTTGGTGCGATATTTGGTGTGGAGGTGTTATTGGATCTTACTCCTTTGGAGCAGCTGCAGGTGATTCTCTTACTGTCACTGGCAAGCGCTACCGTGATATGGTGCAAAACTGTATGGCTCCTCAAATCCAACAATTTAACCTGCATGACATGTGGTTCCAGTAGGATGGAGCAACTTGTCACACAGCTAGGGAAACAATGAATCTTTTGCGAACAATATTTCCGCGACGTTCGATTTCTCGATTTGGTGATGCCAACTGACCACCAAGGTCACCGGATTTAACGGCTCCTGACATGTTTTTTGCTAGAATAAAATGCCCAAATTGTTCAATGATGGACTTTGCTCAAAAGTTGACCTTTCGACATTTATTTGATGCAAAAATACCAAATGGAGTTATATGCTAAAATAAAGTGTACAATAATTTTAAATACAGTAGCATACACAAAGAAGCAATCAATGTAGGACGATGGAAGCATATAAAAGTAGAGAGATGAATTACATATCACCAACTTCAACAAAGTTAGCAATTAAAACTTGATCCAAAAGAAGAGACAAAGTAATAACGGGTTAAGCAACAATAAAGATGTATAAAGAAATTAGAAATTAATAAGCTAATTATCAGTGCGTCAATGAACTGCATTGAGATAACGGCACATAAAACTGAGAATGAATATTGGTTTCTTCTGTAAGCTAGTACACTATACTTTTATTGGTACTAACGATGATAGTTATTGACTTGGCGTTATAGGGTATGGTGCAATTTCCTTAAAAGCGTTAGCTAATTTTTCTGAAAAGGGATTGCCTACATTTGCGGTTTTCTTTCTTGACATCTAGTTTATACAGTATTTATTTTATCTCTGGAGAAGCACTGCAATTTGGGGGTAAGGAAGTAACACTTAAAGTGAAGTAGTAATAGATTTTAGAAGACTAAGCACCCTGGCAACAGCCTTAAGGCCATGATCTTTCAAGCCACGGGTTCTTATGATGTGTAGAGAAATGCTTTAAATTATTATCTTGATGGAACATATTCAGAGTACAGGGTAGCGTAAAATAAGCGATAAATCGATGTGGTTTGGGCAACTTATAACTCACTCGATCTTCGAAATACAATATTATTTTTTCAGCGCCACATATTAGACACTAACCTTTTCAAAGCATAAATTGTAAATAGAGAAAGCTGTAACAAATCCTCGTAGATGACACTACGATATCCCATTTTATCTTCCATAGTTTTTTGGACTAAGGAACATAGCAGTACGTTGGCTATCTCCAAGTAGAATACGTTACTCAATGCTTATACTACGAATACAGATTTTCTAAGAGTTCGATATCGTTAAAATTCAGGAGGAGGCTAGTTTTGGGTATCTCTTGAGTAATGACATGTTGCTGGGTCTGGCCAAAACATGATATGGTCATGAGCATGATATTGGTAGACAAACTGAAGCAATTTGGATAGGCAGTTATCAATATAGCTCTGCCTATTCAGAGCTACACCCCTTACTCCTCCCACAAAAGGTTACACTCTTGTTAGAAACTGCGCACTGGACAAGGATTTTATCTGCAAATTTCGCTTTATGTTTGTATTCAACATTGTCAGGGCATCCCTTAACGTTGTCCGTATAAAATCCGTCATTTCCCTTCATTTCAGGATTACTCACAGTGAAATACTTTCCGCCATCAAAAATGATTTTTCCATTGGCAAAGTGTACCGTCCTCAGTTGACGACAGCATCTTGGTACACGAAGGAGTTGCGCTTGAGAGTATTTGAGGCACTTAAGTCTCTTTCGATAATTAAGACCATCCCTCCTCAATTCCCACCAATCTCTCTGACCTCTGTGCAGTAAATTCACGTGGTCTTCCTCCTTTTGCGATATTCAGACATGGTATTCCCTGCTCGCACTCCGCTATTGTTCGAGAAATGGTTCTGCGTGACATGTTTTCATTCTGGAATATTCCACAGAATGTCAACTAACACTGAAGTAAGTAAACAAACTTTTGTTTTCAAAGGCAACTTGATATTATTTTGTGTTCGTTAAAATCAAAGCCAATGAACTTTGTGCCAAAACCTTTAGGGCATAGTTACCTACGTTATATGCGTCTCAAATGTGCTGCAGTAGTAATATCTAGCTATACAGCAAATACTTTTTTTCAAAACTTAATCACGACTTCCGCATGCTTATGCCTATGTCTATACAATATTCTATTCAAATAGAGTCATTTTTACTGGGTGTTCTATTTTCTCAGTCAGTGAGTATATTCCATTTAATTAGATCTATCAAATTTTACTCTAAAATAGCACGTATGGTGCATCCATCAGATCAATAGACGCATTGTCACCAAAAATTATATTACAAATTCCATTAATCATTCAGTAACATTGTCCACTGCCATAGCTAATTCTCCGTGTTTGTCGTTTAAATACATAAAGTTGTTTCATCTGAAATTATCAGTTTAAGCTTATTAAAATAATAAATAACACGTTTTAGTTGTTTTAGATCTGTAGCGTGAGGCAGTAACAACATTTTTCACTATTTGAGTTGCTAGATAAAATATAATAATATATTATAATACAGAAAAATTATAAATTGATAGTTTGATGGCAACCACTTTACCTTAGCACTTCACTTGATTTGACCAATTATGTCATATGTATACATGAAGAGCTACGGTCATCTATTTATCCAAGGAGATTGGCATTCATTTTATGTACGAACGAAGGATACACACAATATTCAGTATGCCGCCGAAAACGGCGTTTTCGGTAAAATGGGTTTTTCTTGATAACATAAGTCAACGATGCTCTCAAGTCTTTTTACAATACGCTAAATACAAGTTTCAACATGTGTCCCCAAAACAAGTCGTAAAATACGGAACTTTCCACCTTGGTTCAATGCTGAGATAATTAATGACATAAGGAACAAAAATCTGCTCCACAAGAGATTTAGAAGGTTTAAGAATAATGCTACAAATGAAGAATTCAAAGCTTTAAGGGCCAAAATTGAAAGAGATGTGCAAAATTCTTATCAAAGGTATCTCACAGGAGTGCAAAATAGCATATGTCATGATCTTAATAAATTCTGGACATTTACTGAAAAAAAGGGACCGAATTTAGATATGACATTAAAGCACACGATCGCCTTGTGGTATTGCCAATGCATTCGTAGATTTATTTCAGATCGTTTATGCAGCTCTCTCAAACGTGACTTACATCAAGTCATCATGATCCCAAAGAATTCGACATTTCCTCAGGATTACCATCCTATTAGCCTGCTTCCAGGTCCTTCTAAGCTCGCCGAGAAGGTGATTTACTGTCACCTTGAAAATTTCTCGTCAGATTCCTGATGTGCAACTCGGCTTTCAGTCTGATCATACTACGGAGCTACAGGCAGTTAGACTGCTGGAGCATGTAACAAGGGGGTCCACCCTTAACAAAAGTACTGGTATCTTGCTTTTAGATGTATCAAAAGCCTTTTTCCAAGGTGTGGTACATGGACCTCTTGTACAAACTCATCCAACAGGGCTTTCCACTGTGGCCACTAGAACTGTTGAAATCTTTTCTAGAAGAAAGGAAATTTCGGATCAAAATTAACAATGTATTGTCAACAACACGGTACGTAAGAGCCGGTTTTCCTTAGGGTACGGTCTTAGGACCAATCCTTTATTTACCTTATATACATGACATCCCTTGCCTCAGCAACTGTGAAGTCTATCCCTATGCTGATGACACTGCACTGCTAGCCCAGTCGTGTTCTGGTAACTTGGTTCACGACAGGCTGCAGAGTGTGTACTAAAAAACTTCGCGGTGCCCCGCCAGAGATATCAGTGAATGGAACTCGTATACCTTGGGGACCACCTGTCAGGTACCTTTGAGCCATCATTGACAAGGGGTTGACCTGGCAGAAACATACTGATATTTTCAAAACAAAATTTCAAATTACCTTTCGGCAGCTTTATACTTTGTTGTGCAGAAATTTAAAATTAAGTTTGATCAACAAGATTCGGTTGTATAAAATGGTCATAAGACCATCAATCACCTAAGCATGCGCGGATTGGTGTTTTCTTGCCAAGACGCACATGCAGAGACTGCAAGTCCTGCAAAACAGAACCTTGCGCACAATCACCAACGCCCCATGGTACGTGTCAAATGAGACCATTCACAGAGATCTTGATATCCCATATTTAAGGGATTATGTAGAACCACAGGCACAGCGGCGTTATAATCAGGTCAAATCGCCTAGCAACCCTCTGTTGCGTGATTCACTAGACTACACAGTCGAGCAAGTTCGCAAACATTCCAGGCCGCGCCTGGCACTGTGATCAAAATTAAATTGTGAAATTATTTCGGTATAAAAACCGATCAAAATTATTTTTTGGAGTCACAAAATTATTCGAGCAGGTAAACCAATAATGCCTAAGCTATTTCAAATGGTTTGCTTCTTTTCTTTGCTCTATTTCTTTCTTTCCTTGCTGTCCTTCTTTCCCTTTTACCATTAAACATGTTTAGTTTCTGGGTAGCCTTACCTGGCAGACTAACAGACCGACGAGACTTCCAACTAAGAGCAAAGATGTCGTTGTCAGGTGTGCCTCCATGTGTACATAATGTTAGCAACACGTATAAAATTGTTTACATTGACGGATGTATACTAGCAAGTGAGGTTAGGGTTACTCGCAAACGTCAAACATCAGCGCCGCTTTCCAGTGCCTCATTTGAGTTACTCGGCGTAACTCGGTGCTGCCCACCACCTGTCAATACCGTTCTGCTGCTCTAGAGTGTTATGCACCTGAGCTACTCATTTTTGAAATCTCCTGCCCCCTCATGCATTAGCTTTTCATTCGGTGTTATACGCTCCGAAATAGTGGAGATAACGAAAATGACAATGTGTCAAGATTGTTAGGCTATGTTTTTCTAATCGTTTTTGTTTTTTGCATTAAACTCACATTAAACCGATACCAGACAATGGAGGATGGTGAAAAACTGATAATGTTATGACCCAGAGTTACAACGTACATTTGAGATGGCCCTAAATGATAACACTAGAGCGCAAGGAGGCAGGTTCATAGCGTCTTGTTGTTGGCTTCATTTACAACTAGACATTTTGAAATAATTTGTTCCAAATATCCCGCCTAGTGCTGTATCTGTAAAAGAAGTCACCTTATTCAGCTAAATGTCGCTTAAAATCGCATATGTATGTTCACTTTTCTCTTGTTGTAATATGAGACTATCGACGCGGTATTTTATCAATTTCTATTTGCTTAATATCAACACCAATCAAATCAAAAGGTAGAGTGAGAATAAGCAGTAAGAAATCATATGTCCTTACGATTGACCGATAACGACCTTGCCAATCGAAACATTGACGATGCTCACGATGCTGAATGAAAGAAATTGGTGGACTTTGTTTTCAGAATGTATTTTATATTAGAAATGTCTCCAATCAACACTAACTTTGTATACATATACTAAGTGACATATAAATCCGATCACCCAGTTTAAATGGTTTTATTTTAATAAAATTTTGTATAAGTACTTAATGAAGCATAATATGTAAATGATAAAAATTTCAAAATGATTGCACTGCTTTAAAACCCTTTGACCTTTAATAATGTGTGGATGCACCCTGATGTGCTACGCATTCTCCAACGCGCCTAGGCATGCTTCTGATCAGGTGGTCAATGTCCTCCTGTGGTATCTCATTCCAGGCAACCACCAACTCCTCTCGAAGTGCTTCTAGAGTCTGAGGAGGACGTTGCAAATTGAGCAATCTCCTACCCATCATATCCCACACGTGCTCAATTGGGGATAAGTCGGGAGATCTTGGTGGCCATGGTAACAATGTGACATCATTATGTTGAAAGAAGTCTATTGTGACTCTTGCAACATGTGGTAGGGCATTATCTTGTTGGAAAGTTGGATCTGCCAGGGTGTCAAGAAAGGGTAAAAGATGGGGTTCTAGAACTTCGTGGATATAACGCTGCGCGTTCATGTTACCTCTGATGGAGATTAAAGGTGACCTGGAACCATAAGCTATAGCACCCCAAACCATAACTCCAACAGTGTGATGAACATGTCTTTCAACAAAAAACTGTGGATTCCTCCTTTCACCACGTCGCCTTCTAACCCTGGCACGACCATCGTGCATGCCTAAACAAAATCGAGACTCGTGAATACTGTTCCATTCCTGATCCCAGAGTGACCGTTGTCTGCACCACTCAAGGCGATTACGTCGGTGTTCTCGAGTTAAAGGGAGGACCCAGTGTGGCCGGTATAAAGACAAGCCAAAACTTCTCATTCGTCGGTAAACACTTCGCATGCCAATAGGTCTTCCGTGTTCTGCAAACCATTCATTTGCAATGGACCTGGTAGTGGAGAAACGGTCCCTTAAGGCCAATAATCTTAGGCGGCGATCTTCACGGTCTGTTGTTCTACGGCGGCGTCCAGTGCCCCTTGCTCTTTGCGTACGGCCATACGAAGCCATGCCTGACAACACCTAACCACAGTGTCTACACTTCTTTACACTCTAACTGCAATTGCCCGAAAAGAAAGTCCAGCTTCCCGAAGTCCCACTATACGGCCTCTATCAAACTCACTAAGTTGACGAAATCGTACAGGTCTCCGTACTCTAGGCATCGTAACCGATCGTAAAGGATGTCAAGAACCAAAATCCGCCAGCGTTGATTCTTTACTGCGGCTGAAATATTCATTTTTAGAGCGTTAGTGAATTAAAAAAAAACAGTATAAAAACCGGAATGTCCAACTGATAAGGCTGAAATTTTTCACTTTTTATTTACAGTAAGATAAATACATTCACCAACTTTTATTAAAATAAAACCATTTAAACTGGGTGTTCGGATTTATATGTCACTTAGTATAAATATTAAAAAATCTATATTTTAATCTTTTCTAATTATTTAAAAATCACCTCTACCGGCATTGCAAGCATCCTAGCCGAACTATATTTGACGACGTTGTTTACATTGTATACATACAATCGTAATTGTATACGTCTATACATATGTATAATGACATACATACACTGCGCCCTTCACTGAATAAGGGTCATATCTGTAAGCAAATTGAACTCGATAAAAATAACATATGTCAACAGCGACTATTCCACACTTTACGTACAATTTACAGTAGGCAAATATTTCAGCAGCTAGGGAATCCGACACGAAGGATTCCCCGGCAACCGCAATTAGCGGTGCTGCCGGGATGCTATCCCATTAACGGAAAGTAATTAGCCAAACTTGCAGTATTTAATAAGTTGTTATTAATTTGCGGCAACTACTGCAATTAAAGGAAAAGCGCACCAACGGAATACGTTGCAAGATTACCATGAGGAGCAGGAGGAGGAGGAGAAACTCAATTTGCGTTATTGAGGTATATCGATTGCACATTACCCTACTGATGTCTGCCTCTATGTGTATCACTTACAGCAATTTACGTTTTCAATCTAAGGGCTCGCACAGACAGACAAGCGTTCAGCGTTCAACCCGCGTTCGTCCGGATTCCTCTTACGGGTTTTAATACAGACACGAGGCAGTTACGAACAATCCATTCCATTTTACGAATATTACTTGTAGGTGAAACATGTATTTCGATTTTCGATAGTTCGTCTTCATAAGATGAAGTATTGCCTTTGTGAAGTTTGGGAGAGTCTAATAAGACAAAGATAACAGTGCATCCGATTAATTGTGAAAGGGATAATAAAGGAGAGTTTAGTGTTTTTCCTCCATTGCTTGAAGATGAAGAACGATTTTTTATTTAGTTTCAAATGTCATTAAGTTGTTTTAATGGATCACATGAATATATGAAAAAGGAAACAGAGAAACAGCACACCAACTGGAAAAAGGCTATCTCTACAAAAGAAAGTTTGACAGTATGGTTCCATTTCCGTGGATATTTCAAGCCATGCTGCATTTTTTTAAAACCATTTTTGTAGTCTGCCTTACTAAGAGCATATAAAAAACGCCTTTCACTTGCTAAATCAATAAATTCTTCAATGGGAGCCATCTTTCGAACGAGGCGTTCCACGAGTTCTTCTTATTTCTGAAAATAGCACACAAAAACGCGAGCGTTCACCCTGACCGGCGTGGTATGACTGCAGCTGGGTCTGCGCGATTAGATCTAGAGAACGTGGAACGTAGAACACGGAACTCGGAACGCTTGAAAGCTTTCTGTCTGCGCGAGCCCTAAATACTGAGATTTCTGCCACTCCGAAATGGAAGTTTCCGTTTCTCTACAAGATATCCGCAAACTTGCATGTAAGTTTGGTGACATTTGACACTCTATGTATCTAACAGGACAACCCGCGGTGAGACAAAACGAAAAGTGTCGATACAGTGCCACAGCGTGTCCCAAAAGTCATGGATCAAATGAAAGGGGATGATAGGGACCGTCATTTCCAATCAGGAACCAATTATGTCTTTATCCGGTTTTGCCCGGTTTTTGAGTTATCGACATTTGTAAGTATTTTAGAAAATCACTACTTCTGAAACTGTACTATTGTGTTCTAAATTTGCTTTTTTATCTATCCGTCATTGTTCATCAGGGCAGTCCGGTTGACGTTTGCTCTTAGTTAAAAGTCCCGTCGGTCTGTTAGTCTGTCAGGTCCGGCTAGCCAGATACCAAACATGTTCAATTGGAAAAGGCCAAGAACGAAAGATAGAAAGAAAGCAAGAAATAGAGCAAAGAAAAGATGTAAATCATTTAAATTAGAAAACGCTTAAGCATCATTGATTTAACTACTCGAATAATTTTGTAACTCCAAAATAATTTAGATCGGTTTTGTATACTGAAATAATTTTGGTTGGCCTGAAATTCACAATTTAGTTTTAATCTCAATGGGAGGCGCGGCCTAAAATGTTTGCAGACTTGCTCGACTGACTAGTCTACTGAATCACGCAAATGAGGGTTTTTGTGCGATTCCGCTAGATTCCCTAATCCCTCATGGGATGTCACGACCTCTATGAATGGTCTCATTTGAGACGTGCAACGGGGCGTTGATGATTGTGCTTGCATTTTAACATATATTCACACTCAGCCGTAACGTAATTTATAATTTAGTTTTTAAAAATATCAGTATGTTTCTGCCAGGTCAACCCGTTGTCAATGATGACTCCAAGGTACCTGACAGATTCTTCCCATGGTATGAGAGCTCCATTCACTAATATCTTTGATGGGGCACCGCGACGTTTTTTAGTACAATAGAGTTCCTACATTTTGGATTACTAATTAAGCCTGAGGAGCACCGGGCCTTCGGGGCCGTGCTGTTGACAGAACATTGTCACTTTTGATCCGAAACTTCCTTCCTTGTGCCACACCAAATGCTTTTGATACATCTAAATGTAAGACACCAGTACTTTTGTTGAGGACCAACTCCCTCGTTACATGCTCCACAAGTCTAACTGCCTATAGCTCCGTACTATGCTCAGACCGATAGCCAAATTGCACGTCAGGAATCATATGGTGATTTGACGAGAAATTTTCAAGGTAACGATGAATCACCTTTCCGGCGAGCTAGAAGGAGCTGACAGCAGGCTAATGGGACGGTAACCCTGGGGGAGTATTGAACCAACCTTCTTTAGGGTCATAATGACTTCAACAATATTCCACGCCTAATGAAAGTACCGAGTTCTGAGCATTGAATTGATTATTGCCGCCAGATATGTCAGAGCTTTTAGTGAAAGCTACCTCAGTGCCTTGTTGGTGATTCGGTTTTCTCCAGGTCTTTACACACCTTTTTTTAATGAAAAAAGCAGCAGAAGCAACATATTAAAAGCTTATAATGTGTTTGTTTAACATGTATTACATAAATAAAGATACATACAAAAAAGTTATATGTAATTTTGAAATTTGCATTTTTTCAGAATCTGATACACATATTACAGGAATACATATTCCGTAGCTATGTGTAAAAACCGTAAATTATTTGGTAAAAAACTAGTAATTTTCCTTTGAACAGATTGTTTCTTTTTATAATTATTTAGAACAGCAAGTTGAATTTTATTTAATTTGGTAAGTGTGGCTGTACCGTCTTCTTCGTGCTGAAAATATCGTTGCAACTTTTTCACGCAGTCTAATGCCTCCTTAGTTGTCACTGGAAGCTCCTCTTCATCGTTGCATTCTAGTTCATCTTCCTGTTCGTTATCAACGTATCCTTCATTAACCAAATTATAGTCTGACAATTCCTGTGTTGCTAATAAATTATTGTCAATATTTACATACTCATTAAATTTGTCTATATTCAGTAAACTATTAATTTTCAGAAAATTACTTAATGGAATTTCATCTTCTGGATTAATATAGTTGGCTATTTCAGTTATGTTTTTCACTCAACCAGCATGGCGAAAAAAATAACGAATCGTTTCTGGGGTAACCAATTCCCATGAAATAGTAAGCAAATTCATAGCGTCTAAAATGGTGACAGCTTTGGTAATGTTGACATCTTCTTGCAGCTCTATAATTTTCACCAACATAATGTTTCCGATCCATTTATTTAAGACTTCAAATGACATCCAGGTTCATTGGTTGCAGAACTGATGTCACATTGGGTGGAAAAAATTGAAGGTTGATGTTATTAAGTGAAATATTTGGATGAGCGGGGCAGTTATCGACCAAGAGCAAAATTTTACGAATTTTCTTAACAGGTTCAGAGTTCCACTTTTTTTAATATTCTTCAAAAATGAATGAGGTCATCCAAGCTTCATTATTTCCAACATAATCGACGGGAATTGTTTTAACATTTTTGAAACCCCTGGGATTCTTAAATTTCTCCGAAATAAAAAAAGGGTCATACATTTTTTGCAGCACTGCCATTGAATATCAAAAAAGTTAGAACATGAATTTCTATACATTCACTTACCTATTATCAATAGTTTCCATTTTTCAGTACCAGAAGCATTAGTACAAATCATAGCAGTTATTCGCTCTTCTGATAGTTTCTCTTCATTGGAAGTTTTCCCTTTTAATTTAAGAGTTTTATCCGGTAGGATTCTATAAAATATCCCGGTTTCAGCTGCATTGAAAACTTTATCATCTGAATAATCACTGGATATTACGGGCCAAAGTTGAGAAATCCAGTCATAGGAAAAATTCTTGTCAACTGAAGCTGACTCACCACACATTTTTCCAAAAACAATGTTATGTCTTTTCTTAAACCTGTCTAGCCAACCGCAACTACATTTGAAGTAATCTCCAATCAATTTCCCAAATTCTTCAGCCTTTATTTGTAGCATAGGTCCACTTATTGGAAAATTATTAACACACTTTTGTTGAAACCATTTAAACAGCATATCATTGATTTAGGGATGCAGCGATAGTCATTTTTAATTTTGTCACGGTTTTTCCAAATATTTGACACAGTGGATTCTACAAATATTTTTCCTTAGTAAAATTTGATATAAACCAGTTATAACCTATGCCAATCAAAGATAAATTTTTTCATGGTCCACATGCTCTACAAATTAATCAGTTAAAATGCCGTGCAGTTCATTATTCTTTTAATGAACAAAAACTGACAGCTTTATTTGAAACGCAACTCCCGATATTGAACAAACGCGGCAAACATGAACATCACTGGACTGGACATTGTTTATTTGGAACAATGTTGTTGAATGATTAATGCAATATGTAATTTAATTTTTGATGACAATGCGTCCATTTATTCGATGGACGCATGATCGGTCGGTGCTAGAAATGCATTGTTTTAATAAACTTTGACGGTGGGGTGTAGTTATGCGATTTTAAATATCATCAGTGTCGTAGTATTGATACAACTGCGACTTAGGAGTAAGTTATTTGGGGCTGAGCAGGCTCGCTTGTGGCTGTAAAGGGCTGATAATGATAAACACAAATACACGCAAGTAAATGAATAATAAATAGGGTGTTTGCGAGTGGTTGGGAAATCTCGAAACCGTAGATACTACAGACCAAAATATACCTAGTCCTAAACATACCTCAGTCCAAAAGTTGATAGTTTGCAAGATACAGGGTGTCAAAATAGAAGTGTAACTTTGACACCCTGTATCTAGCAAACTATTAACTTTTGGACCGAGGTATGTTTAGGTCAATTCACACATTTTGGTCTGTAGTATTCTGCAGTTTCGAGATTTTCATTCCTATTGCAAACACCCTGTATAAAAGAGGCACTTAATCTAGTGGACACTGTAGACCACAGCTGGTCTCTCACAGGGTAGAATGGCAAGCAATGATCTCTGAGGGGGACTGCCTCTATGCCGGAATGCATCCTCATGGCAGCCTGTATTATCAATATTATTACAATCCAGTTATATTAGGGTTTCACCTCTGAATAAGGGATAATGAGCTGTAATCCCGTAGACATCTTTATTTTGTCATTCTAGAAGTGGCCTCAGGAGCCTCAGAAAATCTCATTACCGCGTCTTAAGATATCAAAGGTCAAAAAGGCATTTTTTGCAAAGATTTCGCTTCCTAAATAGCTGAGCACTGCGCACTCTCTGTCCTCTATCTTAATAACGGTTAATTGTATAAAATAATATTTCGAAAGGTTGTACAGAGTTTCATTCTCAACACAATAAATGTGAGTAGCATTGAACCTATACTTAGCGATATCTTTGTAAAAAAATACAGACACGAGATTTTATGAGACATTTGCTATAACTTTTAGAATAGAAAAATAAGGGGATCTACAAGTCTTTCAGCTGATTATCTCTCATTCCGGGGTTGATATTCTATCGTCTATATAATTGGACTATCCTCACTTCGGCTGAGAAGAATATACCTTTGCAGATTATTCATACCCATCAGCGTATGTCGCTCAGAATATCTATTCGTAAGCTGGCGAGTCGGTACGTGAAAAGCATCCGTGCAGCCTCAGCCCACCCATATACCAGATATCTGTTTCGGTAAGCAGGCTCTGCCCAGTATGTGAACCAAACTGGGGAAAGTGGAAACATCTATGGAACATGTTTGCTCCAATCTTTTGTGTGACAACAGCGCAGGTTTTTGGCCTAACATACATCGTCTAACTCAATTTATACGTAAAATCCTCAACGAGGCATTGTGAAACCAGTTTATGTGCTCTAGCTTCAAAAAACTAACCACTTCATCTAAACTATACTACCAACTATTACAGTCAATACTCGAATTTGTGGATTTGTATACAACGGATCTCAAAGAAACACTTACCTTGCTAGAAAAGCTTGTTTTGTATTTTGCTCCACGAGTGCGCTTACGCCGTTTTGATAATACAGCACGACTTTTAGGCATTTTTTAATAACGAGTACGTTATAACAAACGTCTTAACAACAACGAATCGTACACGAACAGAATGAATATGCTGAAACGTGGCATCACAGCGAAGAGACCTCGGATTACGGCCAATCATCCGCCGCGGCGGGCGTGGCCAGCGTGTGGCAGATTTTTCTCAAAATTTACACCAAATAGCATCGATAGCTTGTGTGAGCAAAAAAGTAGTTTTTGTTAGCAAATGGTATGTACTGCTCTTTTTCTAGGTCTTGAGTCAGTTTCTTTTTGAAAAGTAATATCTTAATATGATCAACGAAAAATGTGGAATATTGTCATATAATATTAGAGTTACACTGTTATTCGTTCACAAACTACGATTGCAGAAAAATCGCCAAAAAATGCATTTTTTTATGAAAAAAAATGACTAATATTGCTTATCAATCATCTCTTTATACAGCATGAAGGTATCAGACATAAATAATTAAAAATACTCCAAACAGGCTGTAGAATCAAAGGGACCTACCACCTAAAAGCTCATCTGGTTGATAAATGCAAGTTCGGCTTTCTGGACGTAAAGGCTGCTACACACAGTGCCGCCGGGTAAGCCGCCGGCTAAGCCGCCGTACACCCGGCGGCATACAAAGCCGCCGGTCTTGCCGCGCAAAAGAGCCGCCGTGGTGTGCCGGCAGGTTACGCGGCTTGCCGGCGTCACTTCGTTCCTGGCATTCGAGCGGTAGTGTTGTGCGGTTTGTGTGTTTAAACAAATTAAAATGTCGTTTAATTGGGACGACGAAGCTGTGCTGCTCTTAATTGAAAAATTTCATGAAAATGATATATTATCGAATCCCAGAAATGCAGCACTTCACTAGCTTTCTATGTGACTGTCACAGCCGGAATGATGCTTGACGGCTTGTGCCGGCGGCATAGCCGCCCGGCATAAACCCGGCGGCATTGCCGCCGGCACTGTGGGTAGCAGCTTTAAGACATGTGACCCACCAACTGGACACAGCAGTGAACCAGCGATTCTTGCTATAGTCTCGAACATAGTCAAGAATTAGTAGACGCCACATTCATGCTGTGCTTTTTGAATGACTGAACATATAAGAAACTGGTGAAAGCATAGTTTAGCAAAAATGATTGTGTGTATGCCGAGAGGTTAATATAAGGTGATATAAGATTCAGACAATCATCTATTGATCTGGCTTCGCAGAAGGGCGCCCGAGTCTTTTGGTTGGGATGCTCAGAGCCCCTACAGATTAATGTAACAGTACAGATGTCTGAAGCCGACCATACATTGAACATACTTTTGAAAAAAATACTGGTATTGGTATGTCACAGCGAATAACAGTTTACAAGGGCTGAACATATCAGAATGAATGGATAAGAAATAGAAATAATAATAAAATATACTAGTACATCTCCGTATATGTTTGCAGAATTAAGCAGTGCTTAATATTCATTGCCCTTTCTAAGAAACTGTTAGACTGTGCAGAGTATGAGATCACGCTGCAAGATTAGTAACGTTACGCTGACGTAACTTTTGAGCACGAAACGTGTGTAATACTCTGCGTAGTATTGCCGACGCGTAGTAAACCTCTTTAGTAAGAGTAATATAAATTCTTTAAAATAATCTATGAATTTTCAGCTAAGCTTGAGTATGGAATCTTCCAAGCTGTGACTCTCTAAAACGAAGAAGAAAGAATTGAACTTTGTATCATTTTATTTCTATAAAAATTTGTCACATAGTCAACAAGTTACGAGAAATTAAAGAATAAATTTACATGCCATGATTTTCACTTACAATGGCTATACTAACCTATATCATTTTTTGTAGAGAATAAAATTTTCTACAAAAAAGCTCCTCTACATTTTTTGACGTAACAATAATAAGAAGCGAAAGATCGACGTAACATGTGCAAACCTAACAATTTCTCCATCTTTATTTAAATCAAAAATGACATAAATAAGCAAATTAAACACGACTGGTCCTAATACGATCCTTGTGAAGCTCCGCATCTAAGTATCATATCTTCAGGTATTTCCAAAACTCAGGTTTGCGCTTGTTGACTTATGCCCACGTCAATATCGTTTTTTCACTATTTTGGAAAACAGTGAGGAGATAGAAAACTCAAATATACAGACTTGTATTCGTTTGTCTTCTAGTCACCACATTTCTACGTAGTTACTCTATGAACTATGATATTTTTTACTTGCGACGCCTTGTACCGGTTTGTGCGTAGTTACTTAACGAAGTATATCATTTACAATTTCTTTTCAGACAGTTCACTCAAGCAACTTCAATTTGAGCGCATAAGGCATCAACTCTACACCCTAACTAATAAAACTTCCTACAGGATCAACGAGATTGCAGCTGGCCATATTCGTGTGTGATGGTGTGAAGAAGGATGAGTATTTATTACGGCTTACCTGCACAAGGATTACATGTGATAACGTGTTTCATGTCAGGCACTTTGCTGCAGGTGAAGGTTGTATAGCCCCTAGAATACGGGGCAGTAGCGTGCAAGAAATAGGATATACAGGAAGTAATAGATGAACGGTCACGAAACCATTGTTCATCCAAAACAGAGCGCATCCGATATACTTTTTATAATTATGGTGAACGAAACGCGCATGGACCCATATTTCTTCATGGGAGAATATGGAGAGAATGATTCCGGGTTTTTACAGCTGACAATTCATTACTTCCTGCTTTTCTGCATAATTTACATAAATATACAGTGATTTTCAAAAAGCCCCCCCACTACATATTTTTTGAACGGATCACAATGACTTAAAAGTTGCGGTTGAAAATTTCAAGTTTTCGGTATAGGTGTTTTTTTATAAATCAAATGAAGGAGCACTTTGGAGATCATTATGAGTATTTCATAACACTAGAATACAGAATCACTATCTTTGAAAGTGGCGCTCTGGCAGGCTGTCAAAGTTGAGCGTTTTTGTACATTGAGTTGCTTATCCATAATCAAATTCAAGCGGATAACCAAATGGAAATAGTATTTACCATTTTGGGTTGGTATTTACCGATCCGTTCAAGCGAGTGTAGTTATCAGTTTGGTTATAAGATATATGTCATAGTTATCACCGCAAAATTGTGGTATTTACCCAACTCAAGAGTAGTTTTATATTTCTGGTTATTATTTGAAATGTGACAAGTTAGAATTTAGGCGGGTATTGGATATTGTTATTGTACTTCAGCTTCATTTTTGAGAAAATTGATACAGGCTGACTTCAGTTTTACCATAAAGTGGAGCACCTTATTAGTTATACTCATTACGGTTGTTGGGGACACTTTAAATGTAGTTCCTATGCTTAACAAAGAATTCTGTGTAGCATATACCACAAGAATATTAAAATATGGCCATATAAACTCACTAGATGATATCTACCTGTATACGATTTTGCTAATTTCTTTTGTCACCATTTCTGCTGAATCAATAAATGTATTCTTTGACATGCGGAAAAATTTAGAGAATTGAAAGTTATCATAGCTACAAAGCCATGGTTCCATCATTAAAAAAAAATCTGAAAAAAACATTTCTCCCATGAATATTATGAAAGGTTTCTTATTTAAACTTTCCATACACAGTTGTAGACGAAAAAGCACCGATTATTAAGTGATAATAAAAATAATCAGAGATTATATACGCGCTTTTCTAAAATAAACAACTTGCAACAAAACCGCGGTTAAAACCAACGCGTTCAAGCGATTCGTGTAACTGACGTCATCAACCCGTGTGTCATCTTGAACCATATTATAACCGCGGCACATAACACAGAAATTTTGGTTATTCGCTTGGATTTGATTTATGTGTTTAAAAACGCAATTTCTTGATTGTCGCGTCATCACAAGCGTTTGGCTTAGGTGTCCAGCGGTGGCTTTTCTGTTTATAATAAATTTCCGAACAGCGAAATGAAACTGTGATATATACCTAACCTATAAGCTATATATTTTGGAATTTTGGTTTGTGATTTTGGCGTTTCAGCTGAGCTGTGGAAAAAGAGGCAAGCTGCTAGTATTGTAATGAAGTTGAAATGAACGTAATCAAGTAACGTCCTGTTAAATATTCGTATAATATTTATTTTATCTTCTACACACATGTACTTGAAAATGTTCTCCCAGTTCATCGATTCTGCAGCTTGTAAGAACCATGACTGATGATAGTGAAGAGTCAATCTCACGTCCAACATGAACTTAAGGGAGTTTTTCTCCCAAATGAATTTCACTTCTGCCTCCAACAGCCCCAAGTTCGGAAAGTTTTCTTGTATACATCTTCCGTAAATTGGAATTCAGCAGCATCGTGTACAAAAAAAATGTGCGTTCTAAAAGTTTTGTCTTTGTCTTCTAGTCCAATTTAAACAAATTCTTTCATTCTTGTTTCTTGTTTCATTCAAGCAGTTAAAAGTCAAAAGAACATCCGCACAGCTCCTGATTCTTAACGGAAACCAAATCATTTCAGGCTATGTTTCGGTCAAATTTGCCAATCTACAATAATGGTTACCATTCAACCACTATTAAGTGTATGATGGTACGGTTGACAGTGCTGTGAGGAATCTGATTAATTTTCAAGCAGTATGAACGGACCTTGTTCCATAAAGATGAATTTACGAACACATCTTTTGAAAGTTGGTGGAAGCTATGTCCCTCTCCTGCCAATGTCAAAAACGGCCGCCATACTATTTACTCACTGTACATCCATGACGTCCATAGCCCCAGCAACTGTGAAGTCTATCTATATGCTGACGATACTGCATTGGTGACTCAGTCGTGGTCTGGTGACCTAGTCCATGACAGGCTACAAAGTGAGGTGGAGGAAGCATTAGATTGGGTGGATCGGTGGCTAATTAAAATTAACCATTCGAAAACGCAGGCAATCTATTGTACAAAAAGACGTCGCGGCGTTCCGTCTGAAGTTTCAATAAATGGACTTCGTATACCACGGGAATCCTCCGTTAAGTATTTCGGTGTCATTCTGGACAAAGGGATGACTTGGCGAAGCCATATAGAAGCGATAAAAACTAAATTTCAAATTACGTTTCGACAGCTTTACCCATTATTATGTAAACGTTCAAAATTAAGTTTGATTAACAAGATTCTCGACTCTATAAGGTGGTCATAAGACCAGCAATGACTTACGCATGTGCGGCTTGGTGTTTTATTGCTAAAACACATATGCGAAATCTGCACTATTGCTGACGCCCCATGGTATGTCTCTAACGAAACTCTACATAGAGACCTCGATGTCCCTTACCTAAAGGACTACATTAGGCAACAGGCGCAGTGGCGCTATAGCTTAGCGGAATAGCACAGCAACCCTGTGTTGCGTGAGTCAGTGGACTACACAGTGGAGCAAGTTCGCAAGCACAAAAGGCCACGGCTCGCACTGTAATCAAAATTAATTCGAGAACTTAGAACAACCAAAATTGGAGCATTTTGACAAAATTTTTAGGATATTTTTAGACCATATCAAAATCTGTGAAGTGATTTTAACAATGCCTAAACGCTGCCTATCCTAAAAGATTATCCTCTTCCCTTTTGCTCTCGTTCTTCCTTCTCTCCATTCTTTCCATTTTTTCCTTAAAATTGTCTGGTTTCTGGGTTACCAGACCTGACAGACTTACAAACTGAGACTATGACTCAAGAGCTAAGGTTCCACGGACCGCTCTGACCTACCAACGATGACTTGGCTTGACTATTTACTATTCGTCATTGTTCATCAAAGCGGTCCGGTGGACCTTTGCTCTTATCTAAAAGTTTCGTCGGTCTGTTAGTCTGTCAGGTCTGGCTACCCAGATACCAAACATGTTTAAAGGGAAAAAGGAAAGAAGGAAAGAAAGGAAGGAAGGAATAGAGTGAAGAAAAGAAGTAAATCATTTGAAATAGCTTAAGCATAATTGCAATGACTACTCGAATAATTTTGTAACTGAAATAATTTTGATCGGTTTTGTATACTGAAATAATTTTGGCTGGTCTGAAACTCACTATTTAATTATATTCTTTAAATTCTTCTAGTGCAACGATGTGAGATGTTTTAGTGTTCAACAGTTCTAGCTGAAGTTGCCACGTCTGCAGATATTTGCAATGGTCAAATTTTAATACTCCAATGCGATCTAGTGTAGTTTATAAAAACCAATGATAAAAGAAGCGATGAAGTATTGATGCTTCATAAATAAATTTGTAATGGTGATAGGCTGTCAGTACTTGCAAGAAGCGATAGAATATTTTATTTTGCTGTGTTCTTCTCTGCTGCGATTTTCTCAATTCATTGCATTTTCAACGTAAGCAATGTTTAAAACCCCAGGCAAACTCAACATCCATTCAATCACAAGAATTTCCGTCTCTTTGTTGTGGAAAAATAAACAGAAGCAAACCAACAACGGAGTGACATTCAACGCAAACTAACCTGACACATCGGATAACGACTTCCCAACTAGGATGCTTCTACATACAGGGCGAGTTTTTAATGTGTAATAAAAAAAACACTGAACTTTGACAGTCAATGACTTTTGCAGATAAAGTAGCGAACAACTTGATAAAATGAGCTTTATATAGCTAAATTTAAACCAATATTCTGTCTCCTCTGTTTGGACAGACTCCTCTTTACTACTGGTTCACACAAGCTCCACTAGACTTACGATTGGAGCTTTGCTCTGTCTTATTTCGACAAGCATACATTTTTCAAGAATGCCTCTTCAAAACAAGATGTTTGATGTTGCATACTATAATACGGTTTGCACTGCTCTTCTGGAGCTACGGGATATTTTGAACGGAAAAACACTCCTCTTTGACGGCTTGTAAGTCAGTGACTTTAGCAGATAAAGTAGCGAACTATTTGCCAAATGAGCTTCATTTAGCTAAATTTTCATCAATATTCTGTCTCCCCTTGTTGGACAGACACCTCTTTATTACTTTTTCACACAAGCTGCACTAGATTTACGATTGCAAAGAATTTCTGCGGCCTCTGGCCTGGTACGTGGCAACAGCGGCAAGGATTGTTGAACACGGGGCACTAAAACCTCTCTCACTATTTTATAGGAGAATTTTTATGCGATTTTCTTCGCCGAAATGGCAGCCGTTTTTGACACTGACAGTGGAGTTGATTGCTCCGTATCGTCAGTCGTTCCTACAATTTATTGTAGGACGCCTTTATAACCTTCTTGATGTTCATAGTTTTTCCTGGCTTTCAGTGTCAGCGCCCTTTTTCGAGGTTATGTTAGAAATATTTATTTGCATCAAATTGTTCATGCTTTTGACTTATATCATCTGTTAAATGAACCTGACATTTTCTACAATACAGTAGAGATCTAGAAATACCTCAGCCTTCCTGGAGGACAGGAAAAACTATGTGAATCAAGGAGGCCATAAAGGCATCCTACAATTATTGCAGGAACGACCGATGATACGGTCATACTATGCTATATAAATCTTGTTCTTTTGGAAGTATCGATCTGAATATGTGATAAAACATGGGACATGACTCGTGGTTTAAAGAGAAACAGAAATTTGGTAGGTGAACGCAACGCCACGAGTTTGGCTCGCCAGACCAATTCAGAATTATGATGAAAATGCAGAAAAACCATACCATACCATGTTCGGTTAGCATATTTACGTTACTCTCAACCCTACGTTAGATTTAGTTACATAATGCTTGTACATCACACAATTAAATTTACGAGCCTGCATAACTACGTTTTTGAATTTTCTTAACTTAGTTGGTTTGGAAGGTCAAATTGAGTAGTATCTTGCATAGTGTTTTTCTCTTTTTCAAAACTTATTATACAACGTATCAGTTGGTAGAATAGAATCTACAAAAACAATACCGAAAAAAGTAAATAGGATGCATCAACATCAACATCATGAATCGCTCCTTTTTATTCTAAATAATAATAAATTCAGTATATAGATTACAGGACGTTGCGATTAATAAAATACAAGGGAATAAAAAAATTAAATCGACCCTGGAATGTAGAGTTTCCAAAACATGTGTGGTTCAATTTCAAACATTACTTTGTAAAATTATGGTAAAACTTTGTTAACCATGGACATTTTGAGTTTTCTGTCATAAAAAATAAGACATTTGGGTAAATAAGAATGTTTGACTAGAAAACTAAAAGAGAATCATTTTTTTTAAACTACTAAACTAAATTGGTTCAATAGTGGCTGAGATATGTGATATTAAATATTTGGCGTGATTGGCTGAAACCGTAAACAATTAATTTAGAACGTTTTTATTTTTAGGTAAAGCTCTTGGTTCATACTACCTATCATTTCACTTCATCCATGCGATTACATCCGGAATTTTCATCCGGAATGTTAATCAAGTAAATGACCTACTTAAGTAGCCTTTTATCTCATTTGCTTTGATTGTTTTTTTATATATATTTTCCATTTGTTGCTTGATTTTTATAATTTATCATGGCTAGTACGAATCTTGAAAATAATTTAAGGATAGGACATATTAATGTACGATCACTGATACCAAGTTTGAAGTTGGACATATTAGGAGTAACTGAATAATGGTTAACTGAACAAGTTAGTGAACAGGAAATTAAAATAAACAATTTTAAGTTTTATTGCGTTGACCGTGGGTCTCGGGGAGGTGGAATAGGGGTTTATGTTCGATCTGATATTACAGTAGTTGAGATAGATGTAAGTGAGGACCAGAGGGGAATTTTTGAGCAGCAATGGCTTATTCTCAAAATTGGCAAAATAAAATTGGGGTTGGGCATCATTTACCGTCCTCCTGGTTTTAATGTGATGACTGCTTTACGCCAACTGGAAGAATCAATAGCTAATTTAATTCCAGTGACAGATGAATTGAGTATAATGGGGGATATTAATATTAATCTATTAAGACATACTAACATAACCAATCAGTTTAATAATTTGCTTGATACTTTCAACTTCAAGCAAGTTGTAATTAACCCAACTAGGTACTCCCGAGACACAGCCAGTTTGATTGATGTCATCATCATGTCCGATGATCAACTCTTAAGTGGCAGTGTCCATCATCAGGACTTGCATCAGCATTCCGATCATCAGCTCATACACTGTTCAATAAATATTAAGATCTCTGCTGTTAGGCCTAGAGTTATTAAATATCGTAACTTTAAACACTTTGACATTTATAGCTTCAAACAAGATCTTATAAACTTCCCTTGGTGGCAGGTTGTAGACTGTGATAATGTTAACCAGAAGACTGCAATTCTCTCAGATATGATATTGACTCTTTTTGATTCTCATGCGCCAATATGTGAGAAAAAAGTTACCAGGCCACCTTCCCCGTGGTTTACTGATGCGTTGCGTGCCGTAACTATCTTTTCTCTAAATACAAAATACTAAAAATTTACGGGATTGGGCATCCTATAGAGAAATGAGGAATTTTTTTACGTCAGCTGTTCGACAAGAAAAGAGAGCTTATATTGATTTTGTCAGTCGTACTAAAAAATCCAAAGACATGTGGAAGAAACTAGACCAACTTAATATCTATAACAGATCTAAAAAAATATAGAAATTCCTAACCATCTTAAAAACCCAAATTTAATTAATCAATATTTTATCGACTCGGTGGGACAAATACCTAGCACTGTCGATACGAATACTATTTCTAAATATCTTAATTCCAAATGTACAACCGCAAAATTTGAATTGAAACTCGTTAGTGAAGATGACGTTTTCTGGGCAATATCGGAGATTGGGTCAAACGCCTCTGGTGCAGACGGAATTAGCCTTGACATGGTGAGGTTGTGTTGTCCAACGGTCTTACCCGTGCTGGTTAACCTATTTAATTCCTGCATACAAAAGGGCATCTTTCCTGCCCAATGGAGAACGGCTGTGGTCCTGCCGCTGCCTAAAATTAGCAGTCCTAAGGATGTATCTGATTTGCGACCAATTAGTATACTACCAGTGCTGTCTAAAGTATTTGAAAAGCTTATTTATAGGCAAATCATTACTTATTTCACAGATAATAATTTATTACCCAAGTTGCAGTCTGGATTCCATAAAGGGTTTGGTACTACCACGGCTCTGTTGAAGGTTGTAGATGACATTCTTTTGCCTGCGGACAGGGGTGAAACTTCGGCATTGGTGTTGTTGGACTTTAGCAAGGCCTTCGATACCCTGAACCATGTATTGCTGTGTGCAAAACTTTTGTACTGTGGATTTAAACTTAAGACTATTCAACTTATTCGTAGTTATTTGGATGACAGATCGCAGTCGGTCTCAATTGATGGACTTAAATCAAAACCCTTGAACGTGGATAGAGGAGTTCCTCAGGGATCACTTTTGGGTCCTTTATTTTTATCATTTTTACTGCTGATATGTCGAAGTGCTTTGGTGACATAAACAATCATAGATACGCTGACGATACACAGATGCAGCTTTCTTTTGTTAAGTCGGACGCAATTGAAGCGGCTAGGAGGCTAAACGAGTGTTTGGATTCAGTTTTTAAATACTCTTTTAATCATGGCTTGAAATTGAATCCTAATAAATCAGCCATAATCTACTTTGGGCCAGCTAAACATTGGGCGTCTGTAAACTTGGTGATAGCAATGGATGGTGTGGCAATACCGGTTGTTGATGAATATAAAAATTTGGGCGTTATCTTTGATAACAAGCTTAGATTCCGAAGTCATGTGTCTAGGCTTCTACAAAAAGCATATTTTGACCTTCGCAATATTTACAAAAGTAAAGATATTCTTAGTTTTAAGTTAAAAAAGGTTCTCTGCGAAGCACTGGTCTTGTGTCACCTTAACTATTGCAACTTTGTGTATGGTCCTTGCTTAGATGTATTTACTAAGGATAAACTCCAAAAAGTGCAGAATTCTTGCATACGACTTATTTACCAGCTTAGACGTCACGATCATGTCAGTCATAAACTTTCCGAACTGAAATGGTTGCATGTTTCCAATCGAGAAAAGCTGCATTTTGCTTGCTTTCTTCATAAATTGATTAAAACTAAAAGCCCTCCATATCTGATTGAAAAATTAACTCGTAGAAATCTGATTCACTCTCGTGCAACACGCTTTAATGTACTTTATGAAATACCTAAAATAACTAAAACCATGACTCAAAGCTCATTTTCCTATACATCAGTCAAACTTCTAAACCAATACAATATAGGTCAATTTGAAGATATGTCTCCCAACATGTTCAAACGAAAACTGAAACAACTGCTTCTGTGAAGTATAAGTTGTTTATTATTGCTTATTTTCTTTGTATACGTACATCTGTAGTTATTATTGTTCATTGTTGTTATGTAATATTCTAAAATTAATGTAATGTAAAACTTGTTTCTTGTCATATTACTTTTCTTTTTGGCTTGTTGTTACTTTTTACATGCTCGGTTAAGTTAACAGCATAGCTGGCCTTCGCCGAGTTTAAAATAAAGGAGTTTTTATTTATTTATTACAGAACACCCTGTAAAATCTAGAACCTAGAAGAATAATGTCTGTTGGTTGGTTCCCAGGCAGGTGAAATCAGATTTTCTAGCGTTTACCCAGCAGCTGTCCATCGTAGAGATACAATAACATCGTTCATATTAGTAGACGGCACTGCCTTCACACCGTAATGAAGTTTGAGAGCTTTGGTATTAACCTACCAGAGCGAGGAGCGATGATAATTTGTCGGAGTTAGAGTTGCTCCGAAAATCCATACGTGATATGGGTTATCCAGACAGCGCAGTGGTAAATGGCTAAACATGAAATCTGGAAAACAATAGCTGACCGTTTCGGCATATCGACTGCGTCCATTTTCACGCGATGACGGCAGCAAAATGGCTGCTTCGAAGTTATGTTCGAGCTTGTGAGCGCGTTGATAGAATTAGGTTGTGTTCGGTAGTCCCGATCCGTACTGAAGGTTAAATGTGGCGTCTATCTTATCATGGAGACCGGTATTTTGTAATTCTACATAGGGTCTCACAGTTATTTTATTCAAGAAATTTGAATTTTAATGAAAGCAAGTCAGAAACTGGATGGTTGTTTGGTAATTGATTAACTTTTTCAATTATCGTAAAACAAAGAAGTATGCAAGATAACTCTGAAATACAGCAAACCTCGCACTCCTCTTTGGACGGGTCAAGTTAGTAAAGTGGACAATATCAGTAAAACTGACGGCCAACATTTAAAAAACAGTTGTCAAAAAACTAATATCATGGATGTTTCCCTTGTTTAATAATCACACATTATTTATGCTGCTCTGTCTATCGTCTGCCTGTTCGGTAGTCCTTGTCATCTCAACCCAGAAAATAACCACACACGCTTAGATCAAATTTTGATACTAGGCGTTTGTTATTATACTTCCTGTCATATTCATTTTTCAGATTCGAATAAGATGTCAAGATTGCACTACTTGCCAACATGAAAAAGGGAAACAGAGATATTTGATATACATTATTTCTGGTGCGTTATTCTACGAAGCATTTGTTTAATGCAATTCATGGCGTCAAGTACGTTGACTCTGCATTTCCGACGCAACGCTGTCATGAATACATAAGATTACTTCAGTACAGGTTTAACCCTCTGAATGAAATAATAGCTACGAACATGAACAAACTAGAAATTAAACGGATTTAGTCAGTTAAACAGGTGCATATAATTAGTTCATAGACATTGTTTCCTTGCCCTACCGATAGTTTCCGTTCATCTGGCAACGTTGCCCTTTCCAATACTGTCACTGTCACAGATATCAGAAGGAGACGCGCAAACATTTCTCTGTCATTCCAAGTTTTAAAGGCAAATATACGGAGAAGTCTATGGTGAGTGAAATATGGCTTAGAGGTAGATATATATATAATTTATTTTCCCATGACATAACTGAGTTTGAGTTTGAGCAAATATGCCGGAAAAATACGTATACATATAAATAAATAAAGTCATTATAGTTACAAAAAGTATATGACATTTCTACAAGTTAAATCACAATTCGGGTGCAGTGCAATGATCTAAATATGTTCAATTTGTAACTGTAAAAATATATACATACACAGCGACTATCATCACAAAAATTGTTCGTATAGCGGTTAAGCAAAATTGGAAGATATATAAAAAAGAGTGGGAGAATCTGTTAGAAATACATATATAAACACAATAAGCATCGAGCAATGAGGACAAATCATCCATACTTGTATTAAAACTCGAATAAAAACTGAAATTAAAATACATGTAGTGCACGATAATATACATACAATTCACTGATAACAAGATGATTGGCAGCTTAAAAGAGTTAAAGAACAGAGACTTTCATATATTAAAAAACTCATGTACTGAGTAAAAGCATTTTTCAGTCAGGTGCGTAGAATAAACGGGGTTGGAAGTGGAAGTGGAAGCCTTAAGAGCCGCGGTGAATGCTGCTTGGATCCCCTCTGTCGTCTCAAAATGATTACCTTTCATCGGCGTTTTCACGCGAGGAAACAAAAAAAAGTCGGGGGGCACATCTGGGCTGTAGGGCGGCTGCGGAAACGTTGGGATGCCGGCCTTGGTCAGGTAGCTGTTCACAAGAAAGGCGGTGTGAGCCGGGGCGTTGTCGTGGTGCAACTTCCAGTCGGCTGCGATGTCTTGTCGGACCCGACTGACCCTTCGTTTGAGTCTCCTGAGCACTTCCAAGTAAAACTTGGCGTTCAAGGTTTGTCTAGGAGGAACAAGTTCATGGTGGACGATGCCTTTGATATCAAAAAAGACAATGAGCATCGTTTTCACTTTGGATTTGCTCATTCTTCCCTCTTTTGGGAGACGCCGTCGTGTGCCACTCGGAAGATTGCCTCTTTGTTTCGGGATCATACTCAAAGATCCATGACTCGTCACCTGTGATTACGTTATTCAAAAATTGGGGGTCACTTTCACACAGTCAGTGAGCACTTTTGGGACCTTCTTCGCGCACACCTTGCGCATGTTCAAATGCTGTGTCACAATGTCATGAACCACAGATTTTGGTAAATTTAACATCTGGGCAATTAAGCAAATACTTAGTCGACGGTCTGAGTTCAAAACTTTGCGCACACGAGTCTCATTATCGGTGTTTGTCGAAGTCAAAGGTCTTCCAGCACCGTCTTCATCAGCGACCTCTTCCCGGCCCTCCAAAAAGGCCTGGTGCCACCGAAATACACCACTTCTTGCTAAAGCAACACCTGGGTAAGGCTGCTTGATCATATCAAACGTCTCTGTCGCAGATTTACCGAGTGTCACACAGAATTTAATCGCGTACCTCTGCTCTAACGAACGCTGCATTTTCGTCTTGCACCACTCAAAGAAACACGTCGCGCGAAACTGCCTGTCCTGACTCTCCAATTGCTCGGAGACAACTGACCAGTCGCTTATTCGTTAGCTAGGAACGCCCTCTACCGAATCCAGTCGGTGCGCGCACACCCCGAAGTACAGTCATGGCGGAAGAAAATGAGTCCTATTACTTTCTGGACAAACCCTGTAAGTAAGAACTTGACAAAAAAAATCAAATCCATGCTTTGGCAACATCGCAACTAGATAAAGATATTATGATAGTGATCGTGGTGTAGTGATGGGAATCTTTATCTGAAATAGAGTCACAGTAATATAAAGTGTATGATATATTCATATAATTTAGAGCATCCTTTTGTGTAAACAAGAAAAAAACAGCTTATATATCAGTATTCTATACGACAGTATTACCACCCAACATGCAACTTTGAAGTTCTATAAAATAGGAAGCAGGTGGTTCTGTAAAGAAAAATTATATTTTCGTACAAGTTACATCCTAATCTTTCATTTTAAACTAAGAAATGAAATATTTGCGATATGCGCTAAAGTATAGTTCAGCCCACAAAAACATCCCAAAATCCAATCAATATATATGTAACGGTACCAGCAGGGTGCACTAAATACTGAATACACTAGGGAGTATACAATTTGCAAAGGTAAATAGACAGTAATTCGGAAACAAAAAAATACACACACAGGTATTGGTAATTCCGAAAAACGATTTATGAAGACTCTCAACGGGAAAATACAATTCTGAATTCCAATTAAGCGTTGTTCCGTGTAAATGATTGGAAAGACTTGGAATAACTTTAAATAATAATGAAAAATCAATCAATAAATAACGAATCATCTGTAAATCGTTTTAGAGCCATGCAAATATGTAAATTAGATAACTGAAGTTGATTGTATCACTTGTACTTTGATCTTTTGTACCCTATCCTATAAACCAAACAATACTGAATAGGTCTTTTCGATGACGTTTTTGAAGGAAATTCAGGTCTTTGGGAACGAGTTGTGCTGCGATTTCTACCTCAACATACTGAGTGGTTCTAAATGCAATGCCAAGTTTGTGGATAGTGTATTCTTTTGAACATCTGCTAGAGACTATATGTTTAAGTATAAGAGTAGCAAGCATGCTAAACTTCGCCATGTAAGTCTGACATTTGGCTATACTACAACGTAATTGTGGATAAATAAAGACGTCTATTATTATTATTATTATGTTCAGTGGCGATTTACCTTAAGCTGATATGTCGATTTCCGATCACCATTTCTTTCACTTTTTACGTTCTCTTGCCATATTTGAAGTGGATGGCAGCCGGAACGAGGAACATCCCCTACCACTGTACGACCAATTTTGAAGTCTTTGTACCATTCGTATGCCCGAGTTTACGATATTGCAGGCTCCCCAAAGGATTGTTGAAACATTTTCAATGCATCAGTACACGAAATGTCGTCAGCAGCACAACATTTCAGACAAACTCTTTACTCAACAAAACTATCCATATCAAAATACGACAAAAGGTAACAATTTAATTGATGTAAAGAGACTCCAACAGATACTAATAATGCATTGACGCAAAAATATTGACACGTATGTCTGCTCAGGTGATTTCAGCCTAAAAAAAAAGCACAAATCACCGGTTCTTTCTCGCGCAGTTTGTTGAAATTAAAATTCCCGGTACTTTTTGATCATAGGTAGTAGTAAGAGTGATGACCGCCGTTGTATCAACAAATATTGCTTCATATAAAATAAATTTGTCAGTACTTTTGTAGATGAACTTTTATTAATGCATCAGCAACAGTTGGTTACAGGGGATTAAGTAACGAAATGAGTACAGAGAATGGTCGACGACCGGTTTTATATCTCAAGATAACAATTTTCCAGAAATGTGTCGGGTGAAAATGCAAGCTTCACATCCTGTCTCACGAGTATAGAACGGTATTATACTCGTTGGGACTTGGATGATGTTAATGTTATCAGAATACCATAACTCCTCCCCACGGTGAAAAAGATTCGTCTCGAATCAGAATAATTAAGTTAAAGGTATTTACTCAGCTGGTTGAGAAATTGGAGGCGTGGGTGGAACTTTGGAGTCCTTCACATAACGATATTTTACAAATACAATAATAAAGATGATTAAAAATATGAGAATACAAACCAAAATAATAGGATACCCTACGGTAGATCTATAATGTAAATTTTGAAATTTGACTTGCAAAGAAGTAAGGTTTTGATGCAAATAAGAGTTCAATGAAACATTTGTTTTCTGAAAATGATATTGTGTACCTGTTGCTGCATAAGCTAGGTCTAGCTTAATTTGAAATGTAGTATCAAATTCTAAAATTTGATGATCGACTAAAGTATTACATTCTAAAGTAATATGTGTTGCATAATGGATCAAAGAAGTACCTTTACAGTCTCTTATCTTTGTTAATTGATTAGTATCAATTACATAATTATTTTTATTTAATTCTAATATTCTCGTGTAGTTTGTTATGCTTTCAGACTCACACATGTTGAACCTCTGTGGTTGACAGGGAGACTGGAAAGTACTTTTACAAACGTACATTTGATTACTTAGCTTAACAATGTCAGAACAGTAATAATTCTTTTCATAAGTCAATAAATGCTCACTTGGTAACATAATAAGTTCATGATTAATAGAAATTGCAAATAATTTATACAATGTAAATTCCTTAATATCTAAAATGGGAAACTTGATTACAAATATAAATTCATCTTCTAAACAGATAATAGACATTTGAGAGAGGTCATAGATTTCGAATAAATGAATGGAATCAAATGGCAGCAATTGTTTAGATAATTGTTAAATTGTTGCATGTTAGTAATAATGGAAACTTGATGTATCATCTGATGTGAAAGTAAAGTTTGCTTTTCAATAGTCTGACCATTGTATAAAATAACAGACTGAATACGTTTAGTATTTTCTTCAAAAGTTTTCTGTAGAGACTGACAAAATGAAATAGTATTTTGCTGATTAACCAATAAGTCATCTTGATTATTTCTGAGAGCTTCTTGATTCTTAGTAATTTGTTCTAAATCATTTTGATCTAAATTTCCAGATATGAATCTAATAACAGATCCTAATCCATTAATTAAACCTCTTCTTACTCTGTGTTGAGTGAGAGTTTCAAATTTGGACATGGTATCATTATACAGATTTCTAATTTGATTGTCTAAAGTTGTGGGAATCTTTTGATGAATTTGAATTAGATTTTGAAAGAGTTCCATGGTATGGCGAATGTCAGTGAGATTCATAGTAAAGTAGACCTTATGATAATGATCAATTAACTTAGCATTTCCTAAACGGATTTGCTGGATTGGTTGCAAGTAACTTTCGGAGTGGATGTTGACGGTAGTGATTGTGGTAATGCATCTGAAACAATACGAGGCGGTTTGAGTTTCTTGATCATATGAGTTCTGTTTTTAACTTGGATTTTTTCACCATTTTGAAGATAGGACATAACTTTATTATATTTGGGAAGGTTTTTGGGACGTCTAGTATGATCTTGTGGTTGCATAAAGACTGGACCTTTGAAAATAGGGATTTTGGAAGGTTTAATACGCGAATTTCGCTTTTCATTAATAGCTTTACTTTTGTCATACATTTCTTGGGCTAATCGAACATGTTTTCGTTTTTGGAACTTCTGAAATTCTTCATGAGTGGAAATGGGATCATTATGGCCATAAAGTAAGTCAAAAGGGGTTCTCTTAGTTTGGGAGTGAATGGATTGATTGTAGATGAGTAATGCATCTAAGAGGATATCAGTGGTTAAGTCTGATGGACGTTCAATTCTCAATGTTCGGAATTTTTCACCTAGAGTTGAATGGAAGCGTTCAATTGGGGAAATAGACGTAGGATTGGCAGTAGAACCAATGTGAAGGAGAATACCGTGTTCTTTGCAATAATCTTTAATGAGATTTGAATTTAATTCACCAGGATCGGCATGAATCGCTTTAGGAAAGGCATGATGTGCAAAGAAGTGTTTCAATTTGCTAAGGATAGTAATTTGATTGGAGGAGACTAAATGGTAAGCTTGGGCGTATTTTGAAAAATGATCAAAGAACGTGAGATACTTGTTCTTCTCAATAGTGAAGACGTCAATAAACATTAATTGGAATGGGGCAGTGGAAAAGAAGGGACCTTGAATAGGTTGAACTAAAGGATGTCGTTCGTATTTTGCTTTGAGACATGTTTCACAGTATTTATATAATCTGAAATAATAATCTTGACTCGAGGAGTATAAATTAGTTTTCTAAAGTGTTCATAAGTTTCGTTAATTCCGTTGTGGTTTTTGGAATGATATAGTGAGATTTGTTCTCTGAAAGTATCTTGTTCTAAATATTGGGGATTAAAAGCGGCTTTTTCGAAACGGACTTTATGGGAAATTTTGTCTAGGACTTTGTAGAGAGCTGACGTGAAGTTTTCGTCATCATACCAGATTCCGTATCTTGTAGAAGTGGAACATTTGTTTGCCAAGAGGTTAGCAAGAGGATCTAATTGAAAAGGATCAGCATAAATATCAAAACAATTACGAGAGTGGGTAACAACTTTGAATTTGTCTGACTTAATGAAATAAATTCGATTAGGATATGAATAGAAGTTTTTATCTTCTGAAATGGTAATAAGAGTAGGATGCGAATCGGGACTTGAATGTTGGGTATTGGTAGATCGGTTATCGACTTCTACAGGGTTTTCTAAAAGATCGGAAATCATTGAAACATTTCCGTAGAGGGAATCAGTGGAATTAGAAAGTGCATTTATTTCAACTCGGGAAAGGGCATCGGCAACATAATTTTCTTTGCCTTTCTTGTATTGAATTGTATAATTGTATTCTTCAAGTTTTAAGCGCCATCTCGCGAGGCGTTGATTTGGTTCCTTTAAATTGGATAACCAAACGAGAGGTTTGTGGTCAGTTTCGATCACGAAGGGGTTTCCAAATAAGTAAGGGCGGAAGTGTTTGCATGAATCTACGATAGAAAGTAATTCCTTTTCGATAGTAGAATAATTGCGTTCAGCTGAATTCAAAATTCGGGAATGAAATGAAATGGGTTTTCCATTTTGGGAGAGGACTGCACCAATGGCTATGTTAGAAGCATCGGTGGTGACTGTAAAAGGCTTAGAGAAGTCGGGGTATGTCAAAATTGGAGGGTTACATAGGAGTTTCTTAATGGTATCGAAAGCAGTAAGATATTCGGTGGACTCAAATGGGATTTTCTCACCTTTTCTCAAACATTTCGTGAAAGGCTTGGAAAGTGAAGCGAAATCTTTAATAAATTTTCTATAATAATTGGCAAGACCTAGAAATGACTGAATCTGCTTAATTGTTTTCGGTAAAGGATAGTTGAAGATGGCTTTAATTTTCTCAGGATTAGGCTTAATACCATCGGGTGTAATGATATGGCCTAGGAAAGGGACATCCTTACGTAAAAACTCTGTCTTGTCGAGTTGAATTTTCAAATTATAGGAAATGAGACGTTCAAAGATTTGCTTTAAATGAATCAAATGTTCTTGGAGCGATTTGGAAAATATGATAATGTCGTCAAGATATACAAAGCAGGATTTTCCAAGAAACGGTAGAAGGACAGTGTTCATCATGCGTTGAAAAGTCGCAGGGGCATTTTTGAGACCGAAAGGCATTCGAACGTATTCGTAATGCCCGTTCTCGACAGTGAAGGCAGTTTTTTCAATGGAACGAGGATCCATGGGAATCTGATGGAATCCTTGCGCTAAGTCTAGCGTCGAAAAATATTTGGCTTTACCTAAGTTCTCTAAGATTTCATCGGTACGGGGTAAGGGATATTTATCCTCAATAGTAATATCATTCAACTTACGGAAATCAATTACCATACGGTATTTCTTAATACCTGAAGCATCGGCTTTTTTCGGGACAATCCAAACAGGAGAAGGGGATGTGCTAGGACGAATAACATCATCGTGGAGAAGTTTGGAAACTTGTTTCTGAATTTCTTTCTTTAGATGATAAGGATATCGAAAAGACTTTACGAAAATTGGTTCGTCAGTAGACGTGCGGATAAAGTGTTTGGTAGCTTTACAGGCTTCTAACTTTTCATTAGGCTTGAGAAAAGCTTGGGGATATCGAGAACAAAGATTAATGATCTTTGATTTCTCTTCACGATTCATGTGACTGGTACGAATTAATTGAGACATTTCATTGAATCTGATAGATTCCGAAAGTTCAGTAATTTCATACTCTGAAAGGGGTTCATACTGCATGTTGTTATATTCAACATACTGTAGATTTTCTGGATAAAGAATTCTATTCTTTACAATGGGACAAACATAACTTGGCGTGTAAGAATTAGAATCAACATATTTCATGGGAAATACAATTGCAGATGAATCTTGAATTTCTGTAAGAATAGTATCGAAAATTTGGTTTGGGATCCGTTGAGGATCTCGATGCGTGTGGCATAGGATTTCAAAACGTTGGATAGAAAGCAAATTATGAGGGATATCGAAAGTACTATGGAATTTTTGTAGATCATGATATCCTAGAAGACAGTCGTATTTCTGATGCCAGGGTAATAAAAGAAATTCTACCTCAATGGGGATACCTAAATCGTTAAAAAGAGGGATTCTACAAGCGTGCGTACCATTTTTTGTGTCGATAGCAGTTTTGATTGAAAAGTTCTTTGGAAAAACGTAGTCAGGAAATTTTGAATAAGCAATTTGAGGATTCATTAATGAAGCGGAAGCACCTGTATCAATTAAAATGAGCAAGTCTAAAATGTCATTATAAATGTAGGGCAAGTGGACTTCTTGATAATGATTCAAATCTATTCTGGGGACGTTGAGGGGCTGTCCTGTTGAAAATTTTCGTTTTCATTAGGGATTTGCGGTTCTACATTCGAATGATGATATTCGAAATAATCATAATTGGAGGGATCGGAATATCCGTAGTTGGGGTCATAGTAATCTGAACTTTTCTGGGGGTCTTGGAATTCGTTATTAGTTAAGTCTTCGGCAATAAAATTTGGACGTTGGCCGTTATTTGAAAAGAAATTTGGCCATACAAATGGACGTTGTTGGGGATTCTTGCTTTGAATAGTAGAAGTAGACATAGGAGTAGGCTTGTAAAGAGCATTAGGATTTCTTGAGAGAGATTGATTAGGCTGATTAAATTGCGGTCTGGGGAATTGATTTTGTTGACCGAATTGTGGTCTAGGAAATTGTTGAGGAAAAGGATTCCTCTGAAAGTTTTGTTGTGAAAAATTGTTATTGGGACGAGCAAAGTTTTGTCGATAGGGGGGTCTTAGATTAGAGTGATTAGCATGAGGGACATTAGGTCTATGAAAAGATGTGCTGGGTTTTGGGGTATGGAAATTAGTGTTACTAGAAAATGTAGAGGAATCTTTAGCACGAATTATAGTCAATGCATTGTCCTCTTCTTCACAAATTTGCAAAGCATCTTGTAAAGATGAAGGTCTGATGGATCTGAGGCGATCTGAATAAGGATTTTTGACACCTAATATGAATGAGGAAAGAGCTAAACTTTCGTTACGTTCAATAAGGACGGACTTAATTGCTCGCTCTGAATGAGTAAGACTTATGCATTCATTCACTTCTTTTAATTTATCTAAAATTCGTTCATAAAATTGACGGTAAGTTTCGTTGCTGCTACGCTTTAACATAGTCATTTCATTTGATAAGACTGTTTCATTTTTAGTATTCTTATAATTTCTAACAAGAAAATCACGAGCTTCGACCCATGAAGTGGCACCGTGATTTCTGACCTTTTCAAGAGCTTGATCTCGAATATTTAACATGACCAATTCGACAGCAGGCTCTTCGAATTCTGTGTTTTGAAATTTTGAAATGAACAACTCACTTTCTCGTATAAAGGTAGACAAATTACTTTGGTTAGGAGAAAATTTTGGCAGAGAGTCTTTGAGACTCCTGAATCGTAGTTCAAGCATTCTGTAACGTTCATTACCATTTGGTTGTGCCATTGTGATTTCAGAATTTGAAATATCTGGTTCAAGAGAAGAATCACTAGAACTAGAACTTAAATGTGGATAGGTGTAAGGGGAGTATGAACTCTCTCTAGTAAATCGTCTAACAAGAGGCATAAAAATACAATCTTAAAACTAGCAATCAAAGATGTAGCAAAATCAAATATTTTTACAAATAATTCGTCTTGTTTTCCAAATTTTATCTCTTCCTTGTACAATATCAATTAATTGCAAAATCTTCTTTCTTTTTTAATTTCTTCAATAAAAATCTTCTTATTCTTAATAAGTTTCTTAAACTACTTACAATGACGTGATCAGCATCGATGTCGTCAAGGGACCCATTCGTTCTGTTTTCCGGCTGTTCTGGATGCAAAAGTTGTCTCCACAAAGGTACTGGAACTTGCGTGGTCTTACCGGCCACTAGGATGAAGTTGAAACAGGAACTTGAGAGGTCTTACCGGCCTCGGAGCTCGTTAACAGGTTTCAGTAGCGATACCCAATTGCAAAAGTTTGAAAACTTTTACCTTCAAGTTCAGCTGGCTTCTCAATGAATCTTCGTGATTTCTGACTAAGTCACACTACTCGATGAAGGCTGGGTATCCTGTTCGCAGCGCCAAATAAATTTGTCAGTACTTTTGTAGATGAACTTTTATTAATGCATCAGCAACAGTTGGTTACAGGGGATTAAGTAACGAAATGAGTACAGAGAATGGTCGACGACCGGTTTTATATCTCAAGATAACAATTTTCCAGAAATGTGTCGGGTGAAAATGCAAGCTTCACATCCTGTCTCACGAGTATAGAACGGTATTATACTCGTTGGGACTTGGATGATGTTAATGTTATCAGAATACCATAACTTATACAAATACTGATAACTGATTATTGAATCTACCTGCTCTAGCAATGCGATGTACCTTTTGGTGCGTAATATACAGGGTATTTCTCCAGTGAGTTTTCGTTATAGTTAGCCGTTTTTGAGATATTTGGATTTTTAAGGTTCGATGCATTTTTAATTATTTATGGAAAAATAATATTTTTTTACATTTTCGATTTGGCCATTACAAGTAATTAAGATGATCGTTTAGATTGTGTTTTTAAACACAGCAATAATTCCTAACTCCAAATAAACACAAAAAAACAGAATATTAATTTGTTTAATTTTCCAATATTATTTTTAACAGATTAAATTAATCATTTACAACTAAAATGCTATTGGATAGTTAGGACAAACATAAAAAATCTAAAGTAGTTGCTCGAAATGTAAACCCAATTGTTCAATACACAATTCACATCTACGAATGATCGAACGTGGTATAGCATTATTCAAATAAGGCCTTATTTCATCACATGCATTCCTGATTCTGTCTATTAGCATATCTCTTGTGGTTACGGGAGTCTGGTACACTTCTTCTTTTAGAAATCCCTACACAAAGAAATCTAATGGATTTAGGTCAGGAGATCGTGGAGGCTAGGCGACAGGTCCTCCACGGCCGATCCATCTTTCTGGATAATTTTCGTCCAGCCAGTTTCTAACTATTCTCGAATAATGAGCTGGACAACCATCAAGCTGGAACCAGGCCAATCTTCTTAAATCTAACATAACATCATTCCACATATTTGCATGTTCAGCCTTTAAAAATTCCAAGAAGGTCGCAGCATTTAACCTTGCAGGCAAAAGGTAGGGTCCAAATAGTCGATTACGGTAGATACCAATCCACACGTTCACACTAAATTCATGCTCAAAATTTCTTTCCCGAACTGCATGCGGATTTTCATGCGACCAAATATGTTGATTATGAAAATTTACCACTCCACGTCTAATGAAGCATGACTCATCGGTCCATAAAACGTTACTTAAAAACTCCCTATTATTATCAGTTCTATCAAGAATCCACTGAGAAAATTTGATTCTTCATTCTCCGTCCCCTGGCTGTAGTCCTTGCACAGGTTGCAAATGGTAAGGACGTCTATGGTCATTTCTAACAGCACGGTGAACATGGCTTGCTGAAATTCCCAAGGCACCAGAAACTCTCCTAGCACTTGTGGTCGGATCTCTATCAAACTCACGCAGAATCATACGGGTAAATCTGCGCTGACGAACATTTATGTTTTGATCCCTTTGGAGATTTCCAAGACCATTTTCAATTATTTGGCGATGTACTCTTACAAATACTGAGTGAGTTGGATGTCGTCTGTTTGGAAATCTTCGTGCATATTCTCTGGCTGCTTCTGCTTCGTTTCCATTTACAAAGCCATACACAAAATGAATATCCGCTAACTCTTGATGGGAGAATAAAAATGGTATTTTTATAAAACTCACCAAAAAAACAGGTAAAAGAAAACTAAATTTCGTGCATTCACAATTGCAAAAAAACGTTTCAGGTTTCAACAGACAACAAAACTAAGGGTCAACTAATTGACGTTTAACCTTATTCTGCTTTCAATTTCAAAAATATTTGCAAGCACAGCCTACTTCTAAAAATTATCCAGACTGACTTTTTAACGTTATTTTATCATAAATAATTAAAAATGCATCGAACCTTAAAAATCGAAATATATCAAAAACGGCTAACTATAACGAAAATTCACAAGAGAGCTTTTTTATGTTGAAAAGTGCGAAGAATCAGTTTTTTTATTGAAAAAGCAAAAAATTGCAATAAGAAAAAAATTTCGGTCATTCTAATACACTACAGGTACAGTAGAGAGCGCCCTCTAGCGGCTACAGTAAAACTATGCCCATGGTTCGTTTTGTCGTACCAAAAAACCCTTGTATATCAATTTGCACTGTTACACATCAAATATTGTTCGAAATATTTAAAAAAAACTATTTTAGAAAGTAAATTTAAACACCCTGTATTTCGGAAGCCACGCATTTTTCGACCCATGTTTATATAGACTATGCATTAATTATAAAAGTTCTATCAAATCTTAAAGTTATGCAACAATAAACTGAAACACCCTGTATAAACATCCATTGCTCATAACTATCTTCCGAGGCGGAGATTCGAACTCGCGAGTCTTCTAGTCAGTGGATTAGCTTCTAGCTACATGAGTATAGAAAAGTTTAATTTTTCAAACAGTTTTGATATCCCATTTGTGAATTAATTTCCCTATGTACAACCACTGACTGTTAATCAAATCTTTCCGGATCGTTTACTTAATGAGAAAAAGCATTGCAACTGGGAGTCTTCTTGAAGGTGGCCCGTCGTCGGGATTCGAAGCAATTCCGGATTAATAGAAAGCAATTTAAAGTTTTACTTGACGTTTTGCCTTGTACACGGAACTCCAAGTATTGTTGAATGGGGAGAATCTCGCGGATGGGATGCAATTATCGGAAATAAGGCTTGTTTTGTGTTGAGAAATGCCTAGAGGTGGAGTTGGATCTATAGAATAGGGTGTAGATAGGGTGTAGTTGTTCATGTACCGCGTAGCTCTTGTATAAAACGTGTGTAAAATGATGATAGAAGGGGTGACATAAACTTCAATGCAGAGATTTTGTTCATGCGATCAGTTAAGTCACTAATATCAGTACAATTGAAGAATGTGTGTTTTAGGGTGGATTTCACAATTTAACAAACCATTATTCTGCACCGATAGGGTACGAGTACCAAACAGTCCGTTAAATATACCCAATCAGCCTCAAGATCTCTCCATCAAATTTTTGGCAGCAAATAGCATCAAAGTATTCAAAACAAAACACTGTAAAATATGAAGTGACAGCTTGCCACTGAAATCTTTTCAGTTTATTAAATATTATGAAATTATGTAAAACTGAGCCAAAATTTTTAAAAATGCTTGATGTCTGAGTAAAATCTATTTTTTCAGATTAGCTGAAGGTTTTTCCATGTTTACTGCAACTTTTGTAATCCATATGTGATTATATCACCTACTGTGTGCTTATAGTTTATCCTATATTTGCAAACTTGCACTTCCAAACCCTTACATGAAAAAGCCTTTTCACTAAAATTTTTGTTAGGTGTTGCATTTACCAACACATTCATACACTTCTTTCCAGTTCTTCAACGATATTTTAACCCCACTGGTCCGAAACTGTTCAACAGTTTCAACATTCATACATACAATTGCAGTTGAAGTTTTTTGTTTAAATTTCAGTGTATAAAATCAGTCGCACCTTTCGGTGATGGTACATTCAACATAACCACGTATCACCCCCGCCCAGGGGGCTGCACGTATTAACGTGTTTTTTTTCCAAACTGTCAGTAAATGCGTCTGTTTCGTTTTCGATGCGCCACCCTATATAACGCAATAAAAGAAAAGGAATGTGACTTATGCTATGATTAAAAGTGTTCCTCAGGTGAGGCAAAACGCCATGTCCAACTTAAGATGTAGGCCAGAGGCAAGGGGGTGGACAAAGCCAAGGCAATGGTGGAAGATAAGCCCATAAGTAAGGCCCAAAAGCTAGGATCATAGGTAAAGCACAAAATAAAGTTTCACTAAGGCAAAGCCAAAAGTAAAGCAAGGTCCAAAATCCAAGACTATAACTGATACTTTTAATATAAGGTCTAAGGTCTCAGTAAGGGTCAAAAAATATAAAAGAGGTGGCTCGAGATCTTTTTTCTAATTCAACATACATTTTTATATCTAGTACATTCCCTTTTTTAACTCACGTTGCTGGAAGAAAGAAGCATGAAGTGGGTGATATCTGTATGGTGAGTCTGATGAAAAAGGAATTTAGAACCGGAAATATTTACAGGTGAAGACTGTCAAGATTAGGAATTTTACTAGAGAACGGGGTGAGTATAGGTATATAATGGTGGGTGAAATGTTCCCATTCCATGGACGGTGAAGCCGTTAATTTTAAATGTAAAGGGAAACTCTAGTTTCCTTCTAATGGTGGCTCTTTAAATAAAAGCGCCATGAAGTGTTCTGAAAGTGCCATAAATTCTAAGACAGTTTGAGAACCAATACTGAGCGAACAGTGAGAGAGCCATACTTTGAACAGCATATGGAATTTGGATGGCCCCTCAGTTGGATCCCTGGAGAACATCTGCATTGACTTAGTGGAAATACTTAAAATGACCAGCATAGATGCACAAAACATATTAAAAGAAATACGGTCTTGCACTGATCCCCTTTTCACTGATTTCAGTAGATTACAAATTTTTGCTTTCAATATTTTTTAGACTTGAGGTCGCTGAACATGAAAATGCCAAACACAAAAACACATCCAGAATACAGCAGAACCCAAGCAAGTTGAAAGTTGAGCTCATGTGGCTAAATGTAAAGACAATAGGGCTTTCACAACTCCGCCCGCATAAAATTTTAATTATTATTAGTTTCAACAGAGAGAACACTTTAATCTTTCCAGGCTTTTATGTTACACGTTATACGGTAGTCGGATTGTCGGTTTGTCTTTTTGTCAACCAGCCACGTGCACCGCCGTGAAAACAGTGTACTCGGCAAAATTAGCTAGTTTAAATACCACCAGCCGTAGCTAATAATGAAGATAACTATGGAAAAGCTTAATGTCGGAATTAAAAGTTTTAGACAAGAGAAACATTGTATGGAGTTTTTGAATAGGTGTTTTAATTTTGAGTCGTTAGAATGACGATATCGCGTTTTTCAACGAGGCTTAATTATCACTTTAGTAATTTACTCTTATAATACCGGAGGAATATAGTCAGTCGGCACGAAAAGGATTCTGATTTAGGAGTGGAATCTGACAGTAGGATGAATTTTGACTATAACATTACTCAAATTTTAAATAGTGCAAATAGAGATTAAGGTTTTATTGCACGAAACTGCAGTATTATTAAAGACTTGTCTGAATTAAAAGCATAATGAAGGGTGGGCCATCAGTTGTTTTTTTCTTGAGTTGGTATTATTTTGACAGTTAGTAACTGGTCCATGCTCAACATGTTGACAAATACAGGGTGTCCGCAAAGTTGGGGTTGTCCTTATCAGAAACAACTACCCTTGAAATAATAAAGGTAATGTGTAGCGAAACGAGGGCGACCAAGTAAAAAAAATAAAGGAAAAACTACTCACTCTCCAGTTGACGAGAAGGGCTAAGTACGTCTCTGCCCGAAATCATACCGCTCCAACAGAAAATGAAATCAGCTGATGCGCTACCGAGCAGACGCAGGGGGTGGTGCAGACCACGAACAGAGGTAACAAATATGACGGCGTTGCCGCGTTTCCAGTTTTTAGGTAAACGTACTTTATAGGTATTGTTCGAAGTTATCGCCGTTTGATTCAAAAACACAGGTGCGTGCACGACGTAGCCAAGCATCGGTGCAGGCTTTGAGAATGAAGTCCCTCCCCCGAATGAAAGCACCAGCTTGTTCAATTCTGTATGCACTTCAGTTTTGTACACTAAGCGTTTCATTTCTCCCAAAAGAAAAAAATCACATCACCTATTCGGAAATAATTCATTCAAAAACTCACGCACTTCGCGTCTAAAATGGGGCGGTGCACCATCGTGCAGAAACCACATTGATTGTCTTACACTTAATGGCACATCTTCTAACAAGGAAGGCAAAATGTTGCGTATAAAGTCTAGGTATTGCATCCCGTCCAATCGATTTGGGACAATAAATGGTCCAATGAGCATACCGTTCACCATGCCAGCCCAAACATTCACCGAAAATGTTTGTTGAAAATGTACGCGCGAACGTAGATTCGTCTGTCACCAATATGCACTTCTTAAAGTCCGGATTATTGTCATGTTGATGCAACAACCACTCACAAAACCGCACTCTTGCTGGAAAATCGTCAGGTTGAAGGGCTTGTACACGTTGGACGTTTGCCACACTTTAGTTTTTGATACTTGCACTTCTCTAGCCACGTCTCTAGTGCTTGTTGAGGGATTTTCGTCTACGCGATTCGGTAGTTCTTCCTCAACTTGCACCATTCGTGGTTGTCTAGGCCTCCCACTGTGCCCACCTCGAAGTTCCTCCAAATGGCCCGTATCTCTGACCCTCTGGACCAGGTACACACATCTGCGGGGCCTTGGATGATGTCGCCTAGGGAAACGATCCGCATACACTCGCGAAGCCTCTGTAGCATTTTGAATACATTCGCCATAAATTACCAACATATCAACGAGTTCATTATTGGTGTATGAGTGTGCCATTATTATCTTTTTTTTTTTAAATGCAATCGATTATACGGGTTCGTTTACCTCTACACGCGTGACCGTAACCGTCGGTTGAAGGTTGCATACTGACCTGAAACACTGACCCCGACCCAGTTCAGTCGTCGGGTTCAGCCAGTGACCTTGTACCACTCGGTGATGTCGCGGGTCGCGGCTACAGGACGGTATTCAGATATTTTTGATGTTGCAGAGCCCTTTATCTCGGTTCCCTTAAGACATTGGTGTATATGGTACTAAGAAAAATTGCTTATGTTTTCAAGATCTACACGTCGTGTAAAGGAAAACCCCAACTTTGCGGACACCCTGTATATTGTGTCAAACTTCCGCTGTGAGCATTGGATCGTTTTAATATTGAACAAAGGTGGGAAATATTGGAAAACTATTTTCAAAATGAGTGCTGTTTTGCAGAAACTTTGAGAAAATTGAGAAGACTATTTATTCGGAATGAAGCTCCGTCCGCGACTGAGGAAATACGTTAATTCATTGGTCTAAGCCAACAAGCCGGCGTCGTTAGAGGAGCTCAGAGCCAATATTGAACGAGAGATAGCAGCCGTTTCTGTCGAAATGTGTGGCCGAGTCATTGAAAATTGGGTTCAACGAATCGATCGTTGCGAACAGGCCCGTGGTGGACATATGAACAAGATCGAATACCATATATACATGTTTTGACTACGCTTCAATCCAATAATAAAATTTTCGAGACATCTGAAATGGTTTGCGTTTTATTTAAAGAGAAAGTCCTTAATGAAAAACCATTTATAACCTGAATCGATCGTGTGCAAAGAAACTTCTTATGTATCTGGTTTTCAACTTTTGCATGCTATTGTTGATTTTTCAGAATTGTTATACCAGCTCCAATCTGTAGTTTCAAGGACATGTTCTAGGAACAATACATTCTTTTTTTGCACCCGCGCAAATGCCAACCTAGCTTTTAAATCTAATGTAGGAGTCGCGTACATAAACTTCAACAGAATATACAGTCCTCTTCCTCAACTCAAAAGGGTTTTATGGCAGCACCTTCAATATCGTTCATGTTTATTCTCTTAAATTTGAACAAATTAGTATTGGTTCTTTATTGTTATGTCAGATTTCGATTCTTTGTCCAGTAAATGGAATTGTAACAGTACTGTTCTGGCAATAAATGCTATTATTATTATTATTATAATTATTATTTTTATTATTATTATTACCATTATTATTAAATGAATTTCAATCCATTCTCTCACTTCTATAGAAAGCCAAAAGCCTTTCTAGTGTACCGTTCTCGTAGTAATTATTATCACAAGGTCATCAGAAAACTCTAGAAGCCGAAGTCCTGGCAACATCTACTTTCGAAGAGCCCCATTGTAGAGCATGTTCCTAAGCATCGGCCCTAGGACGGAGCCCTGGTTACCTTACCGTCTGTTGTCATACCGTAAGCGTCCTCTTATCTAAATACCTCTTTAACATGTTCAATAGATAGCTAGGAGTGCCTAGCATCTCGACAGATCGAACGGTTTTCTGCCATTATGTCGAGTAAAGGAAACTATCGCGCAAAGCTTCTTACTACTGTAACTCCCGCTATCGGCAGCTTCTGCACCACTGCACTAAGTGTCGACTATGGTATGATTTCTATTTCTAATGAATATTGCGCGGGAGACGGTTCGATTTTCTCCTCGATGGAGTTTCTCAGCCTACTTTATATCAGTCGTTTCATAATAGCTTCTCCAGTGACGCATTCAGCACCAAGATTCAATTCATTTGATAGATTTATCTCTAAAACTGACTACTAACAAGTCGGCTACACATGTTGACTATAAGTTTGCCCTACTATATCGCACGAGCTAGTTAAATATTGACGATGTTTAGAACTAAGGGCGCACCCCTCCCAAATTAACTTTCGTAAAACGATATGTTACCCTCAATAATGAACCCACTACCTGAGCAAGAGATGATTCTGATATAATGAAGCAGACTAAAAAGCCCCGCGTCTACCGCAAAGAGAGTTTCCCTAACATGCCGCTTTGGTTCTCATTAAATATTATTCATGGGGTTTTATGACCTAGAATATGCCATGAGCGTAGCGAATTTATATTAGAGTGCACGCCAATTGAAGCAAAGGGAACCGAAGAGAAGATAAGTAAAGCTCTTCTGACCTTCTTTGCACATAATCAAATGAGACCCGATAGTGGACGAGCACGTTAGTGTTTCCCCAATTCCCAATGTTCGGCTTACGAACTCAACCGTATCGCAACAGCTATAAAGATACGCAGGCGTTTTTAAATTTAATAAAATATTTGAATTTGTGGGGTAAATCCTTTGCTCTCGCTATGCGTTGTTACAAGCTAATGAATTTATGTAAATTAAGGTAATTTTATAATAATAATAATAATAATAGCGTTTATAATATTAGCGTTTATTGTCCAACAGTTACCCCATTTATAGGACAATTAGCACAATTAAATAATATTCAGTGGTGTTAAAAAAAAAGTTATTTCAAATACAAATAAGCCATTCTAACTACTGAGTTAAGCGAACAAGTAAATATATCACAATGACAGCTAATACAGTTTAGATGTTTATACATAACATATGTAGGAGATTTGACTAACACATTGGTCCTAGCCCTTGATAGCTTAAAAGTTACATACTTGCGTGAAGAGAACGAAGGAACATTGAAATTAATCTGTGCCAAAATGACTGGGGAGTCAATAATTCTATTTAGCAGTTTAAAAAGGAATATGGCAGATGAAACTTTCCTTCTGCATTCTAAACTATAAATTTCAAAACGCTCACATAGTTCCGTATTGCTAATGCCTTACTCAGGGTAAACTCCTTCAGATTTGGAGCATAGAAACTTTAGAAATTTTCTTTAGACCCTCTCAATATCATTTATATAAGTCTGGTAATACGGATTCCATACAACGCTCGCATATTCTAGTTTTGTACGTACATATGTAAAATATAAGACTTTTAAGGCCCTTAAGTTATCAAATCGCTTACAGTTCCTGACAATGAAACCGTAAGACTTAAAGGCTTCCGAAACTTTCCGCGAAATATGAGTAGTAAATGTTAATTTATGGTCATATATAATACCCAAATCTTTGACTATATCGCTTCTTTCCAGCACCACACCATCGATACTATAGTTGAATACATGAACATTTTTCTTTCTGCTATAGCTAACTACTCTGCACTTACTTATATTTAGATGTAATTTATTGAGATCGCACCAAATCCTAACACTACTTAACTGCATCTGTAAATCTAAGCAATCCTGCACGTCACTGATTGATGAATATATCTTCATATCATCTGCAAAGCATAACTGTTGACCATTCATACTTTCACAAAGATCATTTATGAATAATAAAAATAACAGTGGTCCCAAGTTGGACCCCTGGGGAATACCAGATGGGGCTAAGTAGGTTTCAGATTTGAAGCCACTATATTCAACAAATTGTTTTCGCTCTGACAAATACGACCTAAAGAATGTTATAGCTCTAAGTGAGAGACCAAAGTGACCAAGTGTCATCAACAAAACCCCACGATCAATTTGGTCAAATGCCTTTGAAAAATCCGTATAGATCACATCAACTTGGCAGTTATCATCTAGAGCTTCAGAAATATATTGGGTTAAAATAACCAAATTGGTGACTGTAGATCGGTTGCTGACAAAACCGTGCTGTTTTTGTGATATTTGATTTTTTGTTGAAGGATACAAGCGATTGTACAAGATTATTTCAAAGACTTTCGCAAAAATGCATATAAGAGAAATTGGACGATAATTCTCGACATCTGATTTTTCTCCATTTTTGAAGACCGGACAAACTTTGGACACCTTCCATATATTCGGGAATATATTGGATTTTAGGCACATGTTGAATAAGAGAGTAAGTACAGGAAAAAAAGCTCTAGCACAGTCCTTTACAAGGAACGAAGGAATACCATCAGGACCCGAAGTCATCTTATCCTTTAGCTGAGTAATGGCTAAAATGACTTCGCTACCCTGGACAGGAGCTAAAATTAGATGGATGTTATGGTTAACGTGCTCAACGATATCAACGTTTTAGGCGTTGAATCCAAATAAAGTCATCAGAAACTAAGGATGTGTCATGGTGTCGAATTTTAGGAAATGGGTCCCTTGGAACCAATCGTGGTTCAAATCCTCAAAATAATATCGGATTCGGATATTTAGATGAATGACGAGTTTAGTTAATGTCGCAGAAATCTGGAGCAGAAAATTTCCGTTTCCCGTTGTTCCAGGAGTGTTGGCTATTCCTTATTACGTAATAACCCTATATAATATCAGAAAAAAAAAACGAAAAAATGTCAACTTATTGGCTAGGTAGGCCAGTGTGCAAATAGTTTATTCCACGCTTGCTACAAGTGAGCATGAAGGTCCAAGTTGACGTCTTGTAGGGAAACCTAAGTACATAATGTTATAAAAAACCTACATGATTTCAAAAAAACGACGTAATGTGACTTTATAAGTTATGTAATATACATGCGGCAGGAGGATTATGTAAAAAACTTAAAAAACGTCCAAAAGACTGACGAAATGTCATCTTGTAGTCCGGGTAGTTTTTAGTGTGCAAACAGTTCATACCACGTTTGCTCGCTATGATCGCTGTTCGAGTTCACAAGTGTACAACAATTTGTGCTGAGTTAACATCTGGTAGAAAAACCTACGAAATGTCAGAAAACCTACCTACGAAACGTCAAAATAAACCCACCTTTCAAGATATGTGCAGCACGAGTATCACGTATCTTGAAAAGTGACATTATGCCTTTTTTTTTGACATTATGTAGGTTATTCTACAAGATGTTAACTTAGCACTTAGTTGTACGTGTTGCCTAAACGTCATAGGCCTGTTATCAATCTTTGGCTCTGATGTGATATAAAATCTGCTTGAGAGATGGCATTACTGGAGGTCTAATCTGTAAGTTGTATGTATTGATGATAATTACATTGGGTTCTTATCTCAAATACACTTAATTGATATTCAAAGCTAGAAATTAGTTGCGCATACACTTTTTCTTATCCTTTCTGGAAATTACATATACAAATTTGCTGAATAAGATAAGAAATAATTATAATCACTGTACATTGTCGAATTACAAGCCATATACATGCTAACAGTAATTACACACAACGCGGGAGCGGTGATGATTTCCCGTAATTCTCCTCGGTTTTTCGTAATTTATAGCTTTGAACATAACCTCTCTTCAGAGAGCACAACATATAAATAATGCGTCATATTCAGTAATGATTTTCTCACACAGCAAATATCACTAATTTTATACACATGCAGATCAAAACACATAATCATCCAGATGCGATCTTGCTACTCCACCAACTTTCTTCTCAGATATATAAGCTACAGACCCGGATCACTCAGCCTCACAAAGCTATGAAACCAATAATGCGTAGTTTAGTTGAGTTATTCCTCCACAGATGGACGTTCACAACGATCCTAGTGGGCAAACGTGGAATGACTGTTTGCGCCCTAAAAACTACCTGGTCTGCAAGTTGACATCTTATAGATTTTTTTTTTCACGTTTTATAGGTTTTTTACATGATACCCGTGCGGGTGGATGAAACATAACCTTATATTCCGCGTGCCTTCGTGATGTTTCGTTCAGGCTTTTTTTGATGCAATTGACTTCTCTTGTGCTTGTTTTGAATAAAATTTCATCTGACTCGACTGCTTTAGGCAAACGGAGGGTATTACCGTACGGCGTCTAATTTCGTACAGTCAAGTTTGAAAGGAATGAAACGACAGAAAGTTTCCGGTCCTTGTTCCACATGTTCAGCTAGCTGTCACAGCAACCGTTCAGAACAATCTGTGTTCAAACATGGCAGCGAGAGCATGATCTATGTTTTTGCGATCCTGGATATATTTTACCTTCGAAAACTTAATTGTAAGTACTCGTACTTCAATATGTGTATACCTTTGTTTTTATAGTTAAAATAGTGGAACAACATTGTTTTTTAATAAAATTAATTGTTTTCATTGTTATATAGTCGTTCTCACATGAATCTGCTTGAACATGGAGGATAGTATACGTATATCGGCAAAGTGCGTACAGGTGTACCTACTGTATCTGCCGCATCGAAATAATCAGTTCACCGATAATGTTAAAATTGTTTCTGAAATTGCCCCAGTAAATGATTTTATTATTTTGACCCTCAGAGCTTTGATATCAGGAAATACAAACTGTATTTACAGATGGAGCCTAAAAAGAAGTGTTCTTGGTTCCCAGAAAAATAAAAAGTTAAAAAGTGGAATAAAGGACATTCGCGGTAGAGCAGTTGAGGCCGACAGCTGCTTTCTATGGTATTCCTGTTATGGCATTATCTGATTACTCAAAGAGGGGCAGCTATGATTTTTCTTTTAGCATGGGAAGAAAACTCGTTTTCTCTCGTGAACAGGAGACGGACATTAGAGACCAAATATTACTTTTCATTGAAAGAAGCAGTTTTTACATATACAGAGTCTAACAAAATTGAAAATTCTTTCTTTTGGTAGTCTCTCATCAACATACGACAAATACAGCTTTCGTTCTCACGTCGATGAAACAGACATCAACGTTGTTCACAAACCGGGTAAAATACTTGCTCTTAAAGTAATTAAGCAAGTAGGATCTGCCACCAGTTGAGAGTAGTAGTATGTTCCACCACTTATTATAATACTATATTATTATAATACAATATATAAGTGACTGATTAAAAATGCGCGACATTTTTGATACAGACATTTCAGTAGGTGGCGACGTAGTAGTAGCTTGAAGCACATGTATCCAATTCACCATAGACAACCCCACATTTTATGAGCGCCAAAATACACCACACACTTGTCACTTATTGCCTATTCTGCTTTTTTAAGATTATTGCTTGTACGACAGTGACAGTGGCGAAAATTCGACCAATCGCAACGTACCTGATTTTTGTCAGGCTTTCGCTTCGGCCAGTTGTCTGTGTTTCAAACATCAGTAAGGAACAAGATATATATTCAATTATTCAAACTAAATCCTCAATTAAACTATGGAGCACTTCCCATATAAACTTCCCGAATAATCTTGAAGTCTGTTAAACGGCACACTTTATTTAATTAGGATGTGATTAAATCTCTTATTTGGCTTCGTCGCCTAAGCAACTCGTCTGCGTTCTTCCGCCCCATGGGCTTCAAAGCTTAGTATTTATGTTCTTAAGCAATCCCGCATTTGTTTTAAAGCTCGAAATTACATCACAAGCCTTAAATTGACGAAACCCTTTGTTTACTCTGACTCTCTTGGTGCTTATAGTTTGAATGAAAAATAATGTGACAAGAGGAGTTCCATCATGAACGTTTCTGAAAGATTGAGTGTTGTTTGCAGAATGATCTGGCACTGGATTTTAAACAAACAATAACGCTCGTTTGGGGAACAATCAAGGGAGGATTTAGCATTTGTATTGACATCACCGACTGCCATCGATATCCGAGAGATTCTTTTTTGTTGGCCGTATCAATTCAACATTTTGATGATAAATTTTGAATGGTTCGGTTATTTGTACTAAATTATAGTGGGTGATTCAAAAAAGGGATCACAACTGTGTCGCGATTTTACAGGGGATAACAACGGAGCAGCCGCCTGCTGCGTTTCTTTAGAGCTCTGCCTCATTGGGACGCCATGGCGACGTCGCCGGCGACGCAGGCCTGGCTACTTGCGGCATCCGAGGGTCGCCAAGGTGAGTAGCCATGGCATCTCGACAGTCAGTTCGTGTCATCTCTCAAGAATGGACGCAGAAGAAATTGCACTTCTTTGTTATATACGTCGCAGAAAAAAAAAACAAAAAAAGCAGATCAGTAAAAAAAACAATCTTATAAACAAAATAGAGAAAAAAAAAATAAATAAAAAGTATTGGTTAAAAAAAAAAAAAGAAATGTGTTTGCATCTAGTATAATAGAAATAATATACAATAGAAATATTAAGTAATGGATGTTCTATTTTCTATTAAAGCATAGCATTATACATAAGGATCTGGCCAGTTGGTCATCGACCAGTGCCAATAACAGAACAAAACAAACAAAAAAAAAAAAATGAAAAAAGAAAAGAAAAAAAAGAAACTATGGGTTCATCCTTTTATATCTGATCGAAACCGAAGTGGCATTTTTTTTAAACTGTATGGTGATTTACGAAAATATCCTGAAAAGTTTTTCAATTACACAAGAATGTCAATAGCATCTTTTGACGAATTATTAAACTTATGTAGAAACGATTTAACTAAACAGGATACGATATTTAGAAAATCGATTAGTGCGGAAGAAAAACTATTTGTGTCATTGAGGTAAGCAGTGTTTTATTCAAATTTTCAAGAATGAAACATCTAAAGTTAATCATATACATCTAAAATGGAGGAATCGTCTGAAACATTTGTCATATTTGACGGTGGTGCACTAAACGGTTCACTAGATAAATACTCAGTGCTGTTTATCATGGGTTGGGTTTCTCTAGGAACAGTAGAATATCCAGGGTGATAACTTTGTGACGACGACGATTCTGTTTGTGACCAGTAGTTTTGACAGTATAATGTACTACTATCAATGTTGAGCACAGGGCGGGTTGCTTCATCAAGAATTGACATTATTTTCATTTTAGTTGCCATTTTTTTTTGAGGAGGCACGTTTTTTAAGGTGCTAACTAAAGACAGCATGAATAACCTGTCGTCATCTTGATTCTCAACCTCATATTGTTCTCTACTACTAAGTTACGGTCGCAATAATCATTTGATGAACTATCCCAAAAGCAAGGCCGGTTTTGAATTTCTATTATAAATTTTTCAGTATCGAAACTCATTTTTCACATCAACTATCAACTACTATTCCGAGCGAGCGTCCAAAGTGGCGGCTGACTGGCGACTGAGTGAGCGAGGTACAGCTAAAGGCGCGTACACATCTGGCGAACGCATGTGGCCGAAGCTCTTCGATCGAATTCATTCGATGATTTCGACGTTCGATGGAAAATTTGCTCTGCCGTCCACATTACGGTGAACGAATTTGTTTGCAGTCATTCGTCGAGGTTCGCGGGTATTTTTGTAAATGGTAAAAAATGGCGTCCGATGATGAGGATATAATTATTGCAAGTGCGTTGTATATTATTATTAGTGAGGCGGAGACCGAAGCATTGAAAGAGCCCCCCAAGAAACGACGAAAACGGCGCTGGTGGACATCATTGTTCAAAAGCAGAAGTCGGTATAGAGGGATGGACTTAATTAGTGATCTAAAAGCTGAAATGGAATACGGACTTTTTGTAAATTTTTGTAGAATGAAGTCTACTGATTTTGAATGGTTATTAAATGAAATCGGTCCAAAAATCGCGAAACAAGATACAAAGTTTAGTGTCTTTTGGTATAAACTTGTCCATCAAGAAAAGCATTTCTTTGAAAGCGAACCAGCTAGATTTAAAAATTGTGTCGGTTCCTGAGCCAGTTTTAAACGAGCTATCTTGTTTTTGTCTCTCACGTCGGAATGATGTTAATAAAGATTCGATTTTCTTTTTGACCTCCCCTGTATCGCCTTTCATAATTTTGCTGATGTCGTTCCAGGCATCCATTTTCTTTATTTTATTTTTGTAATCTTTATGCACTGGATTCCATAAAACTTCCCGTTCTCGATATAAACCAATAAGTTTTAAACAAGAGGAATTAGTCCACTCCATTATCGCTAAATAGAAACTCAAAACAAAATGACCACGATGAGACACTTAAAAACTGAAAAGCGTACACACTAAACACAGCCAAACGAATTCGTTCTTCAATTTTCTTTTGATGTACCGCCCAGTGACCGAACTCTGGCGAAGGCAAACACATGCGTTTGTTAGGTCGTACACATTTACCAACGGCGTTCGGTCGAAAGGCTTCGGCCACATGCGTTCGCCAGATGTGTACGCGACTTAACATGTGTACAATATGATGGCAACGACGCCACGGCGCCAGAGTAGCCAGTCGCCACGTAGGGAGCTGTAGTTTGTGGCCACGCTTCCATCTTGGCGACGTCGCCACACCGTCGCCAAGTGAGGGAGGTACCATAGGCTCACGCCTAATAAACAATAAGCGTGCGCTTGATAAATAATAAAAAACAAAGTTTTACAATAATGACATCTATAAAAAGGCATAAGAATTTTTTAAGTGGATGTTTGTAGAATATTTAGGAATAGTAGAAACTTTCCGTTGTTTATTTCTGATTTTCGGGGTCGCGAACAACAGAATTTGCATTTTCTCAAATATTAAGAGCCCTTTTTTTTGTTCAGAATGACCCAGAACACATAAAAAAACTTTGTTCAGTGTAACACAAATAATATTATGAATTCTTAATTTCTCGAAATGCTTTCTTGTTGATGTCTTATATCTTTTTGAGATCCTGACAATACAGGTAACTTTTCCTAGCAATTTGTACGCTCAATATACTAACTATTTTTAGACCTAGGTTCATTGGAGTAGCTGTTATTTTACTGTGTTTAGCGTCATTGTGAGTATTATAATATTAGCTATACTTGTTGGCTTTTGTTTTGGGCACACCAGAACAACAAAGATCCGGTTTGTTACCATGAATGCCAAAACACAAATATTTTGACTACCGCGCAAACATGCCGTATAAAATAGTTGTATAAACGTTTATACAACAGTTCAAAATTTGTCCTACAATGCGTCGTTCTAGATACCTCATTCCAGAGCAAATATGTTGCAAAAAGGAAATTTGCATTCCCTACAACATTAAGCCTGCATTTTGGTGTTAAGGTAACAACAAAAGAGAGCTTTTACGGCCAAAAATTTCTTTTACCAAACACTTATAGCACCACTTTGCTAGTTGGACAGTGTTTTATTCCTCAGACTCTAATGCTCAATTTCTTGTGATTGTTAAAAAATTAGTTGAAACAAAAAATCCCGAAGATTATTAACTTTTGATCAGCTTTATATAAATGCCTCCGTCAAAATAATGTTCTACAAAAGCGAAGCTATTTTGTTGTTTGTATCAAGAAATGTCGTGATTATTTGTATATATTTCAAACAGAAGTATTATAGCAGCTATTTGTCTAGATTACTGTAAGATGTGTGGTCATTCAGTTCTACTTATACTGTCTGAACAAAAAGATCCTCTTTTCTTAATGTTTAGACCCTTCATCTAGACCAGAAAAAGCCGTTATCATCATCAAACTAATTTGGTGGAAACACGTCCAGAATAAAATGGAACGATGCCAGAACATCTCTTTTCATTCAGACCACTGACGCGTTTTTGATTTGAGGCAATGTCTGATGGGAGCGTTCGTCTTTGAATATGGGATTCAAAAGGAGCCACATGAGTTCATGTTTTAGGAGGCTTCTCTTAAGGCTCGGTTTTTCAATCGCAAGTTAACTGTTACCTTCCTTCTAGCCGGAAAGCGTCTTTCACTGACAAGTTTTAGGTAAAAAGCCATAACAGAGGACCATTTATGGGATAGTTAGAAAATTGTGATCAAACTGCAATGCATAAAATATTTCTCTTGTTAATGACAAAGGTTGTAACGGGTGACATGAGACCAGTGTTGCCGAATCGAAAAAACTAAATCGATAGATAGTGTCACAAGGACAAAGTCGGTAGGACGAAAAAATCAAGGCCATCACAGGATCAGCGATAGATGACGCCCTCTATGGAATAAGTATATCTTTGTATTACGCATACACAACATATGTCTTTTAAAGCCATATGTTCCTGAAAAAGTAGTCAACTTGTACAATGTGCTCTTCAAACTCCTTTGTAACCATCAATGAAGCTTCTTTTGCAATTCTTGCTTATAAGATTCTGAATATATTTCTGTTTTACCCCTGAACTTTAAGCCTCATCACCATTTAATTTAATATTCTATTAAATACAGGCAAGCTTTGGTTTCCTTATTGCTTGTTCGGTGATATGATATGACGGTGATTTACGAGTCTGTACCTGTTACGCACAAAAGCCGATATGGGGAAAGCGGAATGGGCGATGTGCATACATAATTGTAGGCAACCCAAGTCTACGTCCCTCGTGTGCCCAGCTGCCCAAATGTACGCTTATGTATGACTGGGATGGAACATAAAACTACATAGACTACAAAGAATACATTTGTATCAGTTTACTTTTGATTGTAGCTCCTTTTCGGTAAACAATCTGGAAATATCTGAAATATGTTAAAGAATCTTGGAAAATGGCGTCGGTATTTCGGTAAATAAGGTCACATTTGGGTAGGAATACAGAACAATTGGTAGGTTCGGCAACACTGAACGAGACCCAGCATCATGAAATGCACATAATACAATAATTCTGACGCAAAAGCAGCGCAACATCTACATAAATCTGAATGCCCGATGGGTTAATTATATTTTGTCCTTTCTGAAGAAAGGTTATGTTCAAAGTTATAAATTACGATTTTTCTCGTTTTTTGTGTTTTCAAAACGTTTTTTTTGTGTTTTCAAAAACTTTGAGGAGCACTACGGGAAATCGCCACCACGCCCGCGTTGTGTGCAATTAGGCCACATCACAAATAAGTTAGGAATGATGCATCACCCATCAAACATTTTCGCAATGCCTCACATCTATGCGCTGATTTGTATTTTCAATTGACATCGAAAAAGAAATTTCTATAAAATTTAAATGACTGGAAATAAAAAATATTGTAATAACCTTTTCACTTTTATAAATATTCCTTTCTGTCATATTTTTTTACCTGTTCCTTCACCAACTAGGGATTTTCTTTTTTATCTTTCTTATTTTTGAAATTTGGCAATTGTTTGTTTGTTTAAGATTTATTTAGCATGATTGCTACAATTACATTCTTATAAAAACCTAACCAATTACATAACATACAGACATTCAGAAAAAAAAACAAAATTTGCATCTCTAAGAATTTTCATTGTCCAATATTCCTAAAGTAGACTTTATATCATTATTTAGTTTATTAAATTTAAATAATCGTTTCTGAAATATTGATTTGCTAGTTATTTTACTATTGAAATTTTGTAAATGAAAATCTATATTTTCTCTTGTATAATAATTGTCGTAATGATTATTCAATTCTATATAGTGTTCTAAATGTTCTGGCAAAAGATGATTTTTTATCTTAAATATAAAAAGAACCAAATACGATATGAAATTTTTTATATTCAACCACTGCAATTCTTGTAACATACATTTTGGTGTACTTATTTTTATTCAATATTATTCTCATAGCTTTATTTTGCAAGACTTGTAATTTTGAGAATATAGCTTCATTGGCAGTGAACAAGATAGTTGAACAATATAGTAAATGCGGTAGAATAATTGTATTATAAACTATTTTCTTGGAATAGATACCAAGACTATGAGAACTCCTATAAAAGTAATTTGTTTATTTGGCAATTTTTGAAATAATGTATTCATAGTAATCCTCAAAATTTAGTTTACTATGAATATATATACCTAAATATTTAATTGATTCAAAATTTTCAATTATTTGTCCATGCATCCTAACTGTGACAGTATTTTCATTTAGGTATTTCCCTATTAGCATACATTTTGTTTTAGAAGTATTCAATTTTAGTTTATTTACATTTAACCAATTTCCGATTTTTGCCAAGTCAGAATTTAGCATTTTTAAAGGAGTGTCTATATTTTCATCTGATATGTATATTAATGTATCATCTGCAAAATTTGAAGTTTACAATAATCTAAGATATTAAAAATGTCATTAATGTATAAAATAAATTGTAGTGGACCTAGTTTACTACCTTGTGGTATACCAACAGAAATATTTGTTGATCTTATTTTGATAATGTAGATTTTGGTTTTTTGACTTCTGTCAATTAAATAGTTTTGTAGAATTTTGAATACAGATCCTTTAGATCCGTAGTGATGCAATTTTATAAGTAATTTAACCCTGTCAATAGTCTCAAACGCCCTTTTGAAGTCCAAAAACACTGTTACTGTATGTTTCCGATTGTCCATACATCTCCTCCAGTCCTCTAAAACCATTTGTTTTGCCGTTTCAGTTGAGTGTTTCTTCCTGAATCCAGCTTGAAATTTGGTTAAAATAATAATATATAATTTCCAGAATGAATAAGAAAAAGTGGATGGGCAATTTATTTCTAGTTTTAAATATATCTCACGTAAGTTACATTCTCTAGTATACATTTTACAGCTTAGATGTTACATCACATCATAGCCAAACATTGACCACTGAAGCATCATGACGTTAAGGTAACACATATAACTAAAAAACGAGTTCACAACAAGTGTCCATCAGCTAGTGATAAGTTAACCTCTTCTAGAAAAACCTACATAATGCCAAAAAAAACAATATAATGTGAAAAAACCGACATGTTACTTTTCAACGTTCGAAAAAATTGATTTAATGTTGACCTTCAATGTGACCCCAAATAGAGACTCTCATTTTTGACCCCGGAAATAATAAGAGCAGGAAACTTCATGTTCAAGTACGTCCACGAACCTTGCCTATGACCAGATACGAGCCCCTTCCCACTTCAGTTGGCCCACTTCAAGATTTGTACCAAAATATGCCTTTATAAACTAAACATGACAAAACTTCTACTGTCTACTTCTAAAACAATGTATTTTCTCATAAACATTTTAGATACACTCTACTCGTAAAAAATACATATTTGAAATCACTTAGACCTATAACTAATAGAACATCTGAACCAATAAACAATGTGCGAATAAATGCGCGAAGTTAACAAAACAATTGAAAGATTGCCATTGGGTAACATCACTTTTATTTTTTATTATGGCTGAAATTATTTGGGGCATAGTGTTAACCAAGTTTTGGCAAAAATTTGGTGTAAAACAATCCCATATTTCTTGAAGCATTTGTCTCAATTCGGTGATTGTACGAGCAGGATGTTGTCGTAGAACCTTTTTCATCTGGTGCCACAATTTTCAATAGGTGACAGATCTGGACTGCTAGAAATCCATTTCAAAAGTGGTACATTTCTTCTTCCATCCAATTTATAGCCCTTTTTGAGATATGGCACGCTGCACCATCTTGCTGAAACACAAAATCTTGGCCGGATGTCAAACATTCTTCCATCACTGGTAAAAGCGATTCTTCTAAAATTGCCAAATATTTGTTTGTATCCACATTTCCATCAATAAAATGAAGTTTTCCTACTCCTTTTGATGACATACTGCCCCAGACCATAATGGATGCTGGAAATTTCACTGTTCTCTTCATACAGTCAACATGGAATGCTTCATTTTTTTTTGCGAATAATTCTACTGCGACTGTCACCAACACAAACTTCGAATCGGGCCTCATCACTCCATTGTATAGCACACCATTGTTGAGGTGTCCATTGTCTATGTTCTTTAGCCCATCTAAGCCGATTTTTCTTTTGCAGTGGAGTTAATAGTGGCTTTTCTTTGGCCTATAAATAAGTTGTGTAGTTTTAGGGTTTTTACTTCACTTTTTTTTATAAGAAAACTTACCTTCCAAGTGCTAAATCCCAGTTTGTGGGCCTCTCTATGAGTTCTGGACCTTGAAATTCTCCTTCAACAGCGTCACTCCACAGAGCACTTAATTGTAAATAAGTGACACGCCTGTTTTCCACGATTATTCTTCTTAATGCTCTTCGGTCGGCATTTGTGATATATATATGTAGGTCATTTGTCTGAAGACCCAGTGAATGTTATGCCCACGGTAATTTTAAGATCAGATAAATTTTTAAGTAACTCCTTAATTTTTGCCAAGGATAAAAAGCCGGAACATTGAAATTAGGTTATTGTTACCTTAAAATGTTGCATAGAGATGTTCGTTGCTGAATTAGCTATAGCATAACTTGGAATGTCGCATTCCTTCTCAGAAACCAATCACCTTCACACTAAAGCGAAACTAATGACCTTTATACTACTTCCACGAGGACTTGGCCTTTTAACCATTAATTTGTTTTATTCTCACCTTTCAGACGTGCGCATATATTCGTGAGAATAAACAGTTCTTTGTGACTTAACAAAACACCTGCCCCTAACCTTCATCTTACTCTCTTGGTCTACCATACAAACTAAACAAACCCTCTTCAAGAAAAACAGGACCCAAGGGATTTCTAAATTTGACTACTTTCTCCTTTGCGTCAGCCCCCTTCTCAACCTGTTGGATAGTGCAGTTCGTCAAACTTCGTGCAAAGTTATATGCCTGAAGTTTGGAGTACAAAGTGCCAGTGTAACCTTTGCCACTCCAACAAACTTTAGAAACTTTGCTTGTGGTAGGAAATCTTCGGGTGTTTCCGGTTGGTTTTCCATATTACGGGAAAATACAGTTCGGCTATTAGAAAACGTTTATCGAATACGCTCAACAGTTTCTTTGCTTGATATTGCTATACTGCGTTAAATATACAGGGTTTCACTAGCTCCTAAAAAATTCGAGGTAAATATTTTCTACTGAAAAAACAAAAATACTTACGTCGAATTATATGAGTATAATGTTACGTTATGACTAAGTACATGGATAAGATTTCACGTAATGACATGCCGCTAAGGTGAGCAATGTTAACATTATTCTTTCATCTGTTAAAGTTTTCTCCAAGAGCTTACTAAATATAATAGTTTGAAAATACACAAACCTATCGACAAGAGGTCGGATCAACCTAACGAGAAAAAGTGGGACGAACCTAACAATAAAAGTGGGACAAACCTAATGAAAGAAGTGGTATGAACCTAACGAAAAAAGTGGGACAAAACAAACGAAAAAAAAGTTGGACAAACCTGGCGATAAAAGTGAGATAAACCTAACTAAAAAAGAGGGACAAATCTAACGAGAAAACTGTAGCAAACCTAACGAAAAAAAGTAGGGCAAACCTAATGAAATGAAGTAGGACAAACCTGACAAAAAAACTGGTACCAACCCAACTTCTTGATCTAGTAGTTTAGTTTGACTTAGGTTTGGTTTGGTATGATTTGTAATCTGTCATCTGTCAATTGTCATCTGTCATCTGTCAATCTAACGAAAAGAAGTGAGATAAACCTAATGAAAAAAGTGGGACAAACCTAACCACAAGAGGTGGGACAAACCTAACAAGAAAAAGTTGGACAAACCTAACGAAAAAGGTGGAACAAACCTAACGAAAATTAGTAAGACAAACCCTAACGGAAAAGACGGGAAAGACTTATCTTTTTGATGCAGCTTTATAGGTTGATTTTGATTTGGTTCGGTTTGGCTATTTATAGACATTCTCAAAGCTCGGAATATATTCACAGATGTTTATTGTTCTGTCAAAAAAAGGACAGTTATTCGGTATGATCCAATATTGGATGAAACGATAGTCATGAAGGCGAAAATGACTAACTTCTTGGTGTAGTAGTTTAGTTTCGTTTCGGTTTGGTTTGGTATAATTTGTCAACGGTCATATGTCAATCTAACGGAAGTAACTGAGACAAACCTAATGAAAAAAGTGGAACAATCCTAACGACACGAGGTGGGACAAATCTAACGAGAAAAAGTGGGACAAACCTAACAATAAATGTGGGAGAAACCTAACAAAAAAAGTGGGACAAACCTAACGAAAATTTGTGAGACAAACCTAACGAAAAAAATTGGGACAAACCTAACGAAAACCCTGGGATAAGCCTAACGGAGAAGTGAACCAAACCTAACGAAATAAAGTACGACAAAGCTAACTAATAAAAATGGGACAAACTTAACGAGGGAGGAGGTTAAGCCTAACGAAAAGAAGTGGAACAAACCTAACGAAAAAAGTGGGACAAGCCAAACGAAAAAACGTGGGACAAACTTATCGAAAAAAAGCGGGACAAACCTAACGGGAGAAAGTGGGACAAACCTAACGAAAAAAGGTGGGATAAACCTAACGAAAGAAAGTAGGACAACACCTCCTGCTAATATCCCCCAAATTCCAAAGTACATAATATCTACAATCTGGTTGCCAGAAATGATATACAGAATCTGGAATTATACATCCCTCCACCTTCCCTCCCAAGCAAATCGTTGGTACCACTATCTGATATAAACCTCACAAACGTGGAGCTCCCACTGTCTTAGGCAACGGCAACACTGTACTGTCTTGACCTTGTATTCGTTTTTTAAATAAAAAGAACGTTTGAAAGGAATAAATAGCTATGTGTGATGACATCCATGGACAATTATAGTCCGATTTACATCTATTTTGTTAAAACACTGAGTTTTTTTAAATAATTGGAAAAATCTTCCGAATTTAAACCTCATTTATTTATTTAAAACTCTCAACAGGTTACACCCAATTACAGGAAACATACCAACAACGAAAATAAATCAATAATTCAACAACAGCGGAACATAAAAAAAAGAAAAATACAATGTATACACGTATGCCAGTATTTGAACTGTGGAAGTAGCTTTTAACATATTGATTCTATATTACACCAAGGTACCAATCTCGGTAACAATCCAATACACAGATTTTTTGATCACAAAAAATATCACAAGCTGAACAAATTGCATTGAAATACTAACACAAATGTAAGGGTAAGAACAAATCCTGATAGCGGCAACCTAATCTAGAGACGCGAAAATGAAGATTACTTAATATTAAGGGGCAATCGATTTGATTGCTTAGTACTTTATCTAAACATCTTACCACCGATAAATTACGTCTTAGTTGTAACGGCTCAACCCAAAGCTCCATAACAGCGCCGAATGGTCAAAACCTCCTTCAGGGTAGTGACCGTGATATTTAAAATGAAAATATTTAAGTGCCTTACGCTGCACGTGCTCAGTGCTCGCTGTGTAGTTTTGATAGGTAGGAGACCAGATGACATGCGTGCTGAAGCTTACTTTTTTTAAAAGTGAAATTCATCAGCTTTAATGTTATGATATGAGCGAAGCCTGAACAATTTCTGATGCCTAATGCTGTCAATGTTGTATTCACCATATGAAGAATGCGGTTATTAGACGCTTAGCGTCGAAAAGGTGACCCAAACCCTTGAAAGTGGAGGTCTATCCTATCAGGTTGCCATCAATGTTATAATTATCGTATAGAATGTAGTTTCTGGTAACTGACAGAACTGACATAACCTTGAAATATTAATATCCAGTTTATTATTAGAATGCCATGAGTAGATGAAGTTCATGCAGTTTTGCAACAGCATGCATGACATCGAGAATACTAATGACAGCATACATTTAAAAAAATCAGCATAAAGTAGATGCAAGCATGACTAAGACTGCGATAAATCATTGATGAAGATTATGAACAACAAAGATCCTAAATTGGACTCCTGAGGTACACTAGATGTTGCAGTAGAAGTCCTGGATCGATAGCCGCCATATTCCACGTCCATGCGTCCAGGATATATGAATTTATGAGAAGCGGTATAGGGTCTGACGAGCCAGCAGTTTTGAGCTTAGCTAATAACAAGCAATGCTTTATTTGATCAAAGGGCTTTTGAATGTCAGTGTATATGACATCCAATTGACCCTGATCATCCAAAACCTCAGAAATGTCTTGCGTTAAACAAGACAAGTTTGTGACGGTTGACATCCCAGACATAAACCCAGTCTGATTATCAGAAATAGATCCTCTCACAGAACCGCGGAAGGCATCGTGTAGTATTAGGATCTCAAAAATCTTGCTAAAGTTACAGAGTATTGCTATTTTCCGGTCGTTACAGATATCGCTGACGTCACCAATTTTGAAAATCCGACAAGCTTTGGTCACTTTCTAGATCGTGGGATATGGACATGCTGGTAGCATTAAATTGAAAATCGCACACAGACGCTTGGTCAACACTTAATACTATATTTACTACTTTGATCAAAATCGCAGACCACAGTCTCTATTGGAACTTTATCACTTCACATGCAAAACGAAAGCAACTAATACCCTGAAGCACAAATATTTCAGTCCGGCATTCGCTACGTAGCGCTATCATCGCGTACCCAGCGAATTAGCAGAACCAGATACAAACGGTATTCTAGCAACAAACAGTTACAGGTGCATAATTGCATGATTAAGGTACATGCGACATGTCGCATTAACAGCCATGGGCAAAACGATAACAACAGGGACCTGTGGCTTGATTAATGTGGTACACGGTTTATGTTTATCCGAGTTGCGTTCGTGAATTGTTACAGAGCGTACTTTGTCGTACTCTGTAACAATTTCAGCTTTAGTAATTGTTTAAGTACCTGTGCCATGCGATCGAAAATGGAACAAAGTAACGCCAAAGTAGTCAAAACCTTTTGAATACTCGTAAGAGTGTTGTCGATTGCCATTCTCGTAGTTCGTTTACTTTATTTGCTCAAAATTTGCATAACATACGAGGGGGTCTAAAAAAAACAAACGAAAATATCGTCATAACTTCTTTATTCCCTAATATTTTTACACCAATTGTGATTCTTCCATTGTTCAAGAAAGCTTTAAATTCACTTATCCGTATAATCTAGATGTATAGGCCTTTCAGCGATTTTAATTTTACCTCCTCCACAGTGAAAAAACGATTTCCTGTCATGTTTCTTTTGATTCTGGGGAACAAACAGAAATTATAGGAGGATAGATCCAGTGCATAAGGGGGATCATGCATAGTTTTGGTCAAAAACTGCCTTATGGAGAGGTTCTTGAGAGCCGGCGCGTCGTCATGGTGGAAGAACCAGTGCACCAAAAGTCTGCCCTTTTCTACCGGTTATTTTCCCTCAATCTTTCCAAGACCTCCAAGTAAGTCTTTTGGTTGATAGTTTGACCCAGGAGAATGGACTCCGCATGCACAACACCTCTGCAATCGAAGGAACAAATGAGCAGTGTCTTGATGTATCACTTCACTTGCAGCTTTTTTGGGACGAGGAGAGCCAGCTGTCTTCCACTGGCTTTGTTTCGGGATCGTCTTCATAATTCCACGATTTGTCAACAGTAGTCACTTCGAAAAAACATTCAGCTGGCTTTGAAGCTCCAAACATGCCTGATGAGGTGGACGCTCCTTTTGGTTATCTGTGAGAACGACAGAAACACATTTGGTTGCAACTTTTTCATATGCAAATCTTGGGATAAAAGCGTCTGAGTTGAACTCTATGATATGCCAGACATCTCAGAGAGCTAATCAATGGTTCGACTAATGTCTTAACGAACGTTAGCGTTGATTTTGTCGACGTTTTCTTTATATCTTGACGTTGAGGGGTGACCTGAACCGGGTTGTTCTTCAATTGACATTTCTCCAGTTATACTCAGGGCAGCATCTTCATATAATGGTTTCTGCAAGCGATTTGCCTTACACTAAACAAAATTTCACAGACACGCGTTTCTTTCGCCAATCTGCTAGCACGTTTTCAGCGAAATCGAAAAAGATATTTTATTAAAAAAATCCCGCTGCCGCACCGATAGACTTACAATGACACAACTGCAACAACGCACACTGCCTCTGGCGGCATGAACCTAATGGACACTTGGTCGGACAATTGGTTCCCTCACCGCAGCCCAATTTCCATATTTGTTTTGTCACCCTCGTATATTTTCCACGATTAATGGACCACCTCGTATTCACAGAGTTTATAATCATTCAAAATGGTAATAGAAAAAGTGTTTAGGAATGTAAGGGTTGTGATCAAGTGTCATTACACCACCCTGTAATAATTTAGGCGTCCTAAAAAAAGTTGCACAGTACATGTATTCCAGAGTAAAATTTCATCTGTCGATCTACTTTTACATTATTGTGTATGGTATTGCATTACAAAGTGATTCACAAACGCACCCCCTGTACGTCTGTCTGTGGCGGAAATTGCTCACGACTTTGATGATTTATGCAAATGTTTTACAGTTGGGCGAATGTGCGAGATTGAAAATATGAACGAGTGGGTACAAGACAGAAAAAAGGACGGTACACCCACGTAAAGATGAGCGAGACTAGTAAAAATACCAAGATACAAATCACCAAATTGCCGAAGGAGGATAGGGAGGGCAAGAAAAACATGAAGTAGTCTAATCCCAACTAGCAAAGTAGTGCTATAAGCTTTTGGTAAAAGAACTGTTCAGTCATAAAAGCTCTCTATTGTTGTTGCCTGAACACCAAAATGCTGGTTTAATGTTGTGTGGAATGCAAATTTGCTTTCTGCAGCATATTTGCTCTAAAATGAGGTGTTTAATATATTCTTATAGCATAGTTATACAACACCCTATAGGACAAATTTTGAAGGGTTGCATAAACGTTTATACAACTATTTTATACGGCATATTTGCGCGGTAGTGAAAGTAATTGTGTTGTGGTATCCATGGAAACGTTTACACAACAAACCTGAGCCTTGTTGTTTTGGTGTGCACATTTACTACTTTAGCCAACAAACTTCTCCCAACGGAAGCACTTATAGAACTGTCGTTTAGTAGGTAACTGTTAAAGGCTGTACAGCTGCAACAATATTACAACTTTTACAGTACAAAATTGCTGTGCTCGGCAGACATTTGTTGCTAAATATGCTGGTATACAACTTCACCATAACCTAACTCTCTGCTGTCATCTTTTTAGTTAAAATGCCATAACCAATATTTGAACATGCATATTGGTTTAAAAGGTTTTATCAACTGTTCAAACACGAGATACAGATCTGGTAGAAATTCTGGGTAAATCATTCGACTCTGTCCGTATTTCATTTTAGAGATTAGTCAAATTGTTGTATAACACTTGCAGACAACACCAAAATAGTCTAATAAACCAAAGACAACATGGACGATGCCATGATTATACATAGCCACCCGCCATATTGGGCAAAAATATATTCCTCTATTGAAAATTAATTAATTGTTTCAGTTCGACATTACAGATATAAAGTGATAAACATTAGTGTAATTGTGTCTAAATATAGGATTTGTGGAAGATTCAACGCAGATAAGTTCAGTTTTTCATCTTAAAAATCTAAACATACTTTTGATCATTATTAAAATATGAATCAAATACGAAGCTCGTACAAATTGCGCAACTACTTTGCATGATAGTCACAATTGAATTTGCTGCGCAAGTAATTCAATAGTCCTATATCACCGTGTAGAAGTTTATCGTATACCTGTGTATGAAATTCACAATGGCCGATATGTAGTAAACAAGATGACTGTAATGTGTCCTATTATATGTGCCCATTTAGCTTGTATAGCTGTTCTAAGAGCGTTTTGCCAATGTTCTTACAGCATATAATGCTGTGTAAGGAAGACTGTATAATCGTTCTTGCAACTCTAATAGGAGAAATAATTGTTAGTTGGGATAATATTAGGAAATTTTCCGAAATAATTTTAAAGTTTAGCTTCACTGATGGAAGTTGTTCAGTATTTAAAACATGGACGCGTAAAATGGGAACACCAATTTTTGTGGGAAAACTTTTATTAGACAACAAAGAATGAGAAAACGCGTTTTATGGAATTCGATCGAAAGTGTTGCCGGAAACAAAGAAACTCTTTAGATAGGATTTTAGGTATTTATCAGACCTACAGAATGAGATCACACGTGAAAAGATCCGACTAATAGTAAACAAGTTATGGCCGAAAACCGACGCAAAATGCAGGTTATCGCTCTTGTTGCTAATGCGACGCTAATTTCACGCAGCTACTTAAAATTCTTCAAATCCGTAGCTTTCATACTTCTAAAGAACCGAAACAAAATTGGAGTCGATTGGTTAAGTAGTTCTTGAGAATTGTTTATCCCAAAACACCTGTCTTCCTGCCATCACTACTAGTTTACTGAGCAATTTAGATGCTTCATTCAAAGGGCATTTTATAGCGAAATACCTTGCCGACATGAATTACAAACCATTCCGAAAGATAATTGTTACTTTTATGCGAAAAACGAAGGAGATAAACAATTAGAAATTCTCAAAAACTACTTGACAATCGACTCCAATTTTGTTGTCGTTATTTAGAAGTATGAAGCCTACAAATTTGAAGTATTTCAAGTATCTGCCTGAAACTATCTTCGCAGTACCAACAAGTGCGCGAACCTGCATCTTGCCTCGGTTTTCGGCCATAACTTTTTTACTATTAGTCGGATATTTTTACGTGGGTCTCATAAGTACCTAAAAATATTAGAGAGTGTTTGCGTTCCTGCCAATACTATCGATCGAATCCCCAAAAACGCGTATTCTCATTCTTTGTCGTCGAATAACAAGTTTTTCTATAAAAATTGCTGTACCCATTTTATGCGTCCATGATTTAAATATTCCCTTGAACAACTTGCATCAATAAAACCAGAATTTACACTTATTTCGGAAATCAGGGGTACTTTCGTCTAATATGATTAGACTGAATATGGAACAGGCGGAAGTATGTTACAGAAGGATGAGTAGATTTTTAAGAAATTACAAAAAGCACAAATGCTGCAAATGAAAAGAATAAATTTTCAGTCGAGCTATCAAGGCAAATCTTAGAATATCTTAAATGTCATAATTCATCAAGACGTTTGGGCTATAGCTCGTGGAATATAAACTTCAAGATTGAGATTCCAATCTGATTTTATGAAAAGTTGGTGAGTATCACTCGCGTTATCAAGACAAATCTATCAAGTCACTTACGCTGTAGGCCGTGAAATAGAAATTTCAAATTTGATAAATATTATTCTCATTTAAAGAATATCTGACTGATGGCTCTTCCAATTTAGATTTCATTTTTATGGTATTTTGTTCAATTGGTCCTGAATGATTCCCACAATTTCACACATTTTCTTTAACGTTGCGGTTTATTTTACACATGAATCTGGAAATGTGAGAATATTCCATAACCAATTGACCGCAGTTCCCAAGGGCGGATTCAGGATTTCGTCTAGGGGGGGGGGAGACGCCAACGATTATTTTTAACCTTACTGAAACTTCTAGAATTTATCCTATTATTGCTCCTTAAATCCATTGTGATCTATCTGGTCAAGGCCAGCTTGAAAAAAAAAAAACATGGAAATTGCTCAGAAATCCTCAGAAAGCCAATATTTTATTATATGATATATTAACTAGTGTAATAATATTAAAGATTCAAACATAAAAAACTTCATTGCTCTATTAACCGACAAAAAATAAAACATTCTGAGTGACCCCGAGACATATCCCAGTTCATTCCATACAAAACAATGTCTCTGATTGCGAAAACGAACATGAGACAAAAAAACCACATTATCGTAAGGACGATAGACAAGACATAGAAGGATGTCTGTAGACCATCTATAGATCGTGTCTTGAGACCGTCTCCAGACTGCCTATAGACACATTGCGCAACGGGGTCTACTAGTATGTAATAAGCTTAAGGATTAACACTCTGAACTGCCTATTAAAGAAATCAAGTAAATGGTGCAAATACTGACACAATCAAGCAGTTCTATTATATCAGGAGTATGAGGCATGTATTCCTCCATTCTGACGTTGATAATTTCGGTTATTGAAGAACAGACAGCCGCGTCAGTGAAACAGACATTAGTCCAGGAAAGGTAGAGAAGACGACTCTGAGCTCCTCCCAGTCGGCATGTCCGTAATGCCAAATTTTGCGGCCTGTGCGGGCTTCTGCTGGAACAGCGGGTTCTGACCGAAACCTAACATCCACAACACAGTGGTCTGAGTTACCCAGGGGAGACAGAACAGCAGAGCTGCAAGGGACAGGATGCGTGGTCAGAAAGAGACCCAGCAGGATACTGGCATGTGACGAGGCGCGTGGCAAAAAAAAGTAGGGCCCGTCACCAGCTGGGTCAGCCCTTGAGTAAGAGCGAACGCTTTAACTGCACGACCTGCTGCATCGGTCTTGTTTGAGCCCAACCAAAGCAAATTATGGTAATTGAAATCACCGAGGAGAACTACCTCTGAAACGGAGTGATTGATGTTCAGGAAATCGATCTTGACGCCGAGGTATTCAAGAAGGTCATCCCAGTTATGATCCGAGGGGAGCGATAAAGGCAGCAAATAAATTTTGGGGATGTTTTGGAGTTGAGGCGAAGCCACAGAATGTCCTTCCGGTGTAATTCCAGAGAAACATATCTGCAGCAGGTAAGACTGCTGCGGATAAAAACCGCAACTCCCTCGTTCTTCTAATATGGTTAATCGGTGCGGGCTCTGAGATTTTTGTCTCCGCCAAAAAAACGATGACGGGATGATTGGATTGCAAGTAGTGTTGAACAGCATCATTGTTGCTATTAATCCCGCAGATGTTCGCGAAACAAATTTTATCTTCGATGTTGTTCCCTCGAGTCCACCCTCCACTCGGACATTATGAGTGGAGTGAACTTTCATCCGGAATTCTTAGTACTATCTATCTATCATCATTAATTTCTTTGTTTTGGAAGATAACCGACTGCATAGCTTACGTGTGGAAACATGCGGACATTTATAAGACACCCTGGGAACAGCTATAGGGTGGTACCGCCTCGGTCGACTGGTCCTTGTCTACCACCTTCTTTTTACGTGTTAATGATATTAAATAGACCTAAAGTGTCCCGGTGGCGGACTTGTACCGCCACCCGGCAATCGGTACTGAGGTATTCCTTAACTCGTGTACAATCACTTGTACGGGAAGAAGTTGCTGGATACAACAACTTCCGGAACAAGCATTTGCCACGGCCCCGCTCAGTAAGGGTTGGGGTTTTTGAAATTCAATATAGATGTTACAGTTATTTTTCAGACTTTCGTTGTCGAACTTAGATTTACGGATAGTTGTTTTCTCACTGTATCTGTTAGATCGCAATTATTTTGATAATGTATTTGTACTAAACAAGTACAGGAATATAGGGCTGTACATATTCACGTATAGTATAGCAGCTCTGTGATTTAAACGAATTCAGTATAGCAGCATAAATAGACGCATACGCGGGACGTGTGGTATTGATTTTGAGCATCGATCGACGCAGTTTCTAGACAGGCCACAGTCGCACCGCTAAACAAATCTCATGAATGTCTATTTCCAATTTAGACGTTCATCTAACATAGTGTTTTGCTGCAACACCAACTCCGAACAAAATCAGTCAAGCTTTACACACTTTTCAAATTACTATTGAGCAACGAACAGAACATAAATCACGTTTTAAGTGCAATCTGTATAGCTAATATATTACTCAGACTTAGATTTGTCACAAGACACAATACTGTTATATACGTTTACATCGTAAGAGTTGTGCTGTAAACAAGTGATATCAAAGAGGGACCATTTGGAATACCAAAGGATACCAAAAAATCATAGTGCTCAGTTCCTATAGCTATAACTTATAGTTAGTATGCCTCGGTCACCATGATGTGGCAGAAAGTAACACAATGGTGTTAGATTGCAAAAGCAAATGTCAATTTTTAGTGTCCGTTTGAAAACTGAAATTTATATTTGAAAATATTTTAGACCGGTTGAAAAGCAAGTAAGCTCCTCATGTAGTTCTCCTTAAATACCCCACACATGACAATGTTTGAAAACGGCGCCTAATGTTAATAAGGAAACATATGCATCTGACTCCTCCTAAATATTTATTTTGAATATTTGTAAAATGTCTTTGAAAAGTTATGCTCGTGATGTAAAGTCCAATATTTTGTGATTGATGGTGTCAGTAGTGAACAAAATTCTATACATACCTCGTTCGAAAACGATATTATATATACATTGAACAATGGCCCACTTCTCTTACCGGGTAAGTAACGTCATATTTTTGTTCATATTCATACCCACGCTAGAAAAACGTAAGCCTCCTTCTGAATCAGTCGCGTGAAAAGAAGTGAAAAAGTAGTTGGAGATGCTACGAACTTTTTTATCGTACCTGACTCCTCAGGACCTACAAGATGTCCTAAAGAAAACAGAAAGCATGTTGTAAGTTCTGGGAAAAAGGTTGATACTAGCAGTGGTGCTATGGGATAAATACTGTAGGGTAGGAGGAGGAAGAGCAGATGAAAGCATTCTTTGAACTTCTGTTGGAATAAGGCCGTTCCTACCTGGTTTGATGTGGTTGCGTGAATCTTGAGACACCCTGAATTTGACCTGGTTCAGAACAAGACATTTAGCTTTCTCAAATTTTGCTAAATGTGCAATACACTCGACTTACTGCTATTTATTTCAGCTACCTAAAAAAATTTAATATTCAGTACGTTTCCGAGGTCTCCATCTTATTTCAATCGGCTCTCCGCTCGTGGTTCTTCCAGGATATCCCTTCCTTACCCGTCTGGCCAGATGGGAGAGCGTGAGCCTGCTCAACTGGCCAACGACCTTTTAAACGAAGCGCTAGGTGGTTTTTAAATAACGGTGGGTGTGAACCACGTTATACATTCATCGTATTTTGAAAATTTGAAACGTCAGCTACCTATATTTTCACAATTTTATTTAATATTCATGCGCGCCCGAATCCCATTGGTCATTGAAATTTGAATATTTGATGTTACGTACAATTTTAAAGACTTTGAGGATTTGCCCCCTCCTCTAGAAAAAAAATCGCCCCCCAAAAAGGATTTGAAGGCAGATATATTTCTGCTCTTCAAGAATTAGGGAGAGCCGAAGGACTTAGATTTTGCCGATAATCGTATTTCCTTGATGGACTATTTCTGAGCGCGCCCATGTACATATTCTGTACGTAATTGCAGTCCTCCAATTCATTCGTTCTCCGGCCATTTGTCTTCAAAAATTATTTCTCTTCCTAGTCTAGCTATAAGAAAAAGAGCGAGACTGCTGAACTGCCAAATGAGCTTTCAAACCGTCTGTTTCAATACGGTAGAAAGTTTGCATTCGGGATTTCGAGGACGTACCTACTATGTTTTACCTAGCACACTCACTATATTTTGAAATACTGAAACTAGACATCAGCAGGCTATAGTTTCACCTTTTTAGAAACTAACTTGTTTTGTACAAATTTTAGATAACATTAGCTAGCCCTGTCCTAAAAGAAATTGTAATAAGTGGTTTCACAACGGAATTAGAATCTTGAAGCTTCTAGAAGAGGCCTGACAGGATACAAAAAATTTTATTTATTAAGCGACATAGAAAGTTTACTTTCATGCGTATTTTAAAAAACCATGCGGTATTGAATAAATTGTTCCACAAAAGGTTTGCAGGCAATGTAGAATACAAAATGAGGCCATATATGTCCAATTGGCTGCCGTGTTTAGTTCATTTTTGTGGCCTAAAAACTCCCTGTATTTTGTTGATCATCTATATTGAGAGAGAATTAGGCATACATATAAATGAAAATATTTTATTCCATATTGCAACACACGACCTTTACAAAAGTGTAATAGCAACGCCAGGCACCTTTGACTCTTTTTCTCGGACCCATTGTTTCAGTACTGGTTTACTGCATATGCTTATCTGATGGTAAATGAGTATTGAATGAATGATGAGGGATGTAATGTATCTATTTCACTTTGCACCGATCTATTGACAAACGCAACATCCACTGTTCGAAACATAACTTCCAAGGGCGGGATTCGAACCCGCGGGCCTTAACGATGTGCTAGCAACTCGACGCACTAACACGTCTAGCTACCCAGCTCTCCTACAAAAATCTAATATACAGGGTGTTCCTTAATGATATGCGAATATTTAAGGGTGTGAATCTATATGAAAAATTAATGTTAGTTTCCTCTATAAACTATGGTCCAAAAATGTTTCCTTACAAAAACTCGGGGTGTTGAAGTCTTCGGAAAAAAATGGAAATTAATTAATACTTTCAGAACCGCTTCAGATATTTCATTGATATTAGGACGTAGTGAAAGTTAATAAAGTTTTTCAATGCAAAAATAATTTTTAGCTTCAACAGTGGCGTGCATACGGGTATTGACTTCGATATTTTTTAAGAAAAACATGGTACGCCAATGGTTTTTATCCAAATAAAAATTATTTTTGAATTCCCCGTTCAATTTAAAAAAAATGACCTTTCTCGAATTGTTTGACTTCGATGCGCCATTTTTGAGTAAAAAATTAAAGCCGTTCTATTGTCCGAGAAAATTAATGTAATAATTGAAGAATGCAATTTAGCAACAAATATCTAGCTGCTTTGGAATATGTTACTTGCTTTTGACATCTGACAAGTCTCTGTTATTCAAACATGTTCGCTGTGACATATTTTTCAGTATTTAGTTTTCACAATCTTGTTAATAATGGTGAATTATTCAAATGCAGAAATGGCTGAAATGCATTACGTATATGGCCTTGCCGACGGTTATGGTGAGCGAGCCAAGCGGATTTATCACCAGAGATATCCCGATCGTGCTTTGCCAGATCGTCGAACCTTTTCTAATATTCATCGTCATCTTGTTGAAACTGGTTCTGTCCGAAAAGGAACATCTGAAGGTAGATTTCTAAGTGTAAGAACACCTGAAATTGAGTAACCAGTGCTGCACGAAGTCGAAGAACATCCTGAAACGAGTACGAGGAAGATCGCTAGACACTTAAATATTTGCCATCAAATTGCTTTGAGAATTTTAGTGGATTTTTTGTTGTATCCTTACCATATTTTAAGAGTACAGGTATTACTTCCGATTGATTTTCCAAGGCGTGTGACCTTTTGTAAGTGGTATCTTCAAAAAATTACATAAAATCAATTGTCGGTTAACGTATGGGTAGGAATGATTGGCAACCACTTTATTGACCCATTTTTCTTGCCATGACGACTTGACGGACAGACTTACCTCAATTTTCTTCAACAACAGTTGCCTTTGCTGCTTGATAATGTTCCGTTAGTAATAAGAAACAATATGTGTTACATGCATGATGGTGCACCAGCGCATTTCAGTGTAGCGGTCCGTAATTATTTACAAACTGTTTATTCAAATCGCTGGATTGGCCGCGGTGGGCCCCAAGAATGGCCACCAAGGTCCCCAGACCTCAATAGTTTCGATTTCTTTTTCTGGGGCTATCTTAAGCCACTAGTGTATACAAGTCCCATTAACACTGTAGAGGAATTAAGAGAAAGGATACTTGCAGCTTGTGATAGAATAAAAAACACCCCAGGGATATTTCAACGAGTGGGCAATTCCATGAGAAGGAGGGCGGAAGCTGGCATACTAAGTGGACACAATTTGTGTAATCATTTCGTTGGCTTTAATGTTATGTTTATGTTGACAGTTGTTGTTCATTACCCCTGATGCATTTAATTTTTCCAATTAAATTAATAATAATTTTGCAAGTTAGACAATAGAACGGTTTTTATTTTTTTACTCAACAATGACGCATCCAAGAGAAACAATTTGGGGGTAATCATTTGTTTTAAATTGAACGGGAAATTCAAAAATAATTTTTATTTGGCAAAAAATATTTGCGTACCATTTTTTGCTTAAACAATATCGAGGCAATACCCGTACGCACGCTACTGTTAAAGCTAAAAATTATCTTTGCATTAAAAAATATGCACCTTTATTAACTTTCACTACGTAATGAATATCAGTGGAATATCAGAAGCGGTTCTGAAAATATTAATTAATTTCCATTTTTTTTCCTAAAACTTCAACATCCCATTTTTGAACCATTGTTTATAAAGCAAACTAACATTAATTTTTCATGTAGATTCATACCCTTAAATATTCGGATTTAATTAAGGAACACCCTGTATAGGGAGTTGTAATGCTTTTTTTGATAAAAAATAAATTTATATGAGTAGATCGACGGTTTTTTCTTTTTTGCAGTAATAAAGCAACCGCTGGCCTCATTTTGTAAATCATTTCATGGCATACAAACCTTTTGTTGTCTACTCTCCTCACTACCCTATGTTTTTCAATACACGTGAAAAAGGAAGTTTTCCGACTTTCTCGCCTAATAAGAAAGTTAAAGAAGTTTGTTGTGCCTCCAGCGCTCTCGACTATATAATTCCAAGGTAAAACCGCTTACTACAATGTTTTCCTGAAATTCTAGATTGATGGTCTATCTGTAGTCCTCCTACTAGTTTCTTTCACTGTGTAGGCCAGGAAATAAGTAATTTTTTTCTACAATTTGAGCAAAAGTCAATTTTTTGGTGATATTGCTCACTAACGATAAGTTCCAATTGGCGTCTTAAATGAAAAACGCGTTTAGAGTGAATCCTTTTTTTTACTCCGCCGCGTAACTATATAATATGAAATGTATGACGTCTTCATCATAGAATTGCAAGTCACTCAATTTCATCAGTCTTTCTATTGGTCATTTTTTCACTGCGCAGGCTCAGCGACCATAACAACGATTCTAATGGAATGAAGTGATGCCTTAAACCAGCATTATCTACTCCATCCCTGCTTCCATTGAGATCTATGCAGCGGTTACTGAAATTACTCTGTGACAAAATCGCCAATAGTCAGACTGATGGGTGACTTGATCTTCATAATGAAACATCAATTTTTTTTTTAAATTACGGTTTCGATACTTTGACCTGGCAGTAAAAAATGGATTCACTTTAAAATTGATCCTAGATAATGATTATGAAGTTACTATATCACAAAAAAATTGCTGTCCTTCAAATTGCAGTATTCCCTTATACATTATTCTTCCATGAATGCCATCCCCTTCCTGATCCAGTAATCTAGTCTTCTGAATTGCCCAACGACTTTTTAACCGTCCATGTTCCAAAACACTTTCGGAAGGTTTATTTCCATAAGCTACAGGCACGCTCTATGTGAAATCTGTTGAATAATCCATTGAGTGTGCTTTCGAGGGTGTTTTTTGAATGCCGTGGGCCGCACATTCGGAAACAGAATCGACGCAAAATGAAATCGAGGTTGTTTTTATGTATGAAATTGGAAATTGTTCGGTTTGCTTATGGAGATTGGAATAACGTACAGGGTCGAGCTAGCAGAGATGAGGGTAATCAAATAGACGTTAAAAGCCACTTTGACAAAGTTTCGACTATCCCAGAAGTTGTTTCCAAAGTAAAAATGGGTTCAAATAGACAGGTCCATACAATTAGTCCACAGAGATTCTTTTCCCGCTCTACCGGTACTACCGTCCAGCTCGCCCCTTCCCCATACCTGACCGCGACACGTCAGACTCGGTAGCGTGGCAGCGCGGCACCGCGGCAGTAATGACAGTGTAAGTGTCCAAGACCGGTAGGCTCAGTGGTAAGAGACAGATACCTATATCTAATAAGTTTTACGGACACGTGTACAGAGAAACTGCAAGCCTTTTTTGTCCTTGACATAGTAGTAACATTATGAGGAAATTTTATCCCAATCCGAGCAGTACTTTCCCAGTTATAGACAGACCAAGGATCAGCGGACAGATCGACAAGCAGACAGACGGACAGAGAGATAGACGGAAATAAGTTATATGGTTTTTCATGATGTACATGTAATTTAACGTTCAAAAACACATATCATTTTTGAAATTTCTCACAATAACAATACCTCGCTACTGGTACAGTGTCCACTTTATTGTCTATTATTCCTAGATGAACTACTACTCCTATAAGTGCATCGTTTGTAACTGAACTTTGAAAAAGACTGCTAACACAGCTTAAACTTTACTAATCTTCCAGCATCTGTGGTTCTATGATGTCTGTAAATTAAGTGATGAGATTGGCAACATAGCGTTTGGTCTGGCAACATTGGAGGCGCCTGGCTTGGAGGAGAGACAGGGAAATATGTAATTTGCCTTCAGCACAAGTTTGAACTCGCCCGAGTCATTTAGCTGTCCGTACGATAGCATTTTGTGTTATTGTGTTCTAAAAATGGGTGACATCAATTTCGAACAACGGAGTGCTATTAGGTTTTGCTTCAGACTTGGGCGTAGAGAGCCGAGGTTTTTCGGTGGTTTAATGGATTTTCAGAGGGGAGAGAGTCGATTGAACAGTAACACGAAGCGAAGGCCTTCATCTTAAAGAACCGATGAAAACATCGACACAATCCCGGATCTTGTACATTCGCTCCTCACACGGCAACGTCAATAAATGAGTTCTTGGCCAGTAGAAACATACCTCAGCCTCCTTTTTGTCTGATTTCAGTCCTTGTGACTTTTTTCTCTTCCCGAATTTGAAAAATCAGTTCAAGGGCACTTCGGACAGTCAAACATATACAAACGGCTGTAACAGTCCAGCTGAAGGTTATTCCAGTAGTGAGTTATTTTGATAATGACAATATAAAATTTTATTCATATAAGAATAAAAAGAATAAAAAAAATCAGTTTCGTCACTTGACTTACAGACCTCGTATTTGCTGGTCGGGTTGATATGGGAGGGATCAGGAAAACTGCCACAAGATAAGTTTCTGAAGTTACATTGGATGGAGTTGAATAAGCGACGTTCCTTTTTTGGCCACTGGATAACCATAATCATCATATTCCGGAATTTGCAGGAATTGTTTTCTCCCGGTGAATTTTTGATTAAGTGAAATACTCCATCAATATCTTGAAATCCAGTTGGTTAACAGGGCTGGTTGGTCTAGTATTCTATTAGGTTGTCTACTGAAAAACGTGGCAGTACGAGGTTGTATTAGCTTACATTACCCTAGCTGTAAAAGAAGTATTAGGGGCAAAAATACTAGCATCTGAAGTTACCGCAGATAAACAATGCTGACTCTCAACTGTTGCAAATTCATAACACGAACAGTACAGACATTTGACACACCACCAACAACAATATACCTGCGGCTTAGATAAAGTGTCATTGACAATCTATACTACTAGGTCAAAAGCAATAGTTTTGTGACTGTCTTGATGTCCTACCAATGAAAAAATCCAACCTAGGGAAGCGTTAAGCTTCCTTGGCTGATTCAAATCACCTTCTTCAATAGCTAGAAGAGACTATTGACCCTGTCCGGAAAAGGACGTTATGAGGGGTCCAGTGGGGCCTAATTTCTTGTTTGTGGTAAATTGCATTTCCTGAGAGAGAGGGGTGATCTTAGCCGATTAGTTCGAACTGAAAATGTGAAATATCTAAGGTGATCAACGAATTCTAATAGGATAGAACGAATAAGCCTTTATGTTTACATGACAACCTTTGATGCTAAATGCCTTCCAAAGTCTCAAGCCAATTGCACCGGCGTGCATTCTTCGCTATGAAGAGGATATTCAAGTAGCCAATAGTATTGGATGCACTCACGCACAGCAGGGCAGAAATAGTATCCGTGTTGCGACATGAATCTCTCATTATTAATGATCAGGGGTAAATTAAATAAGGCAACATCACGAAAGTAAATATTTATTAACGGTATAGCGTATGAACGAAAATTGTCTCCAATAGCGGAATACCACCTAATGGTAATAGTGGGACACCATCCTTGGACTCTACTCAGTTTTCCCGAAAAGTTCTAATCCCAGAGATTATAGGCTAAATAGTACCTCCTTGGGGATACATATAAATTGTCAAGTGCTTTGATTCATTTGATATTCTTGAATTTTTTAAGGTGTGTTGAGCTCCCTCAATAGAATCTCCTGATACCTACGCGAATTTAAAGACCTAGCTGTATATTGAAAATGAAAGTAGGTAAGACTCAAGCTAAAGCTTTGGTCGACCATATTCAGTACCTATCAAAGCGTGGATTATCTCTAGTATCTTGTATTTTTGCAATAATCCAGACTCAAATAAAGTCAGGAAAAATAAAAATATTCTTCATATAAACGTGGTATTACTTGCTGATAGTTTCAGGGCCTACCTAGGAAATTTTGTTTTTGAAATAACTCCAATATGGCGTTTATAATAGAACATAAAGCCGATATTCAAATTCTAATTATGCCAACTTATAGAGGAGAAAAAGTGTCAATGTTTATCTGCAATTTATTTTGATACCCGACGACAAGTAAAGTCAGAAAAAAATAAAAACTATTTTGGGGTTTTTTTCGTCTCTCTCCGGAAGAAACTTTCTAAGCTACATTTTGTTATTACCTAAATACGCAACATTGTCCCCATTCAAGCGGCTTTGCATCTCTTACACTATCTGAGATCCCAATCGTGAGGGTCGAATTTGGAACTCCCGGAATAGCCGGTCCATAAGCTGCAATATGTCGCAACAAAAATATTACCCATTCAGAAACCCCACTTATCATGTTCTGTCGATCTGGGTATTGTTGCGTTTTAAGTACTTATTTATAATTTCATGGTGTATAAAGATTACTAGTACCGCAGCCAGCTTTCCGTCCAGAGACATTGAAACGCGGTCTCGTTTGCATAAGGAATCCATTTCAACCCCCCCGGATTAGTCAAATTTACATTTCAATTAGGGAAAACCTGATGGTAGCATGTTTCCCCAATCCTATTACATCAACAACCATAACTTTTGATATTCTAGACTCTACATTAGGCACATAAACATCTGAGGATTATTTACTATAACGTACTGAGTGAGCCGCAAGAAGGGCAATAAGTTTTACTATATATTAGGATCTATGTCACAGGTGGGACCAGTTTCATTTAGAATCACTTCGGATTCGATTTCAGTGACCCCAAATAATGGTCGCTTGGATAACGTATGACTGGCCAGATAATGAAGAATAACCCTGCAGCACAGCTGGATCGATGATGCGAACACCGCACTGTGCGTCCGGCCCCGGAACTCAAGAGGGTCCCAAAATGCAGCTTGAAAGCTGAAAGCAGACAAAATGTATGTTTCCAATGCCATTCTAACTAGTCTAGTCCAAGCTCAATATAATTACTTTTTCTTCATTGTTAAAATCACCGCCTGGCATCTTTGACGATAACAAAGTAATATTGACAATACACAATAGGTGCCGTTATTGGGTGGTTTTTCTTTATTTGAAAAAAAATCGGTTGGCCTGTGGTTTTCATTTTTATTCATAAAGTTTGTATTATGTGTACTGCGAAAGAAGTCAAGCGAACGGCGAACTTGTCGGTTGAGAATGCTGTGCAAAATCCCAGTCTCCAACGCCTCGTTGTTCACTGCCCCTATAGCGGCCAGATCAAGAAGTTCTTGTACATCCATTTAGTCAAAGACACCTTTACAGCCAAAGTATTGAGCTTCTAGCATTGTAGGGTACAGCTTTAAGGTCACAAGTTTAAGGTTATTTCTCATGCTGTTGCGAAAAGTATCCACAACCGATTAACATAACGTATACGTAATGTGCTTTACCGGATAGCGTTTGCACCTATGTCGCTTCTCTAAGCGTTCTGCGAAAACTCCCTAATAATAAGAATACGGTGACAGTTATTTACGTCAAATGAAGCATTTGTTTGCAACGCCTACCTAAAAAAATCTGAAAATACGAGTTTTATCCTTATAACCAAGAAAATAAAGTTGATGATGCTTTTTCAAAAAGGAAACGTTGGGCACACAATTTAAAAACACCACCTTGTAGAGTGAAAAGTGTCAATGAAAAAGCTCCATTGATTTTTTAGTGTTTCTTAAAGTAAGAAAAAAACAAAAACTATTTGGGTGAATTTTAGTTTCTCCCAAATACCTCAGTAAGCCATGAGACTTTCAAATACGCTCCTTTTTCCTGATTTAACCTAAGCTGTATCCCCCACAGGTATTGGACACATTGTATTCTAATTATTAGCCTTTGAATGCGGAATTATGATTTGTCGATTTTGTAGGTGGAGCCGAAAGAAAAAAATATATAAACAGTACAGCATAAGCTTTCAGGAACCATCATCAACGTAAAATTTATTATCCTTTTTAAGTACCATAGATTTTTGGTCGCAGCTGCGAATTTTCCGTTCTAAAGGTTTCCGTGTACTTTAAGGGGACCTGACTATGCATTCCAGGTATTAATATTTCCATAATTTTACTTTAAGTGTTACCGTCTCTTGAGTGTAGTTGCGAATTACTTTACAATTTGTCCCTTTCTATGTTATTTACTTATTTGAAGCAATCTTTGTTCTGATAGTATACTCTAATTCTCCTATGACATTTCTAGACGTAATAATTCTTTTAGCTAATGATACAAATGTGCAACTATGTTTGTCCATTAATAGTAGGCCTGAGTGTTAACTTTCATAATTATATGCGTATCAATAGCGAGAGCGATAAGTTTAAGTGACCTTTGATAATACTCGTAATTGAATCCAATGTATGATTTTACAAACTCCAGAGTTTAATTTCAGGGTTCATTATGTAACATAACCGACATCGCACGTTGTCTTCGAGACAATATATTCTTACAATAGCCTACTTTCTTCTTTGAAACTACTTATTTCATTGCTCTCTTTCTCGATATCTAAGGGTCATTGCGGATATATCTTACCTTGCGAGGTAGTTCTGTAATGTTTAGGTACTAAAACGATAAGAAAGTCAAATTCTAATCGGCTATGAAACGTAAGAATGGAGACTGCGTAACGCTTGTTGGAATGGGAAGCAATGACACTTTTGATAAATAGGAGAATTGAGATCAAGTCTCCTATTATATCAACATGATGATATTGAGTTAAGTACGGATAAGGGATGTATTAGGATTTGCTAAGCAATCGATTGTTTGGCCTTTTGGCTGCCTCATTCTAAATAAGGCCACATTTGTGAATAATACTGGGCTGTAATGAGACTTAATATATACTTCGTATGCCAAATTGCATTAATCACAAAAAAAAAACATTTCCGAAATAGTAACAACCTCAAGCAAGCGAGTGGTTATTCTCGCAGGAGAAAGATATTTTATAGAAAGATGTGATGCATTAATATAAACATATGGTGGCCATCTTTGACACATACTATAAATGACTCGATGTAAGATGATTATTAACAGCAACCCTGCCTATGTTTGTATCTATACCATAACAAGACTTTTTGATATTAACGAAATCTGGTCATCGTCCACTATGATTACGAAGAAAATAACGCAGCATGATGCAAAGAACGTTAAAACAGTTGTCATAAATTAATCAACTTTTTGAATTCCGGATATCTCTACCCCTCACGCAGAATATACATTCACACTAAAAAAGAGTTTATAATAACAATACGTACTCTTTGGAATGCTCTAATGCTCTAAGATTTTGTTACTGGATCTTTGAGAGATATTTAGGATTATTTGGTAACATTGAGACCTTGGTTGTTTCATGTTGTCTGTCGGTATTGAAAATAACATATTTTGCACTGTTAAATGTCTAAAAAATTATCAACCTTAAAGAAATGTCTATAAGATATCTTTGCTCAAAAGCCTCAAGGATCTTTGCTTGCAGCGAAAAAGGCGATGTTTAGAATTTGTCTAAAAAAAGTGTTCAAGCAAGTCCTTTTTGAATAAGATTATGCAAAAACTCGAATGAGAATATTTTACAGGTGGATGCGAACAATTCCTGACTATAGAATATAGAATCCCAATCTCGATGTTGGAATATAATCCCAGTGTGCAATATAAGGATCTGCCTTTACCTTACTCTGTGCCCCGTTTGCCAAAAATGGTTATTTTGAATATACCTCTTCCCTCTAAATAATTAAACTTGACATAGACTCACGTATAGCATATGTGAAATCTTGTTGGTTCTGCCCTCAGGGCGGAGTTCTGTCACCCCTACTGTGGTGTATCGTGGTGAACGAACTCCTCGTGAGGCTCAGCAGTATTGGTGTCTACGTGCAAGCCTATGGTGATGACGTAAGCATAGTAGTTTGAGGGCGTTTTTATAGAATAGTCTCGGAGAGTATGCAGGGCGCTCTGCGTTCTGTGGAATCATGGTGTAGGGAAGTCGATCTTTCTGTTAATGCTGAAAAGACCGAGCTGATCCTATTCACTAGGAGAAGAAGGCTTGACGGGCTGGTCATACCGACCTTCTTTGGGACTAGATTAATATTGTCCCAATATCTGGGAATTATCCTGGATTGCAAACTGAACTGGAGAGAGCATGTTGAATACAAGGTTAGCAAGGCTCGCAATTCGATGTGGGCCTGTAGACGTGTTGTCGGTGTAAGGTGGAGGCTTAAACCCAAAGTGGTATACTGGCTCTACAACTAAGGCCAAACTCAATAAAATTCAGCGTTTGGACTGTATTAGTATTACAACCGCAGTGCGGACAACGCCATTGAGTGCAATGGAAGCTCTGTTGGATCTCCCACCGTTGGATCTGGGGATCCGCGGTGAAGCGAGAATAGTCGCTCATCGACTGTGGAGTCAGGGCAGCTGGGCTTTCTTGAATCCTGTCAAGGGGCATACTGCCATCTTAGTCGAATTGCAAAGGGAGGACCCCGTCCTTCGTATTACCCCTAAATATCGCTTCAACAGCAAGTTTATTGTGAAGTATCCAACGAGGTAGGAGTGGGACGCCGGTAGCGGGGACTCTGCGGAGTGAGATGGCAGGTCTGGTACACGAACGGCTCGGTCACCGAAGAGGGCTCAGGTGCTGGGGTCTCTGGGCCTAGAACTAGGCTATCTCTGCCTCTCGGTGGATACACCACTATTTTCCAGGCGAAAATCTTTGCGACTCTGGCTTGTGTATCTCACATTCTGGAGGAGGGTGGGCCTAGGAGAAGAATAACAATCTTATCCGACAGCCAGGCTGCAATGAAAGCACTAAGTGCCTGTGAGATTACTTCGAGTCTTGTATTGCAATGCAGGGAGGCTCTGGATTGCCTCGCAGCGAGGCATCCGGTATCGTTAATATGCTGGGATAAGGGGCAATGAGACGGCGGACACTCTGGCGAAAACAGGATCAGCCAGCAAGCTCGTTGGTCCTGAGCCAGCTCTAGGAGTAACCGCGCATAAAGCTAGGAGGAAAATGGAGACGTGGGTTGCAAGACAACACTCTCAGAAATGGAGAAGTATCTCCAGACATCTCCGCCAGGCAGGGCCCAGTGCTAAGGATGGACGCTTCTGCCTATCTCTGGATAGAGCCAACCTAAGGTTGCTGGTGGGACTGTTGTTTGGCCATAACACCTTAAGGCGCAACCTGCACGTAATGGGGGTGGCTGAGGATCCCTTGTGTGAACGCTGCGGGGTAGAGGAAGAGACCCCGGCGCACGTTTTGTGTCGCTGTGAAGCTCTGAGCTACTATAGGCAGACTATACTGGGGTCCATTACTTTGGACCCTCAGGATGTCAAGAAGCTTGGGCTAAAGGCGATTCTCAACTTCGCTAAAAGGGCGAGGCTTGTGATCTAAGGATTGTAGAGGTGCATAAAGGCCCGCTTAAGCGGCCTATGCACTGGCTCCTTATGGCGGCCGGAATGCCTCTAATTTCAAGATTCATTCATTCATTCATTCAGTGATCAAATATCCAACAGGACATTTCTGTATTATATCAATGCCAGTTAATGTTTCAGGATTTAAATTCTAACTGTTTGTTTTATCGCTGCTGCAGGTTTAAGCTCCCACCAGCCTTTAGGAATACTTTACGTTTCGATATTAGCGTCAGAAAGTGGATCAAAATAGATTTACACTACCGTTCAAAATAATTAGAAAACCCAGAAAGCAAAGAAACTGATGGAAGTTATTAAATATGACATAACAATATCTGTATGAGTCTTTGACTTTAGTAATTCTTAACATACAACTGTTTATTATCAAAATAATAATATTTTTGACTCATCAATATGTCCTCCTTTACTTTTAATTTTAAATGATGAGTAAACTAATTTTTCTAAAGTTGATGGAGTTATTTTTCGCCATGTTGAATAATCTTGAACTATGAGGTATTGCAGCATGATTAGTTATCAAATGAGACAAGATAACTGAAGTAAAACTGTATTATGGGTTTACGTACAACACAAATTTAAAGAAATTATGACTAAGGGAGATCCCAATAACAGTGTGAGCAAATTTTGACTTCAATGACCTTTCAGTGATACTCGATTTCCATGGTGATGGTCTTCAATAAATAAAACAAAATAAATAAGTACTGAATAGTTTTGTTTCTTTTGTTATGATTTTACATGGAAATATACAGGTGTTCAAATACTTTTGTACGGTGGTGTATGTACCTCCCGAGCTTTATAAATAATAAATGTAGTTCAAAGACAGGTGCAGAGCGAAATTCAGGATATCTTACACAGAAGACTAACAAGCTCGGCGTGTATATTTGAAATGGGTATAAACGAATGAAAATGAAAAACAAATACCAGAGGGAGGTTTGGTGAGTGGTATGATGATGATGATGGAGGAGGAATGGTGAAAAGTGGATCATACGCGGCATTTGAGGTAATATCTGAAAGCAGCAACGCCACCTTGTCTCCTCTGTATACCAATTTATCCTTATTTTGCATTGGTCATACAAGGTGATCTCGGAAGGACATGATATTTTGCGAATATTCAACCTTTGACCCCAGAAATGGGTTAACGGAAAATTTTGCTTTGACCGGAAATTATTTGATCTTGAATATCCTGATAAGGGTCTCCGTAAAAAAACCTCGCTAGACACAGTTTCGTGAATGTTCTTAAAGAATTAAATCAAGGGTAAAGGGCTCATGGAAAGCAGGAGCCTTAATTTCTCTCTGGATGTTCACTGGTGACCTTGAAACTTCGACTATGCCCTTGAAGGTCAAATCGAGTACTTTATTATTTTTTGCATAGTACCCTGCACTTTTGACCCAAGAAACTGAGAGAGCGAAACATTTTCTGTTCCACCTACTCCCGGGATCAAAAGTATGTAGCAAAGAAAATTGCAGATACATTGGTTCCTCTGTTGAGGTCGTGGCCATTTCAAGGTCGTCAGTGAATAGTCGTCAGAACATACTGGAAAGTACTGCAGCAAAATGAAGTCCTGATGTTCACGAATTAATTGACAAGTAATTTCAGTGCGCTGTTGAAGTTCTCCCAGAGTACTTACTGCCCCATCTTTCAAATAGCCCCACAGAAAAAAATCGCAAGGCGTTAAATCCGGGGAGCAGCGAGCAGGCCAAGAAATGAGTCAACTGCGCCCTATCCATCTATATGGAAACTCATTATTTAGATGTTCATGAACTTCTCGTTTGAAATGTGGTGGAGCCCCATCACGTAGGAACCGCATATTCTGTCTCACATTTAGAGGAACATCTTCTAATAATTGTGGCAGATTGTATTGAAGAAAATCTAAATAAATTTTATCGGTCAGTCGAGGTGGGAAAAAGTAGGGTCCAACTAGCATGCCATTTACCCCGCCAGCCCAAACATTTAATGAAAATGAAATTGTGCACTTCACTTCGTGTAAATGTGGCCTCGTCTGTACACAAAATTAATTTCGTTAAATCTTCATTTCTGCCGAACTTTTTTAAAAGCCACTGTCAAAAATTAGTTCTTCGAGGATGATCTTCAGGTTGTAACGCTTGTATCCATTAATAATAATAAGGATATTACTATTCTGCTCGCATTGTCTACCACACCTTACTACGAGAAACTTCAACTTGAGCTGCCATGGCTCTAGCACTCATCATCGTCTTCGATCATTTCTAAAATGTCTTAGGCAATTTGTAACATTTCACGTTGAGCAGGTCTTCCAGCGTGACCTCCTCGTTGTTCTTTTAAATATCATGTGTCACGAAGTCCAATAACTAAATTTACAAACATCCGTGGGGCCAGATGATTTCGTAAAGGAAACCTTTCCGCAAATTGAAGAAAAACAGAAACAAAACGCACCATTAGATGAGCCCTCCGTAATTCTCTGTAATTGAATTGTGTTTTGGGGTCGAGCCGGAAGCTGCTCCAGATGTCCACTAACAAAGCCAGCTAAATTTCGGACACATACTGGAAATTTGAACCGACGGCTAGGGGCTAGATTTTGCTGATTATTTCCTTTTAGAACAGTTTTCTGCAGGTTCAAAGACAGAGAAATTTGAACTACGAGTTATCCAAAACAGTTTTTCTCATAATCACGTCTGTTGGATACCCCTTAACTGTTCAAGCAGAACAAAGTACAAAACATTGGTTTTAACGCTCCCGCCAATGGTTTTTCCTGATTGTTCCTTAATGATATGCGAATGTTTAAGGGTGTGAATCTACATGAAAAATTAATGTTAGTTTGCTTTATAAACTATGGTCCAAAAATGTTTCCTTACAAAAACTCGGAGTGTTGAAGTTTTAAGAAAAAGATGGAAATTAATTAATATTTTCAGAATCGCTTTAGACATTTCACTGATATTTAGTACGTAGTGAAAGTTAATGAAGTTGCATATTTTTCATTTTTTAGCTTTAACAGTGGCGTGTGTACGGGTATTGACTTCGATATTTTTCAAGAAAAAAATGGTACGCCAATGTTTTTTTGCCAAACAAAAATTATTTTTGAATTCCCCGTTCAATTTGTAACAAATGATCACTCTTGAATTGTTTTTTTTCGATGCGCCATTTTTGAGTAAAAAACTAAAAACCGTTCTATTGTCTAACTTGCAAAATTATTAATATAATTGGAAAAATTAAACACATTAGGGGTAATGAACAACAACAACTGACAACATAAACATAACATTAAAACCAACGAAATGATTACAAAATTGTTGAAAATGGCCCCCTTCACTTAGTATGCATGCTTCCGTCCTCCACATGGAATTGCGCTCTCGTTGAAATATCACTGGAGTGCTTTCTATTCTATCACAAGCTGCAACTATTATTTCCCTTAATTCCTCTACAGTGTTAATGGGACTTGTGTACACTAGCGTCTTCAGATAGCCCCACAAAAATAAATCTAAGCTGTTGAGGTCTGGGGACCTTGGTTGCCATTCTTGGGGCCCACCGCGGCCAATCTAACGATTTGGATAAACAGTTTGTAAATAATTACGAGCCGCTACACTGAAATGCGCTGGTGCACCATCATGCATGTACCACATATTGCTTCTTATTACTAACGGAACATCATCAAGCAGCAAAGGCAACTGTTGTTGAAGAAAATTGAGGTAAGTCTGTCCGTCGAGTAGTCCTGGCAAGAAGAATGGGCCAATAAAGTGGTTGCCAATAATTCCTGCCCATACGTTAACCGAAAATTGGTGTTGGAAATGGGTTTCGGTTACGGCAAAGGCATTTTCTTCTGCCCACAAATTATTATTGTGGAAATTCTCAATGACATGTCGAGAAAAATTTTGTGTCATTATGTGTAATTTTTTGAAGATATCACTGACAAAAGGTCTCACGCCTTGGAAGATCAATTTCCTGTACTCTTAAAATATGGTAAGGATATAACAAAAAATCCACTAAAATCCTTCAAACAATTTGATGGCAAATATTTAAATGTCTACCGATCTTCCTCATACTCGTTTCAGGATGTTCTCCGACTTGGTACAACACTGCTTTATCAATTTCAGGTGTTCTCACACTTAGAGGTCTACCTTCAGATGTTCCTTTTCGGACAGAACCAGTTTCAACAAGACGACGATGAATATTAGAAATGGTTCGAATGTCTGGCAAAGCACGATCGGGATATCTCTGGTGATAAATCCGTCTGGCTTGCTCACCATTACCGTCGGCAAGGCCATATACGTACGTAATGCATTTCCGCCATTTCTGCATTTGAATAATTCACCATTATTAACAAGATTGTAAAAACTAAATATCGAAAAAGATGTCACAGCGAACAGATTTGAATAACAGAGACTTGTCACATTACATTAATTTTCTCGGACAATAGAACGGTTTTTATTTTTTTACTCAAAAATGGCGCATCGAAGGAAAACAATTCAGGAGAGATCATTTGTTTTGAATTGAACGGAGAATTCAGAAATAATTTTTATTTGGCAAAAAACCATTTGCGAACCATTTTTTTCTTAAAAAATATCCGTGTCAATACCCGTACGCACAACACTGTTAAAGCTAAAAATTATTTTTCCATTGGAAAATATGCAACTTTACCCTTAAATATTCGCATATCATTAAGGAACACCCGGTATACCGAGGGGTTCTTAGTAATTTTTCTGTAAAGCTTATTGTTTTCGTGTTATAAGCGATTTAAAAATTTGTTGGAAACTAACATTTCGAGATAACAATATCTAAATAAAAGTTCAAACCTGTTATCGAAATAGTATCTAAGACTGTGCGTTGGGTCATTGCATAAAGATTTTGTTCAACGGTCTTAAATAATCACATCAATCGCTTACGCTTTATTCTTACCGACGAGAGTGACTTTATAAGTATGAAGTTTCGCACATTATTTGGTCTGCAACGGCTGAACAAGAGCCTGATAAGTAACCTGTCAAACAAAAACAAAAGTGTAATGAAAATCGCATCTACGATTTGAGAGATACGTTTCCTCAATACCATTTACTCACTCTTGTTCATAAAATTGAAAATAATAATTTAAAAAGTAAACTTATACCTCGTTTAAATATCATTTCATCCAATAGAATTATCAAATTTCCGCATTTATTCACCATGCCACACCAGTCAGCTTTATTCAACCGATCTTTCATACTTAACTCAGTTACACTGTACAACCGATTTCGGAAAGACTAAATAAGTGTATTTTTATGTGTTTGTTTTAACTTAATTTCAAATTTACGTGTATTCACATAAATTTACTATTATACTTTTTTTCTAATATTAGGGTCAAGTGGAAGCATAGCTACATGAGCTAAACTTCGCCCTTTTATAATTAAGGGGTGAGGGTTCCATTGACTTGACTGTTGCTTCGTTTCTGGGTCGTAACCGTAGCACCAAGTCTCATCACTAGTGAAGATCTTTGACAGAAAATTTGGATCAGATTTCAACTCGGTGTTCTTTTTGATTGTCAGTCAGAGCCCGAGGAACAAACTTGGCAGCAACCTCTTTCATTCCCAAATCTTCTGTTACAATTTGCTGAACCGAACACCAGGGCAACCCACTACTTACGGATAGTTGATCGATTGTCAGTCGACGATCTGCAAGCACAAGCTCTCGAATTTTTTCAACATTTTCGTCGATTCGGGCTGTTGATGGACGTCCAGAGCGAGGTTTGTCATCGATCGACATGTCGCCATTTTTAAATTGAGCAAGCCACTCGTACACCTGACTTTTTCCCATAGCATCATCTTTGTAAGCTATTTTCAACATCAAAACAGTTTCAGCAGCATTTTGACCAATTAGAAAGCAAAATTTCACAGCTGCACGTTGCTCACTGAAGCTTGCCATCGTAAAACACGAAACAAGCACGAAACAGCTCTAGCAAAAATAATGACAACAGAGGAACCAAACAAGCCAGATCGAAAAATGAGGTGGCACTGAATTGGTAATGAGTTGCACTGTACGCCTCTAGGGGAAGAAATATGTGCTACACAAGCTCCGCTACTGCAATGCTATTCCGGTTATTTTTGGGTACCTCCCCGTATACACATACTGAATGTAACAAAAGTAAAGGAACGGCTCTGTGTTTTCCAGGTAAGGTATTCTGAGAAAGTTCAAGGTGAGGTCTGTACTAACTGTGAACCAGGAGTTCAGTGGTGACCTTGGATTTCACCTTGAGCCCCCGACTTATCATTTTTTGACTGACTATTTCACTCGTCTTAATTAATACCAATCACAAACCGGCAATTTTGAATTACAAACGGTTTCTAGATGGAAAAATTGTATGACAGGACCTGGGAGTTTTTTGAGTTTACCCGCTTCAAAACTTGACAGCTGTAGTCACCAAAAATTACAATATCTTTGATAACAAGTAATTATGGTCTCCTAGGATAGCAGAAAAATTACTGGTCACAGTTCAGTCAACTCAATTAAGCCCTATGTGCAAATGGATAATGAGCATTATTCCAACATCCCAAAGACCCTTAGAAGTGATGCCTCAGAACCACTAGCTAAAAAAAAGAAAACACCTACATACACTCAATGTTAATAAGTTAAACAAAGAATTCAAACAATACTCCTACTGTGTACCAAAATTGCAATTTATAATTAAGTTGGTTGTACTTTGTGATTGCATGCATAATAGGTAGTATGTTTTGTAAGCTATGTGTATGCAGAATAATGTAAATACCATTAGGGCATCGAATGTTTTCTTGTGAAAAAGAAAACGAAAAAACATAATGCAACGTAATATTTAAAAAAAAAAATCGTGCAGGAGCGTTACTTAACGAGTTTTTTGGATTTTTTTTCGGAAAAATTAGATGCCTGTATGACACTACTTATGAAAATCTCCATTTTTGATACTAGCAATCGAAAGAATGGAACATTCTATGTCCGAATCTGAGAGCAAGGTCACCTCGAAGGGGATCAAGCTCAAGCATTTGAGGGTAGGAAAAGTGTCTAGAAGCTTATCAGGATTTTTGGTGGAGAAAACAGGCATACCTTCTAAAACTTTTATCAAGAATTTTAATATTGACCTCAAGTTTGACCCTGAGCCTCACCTACAATGTAATAGTAGTGTATAAGAAAGTATTAGAACGTAACGTGCTCCTTTGCCGGTATCAAAGGGAAGGGTTTCAGTTACAGTTTTGAAGTCCTTGTTCAAAGTTTGTATGTACCTGTTCTTGACCTTTTCAAAAATTCCTCACCTGAAAGGTCTCAGAGCCCCGTCTTTACTATTGTTACACCTCGTATACAGATGTTTGGGATAGGGCCAAGAATAGACAGTGTTCTAGGTCATGAACAAACAGGACAACTTTTTCAATTTCGAGCTTTCATTACTACGTGGGACTCCACTGTCTTGATACAATTCAAGTCCCATAAAAATTTGGAAACTGTCATCCTGAAATCTCTCCATCCATTCGAATGCGTAAAGTATAAATGATTTTACCTTCTTCCCAAGAACTTCAGGGGAATTGTCGTTTTTATCTCCCCGTTCTTTTGTCTAGATTCTATTGACTTTCCCGGATTGTGCTGAGTGGTCTCGGGGGCATTATGCAGAACTGTAAGACTCTATTTTCACTTCGAAGGAAGGGTGTACCACCTTTCTATAGGCTGTCGCTCCTTTTTAACTTACATTGAACGCCGAGCCATTTAGTCGATTGCCGCAGTCAGAAGCCGGTTTTTGTGTAAATTTTATTGTGAAGAATGTTTTTGTTGCTTTGCCGCCCATTCCCCTAGTAGTATATTTTTGGTTTTCTTAAATGATATATAAAGTGAGAAACATCTCATATAATTCTAAAAGTGCAATCGTATGTATTCCATCTGATATCGATTCTAGGTGGAGACAAGTTTTCATAAAAACAATGCAGCTTTTGATGATGTCCTAGAAGATACGTCATGTGCTCCATGATAACAATTGAAGGACGAAGCATGTCTCCTAACATGCGCACAGTGGTTTGACCAGACGAAAACCAAGTGTAAATCGAACAAACGAAGTATCGAAATGAACGAAAATAATTAGGTACCCATTTTAAAGTTAATACCTTAGTATGGATCATAATAAATAGAGCACACACTTTTATTTGATGTAATTAAAATCTGTCATCACTGTTGTTTTCATGTACACAATGGATTGATTGGATTACTATTGTTAGCTTCATATCTTCATATTGGGATTATTCAGAGACGTTTTTAATTAGGTTCAACCCTTCACCACATTTAGAATAAATCGTACTTGTGACCTTTGAACTGCGTGATAATATTTAGTGACATTTATTATTACCTTCTACAAATTATTGAGAAATAATAATAATAATAATAATAATAATAATCTGATTTCAATCCACAAAAAATATACTTGTGCGTGGAAAAAAAATAAAAACATAAGTATTCAAATAAAATAAACCCTGCTTACCAAAATAATTAGCAATCATATGTTATTCAGCGCATGCGGTGTTGTATACAGGGTGTCCCGAAAAAAGTGCGCAATATTCTACCAGCGGTTTCTAGAGCTTAAAATAGGGAGAAAAGTTTATATAAACTTAGGTCGACAAACGTCCCCTAAGGGCGCTACGGTCTTTTAAAGGGGCTCCCCTGAAAATGGTTTTTCCTTAATATGAAACGAAACGTGTTGAGATAAAGACATAAAATTTGATATTCTAGCCTAGTTTTTTATGCTGGATTTAAAAATATTAACAATCTTAGACCGTTTTGTTTGGAAGCGTATGTAACAGGGACGAACTCAGGTTATTTTAGCCCCAAAATCTTTGTATGATTCTATTTTTGAAATTCAATTTTAGAATTTGAATATTCAGGGTTTTCTACATAAAAAAGGTACTCTTATTAAATATCGATAAATTGTGCTATTTTCAAATAAAGAAATCTGCCACATGATAGGCAATGTACTGCGAATTTAAATGAATTGTTGAATAATTAGCCATGGCAAAGAAAAAACTAATTTAATAATTGGTAAATATTACATAAATACATATTTCTATTGCAACATAGCTAAAATTTAGGCAAAAACAAAAGGAATAAATTTTTTCTACGAACGAAATTGAAATTTGTTTACAAAAGAAGACAGACAGTTGGATATACTCAAAACTAGCTTTACAATAAGTGTTCAAATAAATTTCCATTTTGTTGGATACAGAGTCTCGCTCGACGAACTAATGATTGCGTAGCCCGAAAAGTGGAAAACCTTTTTCTTCTTATTTCATTTGCAGCCTGATGGATTCTTTGAAGTAAATCTTCTTGAGTATTTACTTCAGTCGAGTAAACTAGGTATTTTAATGACCCCTAAAAATATAAATCCGATGGATTTAGGTCAGGTGAACATGGCGGCCACGCTATAGGACCTCCTCGGCCTATAACCACCTGTCTGGAAAATTGACATTCAACAATTTCGAACATTGCGTCAAAAATGTGCAAGGCGCCATCATGTTGAAAAAACATATTTTCTTTAAACTGCTGGCGCACATCCAATGGTATTATATCCATGAGGTCATTCTGAAGAATGTTCAGATACACCTCTGAATTAAGACGAATCTGAAGTACAATAGGCCCAATTACTTGATCCCCAACTACTCCTGCCCATAAGTTCAATTAAAATCTATGTCGGAAACTTGTACGGCGAACAACTTTTGTATTTTCATCTGACCAGTGATGCATGTTATGGAAATTGAAAGCACCACTCCTAGTAAATATTGACTCATCTGACCATAATATTATAGAAATAGTCATTCATTTGATAATATCCACTGGCAAAACTCGATTCGTGGTAAAAAATCTGCCTCCGTTAAATGCTGCACCCGTTTAAAATCATAAGGATGTAATCCTTGGACTCTTGTCATTCTTCCTATCTAAAGTTATTATTTTTAGGACAACCATCAAATAGGTATTCATCAATTTTTCTTACTATTGATCGAGGTATATCCATAGTTTCTGAAACATTTCGTATGCTTATTTGCGGATTATTTTCAAACATATTTAAAGCAATATCCATACGATGATTTCCCAGTGGCCTTCCTGAGTCCTGCATGCGCTGAAAACTTCCATGGTTTGACAAATTCCGGTGAATATCAGTAAACATTCGACGTCCAGGTACTATGCGATTGGGAAATCTGCTTTGATATTCTCTTACGGCTGCCAATGAACTGCCATTGCAAAACCCGTACACAAAATGCATGTCAGTCAGTTTTCTGTCTGTAAATCTTGGCATTTTAAATCGATTTAATAAAAATTTTGATTTTAGTCTAGTAATTTTACACTGCTAACAATGTCATCTTAACCTCAAATAATTCATAATAAATCAAAACAAATTTTTTTTGCAGTCATGGCTAACTATGTATAATCAACAATTCATTTAAATTCGCAGTACATTTCCTATCATGTGAAAAATTCTTTAGTTTGATTTTATTCAAAAATGGCACAATTTATCGATATTCAATGCGAGTACCTTTTTTATGTAGAAAACAGTAAATTTTCAAATTCTAAAATTGCATTTCAAAAATAGAATCACATAAATATTTTCGGAAATTTTAAGGAAAAACCATCCGCTGGTAGAATATTGCACACTTTTTCTGTGAATTTCAATTTTATTATTATTGGAATGCAAACTTTTTTACTAACGATGGGTGTATACGGTGAGGTTCAAATTTGGCTGACGTCGTTATGTGTACGTGAGAGAAGCGTGCAATGTGTATGTTAGAAAGAGTACGCCGGTGGCAGCTGCGCCAATGGCTTCATCTCTCGGGTTGCTAGGCAACGAGGTGCTTCTATCTCTTTTCAACACACGCTTCTATCTCGTACACATAACGACATCAGTGGTATACGGATTTCACTGTACGTAATATGTTAATATGTTGTAATTTGTAATTTCCTCTTTGAACTTATTGTAATTATATTTCTTTAATTTTTATTTCCTTGTTTTTATATAATAAATGAGCCTGATAGATGAATAATTTGAGCGTGATGTCTAACTCTGGGGTAAGTAATTTGAGAGCTCTTGCTTCTAGTATTATAATCATAATTCTTGTACAATAGATAATTTTTGTTTTTACCATATAATTTCTTATGTTGATAATTTTTGTTTCAGTATACAAACGTTCAGATGGGTATATTATGGGTTTATTATATACTAAGTGACATATAAATCCGAACACCCAGTTTAAATGGTTTTATTTTAATAAAAGTTTGTGAATGTATTTATCTTACTGTAAATAACTAGTGAAAAAATTTTCAGCCTTATCAGTTGGACATTCCGGTTTTTATACTGCTTTTTTTTAATTCACTAACGCTCTAAAAATGAATATTTCAGCCGCAGTAAAGAATCAACGTTGGCGGATTTTGGTTCTTGATATCCTTTACGATCGGTTACGATGCCTAGAGTACGGAGACCTGTACGATTTCGTCAACTTAGTGAGTTTGATAGGCGCCGTATAGTGGGACTTCGGGAAGCTGGACTTTCTTTTCGGGCAATTGCAGTTAGAGTGCAAAGAAGTGTAGACACTGTGGTTAGGTGTGGTCAGGCATGGCTTCGAGAAGCCCGTACGCAAAGAGCAAGGGGCACTGGAGGCCGCCGTAGAACAACAGACCGTGAAGATCGCCGCCTATGATTATTGGCCTTAAGGGACCGTTTCTCCACTACCAGGTCCATTGCAAATGAATGGTTTGCAGAACACGGAAGACCTATTGGCATGCGAAGTGTTTACCGACGAATGAGAAGTTTTGGCTTGTTTTCATACCGGCCACACTGGGTTCTCCCTTTAACTCGAGAACACGGACGTAATCGCCTTGAGTGGTGCAGACAACGGTCACTCTGGGATCAGGAATCGAACAGTATTGTCTTTAGTGACGAGTCTCGATTTTGTTTAGGCATGCACCATGGTCGTGCCAGGGTTAGAAGGCGACGTGGTGAAAGGAGGAATCCACAGTTTTTTGTTGAAAGACATGTTCATCACACTGTTGGAGTTATGGTTTGGGGTGCTATTGCTTATGGTTCCAGGTCACCTTTAATCTTCATCAGAGGTAACATGAACGCGCAGCGTTATATCCACGAAGTTCTAGAACCCCATCTTTTACCCTATCTTGACACCCTGGCAGATTCAACTTTCCAACAAGATAATGCCCGACCACATGTTGCAAGAGTCACAATAGACTTCTTTCAACATAATGATGTCACATTGTTACCATTGCCACCAAGATCTCCCGACTTATCCCCAATTGAGCACTTGTGGGATATGATGGGTAGGAGATTGCTCAATTTGCAACGTCCTCCTCAGACTCTAGAAGCACTTCGAGAGGAGTTGGTGGTTGCCTGGAATGAGATACCACAGGAGGACATTGACCACCTGATCAGAAGCATGCCTAGGCGCGTTGGAGAAAGCGTAGCACATCAGGGTGCATCCACACATTATTAAAGGTCAAGGGGCTTTAAAGCAGTGCAATCATTTTGAAATTTTTATCATTTTTATTATTATGCTTCATTAAGTACTTATACAAAATTTTATTAAAATAAAACCATTTAAACTGGGTGTTCGGATTTATATGTCACTTAGTATATATTACTTTCAGAACAGATGTTTGTGCCTTTTTAAATAATTCTATCAGCCTCATATTTGCAGAGTCCCACAGTTTTATTTCGTAAATTAGGTGACATGCTGCTGCTAGTGCATATTATGAGGAAATGCCTAAGGTGGTAGGATTTATATAACAAAAGACCTAGTGTTATATCAATATCAGAAATATTAATTTTCTCCACATTTCCTTCGAGAAATGCATACATGAATTTTGATTATCTATTTGATTGAAGTTGAGTGACTTATAATTTGGTAGATTGTTGGAACGTAAGGCAAAATATAGCCTTATATAGTGTCATATTGTCGCAGATGGTCGGAAACGATTATTCAACCTTTTTAAATTTATCCCTTTGAGTGGACTTAAAATACCATGCAGATGCCTTCCTAGAGATAAAGTCATTTAGAATCAACGACTGTGAAGTCATAAATGACACGCGTCTGGACTCAAGTACTAGAGTTATCGTGAATTTGTCCTCAAAGTGCCGTTGAAACAGATGGTGTCGTAGTGACTAGTTCATTTCTGATACAGAATTATTAACTAGAAGGGCTCAGCTGCTCGGCTTCTTTCGAAAATGTCCTTAATATGACATTGACGAGACCTTCAAATGCCTTCAGGGGCAAACTAACTCCAGATTGAAACCAGTGGCCTAGAAGACCCTATTGTACGGGCACTTGTATAAATGCCATAGAAATTGTGTTTTTGTCAGCTTTTCGATGTTTTAGTCTACTGTGGCATGGTGTGAATGTTAATTTAGATGAACTCTGCGTCTGATCGTTGGGATGCATTGTCCTAGCATCTATCTTACCACTCTCTCAGCAAGAGTGTTGCCAGGTGCTTTCAGTCAGACATACCTCAACATGCAGATAAATGTCTCTAGCTGGAAGGGAGATCGAGTAGGGGATTTTGGGATTTACTTACGCGCAGCAGGCTACTTTGCATCCTATTGAGTACCCTCATCGTATATAATCCGGTTATATAGGGTCAGGGTCGTGTATCTAGGGCAGTTGATCGGAAAAGTAAGACAAAATATCGATCGTTACAAAAACTCGAGCGCATCTGACTAAGATAAGGTAGGTAAATTATAAGCTGGAAGGTGTGCATTTCAATAATTTGGCAATTTGAGTGTGACGTAAGGGAGTGAGATTATCACAAACTTGCCAAAAAACGTGACCTTGACATACTCGAGGGCATTCGGTTTCTTTTAACCTAGAAAAACACGCTCAAAAGAAAAAAGTGCAGTAGACCCTGTATTCTCCACTCCGCACCTATAGTTCCCTTTCACTTTCTGGCTTATTGCCGTTCTTGCAAAATTTCAACGTGTGTGCGAGAAAGTCATGGAGACCTACGCCTCATTAACTCTGGGTCTGTCTCTGTTAGACGTTGCAGATGTTCAGGTACGCCACTGAGACTAATATGGGCTGTGACAGATACAAAACGGTATGATTCGTTATACAGCAGTAACTAGTTTTCTTTTAAAGCCAAGTGATATTTTGGACGTTTGTTTCAGAACTTATTTAAACTTTAAAAATGACGTTGCATCCCGGGAGGTTCAGCTTGGATAAATTGGATGAATCTGAGCATTCCATTAAAACAAGGGATTGAGATGAAGAATTAAAGTAGGAGGAGGACATATAGAAAAATTAGAAAAGTGGATATTATAAAAGGAAATAGCGATTTAACAGGCTCAGTCAGAGTAACTACGTATTTTATATTATTCAAGAATAACTATTTGAATGCTCTTTGTCGAGTTTGGTCCGCTTGAAACAACAAGAGACAAAAACGGTAATCTTGGTTTGAGAAACTTCAACTTAAAAGCATCCCATCGAGGGAAATTGCGTGTGCAATCTTACAAAATAAAAGGGAACCGCAATACACATCGTATGCCCCTTTGAAATTTGAATAATGAAGGAACCGCGCACTAGGTGCAAAGGAGCGCCGCATTAGCCATTTAGGCACACATTTTTGGGTAAATAGGCCGCGTGTATCGCCTCGCTGCCTCGCAGATCTCCAATCTTTGTCGGAACAAATAAACCACATCTATTAGGACTTCTTCTTTAATATAGGTCACAACGGTGACCTCCTTCAGTACATGACACCTTTGACAATATCTTATTTATGTAACAGGCTGGCAGTTATTGCTTTAATTAGAGAAACGTAATTAGCTAACTATATTCAAATATATAAGTTAATTAGCTAAGTCGGTCACGATGAATTACGATGCCAATCTTGCTACAATAATTTAAAGCTCAGAATTTGGAGCTGATTAACGGAGAACGTTAATATGACGAATATAAATTTATCAAGTGATAGCGATTTGAGAAAAACATTTAAGGTAATTTACCTATTTACTGGCTTCAATCTTTAAAAGCTATCACCTTTTGCACTGTTCTTGACACATCATTCTCATGAGTGTCAGACTGGAGATACTCAAGCACAAGCATGCCACTCGGAATTGAACTACATGGCTACAAAATGAAACAACTGAGAGTTAAATATTACGTTTATTAACTCTCAAGATGAACATATTACCTTAGAAATGAAAAGACTGCGTTGTGTAGATGAGTTACTCTGTCAGTGGAATTAGTAACTATCACAAGCATGACATTGAACCAATTTTTGTTATAGTTAATTAAAAAATCAATTTAGAGTGCCAGCTCAGCGAATATGGAAGAAGAACTAGAGGTATAAATTACAAGATCACGAGATTGAGACAGTTTTATTACGAAAAGTATTAACAAGATGTGGAAAGATATTACATAGTTCTATAATGAAGTCATAATTCTGTTACCAAGAATCTAAATAGCCGCTGTATGAACAATTAGTGGAATCTTGACCAGAAAGAAATTGTGAATTTAAGTCAGAGAGAACAGAAAACTCACGAGGTCTATTTCTATGAAACCCAAGCACACAACTGAGTACCTTTTCTTCCCGAACGATCCCTTGGACCGAGAGGTTCATTCTGTTGTGTCGCATATAAACGGGACAAATTTATAATTTGTACAATCAGATGAATAAATGGTTTTCTTTATATTATTTGATGAGGTAATCTATCAAACACCACCAATTCGACAGGTGGGAGAGTTTGACAATTGACAATCCCTAACGATAAAGTGAAAGCAAGCCGGTTTCCGAGGAAAACCTTATCAAAAAAATCTCCTTTGGCTGTAACTCATTTGATGTTTTGAATCTATATGACAGTTGAATATTCCGTTTTATTACATCTCTGATCGAACAAATGTTTAACTTTTACGAGCACCCTTTCTGTGTGTTTATGTGCCCCTATACGGCGCTTCCTCTATTATAAAAATTTTTGTTGAAAGGCTATAAACTTTATGGGTTGCGGTGGCTCGGACCACTTGCAGATGTTTTGACATCTATTTCAATATGTAAACTGCCCAATCATTTTTCTTATAAAATCCGCAGATGCGTCTCCATGTTACATTTATAACATGAAAACCACAGGATGAGTTTCAGATGTTACATTATCACCTTGCAGGTTCAAATTTCTTCGCGGCACTAAAGCATCTTTGGTGGCCATATTCGAAATCAGCAACCCAAATTACTATAGCATATCGTTTTATTCGCTATTTAAAAAGCATGTGAGGGAGCAAAAATAAACGGTGTTGTATTTCATAACAATCCTAAAATAATTCACTTTACCGTATTTCAATTAAAAGTATCTCTGTCATATATCTTGATAACTGAAGTCACAAATAGACAGAAGCAATCACTCAGTCGATTTCAGCAGGACAGCCTCAAGCAAGTTGCCTGTTGATATGGAATAAAGAGTTCAGAAAATTGGATCCCTCGATACATTTTGTCTAATGGTCTGGTATAAGTATAAAAAATTGGCTTCAGGCAGGGCTTTCAATTATTTTGCCGTGCTTTTTCTGTAGCCCTACTCCTGTCACATCCAGCAAGTCTATGTTGAAGCGATGTGAAATATTCCACTGCTATATTATGTCCTAGAAAACTGGGGTCAAGTAGATACCCCAAAATACTAAAACATTTCTAAACCCCATCTTATCTACATATATGCTTTTTTTAATTACCAACCGAGTTTTGAGTTTTACAATAGACTTTTTTAGATGGTATAGTTTGAACGGAAAATCTAAAATTTGTTGAAACATTTCATGCTTGTGCTCAGGTAGGTAAAAGTCTGACCACTCATCAGTTGTATGCGAATTTGATTTTCAGCCTCATCCCATACGATGAAGATGACAATAAAATACTTACTTAATAAGGCATGTACTTAGCACATGCTGTTCACGTTCCTCTATTCTCCTGACGAATGTTATAAGAATATGTGATTTAAGAACATTCGATACGGAAATGTTCATAGCTTATTCACATAAAGGATATCAATTTTCTCACATGCTAAGAATATTCATTTTTAGGACATGCCGATACAAAATGTTTTTGTCACGTGACAGTAACATTTCACCAGGTAATAAAAGGGAATATTCCTGGCACGTGTTAAGCACATTCCATCAGAATCCATCAGGTGAATTTTTCGCCTTATCGCGTATGTGCGGAGTCCGAGCGACCAATGGAATAATGGCAAGCTGACCGGCCTACATTTTGTTTTATTCCATTCTGTGCATATTTAACATATCGTGCATCGTGTGTTTCCAAGTACTGCGCATATATGCGCTGCCGTTTCCTTCCAGCTATGGTACACAACTTACAACTTATATCTCCAATAATACCATCTCTGAAACAGATGTTACATCACATCATAGCTAAACATTGATAGCGGAAGCATTATGACGTTTAGGCAACACGTACGGCTACAAAACCAGTTCATAGCAAGTGGGCATCAGCTAGTGCTAAGTTGACATCTTGTAGAAAAAGCTACCTTATGTCACAAAAAACCTATAAGATGTCGAAAAAACGACATAATGTCACTTTTCAAGATACGTAATACTCGTGCCGAATACTAAGTAATCACAGAACAAACCCGCAATGGCTTTCAAGCTGATGAGCACGAAACAGTGCTGTCTGCGGCTGATCACGGTTACTGACACAGAAAGCAAACTCAATTTCAGTCATTTAATGCTCCCTTAGAGGTTTTGACTAACGTTAAGAAAGACTGTTCCGATTGGTATTGAAACACTTTCTTCTTGAATTCAAACGAAGTAAAAAGGTTCACATATAAAAACAACAAAATTTATGCGTCTAGATGCTCTAAAAAACCCGCTTTATTGCTGCAAAAAGTACAACGCCTTCGATTCCAATAAATAACATCTATTAGATCGCGACCCCGAAAGTTCGAGCTTGGCTAAACAGAAAAGGAAACTTTACGATAAGGTGTCGTGGAGCATACTGTGCACCTAGCTTGCAGACGGTAGCTGTTTGGAGGAATGATAGAAGTTCATAAAATGGAAGAAGTGGGAAATAAAGTTCAGGGGAGCGGAATCTAAGTTTAGCTTTTCAACAACGACGAATTGAGGCATTTTGACTGACCATTGACAGTTTGGGGCACGATCGCATAAAATGTTGATTCACTTCGAGAAACAAAAAAAGTTACAAGAGTGAATGAAAAATCGTGACATCCTCTGGATAATTTTGGTAAATATTCCTGTTTGACTGTTGATTTTTCTTTTCTCGCATATTCCGTCTGTAGAAGAGAAAATGGAAAAAGTTTGCATATAGGAAGTTTGGAAGACTTAGTATCCATAGATCCTGGAGAGATGAGCGACTGGTAAGTGTAATTTCACAGCGTTTGGGTTTGAAAGCATTTTGACAGTGCATGAGCAGATTTTGAACTCCAGATCAATAACTTGCAATTTAAGTTTACCTAGTCTTTGATATAAAACATATTGATTCAGATACCATTACAATGTCGACAGTCTGTGTTGTCATTATTGTAATATTTTCAGAAAGTGAATGAAGGCAACGCCGCTTTTTTACGCAAACCAAGCTTGTGTATGTAAAAGAGCGGTTAGCACGTGCGAGGATCGGCTCGCATTGTGTGAAGTTTTCCTTAGTGGAGGTCTCCACATGGTACTGTACCTAATCTGTATTGCTATTTTGTAAGGTATTGTAACGTTTACGCCAAAAGCCATACAGGGTTTTTTCATAGTTGAGCCATTTATTTTAAATGCTTGTAGGGCTCGCAAGAAAGGGTCGATAGCAAAAATTACCTATATGAAAATTGCATAATAAAAGAAATAGTAAAATATTAAAAAATTCTAATATAATAAGTATGTTATTACACAGATATTTTGATATTCTCGATCACTGCCGTGTAAAATCTTAACTTACTTTATTCACTACTCTTACCGTTTATCTAAATTTGGCAAACTTTTTGTGTTATTGGATGGTTTTCAGAACGAGTCTCTGGCTCGATCAGTCTTTTAATAGTGCGTATACTTTCATCTGTTTGATGATTTTGTGTGAAAAAATGACCCATGTTTACTAAAACAATGAACTAGTGGACTACATAATACTGACATACGCAGAGTGCCAACAGAATTCAGCCGAAGAATGCAGGTTGTACTCGGAAAGGTTCCCTTTAAGAAATCATCTGGCCCCACGGATGTTTGTGAATTTATTTATTAGATTTCGTGACAGGATATTTAAAAGAACTAGGAGGTTACAAATTGAGCAAAGCATTTTAGAAGTGGTCCAGGACGACATAACAATGAGTACTAGAGCCATAGTAGTTCAACTTGAAGTTTCCCATAGTAAAGCGTAGAATACAATACGACAAGAACAGTATTACCCTTATCATTATCAACGGGTACATGCGTTGCAACCTTAAGCTCATCCTAGAAGACTTGTATTTTGCCATTGGTTTTTAGAGCAGTTCGGCCGAAATGAAGATTCAATGAAATTAATTCTGTTTTTTTGATAATTTTCAATAATGTAAAATATAGGTGATTTTTGTTATATCAACCTTTTGTGTCGAGTTCTACAAGCTGTTAAAATAAATGACTCAACTTTGAAAACACCCTGTATGTCACTGTAAGTTTTCAAGATGCACGTATATTTATTATAACCGTGATCCCCTTTCACAGTCACTAGGTTTATTTTTATTTATTTTACATAAGCCTGTATACCTTTTTCCATATATATATAAAATTAAAGCTTCCGCCTTTTGTTGGGTACTTCAACAAAATTTAAGCAAATAGGACTCTTTATACTTTTTTAATTCTCTCTAGCTTTCAATGGACTTTGCCATCATCATCAGGAGCTGCAATTACAACGATAACAGTAGCAACAAAAGTGTAAAATGAATTTAAATTGACTCAACTTTTTGACTCATTTTACACTTTTGTTGCTACTGTAATCATTGTAATTGCAGCTCCTGATGATGATGGCAAAGTCCATTGAAAGCTAGAGAGAATTAAAAAAGTATAAAGAGTCCTCTTTGCTTAAATTTTGTCGAAGTATCCAACAAAAGGCGGAAGCTTTAATTTTTCACCTAACTGGTCTAGACGACAATGACCACGTCTCAAGTTATATATATATATATATATATACAGAAGTTGTTATGTATTGAAGTAGATAACAGGTTATGGGTACGCAGTTCATGATTCATGATTTACCATCATACCGGACGTTTAATATTCAACCATCACTATTGGAATCTCGGAAACAGTAAGAGATACAAAGTCGCTTAAATGGAAGCAAAGTTGCGTATCCAGGTAACTAACAAAATAGCGCTCAAAAAACTCAAAGTACTTCTGGAGACAGTCCATTTACTAGCTTTTTCTGTATAACATATGTTTTCATGTCAAAAAAAATCGTTTGTCTGTTAAATATATCATCACAATATTATGTTAACCCTTAAGTGCATAACGTATCATATCTGATACACCTCAACATATGTTTTCATGTCAAAAAAAATCGTTTGTCTGTTAAATATATCATCACAATATTATGTTAACCCTTAAGTGCATAACGTATCATATCTGATACACCTCTTTTTTGGAGCATGTGTCTCTATCTGTTAGCAGTTGTACCAACTATACCATGTTACATTTGTTTAACAGCATGTACTTAAGGTTAAAATGGCCAAAAGCAGGGTCTTCATCTTTTCTTTGATTTAGTGTGATTTATTTTATGACAGCGAACACGTGCACTCAGGCGTCATTACAATTACCGAATCGTTTAGTAATTTTTGTCTAGTATTTTTCTTTTATTTATGAACAAATAAAATCATTGTGGACCTTCACCCATGTATATAAATAGATCATGTTTATATAATTTACATACGCATTTTGCGTCTAGGGACTTTCATATTTAGCGTTTTAAGTGTGTATCATATGTGATACAACATGCACTCAGGCAGTATATTTTTTTTGTAGACAATGAGCCGTTGGTGGCAGGAATATCAAAGAAAACGGCCTTGTAGCAATACTGAACGGTTGGATATTGCAAACAATCTTCTGGAAAGTGAAGATGACATCGAGCTGGAAGTTTCTGAACAGGAAGATGACCCATGGGTATCGCTAAATGACCTAGGTGAAAGTTTTTCAGACGAAAGTTCGCCTGAAGAGCCTCTAGATAATTCTAAAAATATGTCACGGCAATCCCCAGTTTTAGTTGCACCCCCTGTTACACCCTTAATAAATAGGCCAACCAGCAGTACTGACTTCTGATGGAGAGTAGTAAGAAATTCCTTTGGAAAAACTCTAACAGTTCCTCAAGCAGATAAAGAGTTCCTTGGTGACACGACCATGCCAACAGAAATTTTAGAGCTGGATACGCCCTACTGATTTTTCAATTTTTTTCTTTTTGATGACACTGCTTGATAAAATTGCAGAAGAATCTTCCCTATATAGCGCTCAACGTAATCCCAATAAGCCGGAGTCCATAAAAAGTGGAGATGTACAAAACATTTTTGGTATATGCATTTTTACATCAGTTTCCTATTGCACAAAGGTTATGTCAGTAAATAGTTTTTAAAAATTGCGTCCAAATTTGCATTTCAATAATAACGAGACACAAGTTCCTCCAGGCTAACCAGGATTTGACAAACTTCATAAAATTCGACCAGAAATAAAAAAATTACAAGAAAGGTTTTTATTGGCTCCTATTGAAGAAAGCTTATCTGTTGATGAACAGATATGTGCGGCCAAGCTTAGACACCATTTAAAACAATATATGGCAAATAAGCCACCTAAATGGGGGTTCAAATTATTTTTTTTATACGGAGCTTCTGGTTATGCCTTTGTGTTTGAAATATACACTGGACAAGAAAACAATCCAAATGAAAGACCTACACATGAACCAGACTTTGGTGCTAGCTCAAATGTTGTAGTTCGTCTAGCGAGAAGTATTCCAAAGTATAAGCAGCATTAAATGTACTTTGATAAATATTTCACGTCATTGACACTTATGGCTTTCTTACACAAGCAAGGCATTTTGCCACTTGGGACAGTAAGACGAAATAGAATTCCAATTGTAAACTACCAACAGAACAAAACATGAAGAAAAGGACCCAGAGGAAAGTCAGTTGAGTTCGTTGAAAATGTTGATGGTGTAGATGTCGCTTGTTTATCATGTAAAGTCAATAAAATTGTAAACCTAATGTCTACATTTTCGGGACAGCAACCATAAACGACCGTTCGAAGATTTGATCGGAAAAATAAAGAATATAAAGAAATAAAATGCCCCGAAGCAGTTACAATTTAAAACAAGCATATGAGCGCATAGATCTGTTTGACTGCCATATCGGGCGTCACAAAATCAAAATTAGGTCCAAAAACGGTATTTTAGATTATTTTATCAAAATTAGGTCCAAAAACGGTATTTTAGATTATTTTATCACTTAATCGATATTGCGATAGTAAACGCATGGCTTCTTTATAAAAAAGTCTGTTTGACTAAAAATATTAATCCAATGGACCAAAAAACTTTTAGGATTATTGTCGTTTAAACGCTGTGTACAATTGGAAAGGGATCAAATAAAAGAGGGCGAACATCAAACATTGATATACAAGGAGCTTTAGAAGTAAAGAAACGAAGAAATCCAGCTGCTACAATACCACCTTTTGATGTAAGAAAAGATGCGATTGAGCATTGGCCAAATACAGAACGGTGCAAAAATCCTACATGTGAAAGTTTGACATATGTATGTTTCATGTGCCACAAGTGTAAAATACACCTCTGTTTAAATAAAAAAAAATAACTGTTTTCGCGTTTTTCATATAAAATAGCCTTTTTGTATGTATTCATTATTTTTGCCAATAAAGTTATAAACTTAAACTTTTTTTATTTAAAAAAACAAGAAAGATTTTTTTAATAATTTTTTCAGTGTAAATTTGACACAAAGAAATATGAAAACATTTTTTGAGCTAAACAAAAAATCATGCATTTAAGGGTTAATTTACGCTATTAGTATTGTAAAGTCATGGCATATCAGGAAAATATTCACATGACTCAGAATGTGATCTTATTCGCATTTTCAGCAGCGTACTGACACTTAAGTTACCTTTTCGCTTCAGCTATGCAAAAAGCATATCGAGCAGCCTGCGTGCCCGATTTAAATTCAAATTAGCATCAAACGCACATCCGTCGGAAGGACTCCCTCTGCGTCAAGCCATAGGGAACACTTGTAACGGAATGCCATCGGCGATAATAACGGTACGTTATCCTCGGAGACGTTTTTTCATCTCTGTCTGATCCCCGGGGTTCTCCCCGGGATCCCGCCATTATTTTACGTCGAGATCCCGAAATCACGGCACCGGCAGCAGAGCGAGATTCGGGGATTACGGCAGGTGACGCAGCCGAATCCACCCGATACGGAGCTACGCTGTACTACTGTGAGCTTAAGATCCCCTTGGCATATAGTAGAGGAAATTCGGTGAATATGGAATACCCATTCTTATTATGCACTTATAGATTACTACAATAGAGTAACAATCGATAATAATAAGGATATGGGTGGCCAAATGCATTCATTTTACGAAAAAAAAATATATTTAGCAAATAACATGTAGTCGAAAAATGTCATTTAATGTCATGTCATTTTTAGGCGCCAAGAAAACTGGCGAGTAATATGGAATAGCGTTATCTGGTAACAGGTACAAAACAAAAACTATAAAGTTGTTTATTTTTTATTTGGCAACGTGAGAGAACTACTATTTACAAAAGTCGCATATGTATGTTTCATGCTCGTTGCCTGTACAGGCTTCATGTGCCCAGCATTCGCACATGACACATTGAATCCAAATTTCTCGGCTTTTACTTTTAGAAAATAATTCTTCACAGAAAATACAAATCACATCTGAGTTAGGCTCTTTAGAAGCCAAATAGGCTACGGGAATATCATCGTCCGAAGAATCTTGATCGCTTGCTCTGGATTTTTTCCCAACTAACTTGGCCAGCGGGAAATTGTCGTCGGATGAATGTTGTGATTCTGAACTTGACGTTGTTGGCTTTCGTCTTTTGCATATTTTCTTGGGCATGGACCTGATGCCACTAGGTCCTGATGTGTCATCATCAATCCTTCTTACAACCTTTTCTTTCTGCTTTAAAGCAACTGAAATACTTTGGTCTAATTCGTTCTTATTTGGCGTCGGGAAGGACAGTGATATTTAGATCATCGACTGATTCCATTCTTGCTTCGTTTTGAGGCTGACTTTCTGCTATAAAGGCTTGTTCTGAAAAGATATTTCGCTTAACTGGATAAATTCCAGTAGCACTGTAGACTTTCGCTGCTCTCTCTCCTGTCTGGATTTTTAAATAGGCATTTCCGAATAACTCACATATGTCGAAATGAGTTATCGATCTGTTAGTCGTTCTCATAAAAACTCTAACTTCTTCACTGTAATCAGTTTTCAGAGCACCCATTACAGTCTTATCGAGCGGTTGCATTTTGTGCGTCGTATGAGGAGGCCAACAAATAATCGACACAAAATGTTCCTTAGCTTTCAGAATGACATCCAAATTTCTGGTATGAGTATGATGCTCATCTAATAACAGCAATATAGGACTTTCTTGAGTGGGTTTGGTGTGCTCTAAGAAATGGTCGAACCATTGGGTGAACAAGCCCATTTGGATCCACCCAGATGGATGTAAGGCAAAGAGGGACCCTGGTGGAGCCCTTTTTTTAAGTTGCTCGCTAGATTTTTTTCTAGGAAAAATGATCATAGGGGGACGAATGTCCCACCTGCGCTCATGCAGGGAATAACTGTAACAAGGGACCCCCCTTCTGCTGAGGTATATGCGCCAACTTGCCGCTTCCCTCGCATTGCGATAACCTTCGGACATCTACAGGGTGCGGCAGAGAGGATGGACCGTTTTAAAAAAATCATAAAATAGTTAATTTTTACTCAAAAACAAATTTATTGATGGAATCACGTTCACAAGGAAATAGCATTTGAGATAGTCAAGTGTGGAAAATCACATCAGGCATGTTGTGGCCAAAATCGTTGATGCAGTGCTGGAGGCGTTCTTGGAAGTTCGCTTTCGTAACTGTTGCACAATGGCCAATTTGTAGGGGTCGTCTTACCCAACGATCACTAAGGCGAAGTGCAGCAGCATGTTTCCGGGCAGATCGAGTCGAGTCGAGTTGGACGAAGAATGACCTGTCGAACGCGTTCAACATTTTCAGGAGTTCGAACTGTTCGCGGCGCTCCTCTTGGTCTTCTGTTGATCAGTTCACCACGCCTGCAAAGTGATTCAACCCAACGAAGGATGGTGTTTCGAGAGGCAACAGCTCTATTCCGATGAATGTTGAAGTGGCGACGAAACTCACGCTGTACGACGATGACTGACTCATTATTTCGGACGAAACAATCATAGGCGAAAACGCGGTGCTCCAACGTCCAAGGCTCCATAACGACAACTGGTAAAATAATGCTAGGATCTCACGAGTCAAACGGCACCCTCCCCACCTCTCTCGTAGACCTAGGCGGAGAGTACTACCCATCCCAAAAACGTCCGTCCTCTCTGCCGCACCCTGTACTTTGTACTATGCATGACTCATGTCTATGTCTCATCGACGTTATAGATACGATTAGGTGTGAAATTATTTTCTTCCATGAGGCTTTCTGACAAGTCAAAGAATTGAGTGACATTTGCACTATTAAAGCTGACTGCTCTTGCCACTGAAGTTCATGTTGGCTTTCTTACGCTGAGGGTGTCTTTATGTCGTTCTAGAAAGGCATAAAGCCAATCCTTGCCCGCGAGTTCGTTCAGAAGGGAAAACGTATGCTTTAAATTATTACGTGTGGCCAGCTGAAAAGCCATTCTACGTACGTCCCGGCATGTAAGGCCGCAATATTTCCGTTCCATTTCTAGAAGATAAGTTACCAATTATTTTTCTAGGGCTGGTGGTAAAACTGGCTTTCTTCCAAGTGATCTTTGTTAATAAAATCACCACCTTCCTTACAACAGCGAAAAAGTGTGCGCCAAAATTCTTGGAAGCCGCTAAATAACCCATACTGTTTGTTCTTACAGCATCTATTGCATTGCGCATACTATCGACATTCCAAGTTTGTCTTTTAGCTTTAAGAAGCTATTTAGGTGCCATTATAAGTCTGTAAAAAAATTGACACTGTAAGTACTTCTGGATTTCGGGTAATATGGAATATCGGTTAATATTGGATATTCCATATTACCCTCATCACATAGAGGTTATGTGTTCGTATACTGAGGTGATATTAATTACATTTCCAAATATTTATAATAGCTGGTGCATGCACTGATGTCTATAGTGTACGTACCTGATCGGCAAAATAAATTTCCTCGTAAAGCTTCAAAACTATGGGAACAAATTTGCAGCGTTACCGACACTCCGCATGCTCGCTGGAAAAAACTTTTGCTAATAGCCGCTCGTCGACGGTAGAGCTAATTGACCGAGTAAGGTGGCGGCACGTTTTCAATAGGCGAATAGTAATCGAGGTAGCGCTAGTAGAATATTGAAATAAACGCTATCCCATATTACCCGGACTATTCCATATTCACCGAACTTCCTCTACGGTTAATCTATAGTAAGGTTTTCTTAATTTTATACAGGGTGTTGATTAAGTATGTATACCATAAATTTAACAGACGATTCTTTGAGTAATTTTGAGACAAAGAGTTCATACAAACAAATTCTTCGTTCTCAAGATATAAAAAGATTAAAAAGAATGTGTTTCGTAAATTTCTTAAATATCCTTTAACTAATTTTATTGTTATTTGGTGGAAGTATTTATAACATCAAGGAGCTAATTACGTCATAACTTGATTAAAGTCCAGTGGCGTCCCGAGCAGGATCTGAACGGATATTTGGCTCAAAAAAATGTACGCCACCGACTCTTATGCAATTTTTATTATGTTCTCTGTATTAGGCAAATAGAAATACAACTTTTTTGTCTTTTGATTTTTTTTTCGTATTGCATTGTAACGTGCCAAAATCACGTAATCTTTTTTTACTATTTTGATCACTGACCAGTAATTTGAATTTCTCTTTATTAATGATAAGAGTACCGATTCCTAGGCGGAGCTCTTTTCAATGATTTCCTTTTGGAAAATTTCATAATTTATTGACCTATTGAGCTCGAAACTACCTAATCCTGAAAGTATGATTTCACGCATATTATATCCTTCTTTCTTAGCGACTTTTGTTCTTTGGTCACACATATTTTATTAACTATTCTCAGAAATTTCCTCATAGAATACTGTTGGTCCCTCGTAGACCCCTTTACCCGCATTATTTTGGGAAATAGTACGGTTCTGAGGTCTACCCATAGGCAACCAGTGATGTTCTGTGTAGGTTCGACTATGGAACTTTTCTTGAAATTCGGGTAGGTGATCATTTCCGGTTGAAGCGTTGACTGGGAACGTATATTGTCGGCCATTCAATGGACTCCCAGATTTTGCAATATTTTGCCCCAATCACTAGTTTATGGAGTAGCACTCTTTCTTGTACCCGTACCCACCTTTCCCCTTGAATAACTTGTATCCATAAAACCAGACTTTACAATTATTTCAGGAAAATTTGCTAATATGATTAGACTATCAGACATACAGAAAAACACTGAGAGTGGTTGCAATGGCTATTTTTTAAATACAGGATGTTTCCAAAATATGGAAACAAAATGTATTCATTAGAATTGTTTGATTCAGATATACGTAGTTAACAAAATGTATTCATTAGAATTGTTTGATTCAGATATAGGTAACCGTTCTGTGATTTTGCAGTAAAAGAGGCTTATTATTTTTACACAGTTTTATAAATTTGGAACCAATTCTGAATACTGATTCCCCTGTCTCGAAAATTTGATAATTCTCATAACAGATCCGTCATCAGCGACCTGCAAAACCATGGATATTCTTTCTTAAAAGCGGTTGATATCGAAATCAAACATGAAACATCAGACAACCGCAGGTAGCATTAGATTGCTGTAGATGGAACGTTCAACACTATCGAGGCACATCTTCCAATTTGCAAAAATATTATTTTTAAGTCATTATTATATAAAAGTGTAAACAAATTAGCAATATATTGCGTTTACGGCTAGCGTGCTTCTAGCGAACTAAGTTAGTTAATAGTTTTCATCGGATTATATAGCCGCCTAAGTTCTAACACAACGTAGCTCAAAATTGAAAAATTATTGAATCAGCAAAAAAATGGCTCCATTTTTTACGTTACGCGATGCTGAAACTGAAGCAGCGATACGTGAAAATTGCTTAAGAAAAAGCTATTTCCGAGATGTCTCTTCGAGGGGCCTGTTTCTCCGGAATCAAGAGGTGTTTCGCCAATCGAGAGGATCAAATATAAATAGTCAGAATAGTCCCAAGAGTCACAAACTAAATTCTTGCCCCATGTTTAGGAAACACCCTGTATATAACTAAACTGATACAATACCATCATGCTAAGTTACAAGTAAAAAGTGTCATGATGCTTACGACTTACCGTCTCCGTTCAATTAAATTAAACCGCTTTTCTCTGATTTTGTCCATCACAAAGTATTTTTATCAAATTTACTTAGAACGTTTAAAACGCTACCGAAACAGTTTTTTCTTAAACTCCTGTCCAAATGTCATAATTTTCAAGGAAATACCTTAATCATAGAACACACGAAGCTTAATTTCCAATAATGCATTATCGGCTCGGGTATCATGTAAAAAACCTATAAAACGTCAAAAAAAAACCTATACGATGTCAACTTGCCAACTAGGTAGTTCTTAGAGGGCATACAGTCATTCCATGTTTGCTCACAAGGATCGTTGTGAACGTCCATCTATGGAGGAATCACTCAACTAAACTACACGCATTATTGGTTGCATATGTTTTGTGAGGCTGAGTGGTCCGCGTCTGTAGTCTTGTGTATAAAATCAGTGATATTTGCTGTGTGAGAAGATCATTACTGAATATGGTGAATATGACGAGTTATTTATATGGTGTGGTTTCTGAAGAGAGGTTATGTTCAAAGTTATAAATTACGAAAAACAGGAGAATTACGAGAAATCATCACCACGCCCGCGTTGTGTGTAATTACTCAAACATATATGGCTTGTACTTCGACAGTGTACAGTGAATATAATTATTTTTTATCTCTCTCATTTTTGAAATTCAGCTTTGTATATGTAATTTCCAGAATGGATAAGAAAAAGTGGATGCGCAACTAATTTCTAGCTTTGAATCTCGATTAAGTATATTTGAGACAAGAATCCAATAGAATTATTATCAACACATACAACTTATAGCTTAGACCTCCAGTAATGCCATCTCTGCAGCAGATTTTAGATCACATCAGAGCCAAACATTGATAGCTAAAGCCTCGTGAAGTTTAGGCAACACGTATAACTTAGTGCTAAGAGAATCCTACATAATGTCAACTAAAAATCGGTATAAAGTCAAAAAATCGATATAACTTTTCAGGATACATGATACCTGCGCAGGCATGCAGTGTTACGAGGCCGAAACACACAGAAATACTATTTTATTTATATTTGCGTCAAACTGATCATATAGGCAACCAGTGTTACGCAACTTTCATATTTCCACGCCATCATGGACGCGCTTACAATTTATGGTGATGACGCGCACGACCCCCCTGAATCCGAGCTGGACTGCAGGAGGAAAATTTCAAACTGAGTATTGTTGGTTTGATAAGCAACGCAACAGCAGTATGAGCAAGCTAATATAGGATGATCATCTAGTATAATTAAGGATCAATTGTATAACTTGCTAGCCACTTTTTCATACCGGAGATGTGATTCTGCTGGAAAAATAAACCGAGGTATACAACCCAGATTCAATAGGTGTAAAGAACGTAACGCAAACGCTGAATAAATCTCTCACAGGTAAGAAAGTCCTCAGACCCCCCAAGGGACTTACCCCTAACTGAATTCGTTACACAGTATCGATCCCGTTTAGGGCCCCTGAGGCAGTTTGAGTGCTGCAGGGCATAGCAGTGGCATCCAGGGCATTCGCTGGTCGAATGCCCAACATAGGACCCTTTATCGGCTTGTCGAAACGTGGAGATTAAATCCAATTGAACTGCATCCTGTTCTGGGTTTCATAAACTTATACACAGGGTCCTGAAAGTTAGGACTTCTCTTTACAGAAACAACTACGTTTGTAATAACCAAGCTCTCGCGTGATGAAACAAGAAAAAGTGATCACCGTTCTTCGAAAACAAATTTCAAGAATGTCAATTTTAAGTATTGTTCACAGTTAACTACGATACATTCAAAATACATGTATGTGCTCAACTAGTTAAACTTCAGTGTTGGATTTTAGAATGGGCTTGTTTTACCCGAATGAATGCAGCAGATTGCCAAATTCGAACACGTAGTTCGTCAACCGTCTTCACGTCAGTTTTATACACTAACATTTCATTTCGTCTCAAACAAAAAAAGTAATCATAAGAGATCTTGAAAAACGACCTGCATGCACTCGCGGAGCCTCGGTAGCATTTCGAAGATACTCACCGCAAAATAAAATAATAAACACTCAGATATTTCTATATGAGAGGGCCATTTTTGTGAAGCGTGAAGGTTTTGTTCATCAACGCGACCAGCGCATTTATTGGGTGCTGACTTAGGTTTTTTTGTGGAGCCTAACATATCGGTAATCTCAAGACTCTGGTGTATTTGTTACTAGAAAAAGCTGCCCCAAGATCTATACGCCGTGTAAAGCAATGTCCTAACTTTGAGAACCCAGTAAAATTTTCCTTTCCAAAAGTCCACGCGAAGCACTAACTTTTGGCTATTCTCAAGGCTATTTATTCTTTTTGAATCTAGCGTGTTGTTGAACTCAACCTATGGAACAAGAGTGTCCAAAGGCAAAAGCTTTTCCACGAGTAATTTTCGAAATACAGGTCTTCTTAGTTGGGCAGTCACCCTATTATAGGGTATTGTGTGTTCGGTACCCAATGTGTGAACATTCCAATTGCACACTTACAGATTGTCCCAAATTTTCATGGATGGAGGATTACTCCTAAACAAAGACTTCAGGATTAAGGTACATCGCCTCTATAGGAATTTACCTCACGAATAGTTAGGATGATACAGAGTGTTCGACTAATGACCTGGATCAACCAAGTATTTTGTCTAAAAAATCAAACTATGGTAACCAATACCTAGACCTCTTTGGTAGGGAGTGTACTGAATTTTCTCCAAGAAGTTTACCCAATTCGAGTATTGTAAATACTATTTTTAATCTGCCTATGAGTGTTCGAGATACGCGTTGATTTATGTGCTTCCATGTCTTTTAGACAGAATATATGTCTCAAATAAAACACGCCATATAATAGATATATTCAGGTTTAACCAAATATATAATAAAAAAAAAATAGTGATATATTTAAAAAATAATTCTGATATTCAGCTCAGTAGCTGATCGCCCTATCCAATCATGAACATTTTTTAAATGTGTTTCCACAAGGAAGGTACAGGATAATACTGTTTTTTAAATGGCTTGTGTCCAAGAGCGATGCTCTATCCCTAAAAGTTCGAGCTACTCTGTACATGTGATAGAATTGCAATGCTGGTGAACAGTAGAACAGTAGAGTTGATGACAAGAATGTAGATATCGTTTATTGAACCCACAAGGGTCTGTAATATTTTACGGACTGCCCGCATTAGAGAATATGTTTCTCGGAAACTACTAGTGGAAAAACATTGAGCCCATGAAAAACGTTGCTTTACGTGTTGAGATATACAACAAACCATATATGTACTTTCGAAAGCCAAAAGAGAAAAAGTAATAAGAATAAAAAATCACCCGGGGTATTACGTATCTTGAAAAGTACCATTTCGTAAGTTTTTCAAGAAGATGTTAACTCAGCACAAGCTGTTGTACACTTGTTGTAAGCTCGTTTTCTAGCTGTACGTGTTGCTTAACGTCAGCGAACTGCGATCATAGCGAACAAACGTGGAATAACTATTTGCATACTAAAATCTATCTATTCTGCCAAATGACATTTCGCCTCTTTTGTTTTACGTTTTTTAATTTTATTATATAATACCCCCGCCGCAGAATTCTACTAAAGAATTGTAATTTTGTCATACAATTTCAGAGCTGTACTTGTATTTTGAAAAATTCACGTTTGAAAGAAAAATGCAAAATAAACTACACAAAAATTGCATCTCTTGATAAAAAAATTATAACATTGTTTTGCTCCAAGCAGACAGTTGAAAAAGGGGATATGTGATCATAAGAGCACAGATCTTATGAGTTCTATCTACTACCAGAACCGACCACTGCGAGAGAGAAAGAGAGAGAGATAAATTCGAATTACAAATGGTTTCTAGATGGAAAAATTTTATGACAGCACCTGCCAGCAGTTTTTTCGAGCGAAACTTGGCAGCTGTTTTCACCAAAAATTACAATACCTTTGATAACAAGTAATTATGGTCTCTCAGGTCACTAGAAAATGACGCTAAACAATTTTATTGTAATATTGTTTTTAAATATTGCTAATCTGTTACTAATGAAATAGTATTGTCAAATACCCTTCGGGCTTCTAATTTTTTTCTGCGAAAAAGATCGGAAAAACACAATGCAAATTACTGTTTTTTTAACAAAGAATATTCGTGCAGGTGCAAAGATCCTTGTTTTCGACTCTGATTTTTGTTGCCACCAGCAATCATGCTTTCCTGTTTATTGTACGATGTAAAAAGTGTTTTTTTAAAGGTATAGAACTTTAAATTGCAATAAAACAACGATGGGTCATTCGATTGACATGATTTTTTTTTATTCGAAAGATAATCTTGAGGCGTTACATTTTAAATATGATTTCTGGCATATGACTGCTACGGCTGGCTTGGATGTAGTCCAATCTGGACGTCCAATTTTCGATGACTTTGTCGTTTGTGGCTTATCCGCATAGACCAATGACTTTACATAGCCCCACAGAAAATAGTCTAGCGGTGTTAAATCACAAGATCTTGGAGGCCAATTCACAGGTCCAAAACGTGAAATTAGGCGGTCACCAAACGTGTCTTTCAATAAATCGGTTGTAGCACGAGCTGTGTGACATGTTGCGATATCTTGTTGGAACCACAGCTCCTGGGCATCATGATTGTTCAATTCAGGAATGAAAAAGGTAGTAATCATGGCTCTATACCGATCACCATTGACTGTAACGTTCTGGCCATCATCGTTTTTGAAGAAGTACGGACCAACGATTCCACCAGGACATCAAGCGCACCAAACAGTTTTTCTGGATGTAACGGTTTTTCGACATAGACTTGAGGATTAGCTTTACTACAAATGTGGCAGTTTTTTTTGTTGACGTAGCCATTCAACCAGAAGTGCGCTTCATCGCTAAACAAAATTCGCTTATGAAAATCGGGAACAACGACAATCTCGTTTTGGGCCCATTCAACGAATTTACGCCTTGTTTGACGATCGCTTGGCTTCAATTCTTACACGAGTTGGATTTTGTAAGCACGCAAACCAAGATCCTTCCGCAAAATCTTCCATAAAGTGGATGGACACAGATCCAATTCCTGTGTTCGATGGCGGATGGACTCGTTCTGGTCTTCCTCAATGCTACGCTCTACAGTAGTAATAGCTTCTTCTGTACACACCGTAAGGCGTCTCTGTAGATGCGAGTTATCAATTAGAGTAAACGTGGTGTGAAAGCGTTCCATGGTTAATCGAATTAACTGCTCTGATGGACGATTTTGTCGACGATAAAATGGACGTAGTGCGCGATACGTATTCCGCACAGAACCATTATTTTCGAAATAAAACTGCACAATTTGCAAGTGTTGTTCAGGCGTGAGTCTATTCATGATGAATTGCCAAACCAAACTGAGAATAAATCACTTGGCAACTGTCAAATCGGTCGCCATCTTCAAAAGTAATGCCAACTTAAAGTTCTATACCTCGACAAAAAACAGCCGTATGTATGTATGTATATCATATATTCTATAAAATATATTTTTTTTAATTTTAATCTTTTTTATGTGTTTTGATTCGTCCAGACAAATATGGGGGATGAATAGTCGGGATTATGTTATGTCACTGGTTAATGATTTTATGTAACAATAATTATGGACGGGTCGTCTCATATTCTTATATTATTTATGTCTTGCGTTGTAACTTGGCTGTTATTTATAACCATGAAAAAAAATATGCGTCACAATTCTCTAATCTATCATATACTTTGCTAAAACGTAGGTTGGTTCATCCTAAATGCCTTTTTGATGCATAAGGATTAATTATTTCTGGAGGTTCCGTTATCTATCAAAGAGGGTGACGATATGTGTGATTTTCACCTACAAAGGTAGGCAGCAGCGGTGGCCGCAGTAGTAGACTCTTCGGTCTCCTGATCAGTCGCCGTACGCTGTGCGGGTTCGAGTCCCGTCCCAGGAGAAATTTTTCTCTTGGCTATGGATGTTGTGATTGTCCGTAGGTGGTAGACGATCTCTGACTGTCGAACGTGGAGGTACCACCCGGCGGATCTCGTAGGCGGAGCCAGAATGTGTGCATGTTGCATGCACACGTGTTCCCTCGCCAGAGTCCCTGTGGCGTCCCCCTTTCCCCTGTATCCCCCTATAGCCCCACGGTACCCAATGGGTGTTTAGGCCTTAGGCCTTTTTGGTAGTTGGAGTATAAAAAAAAATACTTTTTTCACGCTGGCCTGCTTATATCCCAAAATCCAAAAGTATCACTCCACATTTTTGAAACCTGCAGGTCTCTAAGGTGGGTTAGAATGTGAATGTGTCGCTGTATAGTTCCACGGTACCCACGAGTGTTAAGCCCTTCGTGGTGGTTCTAGTACTGAAAAAGGATCCATAATTATAATACCATATCTTTGTCAGTATAACAGCCATGATACTCTCTTTGTGCAGAATTTGGTACAAAGTAACCAATTATTCAATAGTATTGAAGACTCAACCTACTTGACGTCATTTTATTTCCCTCTATATTCTATATCCTAAATTTCCAGTTATAGTTTTTGACATACATATTTAATTTTAATGAGTAGCTAAATAGCAATAGAAAATTCAATTATGTTATATATGTACAATATCTCATATTTCATATTCTATAAAATAGGTAGAAAGGCACGTGGAGATGTTTAGATTTTATCTCCAACAATCAATTTCAACTATGTGATTGAGAAAATATTTTGGATAAATACCACATACAATTTTCAGTCCCGGAAAATTGGTGGCAGCATGTATGGAACTAGTTTTGTAATATGTAGCTTTAAGGCTTGCATAGACACTCTAGCTTTAAGGGCAGTTTATACTAGTATGTAGCGCTTGCGTAAGTAGGACATGCAAGTTGATGCAAGCGGTACTTGCATCCAAGTTAAGGTTTACACTACACACCTACCTTTGTAAGGAAAACTTGCTTAAAGTCCAGTCAATGCAGTTCATCACGACCAAACACTCTCGTCACTTTTTTAAGCGCACAAGTGGAGCTTTCGCGAAAGTCGTTAGTTGCGCAAGAAAGGGGAGTTTACTCTAGCATTTAGCGCTTGCGTAAGTTTTATTTTTATCTAACTTGAAGAAAAACTTGCAAATGTAGACACGAAAATGCACGAAAGCTTAACTTGCAATGCGGACTCGAGTGCATTTGTTGTTTTGACCGAATTACTTGCCCAACTAACAACTTTCGCGAAAGCTCCACTTGCGCGCTAGCTGTACTTTCCTGTGTAAGCTTGATGCTTGCAGACAACTAAAAGGTACTTGTAAGCAAAAGTGTTTCCCTTGCATAGGTAGGTGTGTAGTGTAAACCTTAACTTGAATGCAAGTACAGTTTGCATCAACTTGCATGTCCTCCTTACGCAAGCGCTACATGCTAGTGTAAACTCCCATTTACTTCTGTCAAAACAGAATTTATTTGCGAAAGCAACAAATGCATGCAAGTCCGCGTTGCAAGTTAAGCTTTTGTGCATTTTAGTTCTACATTTGCAAGTTTTTCTACAAATTTGATGGAAACAAAACTTACGCAAGCACTACACGGTAGTGTAAGCTCCCATTGATGGTACGTTTTACTTGCATTACTGTCTCACAAGCAAGTTGATACACGCGCAAACATCAGCCTTCTGTTGGTTTTACTCATGCCAAGCAATTGAAGGAACACGACAACGAAAACGAACGATCTGGTACCACAGATACTAGTCCTGTTTGACGACTTAACCCTTAAGTACCATGGCGGGGTCAAATTTGTCCCTCCACGTTTTGTATGCTAAGTTTCGCTACCAAAATATTTATGGCGCGCTCCGCGTTCTGCTAATCTTCAACCGGTAGGTGATTTATCCATCCACAATAATTCCATTAATTTATCTGCTACCACTGCAGAGTTAGGCACATATAGGGTCAAATTTGACCCGTTTATGGTATAAGTGTTTCTAGTGCGAGTAGCGAGTAATTTGAAATGGCGGGGTCCAATGGCAATACACGCGCTCTGACACAGAAAGAACTTGAAGCGGAGGCGCAAAAATTATTTCTAACCACTTTAGGTCAAGAACTTATTAAGGACCGTTTGACTCGTAAAGCTCAGCATGTTTACCGAGAGAACTTCGTAGTGTCATTTTTAAAGTTTCTGGATTTCAGGAACCAGTTGAGGGGAATGTGTAAAATATGGTCATATTCTAAAAATCAAAAGAAAGAAAGCTCATCGTGCGATAAAGGTCGAGAATTTATTTGCAAAAATCATGCCCGCACGAAGTCGTTATGCATAAGTTGTGTTAAAAAGTAAGTTCCAAAACATGCTTGTCATTTTTTGGACACGAAATCTAAATAATTTTTTTTTATTTTAGGTAGCAGCTATGATACCTAAAATTCACCACTGAATACAAGAAAACTGAAATTTTCTGTAATTTTTCTTATAAATTTAGAAAGTGCACATTTTTGTTAATTTCACTGGATACCACTTTACTGGACTATTAAAGAGATACATCCAATTAAAAATAGCCCTACATGTAATACAGGAATCTTTGGATGGCTAATGATTCGTTAATCCACGTATTTTGGGAACCAATCTGACTGAAATAACCTTCATCAATTCAGTATCCAAACGCGTGTCCACAGCACCATATTAAAGCGCGACGGAATATCATTTCGCTGACTGCATATTCCATTTTCTTCGCGAACGTATAAATCCTCTATGAATATATGTATGCGTAATATCTTGTTATCTTTCATCTTCTTCTCGATGTTAATAGAATGAACTAGAAAATTTTATGGATGCCTTGCAGTCGCAAGCGTTACAGAAGGCTTGAAATTATATATCTCGCAGAGATAAAAGAATGCAGCTTAATTTATAATTTGAAATTACAGTCACTTCGAGTGCCTCTTATAGTAGAGTACAGCACTGAATTGTGGTGAAATTGTGCATTATCCGTTTTACTTCCCAAGCCACTGGCGAGGAGGCATTGTAAACGCGAAAAAATTTCGAGATATTACGCTGTTGGGCTGATGAAATTTCCACAGAAAGTTAGTACTACGCCAAGGAGGAGAAAGATTTACAGTTTTTGGAAATCAGTCCAGTAGCAGCGGAGAAAAAGGCCAAAAACAAAAAAAAATCGCCTTAACTTGGTTTATGATTGTAGGGGGGTGGGGAGGATGTATCGCAATTTTTTGGTGGCCGTATGTCTATGAACTTTTGACCCCAGCGATTTCACGCTATTATTAGACATATTTCATATATATATTACCCCTTATATTTGCCCTTAGACAATATTTTGTACATGAAGTGCATTAATAATAATAATAATAATAGCCTTTATTTAACCTGGCGGGTGTCAGCTAAAAGCTGTTTTTCATACCAACCAGGGCCAAACAAAATTATAATACAAAATCTGGGATACATAAACATTGTTGAGTAACAATAATGAAAAATCTATTATGCCAAAAATAGGCATTTTTTTAATTTAAAGAAAAAGTCATATATATTCACAGTTAACAGTTACACCATTACATAAGTTAAAAACTAAATAATATAAGGTATTATGACATATTTTCAAAAACAAATTTTTTTACTTTTGACCTAAAAAGTGGAACAGATAAAACTTTAAAGCTGACAGGGAGCATATTATAGCGATTGGGTGCAACAAAAGAGAAACTCTTAGTAAATAGGGTGGTTCTATGATGGGGCGTGTTAAGGGTGTAACCAACGAAACGGAGGTTGGCTGCATGATGCTGACTTCTCAAGGATAACTTATTATTTAAGTATATAGGGTATTTGGTCAATAAAATGCTATGAACCAAACATAAAATGTGAACCAACCACCTCTGCCTCATCGTCAACCAATTCACTTCTTGAATAAATGGAGACACTCGCTCCCTTCTTCGGATTCCAACAGAATATCTAATACAGCTGTTCTGCACTTTCTGAAGTCTGTAAGCTTCGGCTTCAGTCAAACAAGGACCAAACACGGAACTTCCATATTCTAACTTACTTAAAATGAGTGAATCGCAAAGCTTAATTTTAGTATCTTGAGACAACACGTGCTCAAAGCTGTAGATGCTTTTTAGTTTAGCAAAAGAGCTCTGTACAACCTTAGAAATATGATCATGAAAAGTCAAGAGCTCATCAAAGATTATTCCTAAGTTTAATACCGATATTTTGTGTGTGAGCTGTTCGCTATTGAGGCATAGCTTTATAGCATCTCCACTGAACTCGTTCTTCTTAGAGCGGAAGGTAATTATGGCCGATTTGCTACAGTTTATGTGTAACCCGTGGTATCTAAACCAATCACAAACGCCGCTTAAATCTACTGCTAGTTTTTCATTAGCATCAACACATGAGGAGGGATCATAGGATAGATAAAGCTGGGTATCATCAGCATAAGAATGTAAGGCGCAATGTTTGACCGACCGATCCAAGTCCGACACGTATAAAGTAAATAAGATTGGTCCTAAAATTAGCCGCTGTTCATTGTTGAGCGAACATCCAGGCGACAAATTTTTTACTTGGTCTACTGAGAAGAGGTCAACGATGTTCCAGCTATGTAACAAGAGAGATAAAGATAAGACAAAAGATAATCATCCGCTCAAAACTTTCATAAAGTGGAATATTCACGTACAATTCAAGAGCTGCACTGTTATTTGTTGACAAGTTTGAAGATTTAAAAAGTGAAACTAATAACATTGTTTTTCAGTCATCTCTATACACGCCATTAAAAAATCAGAGAAAAGGTATTTAAAATATTCCTCCAGACAGGCTGTTGAAAAAAACACATTCGTTAAGTCGTCATGGAATTGATTGGATTAGGTGATTGATGTCTTGTTGGTGTATCGTATCCCAGGCCATCTGAATTTAGGGGTGCGGTGAATTTTGCAGCCTTCTTCCCATCATGTCCCATACATGTTCGATTGGGTAAAGGTCTGTAGATCGAGGAGGCCACTGAGGCAGATTTACTCCGGACGCTTCTAAAAAGTCTAAACCAACACGTGTGACATGAGGCCGTGCATTGTCCTGCTGAAAAGGTGGATCTTGCAATGTTTCCAAAAAGGGAAGCAGATGTGGTTGTTAAACTTCGTGGATATAGCGCTGGACAGTCATGCTACCTCGAATGAATACTAATCGTGACCTGCTGCCGTAAGCAATGGCACCCCATATCATAACACACACAGTACGATGAATATGCTGTTCGATGTAATATTGGATCCTATTTACTCTTGCTCGGCCATCATGAGTGCCCAAACAGAATCGACTGAGTTCCATTCCATATTCCATTCAAGTCTTTCCCGACTCCATACCAATCGTCGCCGACTATCTTGTGAGGTCAGAGGTTGTTCAAGATGGGGACGTTATGAAAACAGTCCAAAAGACCTTATCGGGGGTAAGCTGTCCTCATCGTCATCGCCCTTCCGATAGCATCAAACCACTGGTTCACGTCTGCCCTTGTTGTGGAAAATCGACCTCTAAGGCCCGTATCGTCAGACATCCCTACAATTGTAGGGCGGCTTTATGGCCTCCTTGATTGTCATAGTTTTCTACTTCTCCGTTTCAGAACTCTATTTTGAGGTTATGTCACAAACATATATTTGCATCAAATTGTGCTTGCTTTTGAGTTATATCATGTTTTATCAGCCTGAAATTTCCTACAATTTAAAAAAAACATATCTTCACACTAGGAGAGCGCTGACGCTGACACGGGACAAGTGTAATCTAGAAATTTTTGAAGGAGAGAAATGAGTATGACAATCAAGGAGGCCATAAACGCGCCCTACAATTGTAGGGACGACTGGCGATAAGGGCCTAAAAGCTAGTTGCCTCAGATAACGATCCTGTCACTCTGACGTCCAGTACTTCTAACTCGTCGATTTCGGCCTTCTTGGAACCACGTTCGAAAACATCTCATTACAGTAGCTTCGTTTTGATTTACCCAATTAGCGATTTCTCTAAATGAAAATCTGGCTTCAGGTAATCCTCCCACACTCGGAAAGTTGAGTGAAATTAGCGCGTCTACGAACTCTAGGCATGATAATGCAATGAAATAAAAATGAAACAAATGGAACTAACACAGAAAAGTCACTGAATATTAAGTGAACATGTTAATATTGTTCGGATCCTGATATGACAAAAAAGTACAGCTGGGAATGCCTGCAACATGTTCAGCGTATACTTCCGTGATAGCAAATACGTATACAAGTTTTTATCAAAATTCAATAAATAATTCTGCGTATTGCATTTTATGTCACTTAGGGCCAATTTCACCAACATTTATATTTAACGGTCCCTTGGACCAATGGGAAAATACCTTATCGAAATGCAATTTGACGGAAGCTGTCAAAGCTTTCTGAATAATAAGGGTACATTACAGATGTAATATTATGTCTTTGTGCTTTAGAATTAGGATAACTTTCCTAGAATTTCAAATTTTTATCATTTCAGAAAAGACGGTCGGTTATTTAAATGGACCAATGAAAATGTCGGAAATAATAGGTCGACTTTCTAGCTATTATATTTGGTATAATGTTTTCACTGTTGTTGACTGTTCATGCATGGCAATCTAGTTCTGTCTGTATATCACGTACAGGGTGTTTGCTGTACATAATACGTACCTGTAGAAATGTACCGATTTTTGTTATTTTGCAAAAAAAGGGTATAAAGCGTATTCCAACTGGTTCATCATCTTTTGTTACATCAAAAACAATTATTGTCAATTTATGATCTAGAAATAAACACCAAATATAAACAAACAGCACATTCTGCATTTCTGGGTCCTAAAACATTGATATTTGTAAAAGTATCCGCATCCACCTATTATTCATCCTCTAGATATTATAAGTCAGAATCAACAATACCTATTTATGAAAATATATCTCCAAACATTGTTATATTTTCTTATTATTTCTATTATTATAACACGTCTGGGATATCAATTGCTCTTAAAGTGATCTGCACATCTGCAGTGTTGCCGAACCGGCAAAAAAACGGAATCGGTAAATAGTGTCATTGAATTCGGTATAAGGTAAATGCCGTCCCAAGATCAGTGGTAGATCAAGGACCTTTGAGTCATGAAAAACGTCTGTTATTCTATTGGGCGCGCACACAACATGTTTTGTGAGGGCATAGTTCTATATTATAACTTCTACAATGTGCATACTGGTCGCTCTTTCAAAGTACTTTGCAACCGTTCTGGAAACTCCTTTTTCGATTCTTGCTTATGGGATAGTGAATATTTTTCTGTTTTACCCCTGAACTCACCTCTCATTTTAATTAAATATTTATTTTGAAAACAGACAGGTTTCGGTTTCTTTATTGCTTGCCCACTGATGAGGTAATGACGGTAATCTACCAATCTATATCTTTTGTATGCACAAAACTCAATTCAGGCCAAGCGGAGTAAGGGATGAGGATGTGCGTTCGTAATCATACGCAAACCAAATCTACGCCTCTCATGTGCCCGACTGCCTGAGTGTGTATCCATATGTATGATTGATATGGGGCATAAAACTATGAAGACTACATAAATTTAACTTCTAGCTTTATTTTTGGTTTCAGCTCTTTTTTGGCAAGTATAGAAATATTTAAATTATTTTGAAAGGTTGTGGAGAATGATGTTATCGGTAAATATTCTCTTTTCGGTAAAAATACCGAAAAATCCGGTTCAAGTCCATGCATGTACAATTTGCAATATTAATTTATATTCTAAATTCTATGCATATACGTTCATATTCGTCAATATTTCATTTGAAGCTTTTACTCGTTATAAGATTTTAGCAAAATGTAAGATAGTAAAGGCAACACTACACCCTGCAGCCCAGTTGACAAGAACGACAAGCTGTCAAGATTAGGGATGTTTAGATCGACGAAAAGTATCGTTATGTATGGATTCTTATCGTTTTAGGAAGTATCAATACTCCAAAATATTGGAATAAAATTACCGATATCCAGCGGAAGGAAACAAAGAAGAAAAGTAATCTGAAGTTAGTCACTCTTTCTGACACAGTCCGGATCGAAAGATGACAATATTTGTGAAATGTATCGATACACCCAAGTGTCGCATATAAAAATATCGATACAAACTATCGGGTATGGGAAGAAAAAGTATCGATACTTCTAAATACAGGATCGTATCGAACATCCCTACTGTCAAGACGTATAACCCGAGGTACCGACTGAGCTATTTTGCGGCGTCATGAAAATTCCACGTATAGTCTTATAAAGTATAGTAGAGTATACTTCAACAGTTGGCGGGGCTTACTCCACTGGGACCAAGGGTTGACGGATCCAGCACATGTGTCACTCGTTGGGGAGTTTTTAAACGTAATAATCAGCTGTAATTAAAACAATGTTTAACGTAAATATAACCTAGAATGTGTAGTCAGTGGAACAAGAAAGTTATTGCAAATTCTATTTTTTTGCAGGTTTTAAGTTTGATGGTAGCTTTACGACATATATTTGAGTATTTTTTGATCGCTGTAAATATAGTGTGGATGCTTGTTCAGTTCCTGAACAACCAAAGAATATTTGACTATGGATGTTTGAATATCAAAATCCTGAATGGTTTTGTGGAAATATCAATTCACGGTGCTATAACGGTACTGATGAATGGCAAGTAAATGAATAAATGTTTGGAAACGAGCAATATCTATGAAATCTTTTGTAGAACCTGTCATCAAGTAGGTGCTTAATGGCTATCTGCAAGAGGTTTATAGGAAAAGAACACACGGTAGGTGATGTTGAATCAGTAAACTCGCATATCAATTGAAGAAAATAATATAAATATTAAATCAAAACAAGAATTTTATTCAAAAATCGAACACTTTTTTAAATTTTGACCAAACCATATGTAATTTCTTAATATTCAATAAGCTGGCGATGTTTGAATGACAAGCTGTCATCTCATACTTTGACAGTATTTTGTTTTCAACATTTTATAGCTATTGGTTGCTAAAATTTGTTGTTTGGAACTTGAAGCTCATTCGCTGTATTTGACGGACTGTTACCCTATAGGTGGAGAATAACGGACTGTTGATTTGACAATCTTGTTGAAATCCACCCTTAGTATATTTTATCCTTAAATGAGCTGTAAAATTAATTTCTGATTGGGCTGACACAAAAATGCGTATGCTGGATCAAGTGATCCCTGAGCAATTTATCATTCTGCTTACGCTCTCTGATCACTTACCTCTCTGTAAGATGTTTTATTCCTTTATAAAAACCACATTCCTTTTTGCATGCCAACTTTGAACTTTCTCCTCCGGCGAATAACTCTGTTTCCACCTTTTGTACGAGATACTCCTAAATGAGAAATACTCAGGTGAGAAGCCCCAGACAGGACATTGCATTAAATCGTAAACAAGAGGAAGCCGTGATTAAACTTTGAAGTGGAAACAATAATAAAATGTGTTCTGCCATCTCGATGTTATATACATTCGTTGAGTTACCGGGGTAAGCTTCCGAGGTGAATTATAGGAAACCAAGAGAGGACGCTGGCATCAGCTGACGGAGATGCGCATTATCTTGTTTATAAAACGGTTTCTCTAGGTTTGGGGAAATAGCAGAAAATGGATTTCCAGTAGTTCCTGGAAATACCTTTCTCTCTGTTAAACATCATCTAATGAAAACTAGAGGTCACTTTGTACCATACCACTTATAGTACCGATACCTCCGCGTAACAGACGATCTGAACCACCAAGCGCATTCAAACTCGCTCAGCTACGCACTGCCAGAATACATCCGCTAATCTTTAGCATGCTGCGATTACACCGATCAGCTACAACTGGTCCGAAGGCTGCGCTCTCGTTGGGAGATACAGCTCACGGCCAAGTTTTTCAGAAGTGTCATGTTTGTCCTTCAGATTTCGTCCATCCAACTGTTCACGAATGAATCGTACATCGATGTGTTTTCCTCAGCGTCGCGCCATTCCTCTGACAAATAACCTGATGAATGGAAAGAAGTTGAAACAGGAAAGGAAGAAAAAGTGAGTTTCACAACTCGGAGCTAATACATCTTAGTCTCGTTTATCTCTCTCAAGAGACAGAGCGACGTGTGATGGTGTTTCCAAATGTTCAACACGTGAAGCTTTAGTAATAATGGTCGATCTACCAGGAAGTAATTTCGCATAAAATATTTTTAAAGCCCTATTTTTCTAAACAACTTCTCAATCCAATGTTGCGTACCAAAATGCAAGATACTTCAAGGAAGATAGCTTGTTGAACTTCTTTCAGTTTATGACAGGGAAATACGTAGGAAAGTACCGTGATTTTCCTCGGACAGACTGACGCTTCCAGTTCACGTTCTCTTTCTTTGATATCTGATTCTTGTTTAATAAAAACAGAATCCCATTCAGCTCACTAGCCATGAACTTTGCACTCTTTGATGAATAATCTGATGAGCTGAAATAATCCAAAACAAGAAAGTAACGAAAAAACGCTGACGACTTTGAGTTAATAAATTCCATTTTCGTTTAGCTTCCCCAATAACCAAAGCAACTTATTTGTAATTCCAAATGTTCAGACAAAGCTTTTTAATAATGATGGACCATTAGTGTAGCTGTCCGCTTTCTTCTCAGTACGGAAATATTTCAGTTCAGTTTCTCTAATTACTTCTCATTTCAAATATTTATGGAGCAATTCAGATTTTGCCACAAAGCTACGGAACAGAATACATTTTATGCTGTGTAATCATTCATTTGTTCGTTTCAATAATAATGAAATCTTCATTGATTTTTACGCGAGAACTAACCCCCGACGCAAAAATGAGTTGAGAAGCTTAACATTAGTAGTAGTGGCTTATTGTAGGAAAATAGTAATTTACAATAATACAATTGTACAGGGTGGCCAACTAAGGATGCAAGGTACTCTATCTGGGAACCTATCCATGGCACAAACGTTCGGCAAAACAAGTTCTTACTGAAAAGGTTAAGACAAACGCCAGGAAAACAATTGCAAGTTTCTGCAATGGCCGATAGGGGGCAAACTGCAATCTTGAATCTAAGAAAGTGTACCTGTGATAGCGGAATTAACCTAACTGAAATATTAACCTAACAAAAAATACCTGAGCTCCAAATTCGAGGATAGTCTGTACCTTTTCTATTTGACAATTTTTGCTGTATCTCTAAAAATGAAGTAGTAGGGGGTATTCAAAGGTTTCCGTAAAAAACACTATGTATCTTCGAAGAGGCTGAACCGAAACTCGGCCTAGTTAAAAAGAGCTATTCTTGGGCGACAAATGCTATAATATTTGAAGTTTTGTTAGCTTCACATGTAGCCGCTGGAGGGATTTTTGCGACATTCCGACAGAGACGGTTAATTTTCTCAAAAGAATTAAATGAGCTGGTATGATCTTTTTTCACGAAAAAGTAGCTAAATGATGTCTCAACAAGCTCGCGAGAACCGCATCTCGATATCCTGTTCCTGACCTAGAATCTAGGACAAAGTTATTTTTTTAAACTACTTTTTCTGAAATTCTTTTTTATTCATCAGAAGAAAATCACTCTTTTTGAAAATATTAGAAAATATCGGTATAACAGAACAAATACCTAATCAAAATATAAATATTTCTCAAATTGTCAATAGTTTCGCATTATTTTGAGTAATTTTGGTGCTTACCAAATGCGTTTTACGAACGATGTAGCTGTTGATATGCTTGCAGTTTATTTTGAAGGTTTCCAGAATGCTGCAGTAGCAGAAAGAGTTTACGCTACTCGCGACGTCTTTGCGATGAGAGTTCTTCACCGATTAGTGGCGAGCGTACGAGCCAATTTAGGCTTACGTTTCAACGCCAAAGAATAAATTAGAATAACACAAGAAAATATTAACCGCGTACTGGGATACACATTAATCGAGACATTGGAAAATGGCTATGGGCTGAAGTTGCATTTGAAATGGATGTAGCCTTTGCAAGAGCTGAAAAAATGGATCAACTTAAGAAACCAATATACTGGAATGTATAATTCACATTCTAAAATATTCGAGGAACTTGATGGATTGTAATTTTAAATCTTCGAAAAGGTGGTGAAATTCACGCAGTTGCACAGAAAGCAAAAGTATTTCATTAACCCACATAAGACGGCGTCGACGAATTTTCTAGGAGATCTCTCCGAAATTCTCAATTTAAAAAACACGTCTTCAATCAGTTAATCTGTATTCAACAACGACGACTGATGGGCAACGTCCGATGACGGCCGTCGTGTATGCACACGAACGTCCGGGGCAGTCGTCCGAACAGCCGCGGCTCGACATCGGTCAGTAATCTGCTCTGTGTGTACGAGTACTTAATGGCCATCAAAATATAGGGATTTATTTAAATTTAACTTTTTTTAGAATGCACCCATATTACGTCGTTTTACATCGGGCCTTGAAAGAGGAAGACTTGATGGGCAGTCGAACTATTGCCATTGGATGTTAGGCATGATACGCGAAAATAAAGAATTTTTATTTCAAATTCTTTGGACCGATGAAGACACATTTAATAGTTACGGGAGGGTCAATAGTGTGATAGTACTTCGAACGGAAGTTTATACAGTATGTCTCACCTCAACATTTCGACAAGTTCGTATCCCTAAAAATTATTGTGACCTTTACTATAACTACGACCTTCAATGTTTTCTCAAGGTCAAGTTAATATTATCGATGAGATTTTTCACAATGAAATGAAAAGAGGAGGAAATTTACATTCCGATATGATTCTGATCATGACTATAACCTTTAGGGTCAGATCAAGACATTGAAAACAATTATCTCTAGCAACAATATTCTACAGCATAATAGTGAGGTCCTTGGGGGTCACCTAAGTGTAACCATGACCGCAACTTCAACTATTACCTCAAGGTCAAGCCCAGATTTCCAAAGAAATCTCCCAGTTTTAAACTAGCATTGGAAAACACAGAGATTTTACGCTTGCATGTGACCTCAACCCCAAAGTCAAGCTTAATGTCTCGTTTAAGGCAACTCCTTGCTTTTTTACAAATATTCAAGCCAAGATCTCAGTCAGACGTAAAAAGTGAGGGGTTTCGATTGATAATTTTGTGTTGACCTTGAGGTTTATGATCAACGTCATGGTAGAGGTCAATTTTGGGTGACCCCCACAGACATCACAACTGTGCCGCCGAACGTTTTTGCTAGAGCCTAATTTTTTCAATGTCTTAATTTGGCCTTGAAGGTCAAAGTCATAGTCATTATCAAAGTCACATTCTGGAAAAAAATTTCCTCCTGTTTTAATTCCGTTGTAGAAAAGGAGGTTTCATTTAAGAATATTCACCTGACCTTGAAAATATCTTAAAGGTCAAGGACATGGTCAAGCTCTTCATCATTTTCCTCGTTGCAACCCTACAGCTTTTGTTGAAAACTTCTTTCTAGAATGCCTAGTTTTCTAAATATGTAGGTAGAGCGATTGAAGTGATACATTTTTTAGGGATACGAACTTGTCGAAATATTTAGGTGATACACCCTGCATGCCGCACCTCATCGGAATCCCCTGTAATATATCGAGCTGGATCGTCATCATGTAGCAGAATAATCTTATTCCACAGTTGCGTGACGTAAGCATGGATTTCTGCCGTTAGTTGCTGGTGTTGGAAATCGTCGTGATTATGAAAATATGCCTAATTGTTGTGATTCTGATAGTGATGGGATCAGTTCTTAAATTCCAACTGGTAGTTTATTGTGGTCCTTATATGCACGCTAAATTACCGCCTCAGCTACCATAACCGACAAATTGGTATAGTAGCCAGTAGCGAAATTTAGTACCTCGGGAGCATTCTGATCAACCCTCTGTAAGGGTTATCCACCAGAGCGTAAAAGCCGTGAGTACAGCATATGTAGTGCACAGCAGCAACTGCGCTGAATCCTGCGAACGAATGAGCCAAACATTTCATCCCAAAATTGGATCGGATAGAGAAGAATTTAGTAATGAGTCTAAAATACTTGGTGTCATTTTAGATATTAACTTAAGATTCAAAAGTCATGTTTCTAGCATATTACAAAATTGGAAATTACGTGTTTTATATGCAAATAGACGGGTTCTGCCTTCTGCTTTGCGGAAAAAACTTGCTGAATCTCTTATTCTTCCAATTATCAATTATTGCAATATTCTTTACCAGCCTTGCTTGGATCATCTCACTAAAAGACGTTTACAAGTGATTCAAAACAACTGCCTCAGATTCACGTGTAGTTTAAGAAAATACGACCATGTTAGCCATGCTTACAACAGTATTTGCTCGCATTTGCTCGCATCTGGTAAATCCAAATACCTAAGAGTAGAACTTATTTTTTCTAATGAAATACATAACAAAACTCTTAGATATACATTAAATATTAGAATACCCCATTACGTCACCTCGCTTTTCCAACGCTCATTTTCCTATAATGCTGCTAGTCGCTACAATAATATTCCTGATGATTACAAAACCATGAATCTGTCTTGTTTCCGTAAGCATGTTAGGCTATATTTACAGAGCTCTACATTATAATGTTTCTTCTTTGTCTAATTTTTGTTAATAATACATTTATAAGTTAGTTTATGGGCACATATCCCAACTAACAATTATCACTCCTATTAGAGTTGCAAAAATGATTATACAGTATAAAACCCTCTTAGAACAGCTATACAAGCGGAATGGGCACACCTAAGGACACTTCAGTCATTTAAGAGGTTGTATAAGGGCTGCAGGTAACATTTATACAACAAAAGTGTAACCCCTTGCAGCCACTATAGGACATTTGCGTCAGTGCAAGATTCAGTTTTTGTCAACTATACAACTATTCTGTTACGTGATTCTACTTTATTGCAACCAAACTATTTCTTATGTATTGCATAGATGAAGTGAAGAATATATAACTAACACATTACAGTCATCTTGTTTACTTATATATCGGCCATTGTGAATTTCATGCACAGGTATATGATAAACTTCTACACTGTGATATAGGGCTATTGAATTACTTGCGCAGCAAATTTTATTGTGAGTATCGTGCAAAGTAGTTACGCAATTTCTACGGGCTTCTTATTTCATGCATATGTTGATAATTATAAAAAGTATGTCTAGATTTTCAAGATGGAAAACTGAACTTATCTGCGTCAAATCTTCCACAAATCCTATATTTAGACACAATTACACAAATGTTTATCACTTTATATCTGTAATTTCGAACTGAAACATAATTATTTAATATTAAATAGAGGAATAAATGTTTGCCCAATATGGCTGGTGGTTGTGTATAGTCATGGCATCGTCCATGTTGTCTTCAGTTTATTAGAATATTTTGGTGTTGTTTGCAACAATTTGACAAATGTCTGAAATGAAATACCGACAGAGTCCAATGATTTACCCAGAATTTGTACCAGATCTATATCTTCTGTTTGAACAGTTGATAAAACCTTTTGAACCAATATGCATGCGTTGTTTGTATTAAATCATTGGTTACGGCATTTTAACAAAAATTTGACAGCAGAAAGTTAGGTTATGGTGAAGTTGAATACCAACATATTTAGCATATGTACAGCCTTTAACAGTTACTAAACAACAGTTGTATAAGTGCTTCCGTTGGGAGCAACTTGTTGGCTAAAGTAGTAATATGCACAGCAAAACAACAAGGTTCGGGTTTGTTTTATAAACGTTACCATGGATGACACAACACAACCATTTTGACTAACGTGCAAATATGCCGTATAAAATAGTTGTATAAACGTTTATGCAACAGTTTATCCTATAAGGTGTTGTATAACTAAGCTAAAGAATATTTTAAACACCTCATTTTAGAGCAAATACGTAGTAGAAAGCAAATTTGCATTCCACACAACATTAAGCCAGCATTTTGGTGTTCAGGAAACAACAAGAGAGAGCTTTTATGGCTGAATGGTTCTTTTACCAAAAGCTTATAGCACTACTTTGCTAGTTGGGATGCTTGTAGGCATTTAAATTAGTTGCTTGTTTGATTGAACTGCTTTCAATACTGTTATGACATTGTAATAGCTAAACTATATTTTTCTTGTCTCTCCTATACCATCTTTTTTTTGTATTCATATGGTTAAGTGTAAGAGTAGCTTTAGCTAAGCTTCGCCATAATGAATCGCACTCTGTATCTTTGTAAATAAAGACGATATTATTATTAATTTATATGACCTTGGGAACTTGGCATACGCTAGGAGACGCTGCCACGCGCAATCGTCTCAAGCGGCTGATGGTGCTTAGTTGTCTACGGGGTTCACCTTTTGTACAGGGTGCTCTGTAAGGAGATGAACGCAGCGAAATTGTAGGAGTTATATACCGAGACCTTTTTAAGTTGGGAATAACAGAAATTCCTCATTCATTTTACGGTTTCGTCATAGTTTATGTAATTAAAACTCAAAATAAACTTTATTCGGTCAAACTTAAAAAAAGCATATGTTTTAGAATTGAATAGAACAGTAATTTGGTAATCAAAATTTCAGGGTTGTGCAACCCCCGTAACTTATGCTTCAAATTATTTTACAAATAAAAGAACAATTAATAATATAAATTATAGGAAAAAATAATGCATGCATATTTACTTTCTTGCAACATTTCTAATGGGTTAATTCTAACATCTGATGTTGTGCAACATCAATTTTGCTAAAGCACGTGCAACATTTGATATACCAGACCAACTTGAAATTATAATTAAAATGTGGAACATGTAGGTCCAAAATCAATAATTTTTACGTTCAGCACGACCTAACCAGAAGTTTATTTTGTGATGTCAATACAAAATACAAATGTAGGTGTGAGGCATTGCGATCATATTTGATGTGTGATGCGTCATTCCTAATTTTTCCCGTAGTGCTCCTCAAAGTCTGAAAACACAAAAAACGGGAAAAATCGCAATTTACAGCTTCGAACATAACCTGTGTCTTCAGAAAGGACAACACATAAATAATCCACCGGGCACAGCAAATAAATATACATCATTTGCAACATATTCAGTAATAATTTTCTCACACAGCAAATATCACTGGTTTTTTACACATGCAGACCAATACACAAAATCATCAAGATGCGATCTTGCTATTAAATCAACTTTTTTTCTTTCACAACTCAGATATAAAAAGTACAGACTACCCGGCTTAACAAAACATATACTTAGTTTCTGCAACCAACAATGCTTGTAGTTGAGTCATTCCTTCATAGATGAACGCTCACAGCGATCATAGCGAGTAAACGTGGAATGAACTATTTGCACCCTAAAAACTCCCTAGTCTGCAAGATGACATTTTATTGTTTTTTTGTGTTTTATAGGTTTTTTACATAATAGTTGTGCGGGTAGGTTAAATTCGGTCAATCGCATTAACTGGTAGAACCGAAGCATCAAAAAATATCTAAAACTGTAAAATAATAATAATAATAATTAACGTCTTTTATTTGTAATATTCTTACAGGAGGCGAGATTTAGATTATATATCTATTCTACCATCTAACCCCCTTAACAATTCGAGATGTAAAAAAAAAAGAATTTATTGAAAATTAATAGGCACCTGTATACAATAACGAATAATCCAAGTAAATACATAAGGAAAATATGAGGACACTTATGGGTTACAACCGATTTCGCATCTGATCAAGAAGAACTTCTTTCACTTTTTTCTTGAATTTGGATAATGGATTGGTTTCTTTTAAACTGCGGTCTAAAGAATTATATGATTTGATCGCATTGTAAATGTATGAATTCTGAAATAGAGACGTGCTGTGGCGTGGAATTGAAAAAGTCTCTCTATATCTAATATTAATACGATGCATATTCCCTCTACGTATGAATTTGTTTACTAAATATGACGGTGTTTTTGAATAAAGAACCTTATGAGTCAGATTTAGGAGCTGGTACTTATACATTTTATCAATTTTCATCCATTTGAGTTCATTAATGGCATTCGATATATGATCGTATTTTCTGAGATCATTTACAAGCCTGCAACATGTATTCATAATACTTTGAATACGATTTCTTGTTATAATATCTAAATAGGGATAGTACACCACTAAGCAATACGATATCTTTGAAAATACGAAATATTCACACAATTGCTTTCTCGCAGATTTATGTAATATAGCCTTATTTGCAAATAAAACTCTGAGAATAGCGTAGCACTGCGTAATTAGATAGTTCACGTGTGCAACAAATTTTTAGTCATCATCCATTATAATACCTAGGTTTTTCGAATGATCCACAGGAATTAATTTATTACCTTTTAAATGTATGTCTATGTCCTTTTTTAAGGTATTCTTTTTTGTTCTATTTGCGTATACCAACATATTTGTCTTCAAAGGGTTCAAACGAAGATTATGACTACTACTGAACTTTTCAATTTGGGCAAGATCTTGATTAATTTTATTATTTGCAGTTTCTAAGTCATTACTCTTAAATGAATAGAAAATTTTAGTATCATCTGCAAAAAATTGTATGCTGCATGATTTTACCCCTGTTTCTAAATCTGAGATATATAATGAAAATAATAGCGGTCCTAAGACTGATCCCTGTGGTACACCAGAACAAATTTTTTGTTCCGTAGAGTACTGTTGATTTAGACGAAGTTTTTGATACCGATTTTCAAGGTAGGTTTGAATAAACGAAAAAGGTTTTTCAGAAAATCCATAGTAACTGCATTTAGATACAAGAAGCGATTGATTAATGGTGTCAAATGCTTTAGTAAAGTCAAGAAGTATGAGAGCTACTGCTTTTTGGTTATCAAGTGCCATTGTTATATTGTCTGTTAAATCACAGAGTGCCGAAGCTGTATTATGACCTTGTCGAAATCCAGATTGTTTAGATTGAATAATTTTGTTAGAATATAAGTAGGCGCACAGCTGCTCGTAAACAACGCGTTCCAATACTTTAGAGAAAAATGGCAGTAGACTGATCGGTCTCAGTTGACCATAGTTAGTAGGATCAGAACACTTAGGTAGCGGAATAACTATAGCGCGTTTCCACTGATTGGGGAAATATCCCCTCTCTAAACAGCAGTTTATAATATGCGTTAAGTAGACATCAATTTCAGGTATACATAGTAGTATCATATGCAAAGTTATTTCATCTGTACCACTAGAATTTGATTTTATTTTATGTATAATTTTAACAACGGTGTCAATAGTCACTTTATTAAATTGAAATTTGAATTTTGAGTTATTTTTATTAGCTCGGTAATATGCAATTTTATCAGCACAAGCCAAATCACTATTCTCGAAAATTGAAATGAATGCCTCATTTATTTTATATGGATCGGACAAGCTCACTGGAATTGTAGAATCTTTCTGAGATTGTACTTTGAAAGTCTTTAGGGTCTTATAAAACTTTTTTATATCCTGATTTTGAACAGCTTGTAAATAATCTCTTTTTCCTCTTCGCACGAGCGTTAATGCACGATTTCTGAAATATGTATACTGTTGCCAAGAGGCGGCTGTACGATCACGTTTGAACTTTGACAAAGCTTCAGCCCTCTGCCTGAATACAAGTTTAATATTATCATCCAACCAAGGAGCTGGAGCTTTGTTTACACGCACTGCCTTTTTTGGACAGTGAACATTAAATAAGCATAAAATACTATCTGTTAAAAAGTTAATTTTATCTTCAATGTCATCTATCGATATAATATGCCACCATGGAAAACTCTTGAGATCTTGTTCAAACGCTATTTCATTTAAACTATGGAAATCCCTGAATGTAACAAATTTCTGTTGATTTTTAGGAAGTGCAATACGTATATCACAGAAGGTTAAATAGTGATCAGTAATCATATCAGCATTAATAGTGCCACTCCTAAGACAACTTTCAGGCTTGCTCAAATAAATAGGATCTAAGAGAGTGAGTGTCGATTCAGTTATTCTAGTCGGTTCAGATATCACCTGTTTCAGATTATAAGAATCAAGGCATTTAGTCAAGTTGTTACAAACTAAAAGCAAATTAACATTGATATCCCCTGCAAGGATGATATCATCATATTCAGCTAATATGGCAGGCAACATGTTATCAAAGGTATTACCGGCTTCTGTAACAGAGCTATGTGGGGGCCGATAGAATATACCAACAGCAATTTTTTGTTTTGGAAGCTGCACCTTCAACCATATATATTCAAGACTTGGGTCTTGCCCAAATGAAATTATGGAAGAGTTGTAGTGGTTCTTTACAAAGACTGCAACCCCACCACCTCGCCCATCTCTATCACAGCGATAGCAGTTGTATCCATTCATTCTTATATGGTCATTAGATATATCTTTTGATAGCCACGTTTCCGATATTCCAACAATATCAAGGTTGTTGTCTTGAACCAGTGTACTAAATTCATGAAATCCTGATAAAACTGATCTGCAGTTTATATGACCAAATTTTAAAGCCTTGAATTTATCATTATTCATATATATAAAAGGTACTGAATAATATTATCATGCCTCTTGATTACACCAATTTATTCTTTTTCCTATTTTCCTATGAAATAATATAAATTGAGAGAATATTAGAAGTGTGTTACACTTAAAGACGAATAAATAAAAAAGAACCAGAATTGGCCCTCGAAGTTTAAGTCAGCATATCACTTTTGGTTCAACTTCATTATTTTGTAAAATTTTGTTCGAGTCAAGTTCAGTCGACAAAAAACTAAAAGGTGTTAAATTTGATAAAATACAAAAAGGTTAGAGGTACCGTGTGCAGATCTGGATTTTTTAACTCTTTGACCAAATTATGTATGAAGATTTTTGACTGAAAAACGAAAATAGGCACAGTAAATCTGTTTTTGTCATTTATTTCTTATATGTAGTCAAACTTTTCAACGAACAAGGTGAGATGCTGATAAAATTCAAAAAGGTGAAATAATGAATTTAGCTTTGGATTTTTTGATCAAACAAGTAGCTCTAGGTTACCTCTTGGCAACTTAGTTACGAGTATTGTGCAAAATCTCATCGAAATCGGATCAATGTGATACTAGCTTTCTACCCCACGGTTTTACCCGCGGAACGTTTAGGTGGTACCACTTATGAAGTAACCAAATTCCCCAAGCATGCGCTACACCAAAAATAAAAAACGTGATCGGAAGCTTACAGCATTACTTAAACGCAATATTTTATAATAGTAACAGTTTCAAGAGTAGGAAGTCAAGGGTAACAGCTACTGCAAAATTAAACGTCTGTATAACTTGAAGGCCCCAGGTTGAGTGGGCGATGCAGGCCGCGCTGTTGTCGGCTTGACGTTAATGTTAAGGACTTCAGTACTTGCTGCAACAGTTGATTACGAAATCGACAATGAGTATGCGGATAAAACCATGTTTATAATTTTCATCGGATTGTGGTTGAGACGCGGTGCTGACCAACAATAAGACAGAAGGAGTCAAGCCGACATGTTTACATTGCGCTATTTGTCGCCATAATTGTACTGTAAAAAAATTGACATGTCAAGTGCAATTTGATCCTCACTACAAATTATGGGAATTATGAAAAAAACAAATCCTTGACTGGCTCCTTCTACCTAGTCTGAATTCGTGGGTTCTGACGAACTGGACACACATTCACATTCGTATACAGAGACTAAAGATTGGGCATGTTTTGATGAGTCATATATCCGTAAACAATTAATTTGGAATTTCTGTATTTTCAGATATAAAAGCGCTCCATGCTACCTACCATTCCAGTCTGTCTATCTTCTCACCATGTACCGCCTGTTTTTTTAGGTGATATTGAGCTGATGGGATTCTTTTTCTTCTCAAATAGTGCAGAGTTTGCTTGCTGTGTTGAATTGTATATGCTGTACGGGTAACCCTCCCTTAGGGTTATTTGGCGAACCGTAAAGACTGTGAAGGCTATGAGGGTTGATGTTGGGGGTTGGTGGAGGGTTTGAAGGTAACAGGTTAATTAATTTCACTCGGAAGATAAGATAAGTGACGCTGCGACCAGGAAATTGCGCCTTGAATAATTCACGATCGCTACTTTCCCTGAAAAAATAAATGTTTGCTTGTAAAGCATTTTTGGGGCATCGTCATCTCAGACATCTCCTGTACTAATACATTCAACAAATGAAAAAATTCAAAGGCAAAGCTATTTTTGACTTAAACTAACAATTATTTTTTCTGATATGTTGTTCCGTACCTCGTCGTCTCAGAGTTTCAAATAAAAGTCTGTCACACATTTTTTCTTGCTTTTGAGACATAAAAAATAAAAGCACGCTTTTGGAAGAAAATCAGAGACAAAAGCTGTGTTATCATTTAAAGGCTAGGATGTGTAGATGGCATACCTTTTACAGTTAAGTAATACCTTTTGTTTCTAATGTCTTTTCCTGTTATGTATTTTTATTTTTTAGTATCTGTATTATTTAGAAACAACAAGGTCCGGCACAAAGGACGGAGGTTTGGAACGTTCAAAACACCATCCTTCGTTGTGTTCAATCAGTTCGCACACGTGGTGTACTGATCAACAAAAGACCACCAGGAGCTCGACGAACGGTTCGAACATCTGGAAATCTGGAACGCGTTCGACAAGCCCTCCTTCGCAGTCCGGCTCGATCTTCTCGGCAACAAGCTGAACTTCGCCTCATCGATCGTTCGGTAAGGCGTATTTTGCATATGGAACTCCACTTTCACCCCTACAAATTAGCCATTGTGCAACAGTTACAGCCTGCCAGCACAACGAATGAACTTCTCACGTAAGATGGAAGAACCTATCGATCAAAACGAGAACTTCATTTTGTTCATGATGAAGTTCACTTCCATCTTAATGGCACAGTTAATCAGCAGAATTGCCGTTATTGGGCTAATAAATATCTGCAACTTCCAGAAGACGCCCACACGCGTTCATCCCAGAATTAAAGTCACTTTCAAGAAGTTCCTGCACAACTGCCATCTGGTGAGAATATCAATAAAGACCTTCATGAGTAATTCTCTTCACGGGACGATCGGGCAAGTGCGTGATCCCGCGCAGAACGCTGTGATGATCTCAAGATTGAAGCGCTCACTGCTCACTGCAAAAATTTTCAGATGATCTTATGGGCGGAGGGACCCCAGTTTTCTGTCCTGACGTACTTGCAGCTTGTCTGAACGTGGTGACTCACGCAACAATTGATTTCCGGTTCTGGACAGGGGCCAACGAGGCTAAATTAAAGCGATTTCCAAAGACTCGCAGGATTATGATCACAGATCATCCGCTCGAAAAGTAGGCCTTGACGACAAATCCACGCTCCTCACTATTCCATTAAGGCGACTGTAGCTTTGACGGGACAAAACGAGACCACTAGGCTCTACGACATCAGTTATGGCAGTTCCGAGTCCTTTCAATGACCATGCAAATTGTAAAACCTCTTAGCCGCTGGGTTGTATAATAGAAATGAGTCGACGGAATGTGTGGTTAGGTGATACACCCCTTCCCTTCAGGAGATCCCAGAACTGGCACTGTCATCTACTGACATCAAATGACTAAATTACGTGCATTTTGAAAAAGGAAGCTATGCTGCCGCAACTATTACGTAAAATGGTGAACATGAGTTCAAGAAACAATTAGAATAAAGATATCGATCAAAGAAATCCAGCAGGAGTAGTTATTTTTGGAAAAATCACTAAAAATATTCTGAAGAACCTACATGAGATGAAAACATTACTGTTCAAATGAAGATTAGGTGATTAAATCTGAGGAGACAAATATCTCACCTCGAATGGATATTCTTTGGGAGCTCCTTAATGAATATAATATTGCCCTTAGCCCAATAGCATTATTTCTTCTAGTATACAAGCACGTAGACACGAACAAGGCAATGTAGCTTCTATATTGCAGATAGGATCTAGGTAATCTAGGAAAAGAGATGGAGAAATAAAGCATGGAATTCACAGTGTAAGCTTGACGTCTCTTCCGAGAAATATCGCGTTCCACTGACTAACGTTAGACTTCTCTATCCCGTTTGAAACGGGACATTTATTGGTTGCTCCATCTATTTGTACATTTGTCACCTGTATATTGCATCTATTTTATTATTTATTATAAATGAGAAGTATAGTGGTCACAGTAAATAATTTCTAAGAATTATGCACTGTGCGTTAAAATTATTGCATTTGTCCTTCCGACTAACAAGATTCATACGTTTATCACAATGTGATACGAGAATGAAAAGTTTGCAGAGTTTCACGATATTTTATTCGGTTTCGTAGAAAGAATAATCAAAACCCCTGCGTATCTGTGATATGGATCAATGATCGTTTACATCAGTTTGGTACTAGGAGTCACAACAGATCTAAAATGACACATCTTCTACCTGAAATTCGGCGCAAAGACGCTGCACGATATTTTGTTATTTTGAATCTGATATTCAAATCCAGCATGCAAAATTACCTGAATGTACTAAATTTCATCCAAAGAGAATGTAAATTCCTCGCTACAAAGTTTATATTAGTTAGCCTATTTTATTATAAGCTTTAGTTAATTCAGTAGTTTGACTCTAGTAGTTACGGAAGTATCAAGCGACTTTTTGAGCTGTCATTGTGCACCATTGTTAAAGGTTTTACTGACGCGTTTATATGCGATTTAATTTGGATTTCGCTATATTCATAATCGAATCTGTGTTTGAAAAAATCTTTTGAATAACCCTTTGTACCTTGAACAGTTTCTCTATTAACAACCTGTATAATACAAAAAAATGACGTCCGATATGTTGACATTGCCGTTCCCAGTTCACTTCATAAAGGACTAGTTCAGCACAAGTTGGCCTCCTGAGAAAAAAGCTAAGAACATGTATAACGAAAACTTGAATGGATCAAGTCAGTCATAGAGGCGGATACAATAAGTCCGTTGTCCTCACCCATATGACAATGTTGCGAACTAGTAATTTCTTCTTGCCCTACGGTTAGTACCGTTTAATTTTCAAAAACCTCAAAGCCTTGGCATAATAGTAACCATGTCTCAAAATTTCATCAAAATCACAGTGAGCAGATATATTATTATAACTATTACAAGTCATGAGGATGGGCCCCGAAATCTTTGCCCTTGATCTAATAACATTTGTGTATAACATTAAGTTTAATTGACCCAGAATGCTGGAGCATTGCATGCCATTTTGTAAGGTTTTGTACAACAATGTAAGAGGTACTATACTTCGACTCAGCTGCAGAATCCCCTGGTCTAATCTACTACATAAAATTTCGTAGTCCATGCATCGTTCTGGGTAAGTTCCATGAACTTTAAAGGAAAAATACTTCAGAGCCTTGCGTTGGAATATTTCTAATGCGTATAAGCGAGCTGAATAATTACTTAATCACACAGATATTCCTTCCGCGCAATAAAACCACACAGTTTCAAACCTTCAGAGGTGTTCTGCTCAATGTGTCAAGCTACAATCAAATATAACACCTAAATGTTTATAAGAGGCGACTTTATCAACTTCGCATTGTTTGATCAGGTTTTCTCATCACACCTGTTCACTTATAACAACCAGATTATTTTGAAATAGTTGGCAATCGTTTATTTCATCAATTCTTGATAATAGTTATCACCGTTTTCAAAGCATAATACATTATAATCGATCGCTGATTATTTATAGAGGGGCAAAGAATTAGCCAAGGACTTAGATCGACAGACAGACTGACTGAAAGTATGACATGTTTTCTGTGATTTTCCATCATAAAACATCCAGAAAACAACATTGTTTCTCATTGTCGAAATTCGCTACAGGGAGACTCAACCACTACTATCACACTACAAAATACCTCCAGACTTCAGGAAGGTTACATCCTGGGTGAATCCAGGTGAGCGGGTGCTTTCACAGTACTGCACAAAATTGTTGGGCGAATCCTATACATGCAGATTGATTACAACCCAACAAGATAAACAGTTTGCAAGGAATAGCTCGCACCTCAAACCTTGACCCATTTTAGTACAATCTCAAACTTCCAGCAGTCCCATTAATAGCATCCCACTAAAGTCCGTTGTAGTATATCAAATGTTTAGCACACAACTTCCAAGTTCAGTGACTCGAAAGTAGTGTTTCTGTAATCGCGAGAGATGCCGAGATTTACTGCACAACTAACAAGAAAGAATCTTCTCCGGAATCCTTCTAATACTAAGCGCCACTTAGACTGTAGAGCTGGAACGTATAGTTTCTTTTGCTATACCAGTTCCGTATTAAAAATGGAAATTGTGTATTAGTTGGTTTTCATTTCCAACGTCTACTGGCGAAGAAGTATTGTAATCACGACAAAATGAGATGTTCTGTTTTTTATTTTTATTACGTAAAACCATGCCAATTATGTCTGTCGGTTTGTCGGTATGACTGTCCTCTTCTTTGAACCTAGAACTTGGAAGCTACTGCTGCGATTTGGATGAAATTTTCACACCAGGTTCCTAATATGCCATGGACGAAAAGCTTTGTAGTTATTGAAAATCGGTCGAGTGGTGGCGGAGCGAAGAGCAAAAATACTAATAAAATAAAAAACGTATTTTATAAATCAAAGAATTGCCCGTACAAGTTAGGAAGATATTTTAGACTCGACACGCGGTTGGTCGGGGCGATGCAATGCAGCGGCGACTGATACGCCAGACCCTGTCTTGCATCTGACAGCATCGCTGGCAGGGGTGTTATAGGTTATAGTATCGTGGCGGTTGTGGCATGTTTGACTGGTGTGGTTCAGCAGCGTTGCCACATGGTTCATACAAATATTAAGTATAACATAGGGGTGTAATACTACTGGCAGTACAAATATCAATAATAGAGCAGCTGCTACTGAAGAAAATATTATCTTATAGTCCAACCACCTCCAACATTTACAAGCTCTTACTCTCTATAACACAGAATTTTCAACAAAATTTTTCTGGTAATAATTAAGAGCTATGTTTTTGCCGTTAGCTTTGCCAGTGAAAGAGCTACAAATTTCTTTGTTCCTTCACATAGTAGTCACTTGCGTCTAAATTCCACCAAAATCCGACCGGTACCTTCCAAGTTACAGCAGGACCAAAGACTAGTGGACAGGTCAACGAACAGATCAGACCAGATTCAGACATACAGACAGACCGACCGAAATGAGTGATGTGCGTTGTCTTAACGTACATCTTGTAACAACCAAGAAATCTATCACTTTCGAATTTTCTTACGATTACGTTACTTCCTTGCCCACTGGCGTGTGAAGTTGGACCATTTAGCTGATTTTAATAAAAGTTTCTCAATGATCGCTGCTCCGCAAAAGGATTTAACTGATATCTCCAGCCATTCCAGAGTGCATTTTTTAAGTGCGTCACTTTCATAAATATGAAACTTTCATTTTGTAGAACAATTTTCAACACACTTGCCACGTCTACTTACTTCTCAAAAAATTAAAATAGATAATTTTTTAGGAACTATACTATCGTTTTGAAAATGATAAGCTACTGTGAAGAATAAGCTAAATACATAAAAAGTGCAAGATACATAAAATACCTGTTTTGAGCTCTTTAGTGGACAGTGTTGAAAAATCAAAAAAAAAATAGGGTCATAGTGTGACAATGGCGACATATGTACTATTTAACATTACCAAATTATAGAGAACCAAACGTCATACGTGGCAATATTTCATTAGCCACAAATACCTAAAAATCGTTAAAAATCCAGGTGAAAGTGCTCCGATCAGACCGCGAGCTAGAAAATCACCATACCACTTTCTATACTACATGATTAGATCATATTACTCATTGGTTCGGCACTGGTATTAAGTATCTTGAAAAGTGACAATACGTCCTTTCTTTCGGACATTACACTGTTTTTTCGTGACATTATGTAGGTTTTTCTACAAGATATTAACTTAGCACTAGCTGGTGGACACTTGTTGTGAACTCGCTTTGTAGTTGTACGTGTTGCCTAAACGTCATAATGCTTGATGTAAAATCTGCTTCAGATATGGAATTACTGGAGGTCTAAGCTGTAAGTTGTATAGTACAAGGTAGACGGTAACGGAAGCGCACAGGTGCATAGTGAGGATTTGTTGCTAATAATATGTGTCGATGATAGTTCCATTGGTTTCTTGTCTCAAATACACTTGCTTGAGATTCAAAGCTAATAAATAGCTGCGCATCCACTGTTTTTATTTATTCTGGAAATAACATATGCAAATTTGCGGAATTTCAAAAATGAGAGAGATCAGAAAAGAAAATCCCTGATTGGTCAAGGAACAGGTGAAAAAATATGATAAAGACAGGAATATTAATGAAAGGTTATCACATTATTTTTGATTTCCAGTCATTTAAATTTTATAGAAATTTGTTTTGCGATGCCGATAGAAAATAAATAACTTTTATGTGATGTGGCTTAATTGCACACAACGTGGGCGCGGTGGGGATTTCTCGTAGTGCTACTCAAAGTTTTTTAAAGCACAAAGAACCGGGAAAATCGTAATTTATAATTTTGAACATAATCTGTCTTCAGAAAGAACAACATATAAATAACCCGTGGGGCACAACTTATAGATATACTTCATTAGTAGCATATTCAGTATTATTTTCTCACCCGGCAAATATCACTGATTTTATACTTACACATGCAGAACAATAAACATAATCATCCAGATGCGATCTTGCTATTCAACCAATTCTCTTTCTTTCACATCATCTCAAAGATAAAAACTACAGAATAATCAGCTACATAAGACTTGCTTTCTGCAACCAACCAATACGTGTAGTTGAATCACTCCTCCATAGATGGACGCTCACAGCGATCATAGCGAGCAAAAGTGAAATGAACTATTTGTGCTCTAAGAAGTACCTAGTCTGCAAGATGACATTTTATTGTTTTTCCTTTACTTTTTATAGTTTTTTTAGCGTGCGGATACCAGAAACCATATAACTATTTTTCCTATTCTCCCCTACACAACGTCTTCATCACATTATGATATATGAACCTTGAACACATCGAAGGAGTCGGTTGCGAGAAAGGAGTCGATTTACCAAATGAAATCGTTTTGCCCAGCTCTAGCTCTCATACCAAGCACCACTTACACAGCTCCCAGTTGGTTTAGCGTGGCATGTTTCCAATTACTTGGACACGTTCCCTGACATAAATATCGAAGTAATCGATATTCGAGGCACAAGCACGTTTTACAAGGAGCAATGAGATAATTGTAACTTCTGATAGCTATCCCGAGGATGCATTTCTGATACATCACGATTTTCTGGCAAAAAACGCTGTGGAATAAAAACCAACTTTTTGTCTATAGTGTGAAAACTTTTATGACTGGGCTAGGATCGGGGCTAGTAGTCCAAACATTTAGATGCAAGTTGAAATAAACCTCTCCAAATCTCCTGATTCTTGAAGTGGTTTTTCCGCAAGAATGCTTCACACCGACGTAACCGCGTAGACAGAAACCTAAATACCGGGGCACCGCGACTGCTATACAGAGACACGTTGATCATTTGTTGTTTGTGTTGACCAATTTCTAAACGGAACTAGGTAAAGCCCTCCAGGCAGGTTCAGGGTGGGAGGCAGAAGCCTGGCGAGTCCGCCTGGCAGGCTCGACGCGCGACGGCATCGTAGAAAGCTCATTGATATAACAGTATAGGAGAGACAGATCGCGAAACTATCCGCAAACATGTACAGTACTTGAGGCTAGGTCTTGTTTGAGCCTTATACACGATGAAGTGGTTATGTGTACTCTCTAGCCCTAAACAAATAACTTGATTAACTCTTGAAACCGCATGAACGCCGGATTGCTTCTTGTTAGCCAAGGTAGAGTAATGCATTTTAAAAGAATAAACAGTACCAGACTGTTGTGTTCACAAGGACGTTTAGATCTCTCGTCAGAGAGGAAGCGGCTACTAGTCTTCCGGGCTTCAGCTCATCAACAGAGATCGGCAGGGGTATTATGTAAAATACATATAAAACATCAAAAAAAACCTATAAAATGTCATCTTGCAGACTAGGCAGTTTTTCGGGTGCAAACAGTCATTCCGAGTTTGCTCATTAGGATCGTTGTGAGCGTCCATCTATGGAGGAATTACTCAACTACATACATTGTTGGTTGCATACGTTTTGTGAAGCCGAGTAGTCTGTAGCTTACATCTCTGAGAAGAAAGTTGGTTATATAACAAGATCGCATCTGGATGATTATGTGTATGGTCTTCATGTGTATATAATCAGTGATTTTTGCTGTATGCGAAAATCATTACTGAACATGCTACCAATGAAGTATATCTATTAGCTGTGCCCGACGGGTTATTTATATGTTACCCTTTCTGAAGACAGGTTATGTTCAAAGTTATAAATTACAATTTTTTTCTTTTTTTTGTGTTTTCAAAAAATTTGAGGTTAATTACGGGAAGTTACCAGCGCGCCCGCGTTTAATTACGGTTAGCATGTATATGACTTGTAATTCGACAGATAATTATTTATTATCTCTCTCAGCAAATTTGCATAAGTAATTTCCAGAATGGATAAGAAAAAGTGGATGCGCAACTAATTCCTAGCTTTGAATCTCAAGTAAGTGTATTTGAGACAAGAAGCCAATGGAATTATAATCAACATATGTTATTAGCACAGGAATCCTCACTATGCACCTATGCACTGCCGTTTCCTTCCAGCCATAGTATAGAACTTATAGTAATGCCATCTCTGAAGCAGATTTTGTATCACATCAGAGCCTAACATTGATAACTGAAGCCTCATAACGTTTAGGCAACACGTACAACTACAAAACGAGTTTACAACTTATCCATCAGCTAGTGCTAATTTAATATCTTTTTGTTGCTTGAATCGGTTGAACACGTTAGTTTTAACCGTGGTCTTGTTGCAAGTTGTTTGTTTTAGAAAAGCGCGTATAGAATTTCTGATTATTTTTATTATCACTTAATAATCGGTGGTTTTTCGTCTACAATAATTTTTAATGATGGAACCACTGGTTTATAGCAATAATAACTATGCATTCTCTAAGCTTTTCCGCATGTCAAAGAAAACATCTATTGATTCAGCATAAATGATAGGAATAAGCGATGAAAAAAGATATTAACAAAACCGTATACAGGTGGACATTATCCAGTGGGTTTATATGGCCATATTTTAATATTCTTGTAGTATATGGCTACACAGGATACTTTATTAAGCATAGGAACTGAATTCAAAGTGTCCCCAACAACAGTAATGAGTATAACTAATAAGGTGCTCTACTTTATGCTACAACTGAAGTCAGCCTATATCAAGTTTCCAAAAAATGAAGCTGAAGTACAACAAAAATATCTAATACCCGTCAAAATTCTAACTTGTCACATTTCAAATAATAATCAGAACTATAAAACTACTCGTGAGTTGGATAAATACCACAATTTTGCTGTGATAACTATGACATATAACAGCTGAGTCATGACGTTACGAATCTTATAACCAAACTGATAACCACACTCGCTTGAACGGATCGGCAAATACTAATCCAAAATGATAAATACCATTTTCATTTGGTTATTCGTTTGAATTTGATTATAATGTTACTTTTCAAGATACATAATACCTGTGCGATTTGCCACAGAGAATGTCTGCGTATAGCATGGTGTCATCAGTAAAATTGCGGATTAACAGTACAGAAGAGGAAGTCCTTGATCTGTAACAGAAACAAGACCGATCCCTGGGAAACACCCGCGTTGACATTGCTAGATGGAAAAGAAAACATGTCAATTGGCTTAATAAGTTTATTCATCAGTTATGTGATGTAAGCCAGGAGTGCCCCGTTGATACTTGCTGGCAGAAACTATACTCCTTATCGCTTGCCAAATTTTTGTTGAGAAATAGAAAGCAGTATTTTATTCATCTTCTGGAATAGTCAACCAAACCATGTCTGTGTCGCGCCAGTACTATCTTTACATAAGTGCATGGTATTAACTACCGTCCAGCTATATTATAGAAGTAACAGCATGCGAGTCTCGCAAAATCAAAAAGACTTACGTGTAACTCCTTTTTCCAGGTCCTCGTAGTATCCGCAAAGCGCCAGCTGCTGCAGAACCGAATTTGTTAGCCGACTGAGCGTCTCGACGCGTCGCAAACGGGCGCAAATCAGCTCCACGTCTTTCACGTTGCGATCACATGGCCTGAAACAATCGAATTTGTGCAACTTAGTTCACAGATAGTCACTTCGCAGTTAGAACTTTTAAAGTCACGTTACCAGACAAACTCTCGGGCACGGACGTGTTACAACGTGCGACCAACATAGGATTCAGCAATAACGTATTGACAAAGTTTTTAGAGATTATAGCAAGGGTGGATCCAGGAACTTAGAGAAATTGCAAACGTATTTCAATTTTCAGTCTCTGATGCCGATACCTCCGAGACGGACATCTTCCTGAACATAAATCCTGAGCTCCACCCCCGACCCCCAGCACCTTTTTGAGCAAGTAACTTCAAATCCATACTATCGAATATATACAGGGTGTCCGCAAAGTTGGGGTTTTCCTTTACACGACGTGTAGATCTTGAAAACATAAACAATTTTTCTTAGTTCCATATACACCAATGTCTTAAGGGAACCGAGATAAAGGGCTCTGCAACATCAAAAATATCTGAATACCGTCCTGTAGCCGCGACTCGCGATATCTCCGAGTGGTACTAGGACACTAGCTCAACCCAACGACAGAACTGGGTCGGGGTCAGTGTGTCAGGTCAGTATGCAACCTTCAACCGACGGTTACGGTCACGCGTGTAGAGGTAAACGAACCCGTATAATCGATTGCGTTTCAAAAACAACAAGCACTATACTCTGGGCGCTGAAGAAAGACATTAAACGTAAACAATGATCAGCACGTGAACAGATCCCTCGAAAGCATCCACGGATATACTCCAGTCACTTTAGGTCTAAACATCCTCGGCAGTGTATTTCTAGTGAATCCACAGACCCTTTTTCGTGTCATCTTGAGACTAGAAAAAGGATGACTGTTAAAATAAGTTACCTTGATCTTTCATGAGCTCGCAGTACAAAACATCATCGATATATTTTTGATGTAGGAACAACAAATTGGTTTAGAAAACATCCACTTTGAACCTAAATTGACTGGAGTAACATCGATCTACAGACAAATTCAAGGTCACTAGCAGTCGTCGGCGCTCTACGAATCTGCACAGGTTTGGACTTGTAAACGTGATTGTAGATGACACGACAGGCATCTAACAGTTAATTCACGCACAGGATTGCATTGCATACGCATTACGCATTCAGTAGCGTATACTCGTTTTTCGCGAGTGGAACGTTTTGTTTATATATTGCCTAAGATACGATGTCTGACACAGATACAGCCGACGAAGTGGTTGACATCAGCGCAACCCCACCCAAAAAAAGGGCTAAGAAGCTACATTTAAGTGCAAATGAAAAACAAATAATATTAAATATATACAAAAACCAAATTCAAGAAAAACCCGATTTGGTCGTGGACGAAGTTATATGTAAGGTAGCACATATTTCTGGAGTATGTCGGTCCAGTGTTTATAGGATCATTAAGGAATATAGGAGCACTCACTCACTTTGTGAGCCAAAACCGTATCCTGCAAGAAAAAGGATAACGGACGGAGTAGATGACTTTGACAGAACTGCCATCAGGAGGAAAGTGCATAATTTTTTCTTCCGAAATGAGATACCTACAGTAGATAAGATATTAAGATTAGTTAATGCTGATGAGGATCTTCCATCATTTAAAAGAACCACATTCCGAAAACTTTTGAAGGAACTTAATTTTCGATTCTTGAAACGGGGAAGAAACAGTATGTTAATAGAGAAAGAAGAAATTGTTGTGTGGAGAAGGGAATACCTTAGGAAGATTCGGAAGTTTCGCGATGAAAAAAGAAAAATTTACTATTTAGACGAAACATGGGTGAATGCTGGACATACTCAAGCGAAAGTTTGGGTCGACAAATCAGTAACATCATCAAGGCAGGCTTTTCTAGACGGTCTTTCGGCTGGATTGAAAAATCCTGCAGGTAAGCTCCTTCATCTATCCGGCAATTTAATTTTGATAAATTCGGGCAAATAATATGCTGTGATAGCAGATAATGTGTGATATTCTCCAAAAATGGTGCATTCGCAGTGTAGTCATTAGGAAAAAAACTTCGACCCTCTTTTAAGCGTTATTTTGAAATTTATTATCATGTTGGGTGCAGTCAATTTGCTTTGAATGGGTTTTGAGAAGTTGCAAACTTCAATTTTCTACGTTTTTCAGTTTTTGATCAGCATTCCGTGACTCTTAAATTCAGCTAAATGAACTCAATTGCCTCATTCCTTCAAATTTAATCAATCCATAGTGTAAGGAATAATTTATTTCCAGGAAAAGGCAAACGGCTGATCATTTGTCACGTAGGTAGTGAAGACGGCTTTGTTCCCGAAGCACTGTGGGCCTTTGAATAAAAAAAGACAGGGGACTATCATGAGGAGATGGACGGCAATTCCTTTGAAAATTGGTTCTCCAAAATGTTACTAAAGCTGGAGAATAACGCTGTTATTGTACTGGATAATGCCCCGTACCATTCTAGAAAAATAGAAAAAATTCCCACAATGGCAACTAAAAAAGCAAACATACAACAATGGCTGGCCTCAAAACAGATCGATTTTGATGAAACAATGGTCAAGGGTGAATTGATAAGTATAGTCAATAGACATAAATACAAATACGATTTTAAAATGATCGACGAAATGGCCAAAAAACAAAATAAAACTGTCTTGAGACTGCCACCCTACCATTGTGAGCTGAACCCTATTGAGCTGATTTGGGCCAACATAAAGCAATACGTGGCGTCGAATAATAATACTTATAAATTTTCTGATGTTAAAAACCTCTTTCACATCGCAGTCAATAGAGTTACGGCAGAGGAATGGAAAAACTGTATCCGCCACGTTCGGGAGAAGGTTGAGGTCAAAATGTGGGATTTGGACAATGTCATCGATACCCAAATTGAACTTTTTGAAGTGCATATTGGTGACAGACGAATCTACGTTCACGCGTAATGGGGTGAATAACATTCGCAACACTCATGTTTGGTCAGTAGAAAATCCGAACGGTGTCCGTCGGGCACATTTTCAACAAACATTTTCGGTGAATGTTTGGGCTGGCATGTTGAACGGTATGCTCATTGGACCATTTATGCTCCCAAATCGATTGGACGGGATGCAGTACCTAGACTTTTTACGCAAAATTTTGCCTTCCTTGTTAGAAGATGTGCCATTAAGTGTAAGACAATCAATGTGGTTTCTGCACGATGGTCATATTTGTTACCTCTGTTCGTGGTCTACACCACCGCCGGCGTCTGCTCGGTAGCGCATCAGCTGATTTCATTTTCTGTTGGAGCGGTATGATTTCGGGCAGAGACGTACTTAGCCCTTCTCGTCAACTGGAGAATGAGTACTTTTTCCTTTATTTTTTTTACGTGGTCGCCCTCGTTTCACTACACATTACCTTTGTTATTTCAAAGGCAGTTGTTTCTGAAAAGGAAAACCCCAACTTTGCGGACATCCTGTATATATATATATATATATATATATTAGACGAAAATACCGTTGGTTTGCGAAATAATTGTAAAGCCTGGTTTTATTGCTGCAAGTTATTCAAGAAGGTATTCAAAACATGGTCAACAAAGAATGAGAAAACTTGTTTTTTGGGACTCAATCCAAAGTGTCGGCAGGAACCACAACAAAATTGGAGTAGATTAGTCAAGTAGTTTTTGGAATTTCTAATTGTTTATCCCAAAACACCTGTTTTCCGGCCATCAGTACTAGTTTGTTGAGCAATATACTGGGTTAGTTTAAAGGGCATTTTATAGCAAAATATACTAGTTTACCTTGCCGATATGAATCGCAAACCATTCCGGAATATAAATGTTATTTTTATGCAAAAAAGGATGAGCTACGTTTTTTCTTCTAAACAAATTCAAGCATTTCGTATTTGTGAGTAATTCCCAACAAAAGATGATAGACACATCCGATCTGTTTTAAAATGTGTATAGTAACGTATGTTTTTCGCATAAAAATAACATTCATCTCTGGGAATGGTTTGTGAGTTATATCGGCAAGGTAAACACGTGTATTTTGCTATTAAATGCTCTTTGATCAAACCCTGTATATTACTCAATAAACTAGTGGTGATGGCTGGAAAACAGGTGCTTTAGGATAAACAATTAGACATTCTCAAAAAACTACTAGACCAATGTAATCTAATTTTGTTGCTGTTATTAAGAAGTATGAATCCTACAGATTTCAAGCAGTTGCATGAAATTATCGTCGCATTACCTACAAGTGCCAACACCCACTTTTTGCCTCGTTTTTGGACCATAACGTTTTTGCTATTAGTCGGATCTTTTTACATGTGACCTCATTTTGTAGGTCTCATAAATGCCTAAAAATATCATATAGAAAGTTTTTTCGTTCCTGTCAACACTTTGAATTGAATCCCAAAAAACACATTTTTTCATTCTTTGTTGTCAAATAAAAAGTTTTCCCACAAAAATTGGTGTACCCATTTTTTGCGTCCATTTTTAAATACCCCTTTCAACAACTTGCACCAATAACCAATTATTTCGGGGAAATTTTCTAATATGATTAGATAGAAGCCCCAAAAATATTTTCTAGATTCACCCTTGGATTATGGTTTCTAAACATTTTATACAGGATAACAGGTCAATCCTGCAAATGCACTTAGAACATAAAATATTGCTTCAAGTACCTTTAAAAAAATGCCTTACGGACCTTCACGATGAAGTTACAGGCCGCAGGATTACTACGTAAAAAACCTGTAAAATGCCATAAAAAATAACAGAATAGAAGAAGAAAGGAAGGCGGCATTCAACCAGGTTGATCTTCCCTACAACCCACAGCACCCATACATGTATGACCATATTTTACTTGATAATTTCTAGAAATAGGACCGTATATTAGCAATGTCCTTATTTTCATTTGGCGATCGTAAAATTGCAAAATTCGAAAATAATCTCAATCATCTATATTTACGTTAAAACCCATATCGATGTCACTAGACCGACGCTACACTAGGCTTTAAATGTTCATATGTATATTTTTATTGCGCTTCTGTTTACAATACATCTGGTAGCAGAAAATTGGGAAATAGTTCCAATATTTGTTTTAGTTATATGCAGGTTTACATCCGGTTGTTATATTTCATACATATACTGAGTGACATAAATAGGTAAACACCTACGTATGTTTATTAGAATTCCAGAATTTTTTACATATCGATTTATCTTGCCAAGATCACCAAGTGATAAAACGGTCAGGTTTTTCTGTTAAGTTTTTGTGGTGGCGGCGTGTATTGTTTGGTGATAAAGAAGCATTGAGTTTTCGTACATTTACGGTGCCAGTTAAATGTTAAAATTCGTGTAGCTTCTTAAGAAGCCTTTTTGTGATTGCTCAGAATGCTTAGAGTGCGTAGAATTCGCCTGGTGTCCCAGCTAAGTGAGAGAAGAGAGAGAAATAATTCTGTGGGACCGGGGATGGAATCGGGTCGTCTTTAGCGATGAGCCCCGCTTCTGTCTGGGGATGCACGATGATCGGGCAAGAGTGAGAAGCCGACGTGGTGAAAGACGTGACCCACAATGTGAAGAGAGCGTCATGTCCACCTACCACATGTTGCCAGAGGAGCGTCGTTGGCATTCATTGATCAACATCGCATCAACCGTTTGCAACACCCTCCACAAACTTCAGCAGCTCTTACTCACGAAGTTCAGTAGCCTGGAATGAGATGCCCCAACAGGATATCGACCACCAGTACGATGCCCAGGCGTTTCAATGAATGTAATGGGTGATTTTTTTGCTAGTATCTTTTTGCAACACTTGTTCAGTTTGGTCTATAATTTAACCATGAATCGACTTAAGAACGAACAACGCTTGCAAATTATCTATCAAAATTCATGCTCGGTTAAGAGAGTGCATCGAGCACTGCTTCCAATTTATGGGCAATTTGGTCGGCCTACTGAGGGAGCTATTCGGAAGCTTGTGACTAAATTTCGAACCCAGTTTACATTATTGAACATTAAACCACCAACACGCAGACGTAGAGGGAGGACTGAAGAAAATATTGCGGCTGCATCCGCCAGTGTTAGTGATGACCGTGAAATGTCGAATCGCCGCCGTTCGCAGCAACTGGGCCTCTGTTACTCCACTACGTGGAAAATTTTGCGACAGGATTTGGGTGTAAAACCTTATAAGATACAGCTGGTGCAAGCATTGAAGCCACATGACCTCCCACAACGTTTCCAATTTGGTGAATGGGCGCTGGCAAAGTTGGAGGAAGATCCACATTTTTATCGAAAAATTGTGTTCAGCGACGAAGCTCATTTCTGATTGAATGAGTACGTTAACAAGCAAAATTGCCACATCTGGAGTGAAGACCAACCAGAAGCATTGCAAGAGCTACCAATGCATCTCGAAAAAATCACTGTTTGGTGTAGATTATGTGCCGGTGGCATCATCGGGCCGTACTTCTTCAAAGACGACAATGGCCGGAACGTAACAGGGAATGGCGAGCGCTACCGTGCGACGATAACAAACTTTGTTTTTCCAAAATGGAAGAGCTGGGCTTGACTGACATGTGGTTTCAACAAGACGGTGCCTCATGCCACACCGCGCACGAAAAAATGGCCCTATTGAGAGGCGAGTTCGGTGACAGTTTATCTCACGTTTGGGGCCCGTCAATTGGCCGCCTAGATCGTGTGATTTAACGCCGTTGGACTATTTCTTGTGGGGCCATGTTAAGGCTAATGTCTACAGGGATAAGCCAGCAATGATTGACGCACTGGAAGCCAATATTGAAGCATTTATTCGTGAGATACCGGCCGATATGTTGGAGAGAGTGTGCCAAAATTGGACCTTGCGCATGGGCCATCTAAAGAGGAGCCGCGGCCAACATTTACATGAAATAATCTTTAAACATTAAATTATATCGACCGTTCTATCGACTCAAATAAAGATTTAATCGTTTTTTTTCCAATTTTTTGTCCTATACCTCTTAAAAAATCACCAGTTATAAGAAATCGTACTGAACCAGCTCCTGCAGTCTGTGGACGAATCAAGCTGAAAATTTATTTATTTTACTAATAAGGGACACTGAACATATATGCCAAAAATTATTAAAATCGGATAAACATATGTAGGTGTAAACCTTCTTTTGTCACTGAGTATATGTGTTGGCAATCTGTACATTTATGAGTTATGAATAATTACAACGCATTTTCCGTTCCATATTTTTGTTAAATTGATACCTCCATATAACGTGTATCACTAGATATTGCACATGACTTATGTCGTTACCGGTTTGGGACGCTGTTATCAACATGGGTTTCATTAGATTTTTAGCATCCCCGAACAGCATTGTATAAAATTGTCTACATGGAAAAAATGCCCAAAATGGATTGTATAACAACATTATTATTCATGTTGCTTTTGCACAAACATAGGATACCCTGCTCCAGTGGCGCTCTCAGGATTTCAGTCTGGGAGGGGTAAAATGGAAAGTAAGTTCTCAGTGTGACGAACTGAAGTGTTATAATGATTTAACATTAAAAGCATCGACATATGCAGACATATGAATTTGTTACAGTTATTTCTGTAGAAAATATAGTACATACAATTTTTTTTAAATATAATTTGCCATCTCGGACGAATGAAATGCACTGAAGTGCTTATACAGGGTGTTTCAGTTTATTGTTGCATAACCTTAAGATTCGATAGAACTTTTAAAATTAATACATAAACTCTACATAAACATGGTTCGAAAAATGCGTGGCTTCCGAAATACAGGGTGTTTAAATTTACTTTCTAAAATAGTTTTTTTTCCAATATTTCGAACAATATTTGATGTATAATAGTGAAAATTCGTATACAAGAGTTTTTTGGTACGACAAAACGAACCATGGGCATAGTTTTACTGTAGCCGCTAGAGAGATTAAAATGACCGAAAATTTTTCTTTGTGCAATTTTTTGCTTTTTGAATAAAAAAAATGAATCCTCGCACTTTTCTGCATAAGAAAGCTCTCTTGTGAGTTTTCATTATAGTTAGTCATTTTTGAGATATTTCGATTTTTAAGGTTCGATGCATTTTTATCTATGGGAAAATAATATTTTTTTTTACATTTTCGATTTGGGCATTACAAGTAATTAAGATGATCGTTTAGATTGTATTTTTAAACACAGCAATACTTCCTAACTCCAAATAAACACAAAAGACCAGAATATTAATTTGTTTAATTTCCCAATATTATTTTAACAAATTAAATTAATTATTTACAACTAAAATACTATTGGATAGTTAGGTCAAACATACAAAATCTAAAGTAATTGCTCGAAATGTAAACCCAATTGTTCAATACACAATTCACATCTACGAATGATCGAACGTGGTATAGCATTGTTCAAATAAGGCCTTATTTCATCACATGCATTCCTGATTCTCTCTATTAGCATATCTATTGTGGTTACGGGAGTCTGGTACACTTTTTCTTTTAGAAATCCCCACACAAAAAAATCTAATGGATTTAGGTCAGGGGATCGTGGAGGCCAGGTGACTGGCCCTCCACGGCCGATTCATCTTTCTGGATAATTTTCGTCCAGCCAGCTTCTAACTATTCTCGAATAATGAGCTGGACAACCATCAAGCTGGAACCAGGCCAATCTTCTTAAATCTAACATAACATCATCCCACATATTTGCATGTTCAGCATTTAAAAATTCCAAGAGCCTTGCAGGCAAAAGGTAGGGCCCAAATAGTCGATTACGGTAGATACCAATCCACACGTTCACGTAAATTCATGCTGAAAATTTCTTTCCCGAACTGCATGCGGATTTTCATGCGATCAAATATGTTGATTATGAAAATTTACCACTCCACGTCTAGTGAAGCATGACTCATCGGTCCATAAAACGTTACTTAAAAACTCCCTATTATTATCAGTTCTATCAAGAATCTACTGACAAAATCTGTTTCTTCGTTCTCCGTCCCCTGGCTGTAGTACTTGCACAGGTTGCAAATGGTAAGGACGTCTATGGTCACTTCTAAGAACACGGTGAACATGGCTTGCTGAAATACCCTAGGCACCAGAAACTCTCCTAACACTTGTGGTCGGATCTCTATGAAACTCACGCAGAATCATACGGGTAAATCTGCGCTGACGAACATTTATGTTTTGACCCCTTTGGAGATTTCCAAAACCATTTTCAATTATTTGGCGATGCACTCTTACAAGTTGGATATCGTCTGTTTGGAAATCTTCGTGCGTATTCTCTGGCTGCTTCTGCTGCGTTTTCATTTACAAAGCCATAAGTACACAAAATGAATATCCGCTAACTCTTGATTGGAGAATAAAAATGGCATTTTCATAAAACTTACAAAAAAAAAATAGGTAAAAGAAGCTAAATTTCGTGCATTCACAATTGCAAAAAAACATTTCAGGTTTCAACAGACAACAAAACTAACGGTCAACTAATTGACGTTTAACCTTATTCTGCTTTCAATTTCAAAAATATTTGCAGGCACAGCCTACTTCTAAAAATTATCGAGATACTGACTTTTTAACGTTATTTTATCATAAATAATTAAAAATGCATCGAACCTTAAAAATCGAAATATCTCAAAAACGGCTAACTATAGCGAAAATTTACAAGAGAGCTTTTTTATGTTGAAAAGTACGAAGAATCAGTGTTTTTATTCAAAAAGCAAAAAATTGCACTAAGAAAAAATTTTCGGTCATTTTAATACACTACAGGTACAGTAGAGAGCGCCCTCTAGCGGCTACAGTAAAACTATGTACATGGTTCGTTTTGTCGTACCAAAAAACCCTTGTATACCAATTTTCATCAAATATACATCAAATATTGTTCGAAATATTTAAAAAAAAAACTATTTTATGAAGTAAATTTAAACACCCTGTATTTCGGAAGCCACGCATTTTTCGACCCAGGATTATATAGACTTAATGCATTAATTTTAAAAGTTCTATCGAATCTTAAAGTTATGCAACAATAATCTGAAACACCCTGTATACAGGGACTTCCGAGGCAAAATATACATAGATGATAACGATAGCTGGAGTATGGACCAAACACTTCGTAATAGAAATTATATTAAATTTCCATTTTTTCAGACACGATTCTTTTATAGTATGATAATTAAAAACAAACAAAAATTAATTTTCTGGCTTATGCGTGACAAATAAAAAACCAATATAACTAAAAAGATAGCGTTAATACCAGCCAGATCAACAAAACTCTGCTTGTTCACTTCCCAGCCAAATTTTGTTGCGGACTCCGGACTGGTACAGAATTTAGACACTAGACTAGACCACAAAAGACTAGACTATACCTGTTCCAACAGGAAGAAGCGCACACCGTTGGTGGGAGAGTAGTCGCTAGTCGCATGCACACTGAGCGGGTTGGCAGTGTTGCCGCTATCCTTTCTTAAAGTCACAGATTTTTTTGTAAGACGTTTACTTTATACTACCTTTTCAAAGACTGCTCGAGTCGTCTGAGGAGGGGGGGAGGAATCACCCCCTTTATCCACCCCCCCGTGGGAGCGCCAGTGCCCTGCTCAACTGGAACTACGAATCTGAAAGACTTGTTTTTCTCAGTCCACAAGAAACATGCTTTGTCTCATAGAACTCCATATTTTTCTGGCTAAATAAGGCTTCATTTGTCAAAAACACTCCTTACTGACGTTCCATCCACCACCGTGGCCTTTCTGTAAGTACACATAATTGTCAATTGCAATGTATTAGATATTCCGTAGATTACGACCAAACATCTAATATTTTTTTCCTTTCACTTTTATCTGTATGTTCAGCAAGGCCACCGTGGTCTTCGACATATGTGGCTTCAAATATGGAGTTCTACAAGAAAAAGCAGTTTTGTTATACGCTGAGAGAAAATAAGTCTTGCAGATTGACTTGATCTGTGCAGGCTATCCACCTTCTCGAGGGTATTTGAGAAATATGTTATGTCTCTCTGCAACTCATCAATTTCTTTCACAGATTCAAATTATTTAATAGTAATCTGTTTGGATTTGGAAAAGGCATGTCAACCAAAAATGCCGTACTTCGTTTCCTAGATGATTTATATCTCAAGATGGATAAAGGAGAAAAATGTGTAGGTATATTTCTTGATTTAAGCAAAGCTTTTGACTTGGTTGACCATGCTATTCTGCTACATAAAATGGATAGATATGGTATCAGAGGGAAGCCATTTGACTGGTTCCATAGCTATCTGTCCGATAGAAAGCATGTCGAGGTACAAAATGCACAGTCCAGCCAACATTTCTACCATACTGGTGTTCCACAAGGTTCCATACTTGGTCCTCTGTTATACATAATGTATGTCAATGACTTCTCATCCGATTGCTCGGTAATGTATGCTGATGACACTTCTTTACTTGTTAATGGAAAAAACCTAGAATCTGTTGTAAGACTTGCCATTTCAAGCTTGACTGGTGCAGGTAAGTGGTTCAGCAATAATGGGCTCGTCTTAAATAATCAGAAATCTGTTTTCCTTAGATTTAACCTTTCCACCTCACCAATGGATCACACTTTATTAATAAAATCGTTTGGCAAATCAATAAAACAAGTGGATGCGACTCAATTTTTAGGGATATATATATCTCAAAATTGTAGATGGGATACGAATATCGAGAAAAGTAGCCTAAAGATCGCCCCACTCTGTTATTGTCTGAACCAGTTAAGTTTTGTTGTGGAGAAGTGGATATTACTGATATTTTTTCATGCGCATATCCATTCAGTCTTAATTTATGGAATAGAAGCATGGGGAGCATCGTCCTAGCTGCAAAGACTTTTTGTGTTGCAAAAAAAGGCTGTCCGAGTAATAGCTAAAATTGGAAGGCTCACTAGCTGCAAGGATTCATTTAGAACATTAAAGATTTTGACCTTACCATCTGTATATATACTCAATATACTTATCCTTGCTAAAACACAATTGAGCAAGTTCAATTCTGTAGGCACTGGTGCTTACTTTACAAGAAACAGTCAAGTATTGGAGGTGTCGTCGCATAGATTGGCAAGAACGGAGGACAGCCCTAGATACATGGCTATTAAGTTTTTCAACAGACTCCCCAACAATTTGAAGTCACAATCACTGAACACTTTTAAAAGAACAGTTAAACAGTTATTACTGGAGAAAGCTTTTTACTCTATTGAGGAATTTTTTATGTGTAAATGTCTTGTTTGATTTTGATCATTGTTGTTTGAATGTCAATGGTTTGTCCTTTATATCGCTTTTTTTATGTATACATATATGTTTTATATTTATAAATTATATCTATACGCTAATTTGATTTATCTGTATTCATATTTGGAATACGCCATATGGGGTACGAATATGTGTGCGTCCACACTAACGTGATTTGTTATTAGCTTTTGTAGTGCTCTGACTGACTTATCCTATATCACATCTGTGATCATACAGGACAAATAAATTATCATTATTATTATTATTATTATTATTATTATTATTATTATTATTATTATTATATATATTTATCTCTCTCCCAGATGACAGTCCCAATCCCAAAAGCGCAAAACAACCCAGAACTATTGTCGGCACATCCCGATTGGCTGTTATTCAGTCTTGGACTCTTAATGCTCTATCTGCATCGTTTATGCACCTCAAATAGCGACTCATCAAGTCAAATAGCTTTAAATTCTATAAACTACTTGACAATAAAGTTACTTGGAACGTAATGCCTGATCGACTTTTTTTTATTGTTCTAGTTGACTTTAGGTCAATCATTTTCAAGCTACGTGATGGCAAGTTTTATTTTTTTCTTCTACAAGTTTGGTGGTAATGATGATTCTACGATCAAATACGATACCTTGAGCTCAATCTTAATAAAACACTAAACACGGATGACCTCATCAAAGAAAGGATGTTTCCATAGAAGTGAAATTCAAAATAACTGGATGGTTTCTAAATGAATTATAACGATAATGCTTCACTCAACTTGGTTTTTCTGTTGTTCTACTTGAGTTGAGGTCAACCATGTTCAAACTAATTGATACTTGATGGCAAGTTATATTTTTGTTATACTAAGGACCTCGTAGGAAATCGAGCCTTCAAAATTTCCACGAGCCATCTCAAATAATGCATGCAAATAACGTTGACAAACTAAAAAACACGAAATCGGTAGATAGTGTCGTTGAGATTTGATAGATTCAAGGTAGGAACAGAAAATCGGCGCCGGTGCAAGATCGGCGGCAGATCAAGGGGTTTCGAACCACAAATGGCCATTTTCCTATAGCGCTATAATTATGAAAACAAACTTAAGCTTCTTATTATTCAAAAAAGAAAAATAAAAACGAAACAACTATTATAGTTGTACATATTTTTTTAAAAGAACAAAGTATAATGACCACACATCTTTAGCTATTATACATGCTACATAACAGGTACAATTTGAAAATAATTATTGTGATATAGGGGTTCAAAATCCAGTCAGTTATCACTTCTATTATTTTTAACTTTACCAACAGGATAAATTCCTTAGAACCCTCATGCGTCTTAACTGGTGGTTAGCGAATTTAAGCTGATTTAAGTATTTCATTTTTTTGCATCGACTGATGAAATAATGTTTTTTCTTCTTCTTAAGCTTACAGTTTTATTGTGCTTACTACGATACGATGAACAAATCATTATCTCTGTAATTTGTGATAAAGTCCTTCAGTTGTGTATTTATAATCTGCTCCTATTTGTAGTACAAACATTATGGAGTGATATCAAGACTTGAATTTTCAGGATCTTGAGAGACATGCTTTTTCAAGTCAAGTAGCTTGAAAATCAAGACAAATCGTGAATCCCCAATCTAAAATACGAGAAAGAGTACTTTACCTCGTCAAGGGTGCCATTTTGCTTGCCTTAGGGCCTTATCGTCACAATTGTAGGACGCCTTTATGGCCTCCTTGATTTCCATAGTATCTTCTTTCCTTCAGAATGGTTGAAGTATTTCTAGGTTTCTACTGTTCCGTGTCAGCGTCAGCGCTCTTCTATAATGAGGCTGTTTTCTTTTTGAATTGTAGTATATTTCGGGCTGATATAACATATTATATAAGTCAAAGGTATGAACGATTTGATGCAGATTGATATTTATAACATAACCTGAAAATAGGGTGCTGATACGGTAGAGTAGAAAACTATGAAAATCAAGGAGGCCATAAAGGCGACCGTAGGAATGACTGACTATACGACCCTTAGAAGGTAAACAATTTTAAATAGAACGGTTGGGCCTCAAGGTGGCAAAGCTAAAGATCTGCGAATTTGGGGTCCAATAACTTTCTCTCAGTGTAACCGAATTTTTGTCACCTACTTATATCCGATCAAGATATGAGATAAAATCAAAAGCAAACATCATGAAGTGAACAAGGTGAAGATAACGATGTGATAATGGATGAGTTTTCGTTTATGGACTTTGATTTGCTGGAGGTGGCTCGAAACAGTTGTTTCTCTGTGGTAGATCTGGCTCTGGAAAACCTGGAGCTTTATGATTTTAGTGTCGACTCGCAGGACGAGAATGGAAACACTTTGCTACATTACGCTGCTGCTACAGGTAAACTACTGTTAAATCAGGCTAGCTATACAAGCCTGTTTTATAAAAATACGTATTTACGGATTTTACAACGGACCTATGTTCCTAATGGTAAATGAAGAGTTTTCCGGAAGACTGGAAGTGTTTTATCGAGCTTCAGTTAGTGCTGGAGAAATTATTAATGACTGTTGAAACATATTTTGTGGTATATGCGGAAGCGTTTAAGGTACGGATGACTGTGGAATTCAAGGGTTTCGATTTTTAATAGCTATATTCATGTTTTGGCGAAAGTAGGCAGCATTTTGGGCTACTTACTAGACATTATTTTAAACGTAGGTAAAAAATGTATAGTACACGTTAATAGCCCTATTATGTGCCAGATACTAATGATTTCAATGTAATAATATACTTTTGGTTTATATACTGAAAAACAGATACAATTCCAAACCGCACAGCCCCACATAACCTCAAATATAGCGGCGCGCGGTGAGCGCGTCTCGAAGGGCAGGAAATTCCAGAATAAACACACAGCTTCTACGTGTGTAAATGCTTATTAGTACGCATAATTACATATTTCTTTTCTCGATATTCACGGTACAGCTCAACATTTAAGTCTAGTACTTCAACTCCAAAAAGTACTCTAGATTGTCGTACCTCTAATAACTTCCGTGTCTGTAATGGATTGACTCTGTACAGTTTTTGTCGGACATCCGTAGACTTCCCCCGGTTTTGTAAATCACAGAACAAAACATTTTGTTCCAAAATAGTATTTAGACGTTTTGTAGTAGAATTTTTGTCACAGAAAATTATTGTTCAGTCAAAAAAATCTAGAAATGCTAGTAATTTCAAGATCATCAGTACCTCAATCGTTTTCTTCGGACGTCACAAAACATGTTTCAACAGTTATTAAGATTTTTCTCGTGTTAACAAAAATTCGATAAAGCCCAGGTCAACACGGTCTGTCATTTAGAGGTACACCACATCTTACTGGGTAACTTTTATTTACTTCGCCACTGGGCGAGGAAGTATTGTAATCGTGAAAAATTTCGAAAATGAGATGTTTTTGGATTTTTTGTGACATGTACATCACGAAAAACTACTTACTCCTTTCTGTCTGTCTGTCGGTGGAGTTTCTAACTTCAAGGTACTTCACGAATTTTGATGAAATGTTTACACAATGCCAAGAACAAAAAAGCTTCCTAATTTTGAAAATTAGTCCAGTGGCGGCAAAGAAAACGTCCAGCTTCGTTTTTTGACGAAAACATTTTTTAGGGGTTAGAATTAGAGGTTGGAGGCTGCAGGGGGAGAGGAGGGTATATTTAAATTTTTTGATTTTAGTATAATTATGGTTTCCCCATACATTTGTCTTTAAAACTCAGAATGATGGAGAAATCTTCTCCACGCGTGTTGCTTTCTACTATCTGGGCGTAACAGACTGCTTGTTTGTTCTGCTTGTACTGTGGCGGTGCTTCTGTGGGCGCTGCCGCGTCTGACAATATGGGGAGGGGCAGCGTTGCCAGATGGATGGTAACTATACCGGTAGGGCAGGGAAAGAATGCCTGTGGACTAGTTGTATCGACCTGTTTGACTGACTTGATCCGTCTAATTTCTCTATTCTACATGTTCGTGGCTAATGCTTTTCTCATAGGGCCTAACTTGTGCTGAAATTGACGCCATTTGCTCATTAAGCGTCGAAGTTGGAAAAAAACACTTTTCTGAGTGCACTCAAAAACGAAGGAGTATTGGTTAAGGTGGCTCACAGAAGAGTTGTAGAAGATGAAAATTCCTTTGAAATGAGAACTCATATGTCCAACTTGCTATACCGGTTATGTTGCTAGACAGCTGGTAAGGAATGACGATAGTCAAAAAAATTAGTAGCAAAGATCCATTTAGGAGGTATTTTCATACTCTACAAACTTACTTTGGAGTAGTTTCACAAATACTTCATAGTTTTCCTAATGCCTGATATTTTCTGACTGGTTAATAATAAAAAAGTTACCCAGCAGCATTTTTCGTATATCTATATGAAAAACCGTTTCTTTTCTTTCAAGAGAATAATTCTTTTATAAAAACCGTCCATACGCTTTTTTCCGAAATACTAGACATCTCAATCTATACTGGAATCAGAAAAGGGTAAGGATTACTTTACATCTACTGCCAAACAGAATGAAAAGAATTTCCTTTCACTTCCTCGTCCTGTACTAATCTTTGTTGAAAAACTTTATTTATGATTTATCATAGGGCAAGCCAAGAACTTTGAGTGACCTTTGAGTGGTGATAAACATAAATAAATTAGGCATATTCAATCATCTGTTTCTGGTAGTTGCAGTCATAACCTAGCAACAGCAGGTATTTGCCGTGACCACAGGCAATTTTACTGTAAAAAGCCACTGGGCTCAAAAATGCGGACATAATGCTCGGAAAATCGATGCATAAAATATAACTTACCGCCCGTAATTAAAGAAAATAAAGTATTGATGAGGGCGTTAAGGTGTAACATTCCGAGCGTTAATTCCTAGTTTTTTTTTTTTTTTTTTTTTATATATATATATCGAAACAGCCGCGCAGGCAGAAGCCTAAATGCCGGAACACCGCGGCTGCTATGATGATCCCAAAGAAATTTTGTTAATACGATTTTTGAACTGCCTAAGGTTAGTAGAACTGGGAAAAGCTTCCTCCCGTAGTTTGTTCCACAATCTAGACACCCTCGGGACAAAGGAGCGGTCGTATCGGCCAGTTCTGGATGTACGAAGTTTGACACGGTTAGGATGGGACGCCGAAGTCAGGCGGGTCTGTCTGGCAGGCACATCGCGCGGCGGCATCATGGAAGAGAGCTCTGAGGAGCAAAGCCCGTTGGTGTAGCGATAGAAAAGAGCTAGATCGCCGACGGCCCGCCGGTGCGAAAGAGTCCCGAGACTGTCTGTTAGAGAAGAGTCATCGATCAGTCGGGCCGCCCTCCTCTGGACAGCATCGAGCATGGACAATGTAGTCGGGGCGGCAGCACCCCAAATGTGTGAGCAATACTCGAGGCTAGGCCTTATCTGGGCCTTGTATAGAGTGAGAAGGTCATGCGGAGAAAAGTACTTCTTAGCCCTAAACAAATAGCCTAGCTTTTTCCCAGCAGCTGCAGCTATTGAAGAGATGTGTTCGTGCCAGATCAGGTCCTCGGTGATCTGGACTCCGACCAGCCGAAATGAATGGCTCTTTGGTAGGACTCGACCGTCCATCGAAACTGTATGAGCGCTAGGACGCTTTTTGTTCGTCAAAGTACAGTACTGGGTTTTGGAAGCATTGAACTGTACAAGATTGTTGCGTCCCCAAGCAGTGATAGCCTCCAGGTCTCTTGTCAGAGAAGAAGTCGTCGCTAGTCTTCTTTTTTCCAGCTCAGCGGCAGAGATCGGCTTGTCACTCTGAATTCCTGCATGTAGAGTGCTGTCATCAGCGAAGCTGTGGATTGGGTTGATCGTGCAGGAAAGGAGGTCGTTGATATGTAAGAGAAACAGTGTTGGAGCCAAGACCGATCCCTGGGGAACACCCGCGTTGACGTTGTGGGATGAAGAGGAGAATCCGTCAATTACGACGGATATCTTGCGGCCAGAGATAAAGTCAGCCACCCATCTGCAAAGCTTTTCTGGGAGGCCGTAGAATGGAAGTTTGCTCAAGAGGTCAGCGTGCCATAGCTGATCGAACGCTTTCGTGATGTCAAGAGCAACGACATGAGCCTCACCATGAGACTGGATGAGTTTACTCCACAGTTGCGTGACGTAAGCTAGGAGGTCCCCTGTGGATCGTTGGTGCCGGAAACCGTACTGCCTGTCGCTAATCAAGCTGTGACGTTCGAGGTAGTCCAGAAGCTCGCGATTTATGCACCTCTCCATCACTTTACTTATAACAGAAAGCAGAGCTATAGGCCTGTAGTTGTAAGGGTCGGTTTTAGATCCTTTTTTTGGGATGGGCTGTACATGAGCGAATTTCCAGTTTTCTGGGAAGGTGCCGGATTCATAAGATATCTGGAAGAGACGCGAAAGAACTGGAGCAAGCTCAGGGGCACATCTCTTCAGTACAATGGCAGGAATCAAGTCCGGACCAGAAGCTTTGTTGATGTCGAGCGACAAGAGCACTCGTCTTACGGTCTTATGCCTGAATGTTACCTCCCGCATAGTGTGGGGAACCCTTTGAATTGACGGCACTTGGGCGTTGGTGGGGACGTCCATGGTGGAGTTGGCAGCAAAGATCTTGGCTAGCACTTCCGCCTTGGCCTTTGAGTCGAATACAACAGTTCCATCCTGACACGTAAGTGGTGGAAGGCTACTGTGTGAGAAGTTCTTTTCAATCTGCTTGGCCAGCGTCCAGAAAGACCGACTGCCATTGCGCTGCGACATTACCCTATGCCTAACTTTTATATCATGCTGGGTTTTGGCATTGCGAACCGCTTCGTTATATTTGTTTCTGGACTCGACGTCGGCTTGTCTGTTCTCTACAGTGGGGTTTTGTAAGTAGGTTCTGTGGGCCTTGATCTTCTGCTGGCGAGCAGTGTCACACGATTTGTTGAACCAGCCGTTGGACCCTGGTATAGGAACTTTCACTGTGTGAGGGATGTATTCCTCCATTCCGACGTGGATAATTTCGGTTATTGAAGAACAGACAGTCGACGCATCCGCGTCAGTGAAACAGACATCTCTCCAAGGAAAGCTAGAGAAGAAGTCTCTGAGCCCCTCCCAGTCGGCATGTCCGTAATGCCAAGTTTTGCGGCCTGTGCGAGTTTCTGCGGCCACAGCGGCTTCTGACCGAAACCTAACCTCCACAACACCGTGATCTGAGTTACCCAGGGGGGACAGGACGGCAGTGCTGTAAGGGGCAGGATGCGTGGTCAGAAAGAGATCCAGCAGGCTACTGGCGTGTGACGAGACGCGGGGGAAAAAAGTAGGGCTCGTCACCAGCTGGGTCAGCCCTTGAGTAAGAGCGAACGCTTCGACTGCACGACCTGCTGCATCGGTCTTATTTGAGCCCAACCAAAGCTCATTATGGGCATTGAAATCACCGAGAAGAACTACCTCTGAAGCGGGGTGATTGATGTTCAGGAAGTCGATCTGGACGGCGAGGTATTCGAGTAGGTCATCCCAGTTATGGTTCGAGGGAGAGCGATAAAGGCAGCAAATAAATTTGGGTGATGTTTTGGAATTGAGGCGAAGCCACAGAATGTCCTTCCGGTCTGATTCCAAAGAAAGATCCCTGGAGCAGGAAAGACTGCTGCGGACAAAAGCCACAACTCCCCCGTTCTTTCTCAGATTGGAGTGCACCTCGTAGTTTGGGAAGTTGAGATGGTTAATCGGTGCAGCCTCTGAGATTTTTGTCTCCGCCAAGAAAAGCACGGCGGGACGATTGGATTGCAGGTAGTGATGAACAGCATCAATGTTGCTGTTGATCCCGCAGATGTTCGAAAAACAAATTTTATCTTCGATGTTGTTCCCTCGAGCCCACCCTCCACCCGGACATTCCGAGAGTGGAGTGAGTTTACGTCCGGAGTTTTTAGTGCTCGAGGGATCCATCATCATTAATTTCTTTGTTTTGGTAGATAACCGACTGCATAGCTTAGGTGTGGAAACATGCGGACATTTATAAGACACCCTGGGAAAAGCTAGCGGGTGGTACTGCCTCGGTCGACTGGTCCTTGTCTACCACCTTCTTTTTACGTATTAGTGATGTTAAATAGACCTATAGTTTTCAGCCTATGGGAAAGTAACCACGCATATATCCCATTATCCCACTGGACACGTAAATAACTAAAATTAGACATACACTTTAAATGCACCCCGAAAGTGGACAAGCGAAAACGCAAATATACCATTTTTAGATAATAAAAGAAGAACAAATACCCTACATTTTTTAACTACATGCCCCAAAAATTAATGGTTTCATTTTGGTACTGAAATCGGCCTTGTTTGGATTAAGGTAAGCCCTAACCGTTTATTCCTCTATTTCATCCTGTCTGAAATATGAGGGGTCATTTGTCAGGATCCTGCGCGGCACAGATAGTTGTTAAAAATGACCGCGATTATAGTGGACAGTGCTAAATATCTTACGGAAAGGGGATATGGGATTTAATACAAAACAAGGGAGGAGGTTCACAGTTTGTGATGCCTCAAGTTCGGTTATTATTCTAACAAGTTACAAGTAACACACATACACACATAAGACGCCCTATTATGTGCATGGAGTAACATATTTACTCGTACTATACTGAGAAAACATGATCAGTTAAACAGTTGCCCTGGATACTTTTCATTTAAACTATTTAATAAGTTTAGGTAATTTAGTTATTTTAAAAGGTACATTCAAAACAAGGAAAACAGTTCCACCATTTATTTGAATTTCGGACTCAGCAGGACTCGGCAGGGCTCGGCTCGTCATTGGTAAATGATCGGTAGTATGCGACAGACGCAATGCCGGTGACGCGCTTCGAATTCCTCAGCATCATATGTAATGTATATATGTGATTTTCGCGAGGTGCCTCGTACTCGAATGTTGCCGTTGTTGGTGTACCAACTGTGAAATGGATCAATCATGGTGATCAAGTGAAATACTAGAGAAGAAGGTTAGAATATTTCACGCTCCCAATAAATCACTCTGTACTGCTAGTCGTGACGGAATGGAAAGAGCTTTGAAATTTAATTTATGCAGCCATCCTTAGAACAATGAAGGACATTCATCCCAAATCTGTGCTTAGCATAGGATTGATGTGCTTTCTGCTTTTATTTTATATTTTATATGGAAAATGGAGCCTCCTGTTGGTGCAGACTTTGTAGTATTTGGGAATATGATAGTTTGTTTAGAGTCGAGTTTATATATATGTAACTGCGTTGAAAGCGGGTAAATATAATATAGTTTGATTATTAGAATTAAAAGTAAAATTATTCAGCTTAATGCATTATTTTCCCTAGTTTCTGAATTTAAAACAAATCATTGGTTCTAGTGAATAGTGATATAACCTGTTTCTGAACCATCAGACAAATAATTAGTAAAACTTGGTCCCAAATATATTAAGTTCACAACCAATAAATATGAAAAATTTCGAATTTCGTTAGCAGTTTTTATTTTGGTTCGGGGACATCACATATCAAAATCAAGTTTTTAATTTTTTTTAAGGTTTAAGATTTGTCAGAGTACAGTTACAGACATTATTTAGTGAAATGTAATTTGTGCTTTTAAATTCCAAATATTATCCTAATATACTTCTAAATCTGGATAAAATAGTTCATTATAAATAGGCAAATATTTCTGAACTAATTAAAGAAATTTAATAAATATAATTAAATTGTTTTACTTGGAGCAGGTAAATGCAAAACTTCATTAATTTTAATCAATTGGTGTACTCAATTTAAATAAATGGCTGAACAAATCTAATTAAATGATTGTGTTTTGGATTAATTAAGCTAGTTTCATCGATTCAACTAAACTGTTTTAGCGATTGGAGAATAATTAAACCAATCAAACCTGTTATATTATTCAATTGACTTAATCAAAATTTAAAATTCGTTTCCTTAATTTCTTTTCTCGCTGTAAAAATTTTATAATTTCTCCATCAGGTAACTTGGAGACCGCCAACAAGCTAATCACCTTGGGAGCTTATACAAACATCCTGAACAACAAAGGTCAAACCCCATTGCACGTGGCTTGCCTACATGCACAGCTTCCTATTGCAGAATTGCTTGTTAAAAATGGCGCAAATATCAATGTCACAGACTTTTCTAAGGAGACTCCCGTTTTCAAAGCTGTCAGAGGTCAGTATCACTACTATTAGAAAAAAAATATTGTAACTTCTAATGAGATTTTGAATTTGAGATCAACCGGCTAAAAAATAATTTGTTATGCAGTATTTTTTAGAAGGATGATGATAAAACCGAAACTTGTTTTTCTTCGACACGTAGCGTTGGCTGGCATAATGCCTGTTGTGATTATACAGGGTGTCCCAGTATTCCGTTTATATAGAGGCATGGCGTATCTTTAGACTCAAAATAAGTCGACTGGACATAATTTACCTGTATGCAAAAGGGTGGACATTACCTACACCCCTACATAGATTATAACAATTATTTTGCAATTATTTTTTTTTTATTTAAAAAATCATTTTATAAACTTGATATTTTGTTTCGTTATTGATGGACTCACAAGGAACCTAACCTAACAATGATTGATTTTAGACAACAAACAGCTTTGCGTTAGCAAACTCAGATCGCGCTAGTATCTAAGACTGATAAAACTACGGACGTAACATTTGTTCAGTGATTTTTTAATGAAATTACAGGTGGCAATAAAAATCTCACCAAATTCATCTTGAGCAAAGGTGCCATTGTTAATAGATATAACAAAATCAACGAAGGATTGTTGCACTTGGCTGTTATGCATGATGACATAGAGCTAGTCAAGCTACTTTTGGACAACGAGGAGGATCCAAATGAGCTTACAAATGCAGGTAATTATTTGTAGATTCATTTGTATTTGTCCCTTAAGGGATAACACCACTGTAACGGCGTAAGGAAAAAGTATTAATTTGTCATTTTCTTGTAGAAGGGTTATTGAGCATATATTTAAGAATCAAAAAAGAATATTATCATTATATGGCGTCAAGGAAGTTGACTCTGTACTTCTTACGCCAGATGACAATGACAATTCGATGGACGTACTGACTACGCAGTGGATTTAATTTTTAGGTGAAGCTCCTGTTCATCTCGCTGTTCAGCATTACAACCTTCCCGTACTAAGACTACTGATATCAAGAAAGGCTGAAACCACAATCAAAGACTTCAATAATCGTACCTTGTTACATTTAGCTGTTAAATATAGGAGTACAGAAATATGTGAAGAGCTCTTGTCCACTGATTTGGACGTGAATGCTGCAGACAGGGGTAATTAGATTTTGAATCACGGCTTTGAGATAATTTACTTCAGCCCTTGATTAAGTTTTTTGTCAGTTAATACTTATTTTTTGTCGCTCGAGGAATACTTCTTAAGAAAGAGAAGAGCTGCAAATCCTATTTCGTTTAGCATAATCCAGTTTCCCACCCTTGTCAGAGATCTACGCATCTCGCTTATTCGATTCTTCCTCAAATGGCATTAGATGTGCCAAGGAGCTTGTTCATTTCATTCACATTGCGTCTTAAGTATTTGATCACACTCGCGTATTTATGGAGCTGACATTGGCAAAATACTTCGCATTTCAACTTCAAAATACCAAATTCCTAGCGAACATAAGTTGTGAGCGAAGATGTAACAGACTTGATCAACAAATAAAATTAATTTCATTAATTAAACATTTTTTAATAATATGGAAATCAAGCTACAAAACGATAATGGACCATGATTCTCAATAGCACGTTATTTGGATAAGACTCATTTTCCGTCCGACGATGTCCATGTCCACTTCCCGAATTTATCTCAAAATGGGCGCCAGCATTGTATTCAATTTGTCATAAGTCTTCCGACATAGTAACGAGCAAACTTCATCGATTGGCCGAGCTTGTGGTACATTAGGGGGTTATATTCTTTTGGTATATACGTAATCTTATTCTGTCCCAACCATTCTCGAGCTCTAGTAGCATAATGGAATGTTACGAGGTCTGGACAAAATATTATATCTGAATTCTGATTATGGGTGTTAATAAAATTAAGCAGGTTTTGGTCTATATCTCGGCTTCCACACCTTCTCCTCGAGCTCGACCAATATGGGGTACCGAAACATCAGCATCAGAAATCGATCACCAGACTAGAAAGCTTGCCAGAAAATTTCGGGTTTTCTTTAAATGTTACTTCATTTGGAAAACTTTTAATATTCGAGCAGAATACTTTTCATCATCCATTATAATCTCGAAATTTCTCACAAAATGCCTCAAAACCATGCAACATTCAGGTATTTGGGACACATCCTTCATTTCCTATTCGAACAAGCACGTCACTTTTAGCCAAAGTTATCTACACGATTTTGTACGAGACTCTAGGCTAGAATGATGGTATTGTTTCCGGCTAGATAGTCAACTATGCTTTAAGCGTTTCCTACCAACCTATTATGACGCCCTCGTATAGCTGTGACGTAGAGCGGTCTCGCGACGTCAACCTTAGGCAACCAGAGTTACGCGACCGGGCGTCAGCGCTTGCAGGAGGCACCTGCTGCCATCTAGACCACTTCCATGGAAGTTCGCGGAAACGCTGGAATGTGACTCCGTTCGTCTATAGGAAAATAAATATCCGACCAGATGGCGGAACAAGGCAGTCACAGTCGAGTCTACAGACACAGTCGAGCAATCGACAGCAAGCGATGGCTCACCACACACACTTAGTCATTTAGTACAAGTGTTATAAACTAGTGAAGAAGTAATATATTAGACGTTGGACAGTAAAATAGGTTTTTCAGTTAAGCTGTCAACCCTGTTTTGTTCTTTAGTTTTCGGCAAACTAATGCAATGTATACCGTCTAACATTTTAATGGACTTGGACTTTTGACGGATTTTCAGGACCAACCAACCGTCAATAAGTCATTCTTGGAGTACCAGGAAATTTCATGATCATCATTTTTCTCATTCACTTAGTTATTTCACAAGTGTTTGTATCGTATCAATCTCCTTGGAAAGCCCGTCTGTAAAACTCATCAACTTAATTCTTGATTTCCAACAGAAGGTACAACCCCACTACATTTGGCCACGGAACTCAATGATGCACTGATGGTTTCACTGCTGATTGATAACAAAGCGAACCTTAATATGGAAGATATGGATGGATACACTCCTTTGCACGTAGCTGCTGGTACACGCGACAGTCTGGAAATATTGAAGATCTTAACTGCCAATGGTGCCAAGTGTGATGCAAAGAACTTCAATGGGGACCTGCCAATCCACGTTGCTGCAGGTTCAGGTAAGATTTTCTTGATGACGTTTCTGAAAATTAGGTAAATAGGCGCATAGAATCAGTGCCCACCTCCTTGCCCCGGTCGGTATTCTAAGTCTCAACTGTAGCTTTTAAGCAGATATTTCTAAGCTAGTAAGTCAAAAGTTGCAAGTAGTTTTAGTTGACTGGTTTCTTACAGGAAACATTGAAGCATTTATATTCCTCTATAAGAAGAGCGAATCAGGTGCAACTAACAAAATTGGACTAACCGCCACACAAGTGATTGAAATGAACGGAGATCCTGTGATGTTGCGTCTACTCGCAGAGCTGGACCGGAATAACAATAGTGGGATTCCAGTTCCTGTACTAAAAATACCACGTAGGTCCAGACGTAGATCCAGCAGTGTACGATTCAGTTTAAACGCTACATATGTCAAGGACTGAGTTGAAAAATTATCATCCATGTTGGTCCAACCTATATGAAAATCAACACTACGAAATGTTCGAGAATATTAATCTTGATTTAACTATTTTTTTTGTATTCCCATAAAGTTATAATGCATTCCTTGTTGATTTTGTTATTCGCCTATAATGAAATAACATTTAGTCCAGGAAGTGTCTTCGCATCCGCTCAGAAAAATATTCTGATTTGGTTTCTTTTGCACAATCTTATACAAAAAGGATTCCTTTCAAAGAATTTGCATTTTGCGATACATAAACTTGTGAAAAATAAGTGTCTGAACTACTTTTCGCTCAGGATAAGGCCTTAGATAATAATAATAATAGACGTCTTTATTTCTTTACAACATTGTAGTTCAGCTAATGGCGAAATTTAGCGTTTACTACTCTTACATTTAACCACAAAAGTCACACGCAGATGTTGATAATTTAGAAACATTATTCTCAACAAATTTAAATATTTAGTGATAAATTCTTACAATAAAGCCAAAACGGGCATACTTTCTAAAGCAAAGTAGAAAAGCAAAGACATAATTAGGAGAGTAAAATAAAGCATGACTGTGTAAGCAGTCTTTCAGATTTGATCAACTAGCCTATTGTACGATCAGTTTGGGTGCCTAGGAAACTGGTAGTTACATGCCAGTTATGTAACTATGAAGTATTTGCAGAACTTGTCGTATACTTATTTGTAGGTTCATACTATGTGTCTTGCAAACTGCAGAATTTTCGAATCATTTAATATTCCTAGACATGCTTCGTATTTTATTGCAATTGCGGTAATGCCAAGATCTGGGAATGAAGGTATAGTCCAGTTAGTTGGAACTAAATAAAACTTCAAGACGCTACACGTTTCCTCGTGTGACGCTAACAGAGAACTTCACTTAATGTGATGTAACTTCTCTATCTGATATTTCGTAATAAAACGCAATAATTTAGAGGTTTTGAAAGATCGAGTTTATCAGACTATTACTTTGTCACACAAAATAAATCACAACTGCATTTTAAATTCTTTGTTCAAATGAAAATATGGGATTAATTAATTCCTACCATCCACGCGGGGTTGGCCATCGCAAAGATCTTGTGCGCCCCCGAAATTACTCTCAGTGGAAGGTGGAGTAATTTAATTTTTGTTCTGCATGTTCGTAGCTAACTTTTCTTTCAGAGTGGTTAACTTGTGCCTAATCTTTTGCGAACTGATGACAGCGTTGCGTGTCAGTTACAGACGCCGTTTTTGTATGCAAACTGTTTGTGATGTAAAAGACAATGGTGAGTGGCAATGAAAAGCAATTTGCGTTATGCGACCGACACTGTGCTACTCTCAGAAGATTGATAAACGTTCACTGATTGCGAAGTCAGTATTAACAAAGAGAGTGTGCTTAAATTGAATGTTAAAGAGATCAGAACAATGATAATCAGCAAGAACAATAACGAGAACGCGCGATTCAGTGCAGAATATGCCTTAAGCACAATGAGTAGAAGCTTCAGTTGTCATGGCCGTCATCTAAAGAAGAAATGGGACCACAATAAAGAAGCTAAAGTACGAATTTGGAAAGCACAAAATCCGCTCTACAGAATGTTTTTTGTAATCTATAGCTTAAGTTACACCTTAAACTGCGTGTGTTGTGATCTTATGTGTTCTCTATACTTCACTGTTGTGAAGGAGCATGGTCGCTGACAGACACCACAGAGTGGCCTCAATTTTTTAAACGCTTTTGACGCTCAGTGCTCTAGAACACCAAACATGTGGCAAACATACAATTTCTGTGGCGCTTATACAATTTTCGGCACAACAGGCTGTTTTGGCTCACTGATTTTAATATAAACTCAGTTTGCCCCTATTGGGGCAGTCGAAGGTCGCTTCAAAGTCATATCAAGAATATTTTCAAATAAGCCGGGCAGTTGAACCTAACCGCGCGTCGCTTAAGTTTTCCTGGTTACTAAGTCCGAATCGGAAGTGAATTAGTAACCATGAGAGCATTTGAATGTTGTTTCGAGGTCACAAATATTGTATCTATATCACGTTGCAAATAATACAGCGTTGCAACAGAACAATGGCTAAAGATGAGGAGGTGCTTGGCCGAATTGAAAGAGGAAAGATGTCTCACTTTGGACATATACTTAGAGGTGATAAATATAAAATCCTGCAGTTAGATTTGCAAGGCATTTCGGGCAAACGGAGTCCATGACGAAGACGTAGCCCATGGCATGGAAATCTGCGGTCACCTCCGTATAATTATTTAGATCAGCGGTCAATAAGGTAATGCGCGCCAGGATGATCCTCAACATCCACCGAGTAGCTGTTTTCCGCCTAAATAATCGCAGACAGTGTTATTTGGTGCTCATTAACAACTCATCAGTACGGTATAGGTCTAGTCTTGGAGGCAGACGAATGGAAAGCAAATAAGTGCGTGTGGTCCTTTAAAAAACTCAACATCTTGTGCGCAATTTGGTAACGAATGCCACCTGCCAATGGCTTGCCAGGCTGAATTTCTTCTTCATTCCATCCGACGGAGATGACCGAAGACCCTCACGTCTTCTGGCTCATAATTGCGTATTGCACAGAAGGTGTCGCACCACCAATTCACGATAGACGTTAGAACACCAAGTATTTGACAGCAAATCAGCAATGGCGTTGTATGCTCATCCGCATTTATAGACAGGCTGAAAAGGACACGCTGCTTGCTCTCCGACTCTGAAATCACGAACAACCGCAGACTGCGCTGTTTTGTGCTCATTAGCAACTTGTGCTACAGATTTTGACTTATTTGAAGGATCATACCCACTTGTTTGCTTGATGTTTGTCTATCTCCAAGACTAGACCTATACCGCACTGATGAGCCGGTAATCAGCACAAAATAGCGCTGTCTGCGGCTGGTCATGATTACAGAGATGGAAAGTAAACCTGTCCTTTTCAGCTTGTCTATTTATGCGTATAAGTATAGAAATAGTCTAATCATATTAGCAAATTTCCCCTAAATAATTGTATGGTCTGGTTTTATTGGTGCAAGTTGTATTTAAAATATGGACGCATAAAATGGGTACACCAGTTTTTGTGGGAAAACTTATTATTCGACAACAGAGAATGAGAAAACGTGTTTTTTGGGATTCAATCGAAAGGGTTGACAGTAACGAAAAAACTTTCCATTTAGCATTTTCAGGTGTTTATGAGACCTACAAAATGAGACCACGCGTAAAAAGATCCGACTAATAGCAAAAATGTTATGGCTAAAAAACGAGCAAAATGCAGGTTTTGGCACTTGGTAATGCAACAAGAATTTCGCACAACTACTTGAAATTCTTCAAATCTGTAGGATTCATACTTCTAAATAACAACAACAAAATTGGGGTATGTTGGTCGAGTAGTTTTTTAAGAATTTCTCATTGTTTATCCCAAAACACCTGTTTTCCGGCCATCTCTACTAGTTTATTCAGCAGTATACAGGGTTTGTTCAGATAGCATTTAATAGCAAAATATACGCGTTTACCTTGCCGATATGAATCACAAACCATTGCGAAAGATAAATGTTATTTTTATGCGAAAAACGAAGGTTACGTTTTTTCTTCTAAACAAACTCAGACGTTTCATATTTGTGAGAAATTGAACAAATGCGCTACGATACTCGAAAATTATACGTTATCAGACACATTTCAAAACAAAGCGGATAGTGTTTATCATCTTTGTTGCGATCTAGGGAATACGAAATATTTGAATTTGTTTAGAAGGAAAAACATAACCCATCCTTTTTTGCATAAAAATAACATTTATCTTCCGGATAGGTTTGAGATTCGTATCGGGAGGGTAAACTAGTGTATTTTGCTATAAATTTTCGTCTAATATGATTAGACTAAAAGCGATTGCCGGTGTCTTCAGTAAATAACGTACATCAATTGAGTATATGATACCAGAAGAGGATGTTGTTCAACGGTCCTACGTATCTCTTTGCCTGACATGCATTGCTTCTGCTGTTTGCAGGCGAACCCTTTATACTAGCATAATGTTCCCAAGCCAGAGTGTGATCTGCATGTCAATGGGAATATCTCCAAATCCAGAATGGCATTTCCGAAAGGTGAAGCACATGCTCGGGTGACTGCACTAAAACACGAACACGAAGGGAATTTGATGTGGAAATATTTGCAGCGCCATGCCGCCGTCACATAAGATTTATAGCTTTCTCTCTTTATCCTCTACATTAAGGAGTTTTATTCACTTCGTACCCTGTCAGCCGGTTCCTCTGACGATATTTCAAAACACAGAAGGGTCGCTCTCTTGAGCACTAAGGTGCATTTATCAGTCTTTCAATTCGTCTAAAGCTCACTTGAAAAAGAGTTATCGTGAACCTTTCCTCTGGCAGTGTATTGTGCCCAAAAAGTCGTACAGTCAGAGCATGCACATCTAATGCCAATTTTATTCCCGTAGAGATCACAGGATCTCCGAGCATCAGAATTTTGCAAGTGTTATCTGTACTCTAACTAATATTTAATGTGACTCAATATGTTATTCCTGCAAACTTTAAACATATCAAATATAAAAAAAGTTTAAAAATTATGGATCTTAAGTAAACCAAGGCTAAAAATCCATAAGTTTGTATACATAAAAACCAGTTGTTGTATTAATATAATTCAATATCGGTCAAAATCCAAGCACAAGTGTACACTTTTTTAGGTATATTATAATTATTGGACACTGCCGTTATTATTTATACGAAAACTTTGTAGTTAGACCAATAAACACTCTTATTAACATGATGAGTAATCTTGAATTAAAATTGTTGCGTGCAGTTTTGAAAAATCACATTTCGAGGAAAATGCCGCGGTGCCACCATTTTTGAATACTTATACAGGGTGTTTCACAACTTATCCGACAAACTTTAACGACATATTTTATTCACTGTTATGAAAGAAGTTGATTTCTAAAAAAAAAATGTAGATAATAAAAGTCCTACAGAAATCGAGATAATGAGATAATACAGCTTAACAGTTCACTTACTTATAAAAGCTGTTCAAAATTGTTTCCATTGACTGTAATGCAAGCATGGGTGCGTGTAATCCAATTTCGGCGCACTAATTCTAATACACCTCCTTCCTGCTGTGCCTGAAGGCGCAAATTATCGGCATCCACTGTGATTCGGTCACGCAATTCTTCAATATTCTGAACTGGAGTACGGTATACATCGTTTTCAAGTATCCCCTAAAAAAAGTCCAAAGGATTTAGATCGGGAGACCTTGGAGGCCAGCGTATCTGGTAAACCTGCTTCAGACGATAAGCCGATCGCGAATTTTTGTCTTACTTCTCCGTATGCTAAAACAATGCCTACTAACTCCTCATTTGTGGAAACATGTACCATTTTTATTAACAAATAACTAAAAATATAAACTCACAAAATACTGTCTTATTTACCTTCGCAAAAATCGACCGTTCTTCATTCAGATCACCCACGATACAGATTAAATCTTATTTACACGTTCTTGTCAGTATGAAAAAACAAAAAATTCCTGGTATTTTGCTTTCAATTATTTGGTACAACATTTGCTAGAATAAATTATTAATGCGTGTTATAATATCAAGACGATAAACCCAAAATACAGATATTTATTTCTCAATTTATTATTGAAACTCAGGTTTATAACTTAATTTCTGTAGGACTTTTATTAAATTTTTTTTGAGAAATCAGCTGTAACAGAGCATATGTGGTTAAAATTTGTCGAATAAGTTGTGAAACACCGTGTAAATAAAATAATTTTCTTTTTGTTACATAAATAATAACTTCCTCCAATTTTTTTATTTTATTAATATTTCTTCCATAAAAAAGACGACAAAAGAATATCCCGTTACAGCGGTCCTACCCCTCAAGATGAATTCAAGAGAGTGCGAGGTTAGGACGCATTCCTAAGAGTTTGACAGAGTAATTAATAAAGAAACAAGGACAGAAGATCATAACAGTACACAAGGGCATATAAAGACATACATTTTTTCGTTGCCGATGTTAAAGGAGGCGTTCACATTTAAAAGAATTGAACCTGACTTAACGTTCAGGGTTGAATCAAAGGAGAATGTCATCAATATTTTTGAAAAACTGCTAGGAATTATTCCTAGCCTCGCACATTCACCTTTAGAGGGTGTGAGCTTGATGTTAAATTTGAATGTACATTCGGGCATATGATTTTTGGTTTCTGTGACCAACCCGAAAATGGCGTTAAGCAATTCCCATGCAATACCGTCATGAATTCATCAAGGATTATATTCAGCACAAGTTATACCATATGAGAAGAAGCTAGTTACGGATAAGACAGAAATTAAACAGATCAGCCAAACAAGTCCACATAATTAGTCCACATCGTCGGTCTCCGAACGTACCGGCGTAACTAACATTTTACGGTTTTTACAGGAGAGCCAGAAAACGCAGTAAATGAGATTGAAGATGACATACTGATTTTTTAGTCTGCACGTTGCGGTTTTTTTAGTTAGATTAAAATTATGTAGAACTTTGTTTTGGGATGGCTTAAAAACGTTTTTTTTTACATTTACGCCGCTTTGTGAAGACTCTTGTTTCTTTGATTGTGTAGTTACGCCAACAATTTAAAACTGGACATAGGTATCAATGTATCGAAAATACTGTTTCAAAAATAAAAACAGTTTTATTCTCTACATAATATTATAAGTACAAACAAAAAGTAAATGACAAGAAAAATAAATATTCTATTTAAGTCACAACAGGAAAATAATATTTATAGGTTGTGATTACATATTATTAGAGACACAAGCGCCGGTACGTGCTGTATATTTATTGGTCAAATACAGAAAACCAATTTTAACGCAGAGGCAACACCAAACCCCCTAACCGTACTTCCTAATTTTTTTCCAAAAATGACCAGGATCCCCTGAAACTTTAAAAAACGGTGATGGAGTGATTTTTTTCAGCTTCACGCCTTATCATCCGCCGCCTCTGGTCCGATTTTCAAAAACCAAGAATTTGTTTCGTTCTTGGTAACCTTGTGCAAAATTCTTCCAAGTCCGAGCAGTACTTTGCAAGTTACAGACGGGCCACGGATTAGCAGACAGCCCGGTGGAATTAATGACGTATCTCATTTTCAAAAATTAATTTATTTACGATTACAATACTTCCTCGGCAATAAGCGTCGTAAGTAAAAAAAAATTAGACCTTAAAATAACCTTAAATGTGAGGGAGAAGGTAAGATTCAAGGTCAAGATTGCACCCCTTATTCAAATTTAAAAGAGATCTGTCTTTGCTCTTTACCAAAAATACACCTCACTTGGAAAAATATAGAGCCCATATATACTGTTTTAGTTTTCATATCGCAATTAAAGCGTACTTGAGAAAATTTGAATGAAAACTGAGAAAGTTAGAAATAAAGAAAAGTGTCATCCCAGAAACGCAACTTTGTCTGTCTTATGAGGCAGCAAAGCAACAGTGTAATTCTCAGTAACGCTATAAAAGTTCTCTAAGTTGGGAATACAATGTTTACGTGCTTTGTTCTCTAATAGGATAGGCAGTGTCGTATTTCTGGGGTGAAGACACGATGTTTTTCTCATAATAAAAAGCAAATGAGCGTTGCTGGCAAGTCGGTGTACATGTAAAATGTGTAGGCTGTAGGCATCTTATTATTATTATCTACATTGTGAGACAGAGGTGACCTGTTTGATAGTTTACGGGCACACATTTGTTTTAAAATATGAAAAATTATTTCTTTGTTTTGCGAAAAGGCTTCCCAGAAAAATAGTTTTTATCTGTATTGCTTCATGATCCAGACTCTACCTTCACTATATGTACATTTTACCAGGCATTTTATCTCACCAACGAATTCCTGTAGCGTAGATTTTACCCTGAGGGCAAGTTGCGTAGATTTTACCCTGAGGGCAAGTTGCCTAATTCATGTTATAACGTAGAGACCTGATCAGTTGATTATGACAAATTGTGCATGGAGCGATACGTAACGGATAAGCACGTTTTTTTGCAGATTCCCTGAAAGAAGTACGTGTAGAATCTATACTGTTGTCGATAATCTGGCGGCAACTACTAATTTTTTGTATAAAGTACACATTGGAACTTATACAGTTGTATCTCAGTTCAATGTGCACACTATACAGGGTGTTCGTTTGAAAACTTCCCACAACGGATTTATCGGAAACCACTGATTAAAAGACAAAACGCCGAGACACGTCAAAAGATGTGTCAAGGGGGACAACTTTTTAGCCAAAAACTACTTCACCCCCTTTCGCCCTCGGCTCCCCAGGGTCATTCTTTTAGGCCCGTATCGTCAGTCATCCCTACAATTGTAGGGCTCGTTTATGGCCTTCTTGATTGTCATAGTCTTTTCTCTCCTTCAAAAATTTCTAGATTACACTCGTCCCGTGTCAGCGTCAGCGCTCTCCTATTGTTAAGATATGTTTTTCTTTTAAATTGTAGGAAATTTCAGGCTGATAAAACATGATAAAACTCAAAAGCAAACACAATTTGATGCAAATAGATCTTTGTGACATAACCTCAAAATAGAGCGCTGGCACGGAGAAGTAGAAAACTATGACAATCAAGGGGGAAATAAACGCGCCCTACAATTGTAGGGACGACTGACGATACGGGCCTTAGAAATTTTAAATGACAAAATGTATCAAGTAACAGCTTATTTGAAAGGTCTTTCGAAGTCCTTTATTTGACGTTCGATTTTTTAAAATCAGGCGATTTGTTTTTGAGAAAATTAGAAAAATCTTTATCTTAATTGGTCAGATCAGATAGAAAACAAAAACACACGGGCTTTGGCAAATCTACAATTCGTTTATAATTTAAAACAGAAACTACCAAAATAAACAGCAATTTGGAAGATTAGACGTCGCAACAACCTGATTTGACGCCATTAAACTTTTTTCCACGGGGCCATTTGAAATCTTTTGTGTTTACTTCCCAACCTGAAAGTTTGGATGAACTTTCTCAACGCATCATCGAAAGCTGCCATCATATCCCACAACATGTTTGTGGAACTAATTAATATAAATGAAGATATTTTTAATTTCATTACAACCAATCGACCTATTTTAAAAAATCAAACGTCAAAGTAAAGGACTTTGAAAGACCTTCCAAACAAGCTATTACTCGATACCCCTTGTCATTGAACATTTTTATGACACTGGGAGGCAGAGGGTGAAAGGGAGTGAAGTAGCTTTTGATGAAAAAGTTGTCCCCCTTGACAAATCTCATGACGTGTCTCGGCGTTTTTTGTTTGATCAGTGGTTTTCGATAAATCCGTGGTGGTAAGTATTCGAATGAACACCCTGTTATAATGCATAGCATATCCACCATCACTTAAACTACAGCTAGGGTTTGCTTAGGTCAATTTTTTACCAAAGCCTAGTTAATAAAAATGTGGACTGAGCTACAACAATAAAGTGGTTGAATTGGCACTGCGTCTTATACGTTGTAACATCGAATTTAATGCAATATTAAGGAAAATCCTAAAATTAGATAAAAAGTGACAATAACTCATCGCTAGCTGAAACTACAACAGGTACGAAGCAACTATAGTTTTAGCAACATCTCACGTGAGCATATAGAAGCATATCCTATTCCGAAAAATAAAAAAAATCAGTAAGTAACTCAAAAATTCCTGAAATCATATTTTTTTGTGACACACGTACGGTTCAGGTAATAATAATACTGCAGTTCTTATTGCGGATGCTAAACTTACATTTTAAACAAAACATGACTTAGAATAGAAATTCGAACGCAGCTACACATTTTGAAAGCTACTCAGGAAACAACTAATTCCATGAAATATTTTAAAATTTTCACGTTGCAGCAATCTTTGAGACAAACTGATTATTTGAAGAATCATTTGCCCTACTAAGCCGTGGCAAATGCTTGTTCCGGAAGTCCGTCCAAGTGATTGTGCACGCGTTAAGGAATACCTCAGTACCGATTGCCAGGTGGTGGTACAAATCCGCCAACGGGCCACTTTAGGTCTATTTAATATCACTAACACGTAAAAAGAAGGTGGTAGACAAGGACCAGTCGACCAAGGCGGTACCACCCGCTAGCTTTTCCCAGGGTGTCTTATAAATGTCCGCATGTTTCCACACCTAAGCTATGCAGTCGGTTATCTTCCAAAACAAAAAAATTAATGATGATGGATCCCTCGAGTACTAAGAACTCCGGACGTAAACTCACTCCACTCTCGGAATGTCCGGGTGGAGGATGGGCTCGAGGGAACAACATCGAAGATAAAATTTGTTTTTCGAACATCTGCGGGATCAACAGCAACATTGGTGCTGTTCATCACTACCTGCAATCCAATCGTCCCGCCGTGCTTTTCTTGGCGGAGACAAAAATCTCAGAGACTGCACCGATTAACCATCTCAACTTCCCAAACTACGAGGTGCACTCCAATCTGAGAAAGAACGGGGGAGTTGTGGCTTTTGTCCGCAGCAGTCTTTCCTGCTCGAGGGATCTTTCTTTGGAATCAGACCGGAAGGACATTCTGTGGCTTCGCCTCAACTCCAAAACATCGCCCAAATTTATTTGCTGCCTTTATCGCTCCCTCGAACCATAACTGGGATGACCTACTCGAATACCTCGCCGTCCAGATCGACTTCCTGAACATCAATCACCCGGCTTCAGAGGTAGTTCTTCTCGGTGATTTCAATGCCCATAATGAGCTTTGGTTGGGCTCAAATAAGACCGATGCAGCAGGTCGTGCAGTCGAAGCGTTCGCTCTTACTCAAGGGCTGACCAAACTGGTGACGAGCCCTACTTTTTCCTCCGCGTCTCGTCACACGCCACTAGCCTGCTGGATCTCTTTCTGACCACGCATCCTGTCCCTTACAGCACGGCTGTCCTGTCCCCCCTGGGTAACTCAGATCACGGTGTTGTAGAGGTTAGGTTTCGGTCAGAAGCCGCTGTGGCTGCAGAAACTTGTACAGGTCGCAAAACTTGGCATTACGGACATGCCGACAGGGTGAGGGGCTCAGAGACTTCTTCTCTAGCTTTCCTTGGAGAGATGTCTGTTTCACTGACGCGGATGCGTCGACTGTCTGTTCTTCGATAACCGAAATTATCCACGTCGGAATGGAGGAATACATCCCTCACACTGTGAAAGTTCCTAAACCAGGATCCAATGGCTGGTTCAACAAATCGTGTGACACTGCTCGCCAGCAGAAGATCAAGGCACACAGAACCTACTTACAAACCTCACTGTAGAGAACAGACAAGCCAACGTCGAGTCCAGAAACAAATATAACGAAGCGGTTCGTAATGCCAAAAACCAGCATGATATAAAAGTTAGGCACAGAGTAATGTCGCAGCGCAATGGCAGTCGGTCTTTCTGGACGCTGGCCAAGCAGATTGAAAAGAACTTCTCACACAGTAGCCTTCCACCACTTACGTGTCAGGATGGAACTATTGTATTCGACTCAAAAGCCAAGGCGGAAGTGCTAGCTAAGATCTTTGCTGCCAACTCCACCATGGACGTTCCCACCAACGCCCAAGTGCCGTCAATTCAAAGGGTTTCCCACAGTATGCGGGAGGTAACATTCAGGCATAAGACCGTAACACGAGTGCTCTTGTCGCTCGACATCAACAAAGCATCTGGTCCGGACTTGATTCCTGCCATTGCACTGAAGAGATGTGCAGCGGAGCTTGCTCCAGTTCTTTCGCGTCTCTTCCAGATATCTTATGAATCCGGCACCTTCCCAGAAAACTGGAAATTTGCTCATGTACAGCCCATCCCAAAAAAAGGATCTAAGACCGACCCTTACAACTACAGGCCTATAGCTCTGCTTTCTGTTATAAGTAATGTGATGGAGATGTGCATAAATCGCGAGCTTCTGGACTACCTCGAACGTCACAGCTTGATTAGCGACAGGCAGTACGGTTTCCGGCATCAACGATCCACAGGGGACCTCCTAGCTTACGTCACGCAACTGTGGAGTAAACTCATCCAGTCTCATGGTGAGGCTCATGTCGTTGCTCTTGACATCACGAAAGCGTTCGATCAGCTGTGGCACGCTGCCCTCTTAAGCAAACCTCCATCCTATGGTCTCCCAGAAAAGCTTTGCAGATGGGTGGCTGACTTTATCTCTGGCCGCAAGATATCCGTCGTAATTGACGGATTCTCCTCTTCATCCCACAACGTCAACGCGGGTGTTCCCCAGGGATCGGTCTTGGCTCCAACTCTGTTTCTCTTACATATCAACGACCTCCTTTCCTGCACGATCAACCCAATCCACAGCTTCGCTGATGACAGCACTCTACATGCAGGAATTCAGAGTGACAAGCCGATCTCTGCCGCTGAGCTCCTTGGAGAGATGTCTGTTTCACTGACGCGGATGCGTCGACTGTCTGTTCTTCGATAACCGAAATTATCCACGTCGGAATGGAGGAATACATCCCTCACACTGTGAAAGTTCCTAAACCAGGATCCAATGGCTGGTTCAACAAATCGTGTGACACTGCTCGCCAGCAGAAGATCAAGGCACACAGAACCTACTTACAAAACCTCACTGTAGAGAACAGACAAGCCAACGTCGAGTCCAGAAACAAATATAACGAAGCGGTTCGTAATGCCAAAAACCAGCATGATATAAAAGTTAGGCACAGAGTAATGTCGCAGCGCAATGGCAGTCGGTCTTTCTGGACGCTGGCCAAGCAGATTGAAAAGAACTTCTCACACAGTAGCCTTCCACCACTTACGTGTCAGGATGGAACTATTGTATTCGACTCAAAGGCCAAGGCGGAAGTGCTAGCTAAGATCTTTGCTGCCAACTCCACCATGGACGTTCCCACCAACGCCCAAGTGCCGTCAATTCAAAGGGTTTCCCACAGTATGCGGGAGGTAACATTCAGGCATAAGACCGTAACACGAGTGCTCTTGTCGCTCGACATCAACAAAGCATCTGGTCCGGACTTGATTCCTGCCATTGCACTGAAGAGATGTGCAGCGGAGCTTGCTCCAGTTCTTTCGCGTCTCTTCCAGATATCTTATGAATCCGGCACCTTCCCAGAAAACTGGAAATTTGCTCATGTACAGCCCATCCCAAAAAAAGGATCTAAGACCGACCCTTACAACTACAGGCCTATAGCTCTGCTTTCTGTTATAAGTAATGTGATGGAGATGTGCATAAATCGCGAGCTTCTGGACTACCTCGAACGTCACAGCTTGATTAGCGACAGGCAGTACGGTTTCCGGCATCAACGATCCACAGGGGACCTCCTAGCTTACGTCACGCAACTGTGGAGTAAACTCATCCAGTCTCATGGTGAGGCTCATGTCGTTGCTCTTGACATCACGAAAGCGTTCGATCAGCTGTGGCACGCTGCCCTCTTAAGCAAACCTCCATCCTATGGTCTCCCAGAAAAGCTTTGCAGATGGGTGGCTGACTTTATCTCTGGCCGCAAGATATCCGTCGTAATTGACGGATTCTCCTCTTCATCCCACAACGTCAACGCGGGTGTTCCCCAGGGATCGGTCTTGGCTCCAACTCTGTTTCTCTTACATATCAACGACCTCCTTTCCTGCACGATCAACCCAATCCACAGCTTCGCTGATGACAGCACTCTACATGCAGGAATTCAGAGTGACAAGCCGATCTCTGCCGCTGAGCTGGAAAAAAGAAGACTAGCGACGACTTCTTCTCTGACAAGAGACCTGAAGGCTATCACTGCTGGGGGACGCAACAATCTTGTACAGGTCAATCTTTGCAAAACACAGTACTATACTTTGACGAACAAGAAGCGTCCTAGCGCTCATACAGTTTCGATGGACGGCCAAGTTCTACCAAAGAGCCATTCATTTCGGCTGGTCGGAGTCCAGATCACCGAGGACCTGATCTGGCACGAACACATCTCTTCAATAGCTGCAGCTGCTGGGAAAAAGCTAGGCTATTTGTTTAGGGCTAAGAAGTACTTTTCTCCGCATGACCTTCTCACTCTATACAAGGCCCAGATAAGGCCTAGCCTCGAGTATTGCTCACACATTTGGGGTGCTGCCGCCCCGACTACATTGTCCATGCTCGATGCTGTCCAGAGGAGGGCGGTCCGACTGATGGATGACTCTTCTCTAACAGACAGTCTCGGGACTCTTTCGCACCGGCGGGCCGTCGGCGATCTAGCTCTTTTCTATCGCTACACCAACAGTCTTTGCTCCTCAGAGCTCTCTTCCATGATGCCGTCGCGCGATGTGCCTGCCAGACAGACCCGTCTGACTTCGGTGTCCCATCCTAACCGTGTCAAACTTCGTACATCCAGAACTGGCCGATACGACCGCTCCTTTGTCCCGAGGGTGTATAGATTGTGGAACAATCTATAAGAGGAAGCTTTTCCCAGTTCTACTAACCTTAGGCAGTTCAAAAATCGTATTAACAAAAAAAAATCATTCAGTAAACCTGATGTTCTGTAACTATAAAGTAAAATAGATTTTCTATCTTCGTGTGTTTGTTCTGTAGGATTAAACGTCTGAATGCCCTAAACACCAATGAGGTACCGTGGGGCTATAGGAGGAAACAGGAAAAAGAAGGGACGCCAAACGGCGAGGGAGCACGTGTGCATGCAATACGCACACATTCTGACACCGCCTACGAGATCCGCCGCGTTTGACAGTCAGAGACCGTCTACGACCTATACTTTAACTGGTATCGAAAAGATATTTCTTAGTTTCTAATAAATTTAAACAAAAAAGAGCGGACTGGAATGTATATTGCAACGTTGAAAGATGGTTCAATTATTCCTGAATTTGCTGGTCAGGATTATGCGTACTCCTTCAGCATACAAAATTATCAGGAATCTTCTTTCAGTAGAGATATGTATCCTTTAGCCGAATGCGGTCAAAGTCGAAGTTATTGCGAATGGTTCGGCTGGACCCTATATACAACACTGCAAGTCAGCAAAAACGTTAACCTTTGTGGATCTGTACTTAGCTGAATATGCTGATCAATAAATGAAACCATAGCAAGTAACCAAACTACTTTATTCAGGTTTCGCCAATTCCGGCAGACTTATCCGTATTCTAACTTGACATCTTAAGCATCTGCGAGTCTTCCTTACACTATACTTCAACATATCTTTGTATCTTTTCCACACATCACATAGGCTTTTAAATCGTATACTATTTTCATCCTAGTTTACCAAATGGCCGCAAAAACATCGTAGGCATTGCTTAGCGCCCTTATCAATTATTCAACAGGCAACGTTGGACACCGCGGCCACTCGATGGGCCGGACAATAATTTGTGCCCTTTAAACCTTGACGGCTTATTCACATTTCGACAGATGAGTGCAAATATCTCGTGGACGCACGCTTGCACACAATCCACAGCGGCGGTGCCAGTTTTACGGATTTTACTTCCTACGCTACTGGGCGAGGAAGTATTGCAGTCGCGAAAAATTGAAAAATTGAGATAATGCATTTTATGTATGTTATATGAAACGTATGTAAGTCATGAAAAACCATGTCGCTCATTTCCATCGGTCTGTCAATCTGCCGGTCTATCGGTCTGTCTGTCTGTCCGCTAATCCTTGGCCCGTTTATAATTTCAGAAGTACCGGTCGAATTTTTTAAGACCGAAAAGCATTATAGTTTTTGAAAATCGGTTCAGTGGCGATTAAAGGCTAAAATCGAAATAAAAAATTTCGATTTTGATATTTCAGAGGGCCCTGATCATGAAATCTTTTAGGGGTAAAAAACTAAGTGATGACGGTTGTAGGGGAGTGTATCACAATTTCTGATGTTAATGTATACGTATATTTAATACACTTCCAACCCCGATAATGCTACGTACGTATTAGACATATATTACATACCATAGACCGCCCTGTACAGTTGTCGTTGAAACTTCCAACGGCTGCGGCCAGCGTGCCGGCGTTGGTATGTGACTTGCATGACTGGGCGCTCTGCCGCGTGTGAAGCATCATGTCCTCAGATATTGGAGAGTGGCGACGCGACGGAGCTACGGGTAGGGCAGGGGAATGATGGTATGGACTAATTGTACGGACCTGTTTGACGAACTTAATCCGATTGATTTCTTTGTTATACATGCTCGTAAATAACTTTTTCTAACGTAAACAGGCTGCTTTCGTCCAGCCACCCAGTTAACCACAGATAGATGTTTCGTGTTGTTTTGGCACCAGCTTTGCATCTGGAACAACGAACGAAAGCAAAGCAACTGTCTCCTATCCAGGACATAAGATCAACAGCACTTTCTTATTTTGATAGAGTCCAACTTTTGTTGAACATAGTCATTTATGTACCGATGACGAGGTTGCGTGCGAAGTGTAGAGTCAACCTACTTGACGCCAACTTTTCGATAGATCTACCGATTTTAGTCCTATTCCACCTAACTATCAATTTTTATGTGAAATCTAGCAAGACGTTTTTCAAATTCTTAAACGATATATTCCTGATATAATTCAACGAAATAGAAGAATAGAGCCACTTGACCCCACACCCGCTCCTCAATTTTCGATTAGTGAAATTCAGTTAAACCCTGCATTCTTCAACTTTTCAAATAACAGAATTTGATGCTAACCAAACCCTTCCCCCACCCATCAATTTTCCAATTTTCGGAACCGACTGTGGCTCAAACAAAGTGCCTTCCATCTTCTATTCATCTATTTTGAATCGCGAGCAAGTTTTGGATTTTAGTTTACCCTTCAATGAAAAATATCATGATCTACCGAAAACCTTTGCACAAATCCACAGAAAATAAATCGACTATACCTGGCAACACTGATCCACAATTCAGGGTGTTTCAGAACTAAAGGATCAAATCTAGGGGTTATTCAGTGTAACAGTAGAGAACATTTGAGTATAGGGACCCATATCCGGAAAAGATTCACTACGGCACTATGGCCGTAAGATGCGTTAAAATCTATTAATTTTTCTTAAATTCTGGCAAACTTCACAAATACGATAGCACGACTAAGGCGATATGGAATGCAGCTACAAACAACAATCTTTGTTATCGTTTTTAACGATAACAACACACAAGCGCCGGGTCCCTATACTCAAATGTTTTCTACTGTTACACTGAATAACCCCTATAAGTTTGATCCCATAGTTCTGAAACACCCTGTATAGTCAACATCTACAGCGTACTTTAATTTTCAGTTGCAAAGAGAGAGGTTGCCAAGACAATACGTGCGTGTTCGAAAATATCTAAATACGTTAGCTTGATATTTTTGCATAAGTATAAAATGAAATGAACGTTTTTAAAAAAATGTTCTGTGGAATTTCTCAACTGAGACACGGACAACTAAATGATGTCGTTTGTTAATTTTACATCCTGTATAATAAGAGCGTTTGAATGATATTTTTTAAATTGTCCAGCATGGTTACTGGTACACAACAAAAGAAAATTACAAGTAGATTTACAGTATACTTTCCACTCAATTCGGTGATAAATTATGTTATGTTTGTTTTATTATGTAACCTATCGAATTATAATTGAAAAAATCGATCAAAGAAATTATATGTGACCTACAGTGTCAACCTACTTGAAACAGATTTCTAGCATACTAAATATAATTTCCAGAATTGTCTCATTTTGGTCTAGAGTTTGTTCCGTCAAGTCTATCGAAGATATATGTTTACTATTCAGGTTTTAAGGTTGAATGTATGAGGATATCTAATATGCCTAATAGGTAAGCTAGAGTTACCGGGGGTGGAAACTGCTAGCTCAAAAAAATTGACATATACTCATCCACACCCCCTTCAACCTCCAACATCCAATTTTGAACCTCTGCCAAAAATTGTGAAAATGATCAGGATCCTCTGAAACGTCAAGGAACGAAGTTTGAGTGATGTTTATCTTTTTACGTTATTAGCCTTTTCCTCCGCATCCACTGAAGCGATTTTCACAAACTACAAAGTTTTGTTGTCCTTGTGTGGAACTCTCATAAAGCGGTACCTCCCAAGTTACTGACAGGCCAAGGATTAGCGGAGAGACAGACAAACAGACCGACAGACAGACACATGTCATATAACGAGGTAAGAACATCGATTTGTATTTCAGTGGTAAATGTCTGGAGATTATGTGTGATAACTGTGCCTAACAGATGCCACAATTTTCAACCCCTACAAGAATTTTTCTGATAATGAGCAGTCGTCTCCAAACCGTTGAATAATGATTTGTTCTGTTTCTTGCCCGAACATCCATCGTCACTGGATCGGTTTTTAAAACCTACGAAGCCTTTCCGTTCCTGGCATAGTGTTGAAATTTTATCATAATTCAAGAAATACTTCCGAAGTTATAGAGGGACCAAAGATCAGCGGTCAGCGAATATTTAAATACGTAATATCCAGATTTCGATTTCTTTTTTCGCGATCTCAATACTTCCTCGCCCATTACGAGAATTGTTAAGATAAACAAGGACACTCAAAAAACAATCAACCCAATTGCAGTGACTAAGAGGATTCAAGCAAAATTTGTGCTACCAAGGCGAATATAAGGACACCTAATATGGTAAAATTCATCAAGCCGTTTGGTGTGGATCTTAAACCCTAATTTGCTGTGAGCAATATCAAACTTTAGCGTTACCTCAGAATTCTCCTGAAGTGGATTTAGCGGTTTTAGCAATAAGGCGACACATATGTCGCTGTCGGCACCAATCATGCTGTCCTACGGGCGTAAAATGGAGTATAAAGGCCTTTTATCTCTGATAAAAGGTAACACTTTCCTTACATACCAATTCGATCATGTCATCCGCATTAACTTGACAGGATATAGGAATAGAATTTACAGCATACAACTGTTACCACGTATGCATAAAGGTGAATGCTAGAGTGCCTTGAAGCCCACTTTAGTGAGAAGTGGAAATCCAGGATTCCCCTGAGGCAGAATGTATGTTATACAGGGAAGTGGGAAATACAGGCCCGCAAGGCAAAGTAAAGGAAAGGTCCTGTAGGGTAGGGTACCCTATACCGTTTCGTTTCTTTAAAAAAGCGTATAAAATTGAGGAGCAGACTTAACTCAATACTTCAAATGTACCCATTCACGTTCGTTTTTTGATACCGTGATCTTTTCTGTTTGAGCTAAAATGTAAGCTTTATTCGGGTTTCAATAGCTAAAATTTAGGAACCGGTTGGAACTTCCATTAGCCAATCGCAGTACGGCTCTAAAGTCACACCTACCTACTGCGCAAGCTCAGAACAGTTCTCCAATATTATTTTATTGAACTCTGATATGAAATGCATAATTTAAAAGCCTTGTCAGTACATAACATCTACAGGTTGTTAGGGTGGTTAAGAAAACAATGTCAACATTTTTGGAGCGTAAGTTACATCGAAAAATAACAGTGCTTATAAATATGTTCTGAAATGTTTCATTGACAAGATGGTGCTTTATCTACTCCACTGATGAGGCTGAATAAGAACAGAACGTTAATGTCATTAAAATAACGATATTTTGAGGTAAGATTGCTCTAGTACATCACGTATATTCTTCAAAGTCAACTTCACCAACTTGAGCCAGGAATACTGCCGACGATGCTACTAATTTCCTAGAAGACCTAGAGTTTACTTTATTGTTCTCAACACATTTTGTAGTCAGTCAGATATAAGCCTTTGTACTATTAACATCATAATAACATTGTAATAATTTTGAATAAGAACATTTTTGATTTTCTGTATTTTCGAAAATAAACTTTTTAAAAATCGATCTCGAGGCATCGATCTTATAACCCATGTTTATACAGCTTTAAAATTGTATGTGGATATTCCACGGTTATGGAATAATAAAACGCGTGATTGCTTTTATGCTTAACACATTTTCTCATCGAAAAATCTTTGACTTACTTGAAACCTCATTTTGCAGTTTTCAAGAGAAGCAAAGATATTTTGAAGAGAACACACAATTTTAAGGCTGTACTAATATTTGTTGGCCAGTTACGATTGGAGAAAAAATGCACAATGAAATCCACAAAAAATTGATAACATTGTTTTTTAGTCATCTCTACTCGTATACAGATGAAAAGAATTTAGAATACTGTTGCAAACAAGTTGTTGAAAAAGAAAACAGAAAAGGGATGCTCGACCTTAATGACAAAATTATATACATTTTAGATCAAACGTTCATACTTCACACATAAGAGTTTAACTGTCTCTAGACGTGCCTTCTCACTCAAATAGCTTTTTTCATACAAGTTTTACGTATCAAACTATCGCGAATCTTAGCTCACTGTCTTCAGAAGTTAAACAATCACTGACACGAAAATTTAGGCTAGTACTTAAGCATTATTTGTACGTTATTAGCGCATTATAACAGGTTAACAAGTAGGATATACGTAAGTCAAAGGTTTGTTTATTTCATTTGTCTAGATAAATCCTTTCATTTTGAAATCTTTCAGTAGACAATGAAGAAGTTTTTTATTATTATTACTATTATTATTATTATTATTATTATTATTAATATTGCTAGTACCACACGTACAAAGGAATCCCAAAGATAAGATTCGTTTTTTTTGCATTTGAAATTATAACTTCAACACCCTGTAGGAAAACTGGCGATTATAAAAACGAGCTTTTGGTGTCATTATAGGAACCACTTTCTACCAAATCAATATTTCATAAACTTGTCAATCACTCCATCTATGCTGAACCTCACACTTTACCTGCATCAAAAGTGTTATAAAACGTTGGAATATTCTCTTTCATCTGTTGTCTGTGAAACAATGCATCTTCATTTAAAAAAAAATAAGTTGTCGGAATACATATTTCTTGTTGTATAAGTGATTACCAGGCATGCATGAATTATATATCTTTTTGCATAATAATTTCCTTTCGGTGGAGATTGAGTTTTCAAGGACAACCATGTAGTATATCCTAGGACAGGGTAGGCGAACCTTTATGCATCAACATGCCATTTTTTAGAGAAATGTTTAATGAGGTCATAATCTTATAATTTTGACTTGTGAAAATAATAATAGATATTATCATCTCTTTATTTGCTCAAAAAAATGTACATTTTGCAATGTTTCAATTAAATTCGTAATTTCTGGGAAAGTAATAATAATAAATATTGTCAATTCTTTATTTGCTAAAAAAAGGTACATTTTGCAATGTTTCAATTAAATTCGTAATTTCAGTTAAAGTAAAATTAGTTTGACTTCTGCTGTTGCAGATTAGATGATAAATAATGTATACCACGTTTGTAAGATGTTACTTTTATCAGAATGCTTGCTGAACTGCATTCGTCTGTTAAACGGTTTCTAACCGAGTCTTTAATATTGTTCATTTCTGAAAATAATAACTCGCAAGCATAATATATGTAGACGAAAATATCGTTAATATAGCATCAGCCAGCTTATTCAAACAGTTAAATATGTCCGGTAATGCATTGCACGTTTCCAAAATTTTGTTATTAGCATTTTCACTTATATCAATTATCAATCTTTCTGTTTCGATTAGTTCTAACTTTCTAACTTGTTTCAGTAAATTTTTGAATCCATGTTGAACTGGACTGGAAATCAATCAGCTGTCTTTCGAATTCTTCGATTTCCAACCAGTTCAATTTATTAAATGACGTCACGACAGGAAACATAATAAATTTGATTATTTCCGATAATTCTTTGAACTGCGTAAATCTCACTGAAAATTCCTTGATTAGATAATCAATCAAAGAAATAAATTCTTCAGTAACTCTTTCTTTGTCTGGTGTCTCGTGTATATCTAAATCGTTCATATATTTTTTAACAAATAGTAATCTAAAGTCGCACGCCAATGAGTACCGATAGTTCTCTCTCGGATGTTCAAAGCAGAATGCCATACTTGGTGCGTCGGAAAAGTCGATATTTGCGATTAGGATAATATTCTTCCCGCTGCTCTAATTTTTGTCTTCTGCGCATACACATAGTGTAACGGTCACGGCGGACGACCTCTACCTACTTGCGTTCGCTCATCATAAAATAAATACCTACCTACTTTACACTTTTTCTCTTAATGCAAAATGATTTAGTGACTGGTGGCGTGCCCAAAATATTGTGTAGCGTGCCATCAATGGCACGCGTGCCTTTGGTTCGCCATCATACGCTCTAATGGGCTAGCCAAATTTATTTTTTTTGAAAATATGCAAGTGTAAAATTTTCCAAATGGTCTCAAAAAATCATGTTCGAACGTATCATAATGTTACTGAAAAAGCAAAGATAAAGAGACAACTAAATTCGTCTTGTACGAAGTATGCAAGGAAGATTAATCAGAATATTAAAACAAGTGTTCAGGAGGAGAGTTTGTACATCTGAAGCATTCAATATCGGGAGCATTGACGGCCTATTTTGTTAAATTACATAAGCTTCCTTATAAGAATTCGAGGATGAAAATGATAATTAGTATATACCTTGGACTTCTCAGCCCATTACGTATTTCTTCTATTTTGCAGAGCCAAGAATATGTTATTGTATGTATTATTCGAGCTGTTCATGTCATGTCGGAGTTTTCACAAGTTAGCCTTAATAGCAAGAAATGGAATCCGGACCTGTAATACCTATAAATAATGCACGAGTCATATCTCGTGTCTCTCCCCTCTTTAATAAGGACTCCAGGACTACGCGGAATGTGCGAAAGTTATGCGCCAAATGCATATTTTCCTGCCAACGCGTCGAATGCCTGACACCTTCTTATTGTTCAATAAATCTTTTATGAGGGAAAAATACCTTGAAACTGGATGTGGAATTCATTTTAGATCCAATTCTTCACCGATAGAACTACTCGGCATGAAAGTATAAACAATATAAACCGAATATTTCATTTCTGGAGATTTCATTTTAACGGCATTTAGAGGTACTTTTTTGGTGTGGCTGTAATTGTTTATGGCGCAACTAATTTGACATTTTGTGTTTCAGTATTGTTCGACATGTCATCATGAATAGACACAACAATAGAACAACCGTTCAGCCATAAAAGCTCTCCATTGTTGTTTTTTTTTTTTTTTTTTTATACTCCAACTACCACGAAGGCCTAAGGCCTAAGCACCCATTGGGTACCGTGGGGCTATGGGGGATACATGGGAAAGGGGGGACGCCACACGGACTCTGGCGAGGGAACACGTGTGCATGCAACATGCACACATTCTGGCTCCGCCTACGAGAACCGCCGGGTGGTACCTCCGCGTTCGACAGTCAGAGACCATCTACCACCTACGGACAATCACAACATCCATGGCCAAGAGAAACATTTCTCCTGGGACGGGACTCGAACCCGCACAGCGCACGGCGGCTGATCAGGAGACCGAAGGGTCTACTACTGCGGCCACCGCTGCTGCCTAAAACAAACACACAACATCCATGGCGAAGGCGAGATTCGAACTCGCGGCCCGGCCGGCCGGCTGATCAGTAGCACGACACTCTGACCCACGCGGCCAACCGAGGTCCCGAGGTTGCCTGAACACCAAAATGTTGTGTGGAATGCAAATTTGCTTTCTGCAACATATGTGCTCTAAAGTGACGTGTTTAAAATATTCGTATAGTATAGTTATACAACACCATATAGGGCAAATTTTTAACTGTTGCATGAACGTTTATACAACTATTTTATATGGCATATTTGCAGGTTAGTCAAAATGGTTGTGTTGTGGCATCCATGGTAACGTTTATATAACAAACCCGAGCCTTGTTGTTTTGCTGTGCAATTTACTACTTTAGCCAACAAATTGCTCCCAACGGAAGCCCTTATACAACTGTTGTTTAGTAACTGTTAAAGGCTGTGTGTACATATGCTAAATATGTGTACTTCACCATAACCTAACTTTTTGCTGTCATATTTTTGTTAAAATGCCATAACGATTGTTTTAAGACAAACAACCCATGCATATTGGTTCAAAATATTTTATCAACTGTTCAAACAGAAGATATAGATCTGGTACAAATTCTGGGTAAGTCATTCGACTCTGCCGGTATTTCATTTCAGACATTTGTCAAATTGTTGTATAACCTGCAGGCAACACCAAAATATTTTAGTAACTTAAAGACAACATGGACGATGCCATGATTATACACAACCACCCACCATATTGGGAAAACATTTATTCCTCTATTTAATATTAAATAATTATGTTTCAGTTCGAAATTACAGATATAAAGTGATAAACATTAGTGTAATTGTGTCTAAATATAGGATTTGTGGAAGATTTAACGCAGATAAGTTCAGTTGTCCATTTTAAAAATCTAGACATACTTTTGATCATTATCAAAATATAAATCAAATACGAAGCCCGTAGAAATTGCGTAACTAATTTGCACGATAATCACAATAAAATTTGCTGCGCAAGTAATTCAATAGCCCTATATCACAGTGTAGAAGTTAATCATATACCTGTGTATGAAATTCACAATGGCCGATATGTAAGTAAACAAGATGACTGTAGCGTGTTAGTTATATATTCTTCTTCGTCTATACAATACATAAGAAATAGTTTGTTTGCAATAAAGCAGAATCACGTAACAGAATAGTTGTATAGTTGACAAAAACTGAATCTTGCACTGACGCAAATGTCCTATAGCCGCTGCAAGAGGCTTTCACTTTTGTTGTATAACTGTTACCTGGAGCCCTTGTACAACCTCTTAAATGACTGAAGTGTCCTATAAGGTGTGCCCGTTCCGCTTGTATAGCAGTTCTAAGAGGGTTTTGCCAATGTACTTACAGTATACAATGCTGTTTAAGGAATACTGTATAATCATTCTTGCAACTCTAATAGGAGTGATAATTGTTAGTTGGGTGTGATATCACACGTCTAGACTTTTTCCTTTGGGGCTACGTTAAGTTCAAAGTCTACATTGGTAAGCCCAATACGATTGAGGAGCTAGAAGCCAACATTACGCAGGTCTTTCTCCAAATTCCAGTCGAAATGCTCCAACGTGTCATCGAAAATTGGAACTTTAGAATGGACCATCTCAACCGCAGTCAGGGCCAACATTTGAAAGAAATAATATTTAAAAAACAATTGTCAAAAATAGTTCTTTTCTTTAATAATAAAGATTTGACAAGAAAAAAGAATTTTGTTATTTTATTTTGTTGCTGAAAAAAGTACCTATAAATGAATCACCCATTATTATTAGAGGTTGGTTAAATTATTTAAGAAATCACGCGCATCAAACTTTGAGATTTTATTCATGTCTCTCTCTCTCTTTGTGGGATGAACACTGATCCGTAAGCTAAATAATGAGATGGCAGCGTAGTGTTTGACTGGCATCACAGGAGGCGCCAGGCTTGGAGACGAGACAGGAGTACATGTGATCCGCCTTCAGTACAGGTTTGAGCTCGCTCAAGTAGTTTGGCTGTCCTTACCAATTTTTTTCTTGTAAAACAGTATTTTTTATTCGATTTTACATATGAGTGACATCAATTTCAAGCAACAGTGGGCTACCGGTTTTGCTTCAGACTTAGTCACAGCGCAACGGAAACTCTTGCTTAAGTTCAGAAGGCCTACGGAGATGGGGTTTTGACAAGAGCCCAGGTTTCTCGGTGGTTTGAGGCATTTTCAAAAGGGAGAGAAACGATTGAAGATGAACTACGAAGCGGAAGGCCATCAACTACAAGAACCGATGAACGTATCGACAGAATCCGGAGCCATGGTTGAATCCTTATAAGTCCAAATGATTAACCCCCCAAGGGATTTCTCAAAATGAGTCTCTAAAACGTCAAAGCTCAGACGATTTTTTTTTCGTTTTTTAGATGTAGTTGCATCGCGTCTAGATCGATTCACAGAGGTTACGACGTTTTTTGTTCTTGACACAATAGTCACTTTGTGTCAAAGCGGACTTTGCAAGTAATAGAAGGCCAATAATAAACGGGTAGATAGACCGACAGACAGACTAAAATGAGTAGCTGTTTTTTCGTTATTTACATATCGTGTAACATCGACACAGCGAGATATATAATTTTCGAAATTTCTTGTTATTGCAATATTTCCTCGCCAATTGTTTTTTTATACTCCAACTACACGAATGCCTAAAGCCTAAGCACCCATCGGGGTAACGTGGAGATATGGGAAAAGGAGGGACGCCACACGCACTCTATACCTCATTCTTAGTCCAATGGTCTTGGAACAATCTATCAAAATAAATGATTATTTTTATAGAAGGAAGTGCGCATACTTTTCACATTTCTTTGTTCGCTGGAAGTACTTGAACCATCGTTCGAATGGTTAATATTAATTATTACAGGTTCAATTTCAATATCGATCATATTGTCCACATCCCACATCTTTGTTTCAATTGTCTCTTAAACGTGACTGATGGAATATTTCCAGTGGTTTGCCGTCACTCTGTTGACAGCTTCACGTCAGAAAATTTGAAAGTCATAGTGTTTAAAGTCCATAGATTTTATATTTGCCCAAATAATTTCAATGGGATTTAATTCGCAATGACAAGGGTAGCCTTAAAGCGGTATTATTTTGGTTTTAAGCCATTTCGTCAATAAGATTAAGATTATATTTATAGTTTTGCTAGCTGACTAGATGGATAAGTTCTGCTTTGACCATATTTTCATTGAACCTAATATCTTTTTATAGGAGCCATTGTTGAATTTCTGCTTTCTTGTGGATGCTATGGGAATTTCTTCTAGTTTTCTAGTGTGGTATGCAGCATTATCATGTACAATAACGGCATTGTCGTCAAGCTTTGGGAGCGTTTCTTCAAACAATCGGTTATATGAACTCTCCTCCATTTCTTCATGGTAGTCGGTCGTTTTCTTTGACTCAAATGCTCATAAGTCAGTAGGCACAAACCCATCTTCACTGCCAATGTGACAGACAACAAATCGTTTTTTTTTTTGGGTAGAAATAATTATTTCATATACAGGGTGCGGCAGAGAGGATGGACGGTTTTAAAAAAATCATAAAATAGTTCATTTTTACTCGAAAACAAATTTATTGATGCAATCAGGTTCACAAGGAGACATTCAAGTGTGGAAAATCACATCAGGCAAGTGGTGGCCGAAATCGTTGATGCAGTGCTGGAGGCGTTCTTGGAAGTTCGCGTAGGCTCTCTCCAACATCGCTCTCTCAACTTGGGCGACTTCCACGCGAACTTCGCCCTTCAATTCGTCCAGAGTTCGGGGCTTGTTCGCGTATACTCTAGCCTTGAGGTGTCCCCATAAGAAAAAATCGCATATGGATAAATCTGGGGACCGAGGAGGCCAAACCTGGAAATAAGGCGACCGGGGAAGAGAGGGCGAATAACGTCCATGGATGCTCGGGCTGTGTGGGCGATCGCCCCATCCTGCTTGAACCACACACGTCGGATTGGAACACGTCGCCGCCGTAATTCAGGGAGAACGATGTTGGTGATCATGTCGACGTAGCACCCTGAGTTCACGGTAACATCACGACCATTACCGTCTTCGAAGAAGTAAGGGCGCTCCTCTTGGTCTTCTGTTGATCAGTTCACCACGCCTGCGAAGTGATTGAACCCAACGAAGGATGGTATTTCGAGAGGGACCAGCTCTATTACGATGAATGTTGAAGTGGCGACGAAACTCACGCTGTACGACGATGACCGACTCATTATTTCGGACGAAACAATCATAGGCGAAAACGCGGGGCTCCACCGTCCAAGGCTCCATAACGACAACTGGTAAAATAATGCTAGGATCTCACGAGTCAAACGGCACCCTCCCCACCTCTCTCGTAGACGGAGGCGGAGGGTACTACCCATCCAAAAAACGTCCGTCCCCTCTGTCGCACCCTGGAAACTAATAATAATACAAGCAGAGTATCTAACAGGTGTTGGTGCAAAATCTTCCAGATAAAGCTAAGCTGGGTGTAGCTAGGTTTTCAGCGTGGGCCCATAGACTCAGTCTACTTGACACCATTTTTACAACACAAATAACGAATTGGTCAGATAAACGTACCTGACGGATTCTTTAGGCTTGTCTTGCTGATTTAATTGCAGTCAGCCCATACTTTAAATTTGTTATGTCCTGCATTTATCCAGGTTTCATCCAGGCAATTAATCTTCCTGCCCTGGTCGCGGTATTTCTTTATTGATTTTAAATAATTTCGTCTCCATAAAATAATCTCTTGGCTCTCCATAAAATACTAATTCTGCCCCATTTTCTATACTCAAAATGAAGTTCTTTGAGTAACCTATAGAATGTGGTCTTGTGCGGCGGAGAGAATTTTTTGTTTTTTTTTTATATTCTTCAACAATGTTGAAAATTGTCTTAGGACATAATCCTGTTTTGTTCACCACACGTCTTTCGACACATGAATTTTTAAAAATGGCAAAGGTGCTGGGCTCTAGCAGTTGAACAGTGAGGAAGGTTCGAGGCACGGAGAACTTTAGTCGTTGAAAAAGATGTTGGGGGTGCTAGATATGCGCCAGTATAGAACTTGAAAAAATGGTGCTTCTGTCAGGTTGACTCCTAGTATTTCAAAAATGGCGAAAGAGCATATACGCGGAGAATAATCGTAGCTCCTAAATAAGCCATAATAGGCGTCCTGAACTCAGCTCAGCTGATTGCGCGTTATCCATAATAAATGGCTTTCGAGGTAAAAGGGAAACCAGCAACATATTACCGCAAATTACCAGCAAAATTCATTAAAATGTTCAAAGCGCTTGCGACTGGCTCACACTGCGTTGCTTTTCTTCGGCCGCGCAGAAAATAAATTGCTGTTTTCCGTTCACTTAAATATTTATGAGGTGCTAATAAGAAACGGATACATCTCTGAAAATGAGGAGGATAACATGAAGGTGAAGATGTAGTCTGCAACGTGCTACAAAAATCGTATTTTGATAAAGCTGTTGGTATCGCAGAAACGTCAGGAAACGGATTTTATCCGACATCTGAAGTTTTACTTAATGGTTAGAATAGAATAGATATACATTTGTCGTAGTTAGGGCTGAATAGCTAGTAAACTCATTCAATGTCTTGAGATTTTGTCTAAATATATATAAAATCAAAGCTTTATTTTTCTTCAATTACGAGATCTCAAGTTAATATACATATAATTGTTTATTGGAAAATTGACAAACTTTTTAGGCTTTAGTAAACTCTTGTAACGGCAATATCGAGCTCTCGGCATTCTCTATGGAGCCGTCTTCAGGAGCTGAAAACACAATTATGATGCTAGCAACCAATACGGGAAGGATTAAACTGTCAGTCAACTTACTTGTCGTTGAGGTTGCCGCCAAATGGTGTTTCAAAACGAACGCGGCTGTATTGATATATATAGTGTTAACACCTAACGATGGTTTCCGCCGTTATCAATGAACCTAATGTGTCCGTCCGTTTGGTTTTATATTTGTAACAAGTACTCTCATCCACGCGTTCGTTTTGAAGCACCATTTGGCTGCAACTTCAACGACGAGTAAGTTGTCTGACAATTTAATTCTTTCCATATTGGTTGCCAGCATCATAATTGTGTCTTCAGCTCCTGAAGATGGCTCCAAAGAGAATGCCGAAAGCTCGAGATTACCGTTAAAAGAGTTTACTATAGCCTAAAAGTTTGCTAATTTACCAATTAACAATTAATTGTATATATATATATATTTGTATATATATTTGTATATTATATTTGTATATATACGTCTATATATATATTGTATATACTTCGAAGTTGAGGTCATTTATTTAACAGTGAGTAGATCTGATCAAAAGAAATGTTTTTTTCCTTTAACATTTTTGTGGTAAAATTAAAGTAACAAAGTTTATAGCCCTTTAGAAGTTTGAGTACCCGCCCTGTCTCAATAATAATATGTGCTCGTGTTTGGCAACAACGGATATAATCCGCCTATCGGTTCATCGCATCGGAAACAAAAAAGCGAAAGAATTTGAAACGCTGATCACGATGTTTTTATTCAGTCAGTGTGTCAGTCGGTAACGCGTGAGTGAATAGTGGTGTTTGCTGCGTGGCTCAAACGAAATAAAAATGGCACATATTTATGCGGATCGGTTTCCCAATCGAGTGCAACAAACCCCTCGTGCCTTTGTTAATGTAGTACAACGGGCTCGTGAATCAGGTGACTTAAGACCTCACAGGGGGAGGGCAAGCCGGGCTCCAAGACCTCACGATCAAATACAGGTCCGCACTGAAATACTTGTCGGGAGGGATACTTTATAAAACAAGGTAAAAATTTTTTTTAATTTTTTTTTATGTTTAACACACATATTTTTGGTTTATCTTCCTTCTACAATCATTCTCTGAAAATTAATGACTCAACTTCAAAGTCACCCTGTTTATATATATATGTATATATATCCAAGTACTGGACCCAGCAAACAGCACCTTCAAACTTCAAATGCCCTCTCATAACACCATCACTATTTTTTAGATGTTGCAGCAATGTACACCTAAAATATCTTTAGATGCTATTTATCAGGACGGAAGCAATCCGGTTGTTCCCCAGGGGTCTAACTTGGGACCACTATTTCTATTGTTTATTAGTGACCTCGATGAAAATTTGAAATGAATTCAATTATGTTTTGCCGACGACATGAAAACATATTCGTCGATAAGGGATATTCATGATTGTATGGATTTACAAATAGAGTTGAATGGTATTCGGACTTGGTGCGATGGCAACATTTACATGTAAACACCACAAGTGCAAGGTGGTTAGTTATAATAAGAGAAACACTTCATATATTCAAGTATAATGTTGATAGTGCGTTTGTTGGACAATTTTGATACAATCAGAGATTTGTGTGTCTTTATGACCAAAGATTAACATTGCTCTCAATATTTCTCAAGGAGTTTCAGAAGCACTAAGTGTTGAGGTTCTCTTGTCAGGATTTTAAAGTAATTTCACGACATAAGGCCTTGGAATGTATTATATTTTATATATGCGAGTATTATATGGAGCGAAATTTTATAAACGGAATTGGAGAGGTATAAAAGAGATTCCTTAAATTTCTTTATATGAAGTCTGAGGGAGTTTATCCTCAGCAAGGGGTTAGCAATGCAAAGCTGTATGGGCATTTTGGAATTCAAAGCTTAGAGTTCAGAAGACAGGCTTGGTCTGCAATATTTCTCTTCAAACTATTACATGGCATGATCCCCAGATGACTCGCCGGATATTCTAGCGAAAATTGATGACTATGTACCACCGTTTTCATGGCGCAATGATGTAATTCTTAAACCATCAAGAGTAAGGATCAACGTTTTGCTCAAGTGCATGTTATATGTTCTATTATATATCTTCTCTTGATGTTGTAATTAGGATGGCTTATCAGTACTTAAATTGATTATTTTCATTCCAAACTCTGTAGTTAGTTTATTTTGTTCATCTGATTATCTAAATGGGTAATGCTTTTATTATTATTATCATTAATTAATTTTATTATTATTCGCCATTTTTAACATGCTGTTGTTAGGTTGGCCTGTATGTATTTATATAACGGTATCTTTGAGCATAATTTTTCAGCAATTTCCAGAAGTTTGATTAATCTGAAACAAGGACCGATGACATTGTAGTAATTTGATAACAGTTTTCCATTATCCTTATAAAAAAAATCTGTAAAAAGCAGATATGTTAATAAAAAGCCACGGATTTCAAATACCGCTTTACGAATATTGAAATTACAAGTGGCAAAGCACTAGTCTCGTAAACCAGGAGTTGTGAGTTCACTCTTCACAGGAGACAGATTGTGGTATATCTTTTTTATTTTTTTAACACGCCTTTATTAGCTTGACCTGCATGCATAACTCTCCTCTCATAGATAGTTGCCAATAGAATGATTGCAATGTTTAATATATCAAGTACCCGACGCTTTTCACTCTGAATTGAATTATTCTGTTAATAGCTTAAATTTTATTATAATTTTATTTTGAGGTCAATAACTATCATTGATTGTTCGACCATTTACCGCTGTCTTTGGAATTAAAAATTATTTTATACTTTTTAGAACGGTTAGCCATAAAAACGTTTTTTAGTATTTTAAAACTATTATTTATTTAGCCTTACCCCACCCAACATTTTTTGGAATCATTAGGGTTCGGCCGACGCAGATCCAACGACCATTGTTTCAGTTTCTTATTTATGACAACAGCA